>LR738713.1:273402474-273452776 GCA_902687465.1 Secale cereale | reverse complement strand
AGGAGGAGAAGGAGGAGGAGGAGGAGGAGGATGCGCAGGATAACCAAATCCCCATACACTCCTCCTCGGGGTACTTGTCTCTTTGAGAGCCTCCTAATTAGATTGAGAGTTACCGATAATAAGTGCATGAGTTCTTCGGACTAATGTGAGTATTCGAAAGTTGACACTTCCACCTAGCCATATTTTTCTAGCCTCTTCGGTACCGTGCATTGCCCTTTCTCACCTCGAGAGTTGGCGCATACTTCACCGGTGCATCCAAATCCTTGGCACGATACGCTCTGTCATCATAAGCCTCATTATATCCTTCCTCAAAACAGCCACCATACCTACCTATCAAGGCATTTCCATAGCCTTTACGAGATACATTGCCATGCAACATCCATCTTCTCATGACTTGATCTTCATGTCATACATGCTTTTTGCTTGATCGATGAGCCGCATGCTAGTTGGGCCTTGCCCTAATCATTGCTACATGACGCGCTAGTATCATTGCATATCCTGCTACACCGGCAGAGGCATACATTTGCATAGATCATGATAGTTTCATTTTCTTTATGTTGAGTACCTTTTGTAAAGTGTGAAAGATCTTCTATACTTCTTGTAATATATAGAGTGTTGCCCCTAAAGTGAGGAAAAGATCCCAAAGAGGACAAATCAAAAGATCCCAAAGAGGACAAAATCAAAAGATCCCAAAGAGGACAAACGAGAGATAAATAGAAAGAGCCATTGAGGCCACAAAAAAAATAAAAATAAAAGAGAAAAAAAGAGAAAAATAAATAAAAAGAGAAAAGGGGGCACACTACTATTTCTTTTGAGAGATCCACACTCGTACTCCATCTTATACCTTGTACTCCATAGAGATTATCATTCATGCATATAGCTATGTGGGGACCTTTACACTATAGAACTTGGCTTGTATATTCCAATGATGAGCCTCCTCAAAAGAGCTCTAGGTCTTCTTGAGCAAGCAAGTTGGATGCACCCCCACTAGTTCCATTGGAGAGCTTACCTTAGCTCATATGTGCATCCGTTGCATGGCAATCCTTACTCCTCACATCATATTTATCATTTGGCTTTCTCTCGCCGATGATTGTCCTCATTGATGTGAGCCTTTCACACCTTTTTTGTCTTCCCCCTCTATCATTTTTCTCTCTTTGCCATCCTAAGTGTCGACTTTCTTGCTTACGCTCATCCATTGCATGAGTGCTCAAAATATTGAAAGGGAGTGGATCATTTTGACATGTACCTGGCTGACGGTCTAGGGATGAGTCAAGATAAGATTCCAAAAAAGACCAAGTGTGAAACTTTAGTACATTAAGTTCTCAACAATACAAAAACTATGTTTTACTCTCTCATATATCCCTATCCCCTTTCTTGCACGCAAACACCATTCAGAGACATTCGAGTCACAGACAGCGAGAGCTCTTGAACCTTTATGTTCTTATGTTACTTGTTACAATGCTAATATAGACTCTTGCTTGTTATGACTTGAATTGGATTACGTGCCTTGATTGCTTTACTTAAAAGTTCTTATATGGTTGATAGCATGTCACCACAGAAATTATGCTTGTTATCATTTACCTACTCGAGGACGAGCAGGAATTAAGCTTGGGAATGTTGATACGTCCAAAACGTATCTATAATTTCTGCTTGCTCCATGCCTCTTTTGTGTGATATTGCTATGATATTTATGCACTTCCATACACTTTTGATCATATTTGGACTAACCTATTAACTCAGTGCACCACAGTGCCAGTTCCTGTTTTCTGCTGTTTTTCTATTTCAGGTTTCCCCCATATTAAAAGTGCCCTAAAAATTCCGGGAAAAATACAGGAAAAATCAGCGTATCAGGAGCTTCAAGAAAAACCAAGGCAGGGCCAGAGGGGAGCCTGGGGTGGCCCAGGCGGCCACCCGGCGCGGCCCCACCCCTGGCCGCGCCAGGGGGCACCTGGGGCCCCACCTCCGCCTCTGGTGACCCCCTTTGGCATATATATTGCTCGTGTCCCGAAACCCTCGAGGACGGAACCCTTTTTTACGATCTCGTCTTTGTTCCGCCGCCGCCGCGCTTCCAAGATCGGGAGCACCAGGAGAACTCTTCCCGGCACCCTACCGGAGGGGAGAACCACCACCGGGAGCTTCTCCACCACCATGGACGCTTCCCGGATGAGTTGTGAGTAGTCCCCCTTGGACCAGGGGTCCATGACCAGTAGCTATGTGATGTTCTCCTCCCCTCTTTGTTCTTCATGGATTAGACCTCGTGAGCTGCCCTACATGATCGAGGCACATATGTAATCTTTCTGCTGTTGCTATGCTGAGTTTGCTGGGATCCGATGGATTATGAGATTATGTTCAGATTGTGTGTGAGTAATATATTTGATTCACCTCTTTTATATTTATGTTCTTGAGTAATTCTTGCATGTTCTCCATTGCTGTTTATTGCTTTGGCCAAGTAGTAGGTAGTAACTCCAAGAGGGAACGTTATGCTTGATTGTGGGTTCATGCCCCTCGATGACTAGTTTGAGTGACAGAAACATGAGTCTAGGGAGCTGTGCTGTTGCCACAAGGGGGAAAACAACGGTGCTTGTACTTGCGGGTGCAAGGATTGTTTACTTTACGCAAAGTTCTTTTAATGCAGTTGTCTGTTGCTTTGAGTTTACACTTTGGGTGGGACTCGCAACTTAATACCAGCGAGATGTTCTGGATAGATATCTCAAGGTGGATGATTAGTAGTAGATGCAGATGGATTTCGGTCTACTTGCCTTGGCGTACCGCCCATGCTTTTGAGCCTCTACCTTTGTTTACATCATAGTTAGCATTGGTTTGCGCACATAATCCTGTCAATTGCCCAGCTGTAATTTGTTTACCTCGCTTAGCTGTTTTATCGTCTTTTGGGAGAGAGACATCACTAGTGAACATCATGGGACCCCGGTCCATATTACCATCACTGATCACACCCGCTATTTACTTCCTATTCTTATTTCCTAGTTGCAGTCATACCTATCACTATTACCTCTTGCGTTTGATCCTTTGTAAACAGCAAGGCCGGAGGGATTGACAACCTCTCTGTACTCGTTGGGAGCAAAGTTATTTGTATCTGTGTGCAGGTCCTGTCAACTGCTAAGTTGGCGCCATTAGCGTTGACACCTACTTGTTGGCCCTCGGAGTCTCACGGGATTCGATCCTTGGTATCTTGCCAAGGGAAACTTGCCGTTACGCTACATCTCAAACCTTCCACTTGGAATAACCAACGAGGGGCGAGAAGCCATCAGCTGTTGCCTGGCACCGAACCAATATCTAAGAGACTGTATCGGATGCCAGCGAATGATCTGGAGGAGATCAAGAAGCAGATTAAGGAGTTATTGGAGAAAGGATTTATTCGTCGAAGTTCATCACCTTGGGGAGCCCCAGTGCTTTTGGTCGAGAAGAAGGATGGATCTCTAAGAATGGTCGTTGATTATCGTGCACTGAATGAAGTGACTATTAAGAATAAGTACCCGCTGCCAATGATCAATGATTTGTTCGACCAAATCCAGGGAGCGAAAGTATTCTCCAAGATTGACCTACGATTTGGATACCACCAGTTGAAGATCCGAGAGAAGGATATACCCAAGACAACCTTCACCACAAGGTACGGGTTGTATGAGTATACGGTTATGTCATTTGGATTGACTAACGCCCCTGCCTATTTCATGAGGATGATGAACAAGGTGTTCATGGAGTTCTTGGATAAGTTTGTCGTGGTATTCATTGATGATATTTTGGTGTACTCGAAGAATGAGGAGGAACACGCGGAGCATTTGCGTTTGGTACTGGAGAAGCTTAGAGAACATCAGTTGTATGCCAAGTTTAGCAAATGTGAGTTTTGGTTAAAGGAAGTTGGATTCCTAGGGCATGTTATATCGGGAGAAGGTATAGCAGTGGATCCCGTCAAAGTGCAGGCAGTCACTGAATGGTTGGCACCCACTTCAGTTGGAGAAATCCGCAGTTTTCTTGGACTCACGGGATACTACCGTAGATTCATAGAAAATTTCTCCAAGATTGCTAAGCCAATGATGGCGTTGTTGAAGAAGGAGACAAAGTTCGATTGGACCGAAGAGTGTGAAGAAAGTTTCCAGGAGTTGAAGAAACGGTTGACGACAGCCCCAATGCTGATATTACCAGATATACGCAAGGATTTCCAAGTATACTGCGATGCTTCACGCTTAGAACTTGGAGGAGTACTTATGCAGGATGGAAGAGTTGTCTCTTATGCATCCCATCAACTGTGGCCGCACGAGTTGAATTATGCGACGCACGATCTGGAGTTAGCAGCTGTAGTGCACGCACTCAAAACCTGGAGACATTTTCTTATTGGAAATCATTGTGATGTGTACACGGATCACAAGAGTTTGAAGTACATTTTCACTCAGAAGAAGCTGAACCTCAGATAGAGGAGATGGTTGGAGCTTATAAAGGATTATGATATGAAGATGCATTATCAACCAGGAAAGGCCAATGTTGTTGCAGACGCTCTGAGCCGGAAGAGTTATGCAAATACCTTAGTAAACGAGGGATTACCACAGGAGTTAGCAGAAGATCTCAGGGAGCTTCATTTGGAGATAGTTCCTAGAGGTTTTGTCACAAATTTGGAGGTTCAGCCGACATTGCTGGGGAAGATACGTGAAGCCCAGAAGGATGACAAAGAGATTGCTGAGATAAAGAAAAGGATGAGTGAAGGAAAAGCCAAAGGATTTCGTGAGGATGAGCACGAGACCTTGTGGTTTGAGGATCGAATCTATGTGCCCAACGACCCGGAGATCAAGAAGTTGATACTGCAGGAAGCACATGATTCGCCATACTCGATACACCCCGGAAACACCAAGATGTATTTGGATTTGAAGGAACATTTCTGGTGGACGGGAATGAAGAAGGATATTGCCGAGTATGTAGCCGTATGTGATGTATGCCAGAGAGTAAAAGCAGAGCATCAGAAGCCAGCAGGATTGCTACAGCCTATGCCGATACCCGAATGGAAGTGGGAGAAGCTTGGCATGGATTTTATCACCGGATTGCCCAGGACCAAATCGGGATATGATTCAATCTCGGTAGTAGTGGATCGTTTGACCAAATTAGCCCACTTTATCCCTGTGAAAACCACGTATACCAGTGCGAAGTTGGCCAAGATATACATGACTAGGATCGTATGTCTGTACGGAGTTCCGAGGACCATTGCATCAGATAGAGGAACACAGTTCACCTCAAAGTTTTGGCATCAGCTACACCAGACTTTGGGAACGAGGCTGGAATTTAGCACAGCGTTTCACCCGCAGACAGATGGACAGACCGAGAGAGTCAATCAAATTCTGGAGGACATGTTGAGAGCATGTGCGCTAGATTATGGATCTAGTTGGGTTGATAATTTGCCCTACGTTGAATTCTCGTACAACAACAGTTACCAGGCCATTTTGAAGATGGCACCGTTCGAAGCATTGTACGGAAGGATATGCCGAACGTCGTTAATGTGGGATGAAGTTGGAGACCGACAGTTGTTTGGACCGGACTTGATCAAAGAGTCTGAAGAAAAGGTTAAGCTGATTCGGGATAGACTGAAGGTAGCTCAGTCCAGGCAAAAGAGTTATGCAGATTCGAAGCGCAAAGATATAGCTTACGAAATCGGAGATAGAGCGTACCTGAAAGTATCACCTCTGCGTGGAGTTAAACGTTTCGGAATCAAGGGAAAACTAGCCCCGAGATTTGTGGGACCTTACCATGTTTTGGAACCCATGGGAGAGGTTGCCTACAAGTTGGAGTTGCCCGAAGGATTGTCAGGAGTGCACGATGTGTTTCACGTTTTGCAGCTTAAGAAGTGCCATGCGGAGATGGCCAATATACCGCTTAGAGACACAGTACCCCTGGAAGCAATTCAGTTGGATAGCAATCTAACTTACGAGGAGAAGGCTGTTAAGATTCTCGAATTTTCGAGCAGAGTCACCCGCAGTAAGGTTATCAACTTTTGCAAAGTTCAGTGGAGTCACCATACCGAGGAAGAAGCCACCTGGGAGCGAGAAGATGATCTACGCAAGGACCACCCACACATTTTCTCTAGCCAAGCAGAATATCGAGGGCGAGATTCATTCTAAGGGGGGTAGGTTTGTAACATCCCAAATTTTCAATTTGGAATGTTATACATAGATCATATTGCATTTGCATTTTCGTTGCATTTTGTGCGTGGCGATCCTCGAAAATTCTAAGCAACTCTAGGACCTACGGAGAGAGTTGGGAATTCTACCGTTTTGTATTTGAGTTTACTCAAATACCGATACGAGGATAGCGTTGGTTTTAATTATTTTCTCTCGTAAAAATATTTCTAAACAAAATATATGAGCGGAGATAATATGACTTCTCCAAAGTAACTGAAATATTGGAGGGAAAATGTTAAAATCACTTTTGGTATTTATTCGGAATTATTTGCGATTTTATTTGCATAGGAAAAACACGCGTTTTTCAAAATTGCATTTAGGTCCGGGAAAAATGTTCACTTTGTCCTAAATATTATTAGAGGATGGTGAAAATATATTTCGGGATTTTTGGACTCCGTTTAGTATTTTTTTTCGCCCGTTTTACTACGTCAGGACTCGTTTTAAAAAAAGGGGGGAGGAACCGACTCCGGGCCGTAACCGGCTAGGACTCCCTAGCCGGGGCCTTTATAAGCCGAGGCCCGCCAGCCGCCAGCTCGCCGCCGCCGCTGTCGTGCGCCGCCGCCGCCGCCGGACCCGCCGCCGAGCCACCGCCGCCGTCGGAGTAGCCGCCGGTGTTGTCTTTTTCGAGGTAGCTAACGCCGCCGGTTCTTTTTGGTTAACCGGTCGGGTTTTTTTCGAGAAACCCTAGATCCGTTTTTTAGGTTAGATCGGTTTTTCTTCGGTTTAGTTATTTAGCGGACGAACGTCCGTATGTTCGTTTTAACGAACGCTGTTCGCCCGTTAGCAGCAGACAGCGAACGTTCGTTCGTTAGCCTGTTCGTCAGTTTTTTTTCGGGGTATTTATCCGCGATTATTTTCGATCGTGATTTCTGCCCTGATCTTGTTTTTCGTTTTTCTTTTCGCTCGAGTGTCGGAATCAGGTGATTCAAAATCCCAGATCTTCGTCTCGACGCCCTCTTTCCGTTTAACCAACTTGAAAAAAGTTTTGGCTACTGTAAAATTTGACCCTAGCTCAAATTAGTAATCGGATCTCGTTTCTTTCGCAGTTTGAGTTTCGTTGCTTCTTTCGATTTGATTCTTTTTGCAAACCGGAGTTCTTAAGTTGAACTTTCTGGTTAGACCTTATCTTTTGGAGTTTTGTTTGTGCATCATTGCTTGTTTTCTTATGTTTGCTATTGTGTGCTTGCGATAGAATACCCGGACTGTGAAGCGTGCTACTACGAGTCTCTAGGTTTTGCGAATCGTCAGTAAGGCAAGTAACACTTTGATCATACTCCTTTATTACCCGGTTTTTATGCATTAGATCAAACCCTCACACATTGCATGAGTAGGATCTCTTAACTTGTGGGACTGGGAAGTAGATTGAGGTAGAACCTATTACCTGCATTATTTCTAAACCCTTGGGAGTTACTTCTACGCTATTCTTAGGTTGCCATGCTATGCTCGTAGACGTGGTTTGGGTTTGAGTGAAATCCATGACAGATGTGAGTTGTTAATTAATGGTTCAACTTAAGGTGGCTACTTGAATACACATCTTGGTGGATTGGTTGCAGGGCACCTGGAGAATCCAGTGTTGTCCTAGGAAATATCGGGGTTTCGTGTGATTTTTCCTATGGAATGCCACCCAAGCTCAAAGGGATCATAAAACTATTCATGCTAGAAACTTCCGTGTGCAACAACAATGCCATTATGGGCTCTGGCATAGTATGAGTAAGTTGTGTGAGCTCTTTCGTGGTGGACTAGCAGATGTAGGGGAAAGTAGGTGTACGAGTCCACCTGGGGTAAAGAGTAAATGCTTCTGAAAGACTGTGTCTCGGTCATCCGTTTCTCAAACACCATGCAGTGCGAGAAATCCAACGGAAGAGATCGAGTCTTGTGGGGAAAAGTACACAAACCTCTGTAGAGTGTACAAACTGATCATGATTACCCGTGTCCCCGGTAATGGACAATCTTGAGTATCTGGTACTTGAATTATTGGTTGATCTCATCACTCTAAAGTTAAATTTGTTGGGTTAATGATTACTTTAATTTGGGATTGAGTTGGAGGTACCTTCTCAATGATGTTTCAACTACCATGATAGTTAAATTAAAAATTTATTCCTTTGTTGTAGGGAAAAATTGGCTTTATGCAAAAACTTAACCTTAGAGCCTCCACCAGCCAAATATGCATATAGTGTAGATTTATTTCTGTTACTTGCATCTTCTGTGTTATCTTGCCAGCATATTCCATGTGCTGACCCGTTTCGGGCTGCAACATATTACGTTGCACACTTTTCAGACGAGGAGTAAGACGTTCTAGGTCGTTTGTCATGCACTCAGCTATGTCGTTGGAGTTGATGGACTCACTTATCTTCCAAGCCTTCCGCTGTTATTTTGTTAGATGGCCTTAAGCCATAGACTTTTGTAATAAGTTCTCTTTGGAGACATTCGATGTAATAAGTGTGTGATTGCCACTCTGTTATAAATCCTTCAAGTACTGTGTGTGTCAGCGTTACCGATCCAGGGATGACACTGAAAGAGAGAGACTTCGGTCCATTCGGATCGTGGTCGCTACAGGTGAAGATACCCCGAACAAACCCCTCAAAGGATTGTTCTCCATAGTAACAAGTGACAATAAATTTCATCATGTTGTATGAATGTTTCCTTACCAATTTCCACTTACCAAAGGCGCTTCACTCCCTGGCAACGGCGCCAGAAAATAGCTTTGATGACCCACAAGTATAGGGGATCAATTGTATCTTTTTTGATAAGTAAGAGTGTCAAACCCAACGAGGAGCAGAAGGAAATGAAAAGTGGTTTTTAGCAAGGTAATGTTTGCAAGTGCTGAAATTGTAAGTAACAAGTAGTTTGATAGCAAGATATTTTGATAGGGGCGAGGGGCCCGATCTTTCGATGAGATGGTAACTATCGATTTGGTGGAGACGACTTTGACGATCCGACTACAAACATGCACAACGTTGCGCCTTAGCAATCGCTAAACCAATCTCCAGGGGTTATTGACGATGCCAGAAGCACGATCAGCCTGACCACGAAGGTCTATTCCTGCATGCAATCGAAGAACAAGCAAGAATATGATAAAGCAATCTGAATATTGCAAATATAGATGAAGTATTGATAAAGATGGGGATCTGTAGGCGGTCTTGGCCTGGTCGTTGGACACGAACGAAGTACACGAAGTTGCAATGGCTAACTTTTGACTAAAAAAATCCCCAAAATGTAAACGACACCCTAAGGCCTGTATATATGGGGGAAAGAGGAGGGGAATTTCGTGGCCCTTGGTGGAGGGGTCCGAAACCAACCCTAACTCTTGTTTCCCCACACATACGGACTCTAAAAACAACCTATACTAAAGTATTTCGAAATTACATGGGCCTGGCCCAATAATAAGGTGACGCAACACCTATAATAGCCTCTGGACGAAATTTATGAAGTGGCATCTTGTATATTTCGTCCAAGGCTCCACGCACTCATTATGGTGGCTTCAAAGTCCTGAAATCATCACTTGTAACTCCATTCTTGTTCCCCTTGCGCATGCCATCATCTACATGCTTGATCTTGCACCAATGTTCATCCTTCTTGTCCAAGCTAGGCCCTTCATTTGTAAGCAAGACAAATGTATCCAATTTAGGCAGCATCATATTCTCATGAACATTAGATTCATTACCAAGAAACGAAAGTACCTGGTAATTTAATTGGCGTGCGCGAGCTCTAGTAATTGGTCCTGTATATGTGTCAGTTGGAGCTGTGGGTGTAACCTTGTTAGTGATGTCCTCATCATATTTTTGTAATGAGCAAGTAGAGATAGTAGTAGCAAAAGCACAGCAAGGTAGCCCAATCCTTTCGAGGCAAAGCACAGGCCAAGATGGTCTCTTATAATAAGCAAAGCGTTCTTGAGGGTGCACGGGAATTTCATCTAGTCACTTTCGTCATTTTGGTTCAATTCCTGTTCGCTACTTTGATAATTTGGTATGTGGGTGGATTGGTGCTTAGGTGCTGTTCTTACTTGAACAAACCTCCTACTTATGATTAACCCTCCCACAAGCATCTGCAACTACAGGAAAAGTATTAAGAATAAATTCTAACCATAGCATTAAACTTTTGGATCCAATCGGTCCCTTACGGAATAGCGCATAAACTGGGGTTTAAGCTTCTGTCACTCTCGCAACCCATCATCTAATTACTACTCCACAATGCATTCCCTTAGGCCCAAATATGGTGAAGTATCATGTAGTCGGCATTCACATGACACCACTAAGGGAATCACAACATACATACTATCAAAATATCGAACACACCAAATTCACATGAGTACTTGCAACATGATTTCTCCAGTGACCTCAAGAACAAAGGTAACTACTCACAAATGATAAGCATGCTCAATATCATAGGGGTATTTTATAGCATATTGGATCTGAACATATAATCTTCCACCAAATAAACCATATAGTAATCAACTACAAGATGTAATCAACACTACTAGTCACCCACAAGCACCAATCTATAGTTCCGGAAACAAGGTGAACACAAAAGATGAATTAGGGTTTGAGATGAGATGGTGCTGTTGAAGGCATTGATGGAGATAGCCCTCCCGAAGATGGGAGACTTTTTGGTGATGATGATAACGATGATTTCACCCTCCGGGAGGGAAGGTCCCCTGGCGAAATCGCTCTGCTGGAGGGCAAAAGTGCTCCTGCCCAAGTTCCGCCTCGAGACGGCGGCGCTCCATCCCGAAAGTCTTCTCCTTATTTTTTTTCTAGGTCAAAATGACTTATATACCACAAGAGGGGCACCGGAGGTGGGCGTGGGTGAGCACAACCCGCCAGGGCGCGCTTGGGCTCCCTAGCGCGCCTAAGTGGGTTGTGCGCACCTGGTGGGCCCCCTCTGGTGCTTTTTTGCTCCAATATTCTTCAAATATTTCATAAAAATTCTCCGTGAAGTTTCAGCTTGTTTGGAGTTGTGCAGAATAGGTGGCCTAACGTAGCTTTTTCAGGTCTAGATTTCTAGCTACCGGAACTCTCCCTCTTGGTTCATACCTTGCAAATTATGAGAGAAAAGACATTAAAATTACTCCAAAAAGCATTATGATGCATAAAAACAACAAGATTAACGGTAAGAAAACATGATGCATAATGGACGTATCAGTGGCCCACTGGCGATCCTGAGGGAGATCACGACAGCGACCAACACGGTTTCCAGAGACGACGATAGCAGGGGAGAAGTTGCGGCTCAGGATTCGCTGCTATGGGTGAAGAACGTTCCAGATGCGGAATCTGCCATGCAGATCGTCCCAGCTGCAAGCAATTCAGGCATGACCCCCCAGGAGGCAGCAACATATGACAAGATGAAATGGTTTTGCTCCAACCTAGTTAATAAGCTTGCACCACCGCTCCTTAAAGAAGTTCAGGCAACTACTCTAAGGCCAGAGGTGGAGCCTTATACCCCTCGACGCATGACTAGAGCTACGAAGCGTGCACAAACGACACAAAAAGGAAAGGCCTCCCTGGTGGAGAATATCTTGATGCGTGCACTTGGACTGGTTCTAGAAGATTTGGCGGTGGATCATGCCACCGTGGAAGAGCTCAATGTGCTATTTGACTCACCTTTGCGAGAGCAACACATTAGGTTCATTGCAGCGCTATTCAGCAAGGAGATGTCGGCATGGAGGGACCTTTTGGAGGATCAGTCGTCGGCGATCGAGGCGCATTGAAACTAGGGCTCGAGGCGGGAGTTTGATCATCTTTCATGGATCTTAACCCGCAAAGTGCTATGCTAGAATGTTCGAGGCTTGAATGATCCAGTGAAGAAGAAGGCGGTGAGGGAATTTGTGACATCTTTGTGTGTGAAATTGGTGTGCCTACAAGAGACCAAAGTAGATGTAATCGATCGTTTGTTTGTTATGCAATGTTTGGGTCCGTCTTTTGATGGCTTCACGTATTTGCCAACATTGGAAACTAGATGGGGATGCTCCTTGCATGGGATACCACAGTCATGGAGATTGACAATATACATTTGGACATTAATTTTCTCATGGGAATGGTACACAACAAGGACAAGTCTCAATGGTGGATCTCGGTGGTTTATGGACCCCAAGGCGATGAGCTCAAAACTAATTTCTTGGCGGAATTAAGAACTAGAAGGGAAGGTTGTTTGGGGCCATGGATGGTACTTGGTGACTTTAACATGATCATACGTGCGTTAGAGAAAAACAACGCCAATCTGAATAGAGCAATGATGCGCAAGTTCAGGGACTTCGTGGATGACCATGAACTAAAATAACTATACATGCATGGTAGGAATTTCACTAGGACGAACGAGCGGGATGAACCGGTTATGACCAAAATTGACAGAGTGCTGGTTTCAATGGACTAGGAGCTGCACTTTGTGGACTGTTTGCTCCAGGATCTTTCGACTAACGTGTCGCCTCATGCACTGCTTCTGCTTTCCACCTCCAGGGCGGTCTACCCCGGAAAAGGTTTAGATTTGCGCTGTTATGGACCAAGCTTGATGGATTATTGGACGTGGTGCGTGAGGCTTGGGTGTGTGATGAGAATGTCACGGATCCTTTCAAAAGGTTGAATGAACTGCTGCGGAACACCGCATGGGCACTCCAAGCTTGGGGTCAAAGGAAGGTGGGCAATATCAAGATACAACTATCGGTGTCCAACTATGTGATCCTAAGGCTGGATAGAGCGCAGGAGCATCGTGAGTAGACTACATAGGAGGTTTGGCTTAGGAGAATGCTGAAACTGTCCTTGGTGGAATTAGCCTCGCTACAGTGCACTATAGAAAGGCACCGGTCACGTTTACGGTGGATTAAAGAGGGTGATGCGAACACGAAATTGTTTCTAGTGGTGGCGAACAGTAGGCGGTCAAAAAACTTTATCCCACAGATAAGTGTTGATGGAGAAATCATTACCGAGCAAGCACGCAAGGAAGAGGTGTTCACACACGCATATAAGAAGCTCCTTAGAAAGTCTAACTCGAGGGAAGCCACCCTGGATCTGAACTACCTTGGTGTTCAAGCGGGTGCTCTCCATGAGCTGGAGGAGATATTTATGGCCGAGGGGTGTGGAACATGATAAAGGACATGCCACCAGATCGTGCACCAGGACCAGATGGGTTCATTGGCGCTTTCTATCAACGCGCCTGGCCGATCATCAAGCATGATCTCATGGCTGTTATGTGTAAACTGTACTTTGGTGGCGCACAAGGCTTTGGTAAACTCAACAGTGCATACATTGTACTGATCCCTAAGAAGCCAGATGCAGTTGAAGTGGGGGACTTTCGACCGATTAGTTTAACTCATAGTGCGGCCAAGATCTTCTCTACGATGCTTGTCAATAGAGCGAGGCTTCAGATGAAGCAAGTGGTAGCAGCAAATCAGTCTGCCTTCATCAAGACTAGGAGCTTGCATGATAATTTTTTGCTCGTCCGACAAGTCGCACGGAAGATACACAACCGTAGGGAAGCTACTTTTCCTGAATCTCAACTTCTCGCAGGCGTTTGATTCACTATCGTGGACAATTCTTTTTGAGGTTCTGCGGGCCAAGGGTTTTGGAAATAAGTGGATTGGATGGATCTCCATCTTGATGAGAATGGCATCCACGCGCGTTTTGGTCAATGGAGTACCTGGAGAATCTTTTACAATGGCGTGTGGAATCAGATAGGGCGATCCTATATCACCGCTCCTATTCGCTATAGCCATGGACGTATTAACCTTGACGATCACGAAGGTAGCACAGGAGAGTGTGGTCAGCTCATTCATGGCATTAAGGCAGTGCTGCGGATATCCATCTACGCAGATGATGTTGCACTTTTCATCAGACACTTGGCGGCTGACATGCATTTTGTTCACTGTGCACTCGATGCATTTGGGGAATCCTCAGGTCTTCGAGTAAACTACAGCAAATCCTCGACCATCCAGATTTGTGGTAGTGAGCTTGACAAGACTAGGGTGGCCGCGATGTTACAGTGCTATATGACGAAGTTTCCTTGCAAGTACATTGGTTTACAATTGGCGATCAAGCAACTTACAAAGAATGAGAGGCAGCTGATGCTTGATCACGCGAATAAAGTGGTTCCAGCTTGGAAGAGAGGATTGATCATGAGGTCTGGTAGGCTAATTCTCGTGAAGTCGGTCATGTTGGCGAGGCCGATACATCACTTCTTGGTGATGAACGCGCCATTATGGGTATACAAGGACCTTAACATGTGGATACGAGCCTTTTTTGGACGACGAAGGAGAAAGTAAATGGGGGACAATGTATGGTGGCATGGCCTGGAACAACATTTGTAGGCCGACATGCTATGGTGTCCTGGGAGTAAAAGATTTTAAAATCCAAGCACTTGCTCTACGGGTTAGATGGGAATGGTTGAGGAGAGTTGACCCAGAGAGGCCATGGCAAGGTTTCATATGATTGTGTAAAAGGAGGCGAGACAAGTGTTTGATAGTTTGGTTAAGATCAAGGTCGGGAATGGAGCGAATGTTCTGTTTGGGATAGATAGGTGGATCCATGGGTTTGCCACCTCATACATCGCACCGTTGGTAGCCTGTGCGGTGGAGAAATGGACAAGGAATAGAAGGACAATTCAGCAGGCCCTAATGGGCACGAACTGGCCGTTGGTCGTGCAGGGAGAGCTGTCCTTCACAACCCACATCCAATTACTGCATCTGCAGCAAGTGATTGCCACAGTCCAGCGCGATCCGACAGTAGATGATGAGTTCACCTGGACTTGCCATGCGTCGGGAGCCTACATTGCTTATTCTTTCTATGATAGATTGTGCCTAGGATTGCGGTGTGTCCCTTATGACACCTGCATATGGAGGAACTGGGCCCCACTCAAGTGCAAGATACATGTTTGGCTCACAGTGCAACACCAGATATGGACATCGGATTGCAGAGCTAGGCACGGTTTGCACGAGGACGCATCCGCATGTTATACTTTCCTCCAGGATGATGACAATGCGGAGCACATCCACATTCAATGTGGTTACGTGAGTGATATCTGGCATCGGTGCTTGACGGATCTCGGCATTACCGTGCGACGACCGATAGGAATGACACTTTACTTGATTGGTGGCTCCGGTTGAGGGACAGTTTCCAAGGCGGAAACAAGAGAGGGTTAAACACTTTAGTCATGGATGTTGCTTGGGAACAATGGAAACAAACAAATGCTAGAGTGTTTAACCTTGCAGATCAAGCGATGATGGTCGCACAACTACATAGGCACATCCTCGAAGAGATCAAGGCATGGAAAGAAGCTGCTTTGGGCGTTGGAGTACTCCACTGATTTGTGACCACTAGCATCACATTCAAGCACAAAAGTGTTATTAAAATCAGGAAGTTGGAGTAAAGGAGCATGTGTTAACTTATCTTTCAATACCATGAAGGCTTCTTCCTGTGTAGTACCCTAAACAGAAGGCACATCTTTCTGTGTAAGCTCATTGAGAGGTGCAGCAATGGTGCTGAAATCTCTCACAAAACGCATATAGAAACCAGTGAGTCCAAGAAAACTCCTCACTTGTGTGACCGTTGTGGGTTGCAGCCAACTCTCAATAGCTTCAATCTTGGCTTTATCAACTTCAATTCCCTGTGGAGTAACAACATAGCCAAGAAAAGACACTCGATCAATGCAAAAGGTGCACTTCCCAAGGTTACCAAACAAACGTGCATCACGTAGATCAATAAAAACAAAACATAAATGTTCCAAATGTTCCTCCAAAGATCTGCTATAAATCTGTATATCATCAAAATAGACTACTGCAAATCGTCCAATGAAATCACTTAAAACTTCGTTCATTAATCTCATGAAGGTACTAGGTGCATTAGTTAACCCAAAAGGCATGACTAACCACTAATATAAGCCAAACTTAGTTTTAAATGTTGGTTTTCATTCATCTCCCAATTTCATGCGAATTTGATGGTATCCACAACGCAAATCAACTTTAAAGAAAATTGTAGAGCCATTTAACTCATCAAGCATATCATCTAGCCTAGGAATAGGATGCCGATAATGAATAGTAATATTATTAATGGATCTACAATCAACACACATACGTGATGTACCATCCTGTTTTGGTAATAAAATAATAGGAACAACACAAGGACTAAGGGATCCGCGTATATAACCTTTGTCGAGCAGCTCTTGTACTTGACGCGCAATCTCCTTCGTCTTCTCTGGATTGGTACGGTATGGCACATAGTTGGGCAGTGATGCACCGGGAATTAAGTCAATTTGATGCTCAATCCATCGAATAGGTAGTAATCCTAGTGGCACATCTTGTGGAAAGACAATAGCGAACTCCTGCAAAATGTTAGTGACAACAGGAGGCAAAGAGGAAGGCACATAATCAAAGAAAATAATTCCTCTTTACATACAAAAGCAAAGCAAACAGATTTGCTGAAATCTAGATCATCAATATCAGATTTGGTGGCAAGTCAACATCCACTTTCCAATTTAATTTTAGATGCAAGACTAGATGATGATTTGTTATTAGGCTTCATTTGTTGCTCAAATTCGTTTGCTACAATCTTATTTTCACTCTTGTTTTGCTCCAGTTTTGCTTTACTAGCTCTAGTAAGATCATCTTTCAAAATGTGTTCAGGAAACATAGAAAGCAAAGTAATAAGGTTAATCTTATGAACAAGAGTATAATGATTGTTTTTACCATGGTGTATAGAATTTTTATCGAATTTCCATGGCCTACCAAGTAATAAGGAGCATGCTTGCATGGGTACCACATAACAATCAACATAATCAGCATATATAGCGATACTAAAATGCACACGCACAGTACATGTTACCTTAACCTTGTCGTTGTTGTTGAACATGTGTATGAGTAAGGATGAGGATGTGGTTTGGTGGTGAGAGTCGGCTTCTCCACCATCTCCATGCTAGCCAAGTTGTTACAACTCCCTCCATCAATGATGACATGAACAGAATGTTCCTTCACAACTCCCTTTGTATGGAACAAATTGTGCCTCTGATTTTGCTTGACCTATGTAAGATGCACACTCTAAACACTTTGAGCAACTAAACTTTCATACCTTTCAGCATCTTCAGTAGCCATGAACTGCGTCTCTTGTTCAGAATCATGTCGACCCTGCTCTTCACTAGCAATAAGAACCAAAGTCTCCTCATCATAGTCACTAGCGGACTCATACTCACCATCCTCAGTAGCAATCATCACACGCGGAGATGGGCATTTCTTGCGCAGTGACCTCCAGCCTTTCAACAACGACATATAACCTCATGTGTTTGCCCTGTTGATGTCATGATGAGGACATCACTAACAAGGTTACACCCACAGCTCCAACTGACACATATACAGGACTAATTACTAGAGCTCGCGCACGCCAATTAAATTACCAGGTACTTTCGTTTCTTGGTAATGAATCTAATGTTCATGAGAATATGATGCTGCCTAAATTGGATACATTTGTCTTGCTTACAAATGAAGGGCCTAGCTTGGACAAGAAGGATGAACATTGGAGCAAGATCAAGCATGGAGATGATGGCATGCGCAAGGGGAACAAGAATGGCGTTTCAATTGATGATTTCAGGACTTTGAAGCCACCATAATGAGTGCGAGAAGCCTTGGACGAAATATACAAGATGCCACTTCATAAATTTCGTCCAGAGGCTATTCTAGGTGCTGCGTCACCTTATTATTGGGCCAGGCCCATGTAATTTCGAAATACTTGAGTATAGGCTGTTTTTAGAGTCCGTATGTGTGGGGAAACAAGAGTTAGGGTTGGTTTCGGACCCCTCCACCAAGGGTCACGAAATTCCCCCCTCTTTCCCTCATATATACAGCCCTTAGGGCGTCGTTTAGACTTCGGGTTTTGTTTAGATTAAAAGTTCGCCATAGCTGCAACTTCGCGTACTTCGTTTGTGTTCAACGACCAGACCAAGGCGTCTCAGAACCCCACCTTGATCAATAAAGCTTTTCTCTTATATTCGCAATATCCATATTGCAATCTTAGTTTCTTGCTTGTTCTTCGTTTGCCTGCAGGAAACAGACCTTCGTGGTCAGGTTGATCGTGCTCCGGCGTGGTCAACAACCTCTCGGAGTTGGTTTAGCGATTGCTAAGGCGCGACGTCCTCGCACGTTCGTAGTCGGATCGTCAAAGTCGACTTCCTCCAAAACGATAGCCACCATCTCATCGAAAGACGGGACACCTTTGCCTCTATCATGTCATGTATGAAGAAGAGCTCTGTGCAGGACCAGAAGGTGTGCTCTTGGCGGATGGTGGTGGTGGTGCCTGTTTTCTTGTATCTCGGTTGGAGTACGCGACTAAGGTAGGAGGTGCTACAGTCGGACGTGTGGAAGTAGATGATGTACGTAGTGCCCATTATGGAGACCGACCTGCAAAAAAATTAGTTTGTGCCAATGCATGTCGATCCTGCACTTCATGTTCAGTTTTGCAAACAAGATGGAATAAATGAGTGATATTATTATACTCCTTACACTCTAGAATGGTATGAATCTCTCTATTTAATCCACCCATAAAATATGCAACCATAGCATCATCCTCGTAATTCTGATTTGGCACAACCGCATCCTCGTAATCGCCCTCGTAATCGTGGACCTCATCAGCAGTAGCAGCAGGAGCCGCAGAAGCATCAGCAGTAGCAGCAGGAGCCGCAGAAGAATCAGCAATAGTTACAGTGGCACCAAGATGTTCGTCGGGCTCAAGGGGAACATGCTTCGGTCGTCCTACTTGATCGGAGCGATGTGGTGGTGGTTGTTGTTATTGTTGTTGTTGTTGTTGTTGTTGTTGTTGTTGTTGTTGTTGTTGTTGTTGTTGTTGTTGTTGTTGTTGTTGTTGTTGTTGTTGTTGTTGTTGTTGTTGTTGTTGTTGTTGTTGTTGTTGTTGTTGTTGTTGTTTTTATTTTCGTTGTTCCCGAGGTGCGATAGGTGCAGCCAGTGGTGCTTGTGGAAGACGCGCGGGCAGTTCATTAAACTTGCCATCTAGCTTTGTTTCGAATGTCTTCTCAATGCCATCGATCTTCTCCGTGGCCTCTTCAAATCTGTTCGGCAGATCTTGCACCTGTCCAGTCATCATTTGCTGAAATTTATCATGTAACGCCTTGTTCTTCATGTTCTCCCAGTCTGTATCGTCGGCTTGTGATCCTGCCATGATTAGAAGCAACAGAAACACACGAGAATATGTCCTACAAACAACTAAAAGGACATGTAGTGGTGGAAGGTCACAAATCCGTGAAGCGAATCACAAATTCTTACGTGTTCTTACCAAGTAGCAGGTATTGATCGGCACCCGTTCTACTCAAGACTGCTCAAAGCTTAACTAGAGCAATTGCCAGGTGTTGTCAAACGCATGACGTAGATATTATGTGGGGCTGGGAAGGCTTAATATATGGTAGTAAAAAGGGTCCGCGAAAATCAATTCAGAGATGCAAAGGTGAATAAAGGCTCAACGATGGTATTGTGCTAGTCCTCGGCTAGACCATGCTAGAGATGCGAGCCTAGAACACGAACAAAATCATGGCGCTGCATGGAAACAAGGTAGGAGCACACTCATTTTTTTTACTTTTTTTGCTCTGCAACAATTTTTTCCCAAAAACTCAACAAATGGTCTAAAAACTGCCTAGCCAGAATTTTCTAGACTTAGTTTTCTTTTTGAGTTTGGAGCTATTTTTCTTCTGCTGGTGGACGGAAGTTGGGGAGTCCGACTTGGTCACGACTCGTAGTATGACGTGAGCTGGAAATCAAAAACAAATAAACAGATACTAGACTTGGACTAGTGGCGGAGATGAATCTGGTGGAACTCGGACTGGTAGCGGATATATGTTGCGGCGGTGGAACACGAACTGGTGGCGAATCTGCAATGGAGGTGGACTCGGATTGGCGTGATGGTGGTGAATATATGTTGGAGTATATGGACTCAGATTGGCGGCGGAGATGTGGTGGTGGTACATGGACTTGGATTGGCGGCGAATATGTGGTGGCGGTATATGGCAGCAATGATGAAGATTGTGTGGCGGCGGCATGACAAACTTTGAACAGAACTCGAAACTCTAAAGGACTATACGCTAAGACCAGCAACTCAACACGACGATGCAACCACAAACTCAACAAAACAAAACACTCAAAAGATTAGGCAACAAGTTAAGATTGGTTCGGATATGATGAACTAATCCTATTTTTCTTTGACTTTTTCGTGGACTGTATGTATGATCTAAACTAGGAAAAACTAGTAAAATCTCACCAACCAACCTGAAAATCTGATACCACTTGATAGAGGCAAAAATGTCTCGTCTTTCGATGAGATGGTGACTATCGTATTTGGTGGAGTATACTGTGACACCCCGAGATCGATTCGCCAGGTGTCAGCCAGTTATTCGTCGTCGTTGCCATGTCATCTGCTTGCGTGTTGCATCTTGCATTGTCATCATGTGCATTGCATCAGCATGTTTTAAAAACTTGCATCCGCCCGAGCCCGCTCGTCCTTTCCGTTGTCCGTTCTGAGCCCAGACACACTCGTACGCGCCCGCGGCACCTCCGGTTATTTACTTTATGAGTGGCCAGAAAATGTTCTCGAAATGGGCTGAAACTTGACGTGTGGTCTTATTATAGCATAGGTAGACCGCCTGTAAAGTTTCGTCGCGTTCGGAGTTTGTTTGATAGCCCAACGGTTAACCATGTTAACCGTCGGAAGCCTTTTCTCTTTTGGCCCAGCACCCCTTTCACAACAGCGCCCAAGCCCATTCTAACCCCCTCCATGCTCTCGGTCGTTGGATCGTGATCGCGTGGCCAAAAACCGCTCCTCATTTGGACACTCCTAGCTCCCTCTACCAATATATTTGCCCCTCCTCCCGAAATTCGTGGTGCAACCCTAGTCTTCTTCCACCTCGCGCCGCCGGACATGTCCAGCCAGCCACCTCACCCCGGCCTATCACAAGGCGCCACGTAACCCCGCCGCCGCTCTCCTCCAACCCCACGCTGCCACCTCACCCTCACCCTCTCCTCCCACCACCGCGGCCCGCGGGGCCCATCTGGGGCCCGCGCGGGCCCGAATCGCTGGCGCCGCCAGCCCGCAGGCGCCCGCCGCCCCGGTCGGCCTCGCGACGCCCTCCGCCGCTCGCCTCGCCTCCTCCCCGCGTCGGCTACGCCGCCGCCATTGCCGCAGCTCCAGTAGCCACCGTTGCCATGGCAGAGCTCGCCGCCGGCGACCCCGGGCGCTCCCCGCCGCCGCCAAGGCCCGGATCCGGCAGCCGCCGGCCAGATCAGGCCGTCCCCACTCGTCGTCGACCCTACTTCGACCGCCGACGGCTGCCCCATCGCCATCGACCGCCGCCGCCGCTCCCTTCCTCGATCCATTCGGATGGATCGGGAGGAGCACGCCGTCCTGCTCGTGGGCCAGCAGCACAGCGCCTCCCGCCGGCCCAGCCGCGGCCAGCGATCGGCCCACCTCAGCCTGCCCCCCCCCCCTCTGCTCCACCAGGCCCACGGGCCGCAAGGTGAGAACCGACCCAGTCCTTCACCCTATGCGCTACTTAGTTATCCCCCGCTCGCCTCTGTTTTTCTTTCAAATATGGCTAAGTCTGAGAATTTCATACATCATATATGCATCTTTGAGTGCTTGTAACTTTTTGTGTGGTTGTCCAAATGATGCATGTAATATGTCAAAATGTTCGTTGTAATATGCTCTTCATATTGTTCCATTGTGGCATGCTTGTTTGAGATCGTCTTGATGACGTTATCATCGTTGCAAGAGTGATATGTGTTTAAAACTGCAGACAACTGTAATTTTGTTGCATGTTTGTGGTGATGATAACTTTGTGCATGTTGGTCCAAATGGAGAATATGATATGTCAAAATTTTCATTGTGAAGTGCTCTACATGTTGGTTGCTGTAGCATTCATGTTAGGTGACATCTTGCCATGTTAATCTCCGTTGCAAAAGTGCATATGGTTGTTAAGTGCTGAAACTTGTTGTGAGATGCTGATTTGACTTGCTCATTGCTATTGATGTGTTTGTCTTTCATGCCACATGTCAATATGTTTTAGAAGCACAATCATATGGTCTTTGCTGTGGTGCAATCCACTTTCCATGATATGCCTTGAGGTGTTTGCATCAAGCTTGCAAAGTAGCCTTATGCTGATGTTGTTTTCTAGCACTTGTTAAAAACTGCTAAGTCTGAAACTTTTAAACCTGATGATATGTTTGCTTGATGCCTCACTCATATCCATGCATGTTGTAGTATGTCAAATGATCATTTCTTATTGTCCATGTTATGCTCTATCTATCCATGACCTTGTTTGCACATATGGCCTGCTGTAGCTTATTTATTTCTTGCTCTCAAGTTACTATAAATTTACCTGTCCGGCTTTTATCAGCATGATCAATTTGGTAAAGCTTGTTGTTATTGATCCATGCCTCCTATGGAGTCGTTCTAATGAAGCTGTTTGATGTATGCTATGTCTATTACATGTCCATGATCTTTATATACTAAGTAGAGTTGATATGCTTGTTGTTTTGTGCCTCCGAAGGCAGCATCGTGATGATATTTTTGCCTTCCCAGATTTTGACTAAGTCTGGATAAATTTATTGCAACTTTCCGTGCTTGTTTAATTGTGTTCCAGCAAGTTTTAGGGTGTGCTCTAAGTTCATGCTTGTTAAGTATCATGTCTATTTCACATCCATGCCTCTTGTTATCATGTTTGGGTGTTGCAGCATATATATACCTTGCTCCAAAATTCCTATGTTGTTGTTTTTGTACAACTTGTTGTTATATCTTGTTTCGGGTGTATGTGTTGAACCGTTGCTCCGTTTTGAGCGTGTTCTTTATGAAACTTGTGTGTTTTTGTATGTAGAAGAATAATATCATGTTGTTTACCTATTTGGAGTGTGTTTGCTTGATTTTTGGGATCATCTTGCACCATTGACATGCTTGCCTTATTTTGCTCATATCTTCTAGGCCGTAGCTCCGAATTAACAAACTTTACATGAAACTTGACTAGAATTTTGAGTAGATCATCATGGTGCATGTTAAATTGCTGTTTAACAACTTTAACTTAAGGTTTGTTCAGATCTGGACCAATTTCGAAACATGCATATGAGGACTTACCGGAATTGTTATATGTGGATTCCGGCCTCATTTAAGCTTGTTGGTTTGTGTTCTTCTTGTGTGCTTCATCCCTTGCCATGAATTGCATCATATAGACTTGTATTGCATCATACTTGGTTGAGCATCTTGTCATGTTCTTGAGTGGTGTGTTTACTATGTTGTGTGCTTTCTTCTCGCTAGTTCTTTTCCGTTGCGATCGTGAGGATTCGTTTGACTACACGTGGTTCGACTTCGAGGCTTCTTCCTCGTCTTCTTCATGGACCCGTTCTTCTTACTTGCGGGATCTCAGGCAAGATGACCATCACCTTGGATACCTTTATTATCATTGCTATGCTAGATGTCTCGATGCTATCGCTATATGTCGCGCTACCCATCATTTATTGTCAGCCCCTCTCCTTGTTGTCATGAAACCTCTAACCTTTGACACCTTCCCAGCAAGACTGTTGTTTGCCTATGTTACCCGCTTGCTCGGCCCCTCTTATAGCGTTGTAGTTGCAGGTGAAGATGAAGATTGCTCCTTGTTGGAGCATTGTTGTTGGATATCACAATATATCATGTTATATATATTAACACACCTATATACTTGGCAATGGGTGGAAGGCTTGGCCTTTTGCTCGGTGTTTTGTTCCACTCATGCCACCTTAGGAGTCGATAAACCGGTGTTATGTTCCTTGATTTTGTGTTCCTTACATGGTTGGGTATATGGGGACCCCTTGACAGTTCGTCTTTGAATAAAACTCGTCCACCAAGGCCCAACATTGGTTTTAATTTGCCTCATAATAATAACTTAATTAATTAATTAAATTTGCGTAGGGGGTCGCGCCCTCGAGGATTCTTTTCTACATAGTAGGGGGGGCAGTGCTGATGGTGTTGGTCCCAAACGGGCAGCCTGCGGGGCCACCTTGGGGAAACCCGAGGTCTGGTTTTACTCGTAGGATGTCCCATCCGGTTGTGGCTTGAGACGAGATACGCGCGGCTACTATTAGGGTGTCGGCACGTCGGGAGGTCTTGCTGGACTTGTTTTACCATTGTCGAAATGTCTCGTGCACCGGGAATTCCGAATCTGATTGGGCCTTCCCTAAGATAAGGGGTAATATTATTATTATCTCTGCTGATCGTGAGAGCTTGTGATGGGCTAAGTTGGGACACCCCTGCAGGGTTATGATCTTTCAAAAGTCGTGCCCGCGGTTATGTGGCAGATTGGAATTTGTTAATGTCCGGTTGTAGAAAACTTGACAGAGGATCCGAAGTATAACACACAACTGTGTGAGTAACCGTGACTGTCTCTTTTCACTTTGAGAAGAGAACACGGTTGGCTTATGATTGACTTGTAGGTAGTTTGGGATCTTTAGCGATCACTACTAGTTGCGACCGTCTGTGTAGATGCTCATCTTATTCTTGTACTCATAAGTTAGCCACCATATTTTTGCTTAGCCGCTGCTGCAACCTCACCACTTAAGATCTCCATACCTATTAAGCTTTGCTAGTCTTGATACCCATGGTTATGGGATTGCTGAGTCCTTGTGGCTCACAGATACTATAACAACAGTTGCAGGTGCAGGTTTTCGATGACTTGACGTGAGAGCGATGTTACCTTTTTTTGTTGGAGTTCTTTCTTCTTCTTCTTTGTCAGTCTTGGGCTAGGTTCCTGGTCGGCAGCCTGGGATAGCAGATGGATGTCTTTGTGCTTTCATGTTTGCATCCGTAGTCGGATGCCTTGTATTGATGATATTGTATTCGTATGACTTGTATGAATTGTTGTATCCCCATGTATTTATGTAATGGTACGATGTAATGATATCCATTTTGCTAAACGCCCGAAATGCAGTTGTGCCCCAATCACGTATGTGTCACATGATCGGGATAGAATCGCATCTTGGGCCTGACAAGTTGGTATAAGAGCCTCGACCGACCATAGGAGCCCCTTGATTGATCGTAGTTTGGTCGTTGTCGAGTCTAGAAAAACCTTTTTCGGAGTCTAGTTAATCGGAGAGTAGGAATTCTTTTTACTCCTCAGCCCCTTTGTCGCTCTGGTGAGGAATCTTGACGTAGGTGTTTCGAATTTCCCCTCTTCCCCTTCAAATTATTTTTAGGATCGCGCGGTTAGTTTTCGTTCTTTGCGTTGTCAGTTCTTTCATCTGGTGCATCTCTCGTGAAGTCGACTTGACCCTCCTCGTCTTTTGCTTCAATCCCCGGTTCTTTCCGACCGATGTTGTTTCTCCTTCCAAAGTTGTCTTTCTTTTTCCCACCCACCCATCCTTTTTCTTCTCGGAGCCGGAGTCCTTAATCGAGTATCCTTCCTACTCGTGTGAAGTCCTTGCTCTCTTTCCTCATTCATTTCAACTGGTGAATTCTCGTCTAGCTCGACATCATTCTTCTCTTTTCTTCTCCGATGAATTCTCCTCTCATTTGATATTCTTCACCTCTTCTTCTTTTCCGGTGGATTCAACTCAAGCATTCGGTGTTGTTCACATTATTTTCCCTCAGTTCGGATATTACCCTTGCTCGTTTACCTCACGCCATTTAATTATTTCGGTGTTCCAAAGACATTCCAGGAGATTCGTATGTGTTTTAATTTATTCGAGGTTGTCACCTCATTCCAGTCTTTCAAACGTTCCGGTGCATTATCTCCTTTACAATCCTTTCAACAGTGTTTCTTCTTAGATGGGTTCATAACCCACAGGTTTATTCCCAGGATCTTACCTGACTCTTCTAGTTAATTCTGGGGTATTCTCAAATTCTTTTGAAGTGTGACGTAAGTATGGATTCCATGAGTCATATGCCTTCTTCAAGATCTCTTTTAATTCTTTTCATCATTGGTTCAACCTTTCTTCTTTTCATTCTTCCGGAGAGTTTTATGAATTATTTTCTTTGTGTTCCTCCGAAGGCCATCATTTCAGAAGATTTCTTCGTTCTCAGTTTTCAACTTCGTCCTCCAAATATTCTTCGTTGCTGCCTCTTCGTTCGTCTCGCATTTGTCCGGCGCTTCGTTGAAGTATTCTTTAACCAGTTCGTGAAAGCTTCGTTCTCTTATATCTAAATTCCCAAGTGCTTTATTCTTCCTGGCGATTCATCGTATTCACTCAATTTCAATTCTTTACGGTGGTTTTTTGTTCTCTTTCATCATTCGATTTTAATTCTTCACGGTGGTTCGTTCCTTTTTCTTCACTCGGCTTCAATTCTTACGGTGGTTCGCTCAAGAGTTCTTTTCTGGTGTTATCATATCAATTCATTCGTTCATTCCAATCCTGCCGGTGTTTCATGAAGACTTTCTCAAGTTCAAGCTATATCCCTCTTTAATCTTTTTCAACGCGAATAAGTGATATGCAAATCCATTGCTTCTCATGAATTTAATTGGTGGAGGATAAGCATAATGTAATTCTTATTCATTCTCGTCAAGTTAATTTATTCCTTCCTTCGGAGTTTATTCTTGATGAATAAATTCTAGTCCCAAGTGCTTTAATCTTTTCTTTCCGAATTTCATAGTTTCTCGGCTATCTCGTCGGATCATCCATCTGAATCATCACAAGGCTTTATTCTTATTCTTGAATCCTTCATTTCTATATCATCATCCTTTTGTTATCGGAGTTCGTCATGGTGGTTCTTCATGAGATAATTCATTCTTCAAGTGTTCTGCAAAATTCTTCTGGAGCAGCTCAAGTATTATCCAGTTGCGTCTCGAGATGCAAATAATTCTCCTTATTCTTTTGAAATGGAGTTTTGCATTTCTTTCTTCATTCTCATCTATACAATCTTTTGGTTGCGGCATCATTCACCTCAAGTCTTAAGATGTTTAAATAAGTCCACAACAAGCTAATTCTTTTGTTGTTGATTTTTCAACAACTTCGGTCGTTCCATCTTCGCAAGGATGTTTTCAAATTCTTTTGTGCTAGAAGATGTTGTTCTTCTCCCGTCTTCTCATTCCATTCTTTATTTTCTTCCGGAGGCATTGTGTTGTTCATCTTGTCAACTTCTTGGTCTATTTCTTCTATTTTCCGCCGGAGTGCTGCCGAAATTCCTTTGTTCGAATTTCTTTTCTATCTCTGTTAACCAGAGTGGTTTCATTGTCTCTTGTGGTCACTTAAGCTCTTGGTTCTCGTTGTATGCCCTGTTTCCTCAATTTACCGAAGCTTCTCAATCTCAATCTCCTCCGTCGTGTTCGTTCTTTCAAGTTGTTCAACCCCCTCAATCTTCTTTGGTTTCAATCTTTTGTCCTCGAAGAACTTTGTTCTTCCTTTTCTCTTCCGCCTCGTTCCTAAGATCTCGGGACGAGATCTCTTGTTAGTACGGGGGTGTTGTGACACCCCGAGACCGATGCGTCAGGTGTCAGCCAGTTATTCGTCATCGTTGCCATGTCATCTGCTTGCGTGTTGCATCTTGCCTTGTCATCATGTGCATTGCATCAGCATGTTTTAAAAACTTGCATCCGCCCGAGCCTGCTCGTCCTTTCCGTTGTCCGTTCTGAGCCCAGACACACTCGCACGCGCCCGTGGCACCTCTGGTTATTTATTTTATGAGTGGCCGAAAAATGTTCTCGGAATGGGTTGAAACTTGGCGTGTGGTCTTATTATAGCATAGGTAGATCGCCTGCGTTCGGAGTTCGGTTGATAGGCCAACGGTTAACCGTGTTAACCGCCAGAAGCATTTTGTCTTTTGGCCCAGCACCCCTTTCACAACAGCCCCCAAGCCCATTCTAACCCCCTCCATGCTCTGAGTCGTTGGATCGTGATCGCGTGGCCGAAAACCGCTTCTCAATTGGACACTCCTAACTCCCTCTACCTATATATCTGCCCCTCCTCCCGAAATTCGCGGTGCAACCCTAGTCTTCTTCCACCTCGCTGCGCCGGACATGTCCAGCCGGCCAACTCACCCTGTCCTATCACAAGGCGCCACGTCACCCCGCCGCCGCTCTCCTCCAACCCCGTGCCGCCACCTTACCCTCTCCCTCTCCTCCCACCGCCGCGGCCCGCGGAGCCCATCCGGGGCCCGCGCGGGCCCGAATCGCCGCCGTCGCCAGCCCGCAGGCGCCCGCCGCCCCGGTCGGCCTCGCGACGCCGTCCCCCGCTCGCCTCGCCTCCTCCCCGCGTCGGCTACGCCGTCGCCATTGCCGCAGCTCCAGTCGCCACCGTTGCCATGGCAGAGCTCGCCGTCGGCGACCCCGGGCACTCCCCGCCGCCGCCAAGGCCCGGATCCGGCAGCCGCCGGCCAGATCCGGCCGTTCTCGCTCGCCGCCGTCCCTGCTTCGACCGCCACCGGACTCCCCATCGCCATCGACCGTCGCCACCGCTCCCTTCCTCGATCCAGTCGGATGGATCGGGGGGAGCACGCCGCCCTGCTCGTGGGTCAGTAGCCCAGCGCCTCCCGCCGGCCCAGCCGCGGCCAAAGGTCGGCCCACCTCGGCCTGCCCCCCCTCTGTTCCACCAGGCCGGCCCATGGGCCGCAACGTGAGCACCGACCGAGTCCTTCGCCCTATGCGCTACTTAGTTATCCCCCGCTCGCCTCTGTTTTTCTTTCAAATATGGCTAAGTCTGAGAATTTCATACATCATATATGCATCTTTGAGTGCTTGTAACTTTTTGTGTGGTTGCCCAGATGATGCATGTAATATTTCAAAATGTTCGTTGTAATATGCTCTTCATATTGTTCCATTGTGGCATGCTTGTTTGAGATCATCTTGATGACCTAATCATCATTGCAAGAGTGCTATATGTTTAAAACTGCAGACAACTGTAATTTTGTTGCATGTTTGTGGTGATGATAACTTTGTGCACGTTGGTCCAAATGAAGCATATGATATGTCAAAATGTTCATTGTGAAGTGTTCTACATGTTGGTTGTTGTAGCATTCATGTTAGGTGCCATCTTGCCATGTTAATCTCTGTTGCAAAAGTGCAGGTGGTTGTTAAGTGCTGAAACTTGTTGTGAGATGCTTATTTGACTTGCTCATTGCTATTGATGTGTTTGTCTTTCATGTCACATGTCTATATGTTTTAGAAGCACAATCATATGGTCTTTGCTGTGGTGCAATCCACTTTCCATGATATGCCTTGAGGTGTTTGCATCAAGCTTGCAAAGTAGCCTTCTCGATGATGTTGTTTTCTAGCACTTGTTAAAAACTGCTAAGTCTGAAACTGGTAAACCTGATGCTATGTTTGCTTGATGCCTCACTCAGATCCATGCATGTTGTAGTATGTCAAATGATCATTTCTTGTTGTCCATGTTATGCTCTATCCATCCATGCCCTTGTTTGCACATATGGCCTGCTGTAGCTTATTTATTTCTTACTCTCAAGTTGCTATAAATTTTCCAGTGCGCCTTTTATCAGCATGATCAATTTGGTAAAGCTTGTTGTTACTGATCCATGCTTCTTATGGAGTCGTTCCAATGAAGTTGTTTGACGTATGTTATGTCTATTACATGTCCATGGTCTTTATATACTTAATAGAGTTGATATGCTTGTTGTTTTGTGCCTCCGAAGGCAGCATCGTGATGATGTTTTTGCCTTCCCAGATTTTGATGAAGTCTGGATAAATTTATTGCAACTTGCCATGCTTGTTTAATTGTGTTCCAGCAAATTTTAGGGTGTGCTCTAAGTTCATGCTTGTTAAGTATCATGTCTATTTCACATCCATGCCTCTTGTTATCATGTTTGGGTGCTGTAGCATATATATACCTTGCTCCAAAATTGCTATGTTACTGTTTTTGTACAGCTTGTTGTTATATCTTGTTTTGTGTGTATGTGTTAAACCGTTACTCCGTTTTGAGCGTGTCCTATATGAAACTTGTGTGTTTTTGCATGTAGAAGCATAATATCATGTTGTTTACCTATTTGGAGTTTGTTTGCTTGATGTTTGGGAGCATCTTTCACTGTTGACATGTTTGCCTTGTTTTGCACATATCTTCTAGGCCGTAGCTCCGAATTAAACAAACTTTATGTGAAACTTGACTAGAATTTCGAGTAGATCATCATGGTGCATGTTAACTTGATGTTGAACAACTTTAACTTAAGGTTTGTTCAGATCTGGACCAATTTCGAAACGTGCATATGAGGACTTACCGGAATTGTTACATGTGGATTCCGGCCTCATTTAAACTTGTTGGTTTGTGTTGTTCTTGTGTGCTTCATCCCTTGCCATGAATTGCATCATATAGACTTGTCTTGCATCATACTTGGTTGAGCATCTTGTCATGTTCTTGAGGGGTGTGTTTACTATGTTGTGTGCTTTCTTCTCGCTAGTTCTTTTCCGTTGCGATCGTGAGGATTCGTTCGACTACACGTGGTTCGTCTTCGAGGCTTCTTCTTCGTCTTCTTCATGGACCCGTTCTTCTTCCTTGCCTTGGATACCTTTACTATCATTGCTATGCTAGATATCTCGATGCTATCGCTATATGTCGCGCTACCCATCATTTATTGTCAGTCCCTGTCCTTGTTGCCATGAAACCTCTAACCTTTGAGACCTTCCCAGCAAAATCTTTGTTTGGCTATGTTACCCGCTTGCTCAGCCCCTCTTATAGCGTTGTAGTTGCAGGTGAAGATGAAGATTGCTCCTTGTTGGAGCATTGTTGTTGGATATCACAATATATCTTGTTATATATATTAACACACCTATATACTTGGCAATGGGTGGAAGGCTTGGCCTTTTGCTCGGTGTTTTATTGCACTCATGCCACCTTAGGAGCTGATAAACCGGCGTTATGTTCCTTGGTTTTGCGTTCCTTACAAGGTTGGGTATATGGGGACCCCTTGACAGTTCGTCTTTGAATAAAACTCCTCCAGCAAGGCCCAACATTGGTTTTAATTTGCCTCATAATAATAACTTAATTAATTAATTAAATTTGCATAGAGGGTCGCGCCCTCGAGGATTCTTTTCTACACGGTAGGGGGGCCAGTGCTGATGGTGTTGGTCCCAAACGGGCAGCCTGCGAGGCCACCTGGGGGAAACCCGAGCTCTGGTTTTACTCGTAGGATGCCCCATCCGGTTGTGGCCTGAGACGAGATACGCGCGGCTACTATCATGGTGTCGGCACGCCGGGAGGTCTTGCTGGACTTGTTTTACCATTGTCGAAATGTCTTGTGCACCGAGAATTCCGAGTCTGATCGGGCCTTCCTAAGATAAGGGATAATATTATTATTATCTCTGCTGATCGTGAGAGCATGTGATGGGCTAAGTTGGGACACCCCTGCAGGGTTATGATCTTTCAAAAGTCGTGCCCGCGGTTATGTGGCAGATTGGAATTTGTTAATGTCCAGTTGTAGAAAACTTGACATAGGATCCGAAGTATAACACACAACTGTGTGAGTAACCGTGACTGTCTCTTTTCACTTTGAGAAGAGAACACGGTTGGCTTATGATTGACTTGTAGGTAGTTCAGGATCTTTAGCGATCACTACTAGTTCCGACCGTCTGCGTAGATGCTCATCTTATTCTTGTACTCATAAGTTAGCCACCATATTTTTGCTTAGCCGCTGCTGCAACCTCACCACTTAAGATCTCCATACCTATTAAGCTTTGCTAGTCTTGATACCCATGGTTATGGGATTGCTGAGTCCTTGCGGCTCACAGATACTATAACAACAGTTGCAGGTGCAGGTTTCCGATGACTTGACGTGAGAGCAATGTTACCTTTTTTTGTTGGAGTTCTTTCTTCTTCTTCTTTGTCAGTCTTGGGCTAGGTTCCTGGTCGGCAGCCTGGGATAGCAGATGGATGTCTTTGTGCTTTCATGTTTGCATCCGTAGTCGGATGCCTTGTATTGATGATATTGTATTCGTATGACTTGTATGAATTGTTGTATCCCCATGTATTTATGTAATGGTACGATGTAATGATATCCATTTTGCTAAACGCCCGAAATGCGGTTGTGCCCCAATCACGTATGTGTCACGTGATCGGGATAGAATCGCATCTTGGGCCTGACAAGTTGGTATAAGAGCCTCGACCGACCATAGGAGCCCCTTGATTGATCGTAGTTTGGTCGTTGTCGAGTCTAGAAAAAACTTTTTCGGAGTCTAGTTATATCGGAGAGTAGGAATTCTTTTTACTCCTCAGCCCCTTTGTCGCTCTGGTGAGGAATCTTGACGTAGGTGTTTCGAATTTCCCCTCTTCCCCTTCAAATTCTTTTAGGATCGCGCGGTTAGTTTTCGTTCTTTGCGTTGTCAGTTCTTTCATCTGGTGCATCTCTCGTGAAGTCGACTTGACCCTCCTCGTCTTTTGCTTCAATCCCCGGTTCTTTCCGACCGATGTTGTTTCTCCTTCCAAAGTTGTCTTTCTTTTTCCCACCCACCCACCCTTTTTCTTCTCGGAGCCGGAGTCCTTAATCGAGTATCCTTCCTACTCGTGTGAAGTCCTTGCTCTCTTTCCTCATTCATTTCAACTGGTGAATTATCGTCTAGCTCGTCATCATTCTTCTCTTTTCTTCTCTTCTTCTTTTTCGGTGGATTCAACTCAAGCATTCGGTGTTGTTCACATTATTTTCCCTCAGTTCGGATATTAACCTTGCTCGTTGACCTCACACCATTTAATTATTTCGGTGTTCCAAAGACATTCTAGGATATTCGTATGTGTTCTAATTTATTCGAGGTTGTCACCTCATTCCAGTCTTTCAAACGTTCCGGTGCATTATCTCCTTTACAATCCTTTCAACGGTGTTTCTTCTTCGATGGGCTCATAACCCACAGGTTTATTCCCAGGATCTTACCTGACTCTTCTAGTTAATTCCGGGGTATTCTCAAATTCTTTTGAAGTGTGACGTAAGTATGGATTCCATCAGTCATATGCCTTCTTCAAGATCTCTTTTAATTCTTTTCATCATTGGTTCAACCTTTCTTCTTTTCATTCTTCCGGAGTGTTTTATGAATTATTTTCTTTGTGTTCCTCCGAAGGCCATCATTTCAGAAGATTTCTTCGTTCTCAGTTTTCAACTTCGTCCTCCAAATATTCTTCGTTGCTGCCTCTTCGTTCGTCTCGCATTTGTCCGGCGCTTCGTTGAAGTATTCTTTAACCAGTTCGCGAAATCTTCGTTCTCTTATATCTAAATTCCCAAGTGCTTTATTCTTCCTGGCGATTCATCGTATTCACTCAATTTCAATTCTTTACGGTGGTTTTTTGTTCTCTTTCATCATTCGATTTTAATTCTTCACGGTGGTTCGTTCCTTTTTCTTCACTCGGCTTCAATTCTTACAGTGGTTCGCTCAAGAGTTCTTTTCTGGTGTTATCATATCAATTCATTCGTTCATTCCAATCCTGCCGGTGTTTCATGAAGACTTTCTCAAGTTCAAGCTATATCCCTCTTTAATCTTTTTCAACGCGAATAAGTGATATGCAAATCCATTGCTTCTCATGAATTTAATTGGTGGAGGATAAGCATAACGTAATTCTTATTCATTCTCGTCAAGTTAATTTATTCCTTCCTTCGGAGTTTATTCTTGATGAATAAATTCTAGTCCCAAGTGCTTTAATCTTTTCTTTCCGAATTTCATAGTTTCTCGGCTATCTCGTCGGATCATCCATCTGAATCATCACAAGGCTTTATTCTTATTCTTGAATCCTTCATTTCTATATCATCATCCTTTTGTTACCGGAGTTCGTCATGGTGGTTCTTCATGAGATAATTCATTCTTCAAGTGTTCTGCAAAATTCTTCTGGAGCAGCTCAAGTATTATCCAGTTGCGTCTCGAGATGCAAATAATTCTCCTTATTCTTTTGAAATGGAGTTTTGCATTTCTTTCTTCATTCTCATCTATACAATCTTTTGGTTGCGGCATCATTCACCTCAAGTCTTAAGATGTTTAAATAAGTCCACAACAAGCTAATTCTTTTGTTGTTGATTTTTCAACAACTTCGGTCGTTCCATCTTCGCAAGGATGTTTTCAAATTCTTGTGTGCTAGAAGATGTTGTTCTTCTCCCGTCTTCTCATTCCATTCTTTATTTTTTTCCGGAGGCATTGTTTTGTTCATCTTGTCAACTTCTTGGTCTATTTCTTCTATTTTCCGCCGGAGTGCTGCCGAAATTCCTTTGTTCGAATTTCTTTTCTATCTCTGTTAACCAGAGTGGTTTCATTGTCTCTTGTGGTCACTTAAGCTCTTGGTTCTCGTTGTATGCCATGTTTCCTCAATTTACCGAAGCTTATCAATCTCAATCTCCTCCGTCGTGTTCGTTCTTTCAAGTTGTTCAACCCCCTCAATCTTTTTTGGTTTCAATCTTTTGTCCTCGAAGAACTTTGTTCTTCCTTTTCTCTTCCGCCTCGTTCCTAAGATCTCGGGACGAGATCTCTTGTTAGTACGGGGGTGTTGTGACACCCCGAGACCGATGCGCCAAGTGTCAGCCAGTTATTCGTCGTCGTTGCCATGTCATCTGCTTGCGTGTTGCATCTTGCCTTGTCATCATGTGCATTGCATCAGCATGTTTTACAAACTTGCATCCGCCCGAGCCTGCTCGTCCTTTCCGTTGTCCGTTCTGAGCCCAGACACACTCGCACGCGCCCGTGGCACCTCTGGTTATTTATTTTATGAGTGGCCGGAAAATGTTCTCGGAATGGGTTGAAACTTGGCGTGTGGTCTTATTATAGCATAGGCAGACCGCGTGCGTTCGGAGTTCGTTTGATAGGCCAACGGTTAACCGTGTTAACCGCCAGAAGCATTTTCTCTTTTGGCCCGGCACCCCTTTCACAACAGCCCCCAAGCCCATTCTAACCCCCTCCATGCTCTGAGTCGTTGGATCGTGATCGCGTGGCCGAAAACCGCTCCTCATTTGGACACTCCTAACTCCCTCTACCTATATATTTGCCCCTCCTCCCGAAATTCGCGGTGCAACCCTAGTCTTCTTCCACCTCGCTGCGCCGGACATGTCCATCCGCGCCGGACATGTCCAGCCGGCCACCTCACCCCGTCCTATCACAAGGCGCCACGTCACCCCACCGCCGCTCTCCTCCAACCCCGTGCCACCACCTCACCCTCTCCCTCCCCTCCCACCGCCGCGGCACGCGGAGCCCTTCCGGGGCCCGCGCGGGCCCGAATCGCCGCCGTCGCCAGCCCGCAGGAGCCCGCCGCCCCGGTCGGCCTCGCGACGCCGTCCCCCGCTCGCCTCGCCTCCTCCCCGCGTCGGCTACGCCGCCGCCATTGCCGCAGCTCCAGTCGCCACCGTTGCCATGGCAGAGCTCGCCGCCGGCGACACCGGGCACTCCCCGCCGCCGCCAAGGCCCGGATTCGGCAGCCGCCGGCCAGATCCGGCCGTTCTCGCTCGCCGCCGTCCCTGCTTCGACCGCCACCGGACTCCCCATCGCCATCGACCGTCGCCGCCGCTCCCTTCCTCGATCCAGTCGGATGGATCGGGAGGAGCACGCCGCCCTGCTCGTGGGTCAGTAGCCTAGCGCCTCCCGCCGGCCCAGCCGCGGCCAAAGGTCGGCCCACCTCGGCCTGCCCCCCCTCTGTTCCACCAGGCCGGCCCACGGGCCGCAACGTGAGCACCGACCCAGTCCTTCGCCCTATGCGCTACTTAGTTATCCCCCGCTCGCCTCTGTTTTTCTTTCAAATATGGCTAAGTCTGAGAATTTCATACATCATATATGCATCTTTGAGTGCTTGTAACTTTTTGTGTGGTTGCCCAGATGATGCATGTAATATTTCAAAATGTTCGTTGTAATATGCTCTTCATATTGTTCCATTGTGGCATGCTTGTTTGAGATCATCTTGATGACTTAATCATCATTGCAAGAGTGCTATATGTTTAAAACTGCAGACAACTGTAATTTTGTTGCATGTTTGTGGTGATGATAACTTTGTGCATGTTGGTCCAAATGAAGCATATGATATGTCAAAATGTTCATTGTGAAGTGCTCTACATGTTGGTTGTTGTAGCATTCATGTTAGGTGCCATCTTGCCATGTTAATCTCTGTTGCAAAAGTGCAGGTGGTTGTTAAGTGCTGAAACTTGTTGTGAAATGCTTATTTGACTTGCTCATTGCTATTGATGTGTTTGTCTTTCATGCCACATGTCTATATGTTTTAGAAGCACAATCATATGGTCTTTGCTGTGGTGCAATCCACTTTCCATGATATGCCTTGAGGTGTTTGCATCAAGCTTGCAAAGTAGCCTTCTCGATGATGTTGTTTTCTAGCACTTGTTAAAAACTGCTAAGTCTGAAACTGGTAAACCTGATGCTATGTTTGCTTGATGCCTCACTCAGATCCATGCATGTTGTAGTATGTCAAATGATCATTTCTTGTTGTCCATGTTATGCTCTATCCATCCATGCCCTTGTTTGCACATATGGCCTGATGTAGCTTATTTATTTCTTGCTCTCAAGTTGCTATAAATTTTCCTGTGCGTCTTTTATCAGCATGATCAATTTGGTCAAGCTTGTTGTTACTGATCCATACTTCCTATGGAGTCGTTCCAATGAAGTTGTTTGACATATGTTATGTCTATTACATGTCCATGATCTTTATATACTTAATAGAGTTGATATGCTTGTTGTTTTGTGCCTCCGAAGGCAGCATCGTGATGATGTTTTTGCCTTCCCAGATTTTGATGAAGTCTGGATAAATTTATTGCAACTTGCCATGCTTGTTTAATTGTGTTCCAGCAAGTTTTAGGGTGTGCTCTAAGTTCATGCTTGTTAAGTATCATGTCTATTTCACATCCATGCCTCTTGTTATCATGTTTGGGTGCTGTAGCATATATATACCTTGCTCCAAAATTGCTATGTTACTGTTTTTGTACAGCTTGTTGTTATATCTTGTTTTGTGTGTATGTCTTAAACCGTTACTCCGTTTTGAGCGTGTCCTATATGAAACTTGTGTGTTTTTGCATGTAGAAGCATAATATCATGTTGTTTACCTATTTGGAGTTTGTTTGCTTGATGTTTGGGAGCATCTTGCACTGTTGACATGTTTGCCTTGTTTTGCTCATATCTTCTAGGCCGTAGCTCCGAATTAAACAAACTTTATGTGAAACTTGACTAGAATTTCGAGTAGATCATCATGGTGCATGTTAACTTGCTGTTTAACAACTTTAACTTAAGTATTGTTCAGATCTGGACCAATTTCGAAACGTGCATATGAGGACTTACCGGAATTGTTATATGTGGATTCCGACCTCATTTAAACTTGTTGGTTTGTGTTGTTCTTGTGTGCTTCATCCCTTGCCATGAATTGCATCATATAGACTTGTCTTGCATCATACTTGGTTGAGCATCTTGTCATGTTCTTGAGGGGTGTGTTTACTATGTTGTGTGCTTTCTTCTCGCTAGTTCTTTTCCGTTGCGATCGTGAGGATTCGTTCGACTACACATGGTTCGTCTTCGAGGCTTCTTCTTCGTCTTCTTCATGGACCCGTTCTTCTTCCTTGCCTTGGATACCTTTACTATCATTGCTATGCTAGATATCTCGATGCTATCGCTATATGTCGCGCTACCCATCATTTATTGTCAGTCCCTGTCCTTGTTGCCATGAAACCTCTAACCTTTGAGACCTTCCCAGCAAAATCGTTGTTTGGCTATGTTACCCGCTTGCTCAGCCCCTCTTATAGCGTTGTAGTTGCAGGTGAAGATGAAGATTGCTCCTTGTTGGAGCATTGTTGTTGGATATCACAATATATCTTGTTATATATATTAACACACCTATATACTTAGCAATGGGTGGAAGGCTTGGCCTTTTGCTCGGTGTTTTATTCCACTCATGCCACCTTAGGAGCCGATAAACCGGCGTTATGTTCCTTGGTTTTGCGTTCCTTACAAGGTTGGGTATATGGGGACCCCTTGACAGTTCGTCTTTGAATAAAACTCCTCTAGCAAGGCCCAACATTGGTTTTAATTTGCCTCATAATAATAACTTAATTAATTAATTAAATTTGCATAGGGGGTCGCGCCCTCGAGGATTCTTTTCTACACGGTAGGGGGGCCAGTGCTGATGGTGTTGGTCCCAAACGGGCAGCCTGCGAGGCCACCTGGGGGAAACCCGAGCTCTGGTTTTACTCGTAGGATGTCCCATCCGGTTGTGGCCTGAGACGAGATACGCGCGGCTACTATCATGGTGTCGGCACGCCGGGAGGTCTTGCTGGACTTGTTTTACCATTGTCGAAATGTCTTGTGCACCGAGAATTCCGAGTCTGATCGGGCCTTCCCTAAGATAAGGGGTAATATTATTATTATCTCTGTTGATCGTGAGAGCTTGTGATGGGCTAAGTTGGGACACCCCTGCAGGGTTATGATCTTTCGAAAGCCGTGCCCGCGGTTATGTGGCAGGTTGAAATTTGTTAATATCCGGTTGTAGAAAACTTGACAGAGGATCCGAAGTAAAACACACAACTGTGTGAGTAACCGTGACTGTCTCTTTTCACTTTGAGAAGAGAACACGGTGGGGTCATGATTGACTCGTAGGTAGTTCAGGATCTTTAGCGATCACTATTAGTTGCGACCGTCTGCGTAGATGCTCATCTTATTCTTGTACTCGTAAGTTAGCCACCATAGTTTTGCGTAGCCGCTGCTGCAACCTCACCACTTAACATCTCCATACCTATTAAGCTTTGCTAGTCTTGATACCCATGGTTATGGGATTGCTGAGTCCTCGTGGCTCACAGATACTACAACAACAGTTGCAGGTGCAGGTTTCCGATGACTTGACGTGAGAGCGATGTTAGCTTTTTTTGTTGGAGTTCTTTCGTCTTCTTCTTTGTCAGTCTTGGGCTAGGTTCCTGGTTGGCAGCCTGGGATAGCAGATGGATGTCTTTGTGTTTTCATGTTTGCTTCCGTAGTCGGATGCCTTGTATTGATGATATTGTATTCGTGTGACTTGTATGAATTGTTGTATCCCCATGTATTTATATAATGGTACGATGTAATGATATACATCTTGCTAAATGCCTGAAATGTGGTTGTTCCCCAATCACGTATGTGTCACGTGATCGGGATAGAATCGCATCTTGGGCCTGACATATACTTTGACGATCCGACTGCGAACATGCGAGGACATCACGCCTTAACAATCGCTAAACCAACTCCGACAGGTTATTGACCACATCGGAGTACGATCAACCTGACAAAGAGGGTATGTTTCCTGCAGGGAAACGAAGAACAAGCAAGAAAGAGATATTGCGATCTGGATATTGCAAATTTAAGAGGAAAGGTTTATTGATCAAAGTGGGGTTTTGTGACGTATTTTTCAGGTCGTTGAATACAAATGAAGTACACGAAGTTGCAGCTATGATGAACTTTAATCTTAAAAAACAAAGTCTAAACGATGCCTTAAGGGATGTATATATGGAGGAATATGGGGGGGGGGGATTTCGTGACACCTTGGAGGAGGGATCCGAAACCAACCCTAACTCTGTTTCCCCACACATACAGACTAAAAACAGCCTATACTGAAGTATTTCGAAAATTACATGGGACTAGCCCAATAATAAGGTGACAATGCATGTATAATAGCCCCTGGACGAAATTTATGAACTAGCATCTTGTATATTTCGTCCAGGCCTCCATGCACTCATTATGGTGGCTTCAAAGCCCTGAAATCATCACTTGAAACTACGTCTTGTTCCCCTTGCGCATGACATCATCTTCATGCTTGATCTTGTTGCAATGTTCATTCTTCTTGTCCATTCTAGGTCTTTCATTTGTAAGCAAAACAAATGTATCCAATTTAGGCAACATCATATTCTTATGAACATTAGAATCGCGACCAAGAAATGAAAGTACCTGATAATTTAATTGGCATGTGCGAACTCTAGTAATTGGTCCAGTATATGTTGCTGCAGGAATCATGGGTGTAACTGTAGTATTGATGTCCTCATCAGTTCATTACCGGACATGTTCTTAAACTTCTACAACTAAAAACAATATAAACATATGAGGAGGGGGCGGGTTCACCACCTCCTCGCCGGACCTAAGTCCTTCCGGTTGCCGGCACAGTTGTAGGCGTCTGCGGCAGGTGGAGGTTTTTGGTCTTCGGAGGAGGAGGAGGTGCAGCTGTCCCAATTGCTGTCGTCGTCGTCGGAGTTGGACATGACTATGAGCCCCTTCATCTGACGAACAACCCTGTCCTGCTCCCACTTCAATTTGGTGACCTGAGCGTCCTCCACCGCTGCCTCCTTCGCCTCGCGCTCCGACTGCTCAATAGCAAGCCAGAGCGCCTTGGCGTGCTTCCGTGGAAGGCGGCGAGCGTCCGTCTCCGCCGTCGTGAGGGACCAGCGGTGGACCGATGTGAGGATCTGCCCGTCCTCGTCGGGTCCGCCTGCATCCCAGGGCGGCAGCGCGCGGCTTGCTCCGCCGCGTCCCTCTCCCGTGCCCGCTGCCTCTCACGGCGTGCGGCGCGAGCCTCTGATTTCGAAGGGTGCATGTGGGCCGGCGGTGCGTGCACTAGCACCCTCCACTGCCCACCTGGTGGTGTGGTCGGCGGAGGAAGGAGACGACACTGGGGCGGTGGGGACTACGTTGTCCCGGCGGAGCTGCGCGCGGGCCAGGAGGGTCAACTTCCAGCGTCTGCATGCCGCCGGTGCGGGAATTGCGTCGGCGCTCCAGATCCGGAGCTGCTACCGGTGTCCTTCTTGAACCGCTCCAACGAAATGCGAGGGCCATCTCCTCCCCGTAATCGAGGTCGGAGTCAGGGTCGTTCTCGGAGCTGGACATCGGAGTGGATGAGATCGAAATCGAAGAAGAAGATGAGAGGACAGAGCAAGAAAGAGTGAGTTACGGTTTGGAGCGAGGTGCCCGGATTGGGATATTTGTGGGACAACTATGGGGTCGGTGACGGACCGGGCCTGTCAGGCGGTCACGCTCGGACTTTTCTTGGCGGTGGCCTCATATCCATCCTAGATTTGGGCTTTATATGAGGGGTGCCCATCAGTTCGGACATTTGTCCGTGACTTGAAAGGTTTGGATGGATCATTTCTTTTTAACCGGTCAATGATCGAACGACGAGCTGGACATTTGAGACGGGTAGAGGTCCGACTGGCTGTATGCTGTGAGCGGCGGAAGTTTGGGGCACTTCCGACGCCGCGTGGAGACACGGTTCACCGCTGAGTGACATGGACATGTTTGACCTCGGAGCATGCATGCGCGCTTCGTCCTTGAGCGGGTGCCGCATCCCATCTGCCAGCTAGGCTCCACCACGTCATGTTTCAATCCACGTCGCTAGCGCGGCGAGCCGTGGAGAATCCGCGTGCCTGTGCGCGATGTGATCGAATCTTGGCGCACGAGATTCTTGCCAAATTTGATTGGCAAAATAATGAAGATGTGACGAGATAAATGATTGGGTCTTATCAGTACAGTACCAAAGCAGTAAGAGTGCCAGAGTATGCGTACCGTAAGTACATCATGCGTTAAACCTACGCTCTTGACCGCAGATTCGACGTGCATATTTACAGTATAATAACCGTACAGGCTCAAAGGAAGAAATTATTAGTCTATGAGCAATCAACAAGGTGGTCCATGAGGTAGAAAGAAATCGAAATCGGCTTCCATGACGGTCATCTAAAGTACACCCCACAGCTTGGTTGCCGTTATTTCGATGCCAGGGTGTCAACAAAAACTGAAAACAGTCGCCCTGCAAAAGCAAAGGAGGCTAGAATTCTGAATTCACATGGGGCGCCCAAGCCTCTATATATACATCTCCCCTCCTCCCTCCCATTTCCCCACACAGCCACACGCCTCCTCGCCAAGAGCACACCGCTCCCAAGTCGTCAAGTACCTGCCGGCTAAAGCTTGCGCTGAGCTTAGGTAGCACCTTCCTGTCAGTCACACGCGCCTAACTCGATCAGTTCTCTCTACGACAAGTCAGGCAAGCCGAGGATTGTCGAGTAGCAGCACAATTTAAGTGATGGCGGTAGGCAACGGCGGCCCCAAGAAAGTGGTGGCGCCGATGGAGGTGTCGGTGGAGGCCGGGAACGCCGGGGACGCGGCGTGGATGGACGACGATGGCAGGCCCCGCCGCTCCGGCACGTTCTGGACGGCGAGTGCGCACATCATCACCGCCGTCATCGGCTCCGGCGTGCTCTCTCTGGCCTGGGCCATCGCGCAGCTTGGTTGGGTGGCTGGCCCCTCTGTCATGCTCCTCTTCGCCGCCGTCATCTATTACACCTCCACCCTGCTCGCCGAGTGCTACCGCACGGGTGACCCGGCCACCGGGAAGCGCAACTACACCTACATGGACGCCGTTCGCTCCAACCTCGGTGGTCCCAAGGTCATCTTCTGCGGTGTCATCCAGTACGCCAATCTCGTCGGCGTCGCCATCGGCTACACCATCGCGTCCTCCATCAGTATGCGGGCCATCAGGAGGGCCGACTGTTTCCACGCCAACGGACACGGGGACCCGTGCAAGAGCTCCAGCAACCCATACATGATCCTCTTCGGCCTCGTGCAGGTCGTCTTCTCGCAGATCCCCGACTTTGATCAGATATGGTGGCTATCCATCGTCGCCGCAGTCATGTCCTTCACCTACTCCGGTATTGGACTCTCCCTCGGCATCACCCAGACCATATGTATGTCGTCGGAACTCCAAACATTTTCCTCTTATTAGTATATAAGTTATCCTATTGTACTTAAGACGACGAAATTGCAGCCAATGGTGGAATCAAGGGCAGCCTCACCGGCATCAGCATCGGCGTCGGTATCACGGCCACGCAGAAGGTGTGGCGCAGCCTGCAGGCATTTGGCGACATCGCCTTCGCCTACTCCTTCTCCAACATCCTCATAGAAATCCAAGTACGTAAAAGCAATGACCGAGCTGTGCTCTGCTCAGTGAGTGTCCGTCGTTTTGCTCTGTTTTTGTTATCGCTGGCTGACATAGGTTATTTCTCAGGACACGATCAGGGCGCCGCCGCCGTCTGAGGCGAAGGTGATGAAGCAAGCGACGCGGCTGAGCGTGGCGACGACGACGGTATTCTACATGCTGTGCGGGTGCATGGGGTACGCGGCGTTCGGGGACGCAGCCCCCGACAACCTCCTCACCGGGTTCGGGTTCTACGAGCCCTTCTGGCTGCTGGACATCGCCAACGTGGCCATCGTCGTGCACCTCGTCGGCGCCTACCAGGTCTTCTGCCAGCCCATCTTCGCCTTCGTCGAGCGCTGGGCTGCGTCCACATGGCCCGACAGCGTCTTCATCTCCCGCGAGTTCCGGGTGGGGCCGTTCGCGCTCAGCGTGTTCCGGCTGACGTGGCGGTCGGCGTTCGTCTGCCTCACCACCGTCTTCGCCATGCTGCTCCCGTTCTTCGGCAACGTGGTGGGACTCCTCGGCGCCGTCTCCTTCTGGCCGCTCACCGTCTACTTCCCCGTCGAGATGTACATCAGGCAGCGCGACGTGCCAGGCCGGAGCACGCAGGGGGTCTGCCTTAGGATGCTCAGCGTCGGATGCCTCATCGTTTCCATCGCCGCCGCGGCGGGCTCCATCGCCAACGTCATCGAAGCTCTCAAAGTGTACAAGCCGTTCAGCGGCTGATTTTGCCGCACGTGCACCAACTTAGTTATAACCGCATGCTATACATATACATACACCGCTACACGTTCGCCGAGAGGCCCTTGTTGAACCTAGTTATTGCACCTAACCCATTAGGCCGCCATTGGTTACATTCCTCGGAAAATGAGGGGCCTACGCAGAACGGCAGGAGGTACTCTCTGTAATGAAGACTAAGAGCGTAGGGTGCCTTATGCAAAATAGTTCCCTTTTTGTCAAGGGGTCCTAATTTTTGTTGTACAATCTGGTGTACCGGAGGTAAAAAAAACATCCAGTATATACGCGTGAAGACATGATAAAAATTCGGTTTTGCAAAATCTTAGTCCACTAAGACTTGGGAATATCTCAGTTGATGTTATATTCATGAGATTTTATGCTAATGTCCCCACAAATTTTTCCTTTTGGGTTTCCCCTTCTTTCAATTTGCATATAAACATGCAGATGATGTTCTTCGACCGAGACTTAATGAAGTAGTGGCGGAGCTGGGGGTATTCATGGGAATTCCATGGAATACCAAAGATTTTGGCCCAGAAAAAATTGACTACGTATGTTATATACGTTTTGAAGCCCACGAACTCAACTCCAAAGCCCATCCAAGCATCCACGTCTGGTGAGGCGGGCGAGAAGAAGCAACCAGCATTTCGCACCTCGCCTCCCGCATTCTCAAATCCCCAACCTAGTTGACGGTGGCGGGACTGCAGGTCCGGAGAGCGACGGCAAGCCCTATCCCTCCCCTCCCAGCGCTGCACCGCCCGCTGAGCCGAAGCCCCGCGCGAGAACCTTCGTATTGGACTACTAGTCCACCTCCACCTCCATCAGGCAGTACTGCATCGATTTAGTACCGCAGTCTGCATCCAGCCACCCCCCCATCCATCTACACTACAGGCACCAGCCACCAAGGTATTTTCCCCTTGTTTTTATACAAATCTGATGAATGATGATTGCTAGAAAGAGTAGAAGCCATTGGTTACCAATAAATTGTACTCCTTCAGTCCATGCCACATTACCACTGCCACGTCCACATTAGACAAAAAATTGCCACCCCCACATTGGACAGAAAATGAACTAGAAGGAGTAAATTATTTTCCAGTGTTTGACAGTCCATGCCACATTGTCAGTGCCATTGATTTATACTTTATTATATTGTTTACAAACTTCGTTAGTTGGTGCTCATTCTTATGAGAGCCACTGCTAGTGTTCAGATGGTATTTTCCTCAATGAAATATGAGAAGAATCCACTAAGAAACAAAATGGGTGATGAATATTTGAAAAATTGCTTAATTACGTTGAGAGATAATTCTTCAAGCAAGTGAAAGATGAGGACGTCATTAATCTCTTCCAAAAATGGGATTGTAAAGTTATATTATACTTCCTCCATTCCTAAAAATAAGACCTTTTATAGAGTTTCTAATATGAACAGCATACGGAGCAAAATAAGTTAATCTACACTCTAAAATACTCTCTCCGGTCCTTTTTACTCTGCACATTGGATTTGCCGAAAGTCAAACTTTGCTAAGTTTGACCAAATTTATATTAGAAATTATTAGCATATATAATATCTAATAAATATAATATGAATATATATTCCGAGATGAATCCAATAATATTGGTGTTGTTATGTGAATGTCAATATTTTTTTATATAAACTTGGTCAAAGTTGGATGAGATTGACTCCAGACAAACCTAATATGCAGAGTAAAAAGGACTGGAGGGAGTATGTCTACATACATCTGTATGTAATTCGTATTGAATTCTCTAAAAGGGCTTATATTTAGAAATGAAGAGAGTAATTTCCTTCGTTGTTTGTAATCTTTCACTTACTATACAATTGTTAGAGATATTGCCACGATGATATTTTGCTACTATTACCGATGTGTGGTCATTGAGTTATTGATGTTTCCATCTTACTATACAGTTCTTGCCCTATGCATTGGCCATTTTTTTTGCAAGAATACCCAGAGCAAATTCCTGGCTCCACCAGTGTAATGAAGTCACAATCGATTCACACCTAGTCACACCCAAAAGAAATATTGTTGTGCCTGAGTTCTCGTGACATTTATATACAAGGTCCTTTGTATATATTGTTCAGTTTTGCTAGAACTTATCTAGATGAGATATAATTTGGTCTCATTCACGTTTTATAGCCATTAGATGTGAACAGACACAACCCACGTCAGCACACACGTATCTTATAGCATCACATCTAATGGCTATAAAACGTGAATGAGACCAAATTATGTCTCATCTAGATGAATTCTAGGTACTCCCTATATTGTTAGGAATACTTATAGTCTTTGAAATTGTGATAAAGACTAATCCTTGTTTGAATCAATCGCGAACATTTTTGGGGTTCATTGAAATCAATGCAATATATGTAATCTCAACGGGATGTTTTAAACCTTGATGAAACCATTTTTTTTCTTTTTTAAACAAAAGGAGGCAGACCCCGGCTTCTGCTTCTGGACGATGCGTGCACGCACTTCATTAATTATTCATAAATAACTTACAAAGTAATATATCAGTACGTTTGAAGCCGCCATCTTGGGAACATCTCTCGCTACTCATATACAATTGATGAAAGGATGTCGATAGTCCGATCGAATACCAAACAGATTTTGCACCATAGCCTAACATCTAAAATCAGAGGCCCCAACCAAGCCTCATTGCCTTGTCTGGGGCACACACCAGTCTGGCGCACTCTCATAGGCCGCCATCGCCGTCTTCCACCGATCCATCTTCAGAGCTGTATTGACGCATCGACCTTGACATGCCTAGCTGTCATCGACGCCATCACGACTGTCGGCGTTCTAGGAACCAGGGTACCCAGACTTGCCTGCCTGCGATCTGTGACGTGGCTCCTTTACGGCCTGGAACGGCCCATCTGCAGCATCAACACTCAAGATCCCCGCGAGGGACCAAGCCTCGCAGGGCGAACGACACCAAGACCTCCGGAAGGGGCAGCCTCGCCTGGCTGGCTCCTGAGGAGCGGAGAACTCTATGCAATCCCGCACCTCGCGAGGTTTGCATGACGCAAGTCATGACGACCAAGGCCAGGCGGGCGCTAGCAGGCGCAGTACATCAGTTTATCTTTGGTGCTAAGGAAGCGTGCTCAGGCGCCGAGTCCTGATGAATCTGCCAAAGGTTTCCATTTCCATGCAACAATACCAAGACTGACAGGACGAAGGTCATCGCCGAGCCCACTGTGGCGTCAGGATCAGAGGCTTTGCAGGCTAAGACCACCTTTAGTCAGGATAAGATGTACTAGTTGTCTCCCTTCAAAATTGGCCGTTGTGGGATCCCTTCTCGCCAACATTTCGGGGGAAGAGGACCAAGGCCACTATATAAGTAGAATAGCCACCACCCAGCAAGGGGACGGATCATTTAGACCCTCCTCTCCACCACAACGCAAGAACATCCCTCCGGAGGTTGCTCACCCATTGGACTAGTTCATCCTCAGCCCATCTCGAGGCTAATCCACCATACTGCTGGAGTAGGACCACTCACCGCTAGGTGGCCCGAACCAGGATAAACTGCCTCGCGTCTCTTTTACATTCCTGTTCATTGAGCTAGTTCATGAGATGGCAAGTAGGTAAATAAGTGAGGTTGAGTTTTTCGCACGCACCCCAGAGTTCGAACCTTGAAGGGTCTTGCGGAGCCCTGAATCCGACATTTGGCGCGCCAGGTAGGGGTGCGTCGAAGCTTCACTTCATCCTTTTTGTTCATCATCATCTCACCGTCCCATGGCGGACGCTCGTCGCGTCCGTGTTGGGCTGCTCTTGCCGCTCGCGTGGCCTAGACGGTACCCCGAGGCGACGGCATCCCCCGTCGCTCTCCATCACCGGCGGCAAACGCCGCCACCGGCCCAGCTGCCCACGAGCAGCAAGATTCGTCACTCCCGCTCTCCGCGCAGCGTGACGGCCGCACTGCAACCCCGTCCTGACCCCGTCAGCTGCTTTGTCCTCCCACACCCGCCATGGACCGGTGAACTCGCAGGCCGCGCTGCTCATCGCGCGTGAGCTCCTGCGTTACCGCCCAGCCGATGACCTCTACGAAGATTGGCTGGACCGCGTCGCCGAGGTCGTCAGCACCGCGTCAGAAGCTCCGCCATCATCCCACTTGTTGCCTCCTCCACAACCTCAGGCGGGCGATGAGGCCCGCGGCGCCCCTCCTCCACCTCTCCGGAGAGACGTTGTCCCTGAGCCAAGATGCGAGGCCCCCCAGCGTGACCAACCACGCAGGGCGGTCGTGCGTGTTGAAGAAAGCTGCCATGTGGTGCAGCGGCCCCATGGCGAGGTGCGTGCGCTTCTAGGTCCGCTTCGTCAAGGCCGCGCGCCGCCTTGGGTGGTGGCACAAGAACATTCACACCGGGCCCCACCTCAGCAGCATGCACTAGTCAACATGGCGGGGTGCCGGGCGTTCATCCCAGAGCTCCGTTGTGTCGTGTGGCCTGGCAAGTTCAAGCCAGATCTACCCCCCGCTATGATGGTAAACCCGACCCTGTGGAGTTCCTGCAGCTCTATGAGCTGAGCATCGAAGCGGCCGGTGGCGACGAGAAGGTCATGGCCAACTGGTTCCCCATGGCTCTCAAAGACGGCGTTCGTTCGTGGCTTCTGAACCTCTCGGAGGAGTCAATCTCCTCCTGGGGTGAGCTGCGCGAACGCTTCATCTCCAACTTCGAAGGGACTCGCGACCGTGCATTGGCGATGGGTGACCTGCGGCGTATCAAGCAACAGCCAGGAGAGACTTTGCGCAGGAACATACATCGCTTCACCAACGTTTGCATCAAGATCCCCAAGGTATCTGATGAAGCCATCATCTCGGTGTTCACTGATGGCGTCAGAGAATTTAGGATGATGGAGGAGCTCGCCATTCAGGAGGACCTGTGCTCAGCTGTGGAGATGTTCAACCTGGCGATCAAGTGCGCGAAGGCAGAAGAGGGTCGCCTCTCGCTCATCGAGCTTCCCGAGGTTGATCGAGAAGACAAGAAGGCCGAGACTAAGGAAGCCAAGCGCAAGGGACCGACAGTGCTCGCTGCTGAGCCTGAGATGAAACGTGGGTGTAATTACCCCGATTCCTCCAAGGGCAGCCGCCCGTTCTACGTTTTCCACAACATGCATAGACACAACACCAACGACTGTCAGGAGCTCAGGTCTATCCGCGACGGATGCCTCGGACGGCGCCCCGAGCGCGGCGAACGAGGCTACGGTCACGGAGGTGGCCATGGAAAGGACGTTGGGACAATCGCGACTCTCGCCAAAGCTCGCGTGAGCGGCCTCGCAAGGACCACTAGCAGGGCCAGCCCTGAGCGTCTGTGGCGGGACCAGCCTCGTGAGGATCACTGGAGGGACCACCCGCGCGATGATCGCCCTCGAGACAACGCAGCCCTTCCTCCCGTTGCCTCCACCGCCGAGAAGGAACGATGACCGCCACCAAGATGAAGGGGCTGGGGGCTTTCAGGAGCCGCGCGCCGTGGCATGCATCCTGGGAGGCGCTCAGGCCCCGGCGTCTCATCACGTCTTCAAGCAGTTCGCCCGAGAGGTGAATGCAGTCATCCCCAAGCTCGAGATAACGTGTGACGCCCCAAGACAGACGCTCCAGAAGACTTCCATCTATTCCGGGTTTCGCCGTGTGTTTTATTTGCTTGCTTCATTTTATTTGTGCTTGCATCATGTCATCATGCCATCATGTCATTAATTTTTGCAACTCAAATAAATAAACCGTGTGGATCTTTGATCCATTTAAATCGAGGGAATTTACATGGTGATTTCTCTTTACAACATATAAGGTCTCTCAATATTTTAGAGAGCTATAATAAATATTCCATTAATGTGGAATTTACCTCAACACACTTGCAATCTCAATCATATGTCTTTTCTTCTTCGAGTTTCACCTCCAAACCTTGTCGTCAATTCTTTTCTCTTTTGTCGAGGCTCCTCCAAAAACCTCAACATTTTTGTACCTCCGAAACACCCACTTCAATGTGTAACCTATTTGCATTTATTCAAATGAGTTTGAATTCAACTTCCTCTGCATGCCCACAGCTAATTTCCCTGGTTCAAGCTCATTTTTATGAGTGCGTGAAAATTAGTTGTATGCCCAAATTCTATCCCCAGCACCTCCTTTCTTATCTTTTCTTCTTTGTTGTTTTTCTGTTTTTGGGAGACAATAGAAAAAGAGGGAAAGAGAACTAACCAGCTGGGCCGGCCTCCCAGCCGATGCCCTCTCCTAGGCCCAGCTAGGCCGCCAGCCCCCAGCACCACAGCCGGCGGCCCCCCTAAGGCCTGACCTAGCAGGCCCAAGGCCCATCCACACGTGCTAACCTAGCCCCTGTGCCTGTTCCCTCGGCCTCGACCCAGCGTCGCGCCCTCATCCTCATTTCCTTCGTGCCGCCGGCTAGCCATGGCCGCACCTCCCATGGTGCCGTGCCGCTGGTCCATCCGCATCACCGTCGACCCTCGCCAAGGGCCTACCCTTGCGTCAACCTCCACCGGATCCGCGGATCCCGTCCTCCGCGACGTCGCTCCGGTGGCCCATGGCGCCTCCGCCATTGGTGCCCGACGGGAGCAGCGCGAGCCCCCCCCCC
>LR738713.1:273229701-273402325 GCA_902687465.1 Secale cereale | reverse complement strand
CGACCTGCTTGACCCAGCCGCCCCGTACCAGCGACCGGCGTCGCCGACGACCTCCACCAGAAGCTCGCCGCCTCCCACAACCACCGGCGACCTCCCGCGCAAGTTTCAAGCCGCCTCGGGTCTCCAGCGCCGTCGCTTGCTGTCGTTCCTCTCGGGAACGAGCGAGCATCTCACTCCTGAGCCAGACGCCCGTCGTCCTGCTGCTGCCGCACGACATCTCCACGGTCATCCTCTACCTTTTGCCATTTTGAGGCAAGCTCCACGCCAAATACAATCTCTGATGATTTTCATCAAGTACCCCTACGCACGGATATGCCAAGGTCGACTACGCCCGACGATGCGTCAAGTTCCACGGCTGTCTACATGCAAGTACCACTACCACCGTTGAGACCGCAAGTACCACTACATCAACGTGAACGACTACAGTCGCCGAAGACCCATGAACGAAAACGTCAAGTTCCACTACCATCGCCCCGAAAATGTTGGTTTCATCGAGTACCTCTCCGAAACAAACCGTGTACGACGACCACCGCCGAAGATCGTCGAGTGAATAACGACCGCCGTCGAGGACCGATAGTACAACTACTTCGACTACCGTCGCGAGAACAACTACTTCCCACGATGACCCCGTGAACGACTACTTCCTCTACGACACATGAACCACTACTTCCCTCGAGACTCGAGCCACCCCGAAATGCACGCTTCAAAGGTATACCACCGAGTCGACGCCCGTGAATGAATGAATGCTTGTGTTGAATGAGGCGTATCCCTTGTTTGCACCGTGTCCGTTTTGCCACTCGTTTCCATGCCATTGTCACGTGGAAACTGGGTAACCGGGAGCCCCCACCATCTTGCTTGACACGCCCCCATCATCCTTCTTTTGCACCGGTCTCTCAACGAGCTACCGGAATCGGAATGTTGTTGTGACATCATATTCGGTTATCGCCACTATGGCCCCTCTTCCTTCTCACCACGGTGACGAGATACTCCATTTCATCTTCATGTTAACTTTTAATAAAAATTGCGTAAACTTGAATTTGTCATATGCACCATGAAAACAACATTAAAATGTTTAAATTTGGTGTTGCTTAAAATAAGCCAAATATGCACACGGGGATTTTCTAGATTCGTTGTTGTTATTTCCGACCTCTTTTAAAATGCCTAGATAGTGTAGTTGCTCATGCTTCACCTCTTGCCATGTTAACAAACATTTAATCTTGTCTTGTAAATAAACGAGAGTCAACTAAATAAATCGAATGCGGTGTTTTGTCAATATGCAACTCGTTGTATGTTGAGCTCCACTTAATTTGTAGTGTTGTTTGAGAACTTTGCCATGCCATGCTTATTTAAACCGGACATGCATCATACTTGCTTGTGCATCATGACATCCTTATGCTTGTGTGTTTACCGTGTTGTTTGCTTCTTTCCGGCTGCTTCTCTCGTTATCTTCGGTTTCGTTCCTGTGTTGTGAGGTTTTGTTCGACTACTTCATGGACTCGTTCTTCTTCCTTGCGAGATCATAGGATAGATGACCGTTCCCTGATATCACCTCTATCTTTGCCTTGCTAGTTGGCTCGCTCTATAGATATGCGTCGATGCCTATTCTTGTCTTGTCAGCCTCCTATGTTGCCATGAAACACTCTAACCGCCTTCCTAGCAAACCGTTGATTGGCTAAGTACGATTTTGCTCAGCCCCTCTTATAGCGTTGTTAGTTGCAGGTGAAGTTTGAAGATTGCTCCATGTTTGGACTTCTTTGGGATAACACAATACATATCTTAATTAAGTTAATGCACATATATATTGGTAATGGGTGGAAGGCTTGGCCTTCTGCTTGGTGTTTTGTTCCACTCATACCACCTTAGGACCCGATAAACCGGTGTTACGTTCCTTGATTTTGCGTTCCTAACACGGTTGGGGTTTATGGGCCCAACTTTGGTTTCACCATTTGCCTAGCAACTAAAACTTGCCGAGGGAGTAATTAACCCGAGGATTTATTAATCAACCCCGGGGCGAGTGCTCGTTTTGAGTGTTGGTCCAAACTGGTCAGCCTGCGGGGCCAACTTGAGGCAACTCAAGGTTCTGGTTCTACCGTAGCTTTTCCCATCCGGTCATGGCCTGAGACGAGATACGCGCGGCTACTATCAGGGTGTCGGCACGCCAGGAGGTCTTGCTGGATTAGTTTTACCTTTATCGAAATATCTTGAGCACGGGATTCCGAGGATACTCGGGTCTTCCCAATTTGGAGTTGCAACTCCGCAGATCGTGAGCTTGTGATGGGCTAAGTTGGGACACCCCTGCAGGGTTTTGAACATTCGAAAGTCGTGCCCGCGGTTATGTGGCAGATGGGAATTTGTTAATAGCCGCTTGTAGATAACTTGACACCATATCCTTAAGAATACACTACCTGTGTGAGTAACTGTGAGTGTCTCTTTTCGAAGGGCTTCGGGAAGTGCACACGGTGGGGTTATGCATGAACGTGAGTAGCTAGGATCACCTAGTGATCATCTTTGGCGGCAGTTGGCACTTTTCTCTTCTCGCTCTGAATTCGTAAGCTAGTTGCTTAGTGCTTGCTGCAGACACTTTATTACCTCTCCACATCTAAAGGTTTGTTAGTTTTGATACCCAGGAATGGGATTGTTGAGTCCTTGTGACTCACAGTTTACAACACACACCAGATGTAGGTACAGCCGAGAATAATGCAGGAGATGGATCAAAACTTCACTAGGAGTTCGATGAAGGGAGTGGTCGTTTCTTTGTTACGTATCCTGACGATCAGTAGTGGTTCCTACTAGGGGCAATCAGGACTTGTGGTTGTGGTATCTTTCTCGTTTGGATTTCGTCCGTAGTCGGACCCTGTGTTATTTGGATGAATGCATGCTATTGTATTCATTGTGTGATGTGGCGAGTGTAAGCCAACTATTTTACTCATTCATCCCTGTTCTTTTACATGACTTGTGCAAAGATACCACGCTTGCGATCATTCCAGAATGCGCTTATGTGTTTAAGTCGTGCCTCGACACGTAGGAGATATAGTCGCATCCTGGGCATCACAAGTTGGTATTCAGAGCCTTCTCCGACCTAGGAGCCCCCTGATTGATCGAATCGCTGACGGTTGAGTCTAGGCACACACACAAAAATGTTTTGAGTCCTATATATATATCGGAGAGTAGGATTTCTTTTACTCCTCATCCCATTCATCGGTTCCAGCTACTTGGGCTGCTTTGAAAACTGCTATGTGTACTCGTTGGGTTCCACCATATTATCAACGTGAATTACTTCAAAAACTGCAGCGCTTAAGACAAGGAAAAAATTCTGTAGAAGAATATTATCAGCAATTACAAACTGGCCTGATTAGATGTGGTATTGTTGAGGAGAATGAAGCTATGCTTGCATGTTTTATGGGTGGATTAAATAGAGAGATTCAGACCATTGTAGAGTATAAGGATTATAATAATATCACTCGTTTATTCCATCTTGCTTGTAAAGCTGAACGTGAAGTGCAGGATCGACAGGCATTGGCGCGGACTAACTTTTCTGCAGGTCGACCTTCATCATGGACACCGCGTGCATCCTCTACTTCCACACATTATACTGCACTGACACCTCCATCAGCTGTTACCGCCAGCCGTGATACAAGGAAGCAGGCACAACCACCATTATCTGCCAAGAGCACACCTATTGGGCCTGCATAGAGTTTATCTTCTTCCATGGCATCAACAGGGCACACCAGTGATATTATTTGTCGTCGTTGTAAGGGAAGAGGACATTTTGCGAGAGAGTGCAAATCTCAGCGTGTGATGATTGCTACTGAGGATGGTGGATATGAGTCCGCTAGTGACTATGACGAGGAGACTTTGGCTCTTATTACACGTGAAGAACACGGCGGAGACAATTCTAATCATGAGACGCAATACATGGCTCCTGAAGATGCTGACAGGTATGAATGTTTAGTTGCTCAACGTGTTTTGAGTGTGCAGGTTACACAAGCTGAGCAAAATCAGAGGCATAATTTGTTCCATACAAAGGGAGTCGTGAAGGAACGTTCTGTTCGCGTGATCATAGATGGAGGGAGTTGCAACAACTTGGCTAGCATGGAGATGGTGGAGAAGCTAGCTCTCACCACAAGACCACATCCACATCCTTACTACATCCAATGGTTCAACAACAGCGGCAAGGTTAAGGTAACACGTACTGTTCGTGTACATTTTAGTATCTCTACATATGTTGATTATGTTGATTGTGATGTGGTACCTATGCAAACATGTTCCTTATTACTTGGTAGACCATGGCAATTTGATAAAAATTCTGTACACCATGGTAGAAACAATCAGTATACTCTTGTTCATAATGATGAGGACATGACTACCTTGGATACGACCAAAAATATTGTATACATGTATATTTGTGAGGTGATTTATAATGCAAATTATGCAACAATTTATTTATGTCATCCAGAACAAAAATACTTCACAAACTTTCGTGCCATGTCTAATTCCAGGTGTATGAGACATTTGTACAATCCACATATGAAGATAATGGAAAAAGAGAAGTTTAGGTGCTGTTTAAAAAGTTCTCTCACGTCACTTTTGGGCCAACAGAAGATAGAGTCCAAGTCTCTCACGTTCTGCATCCAGATTCGGACTGCATAGACATACCTGACTCAAAACGGCAAGAACTCCTTCATACGGACTCTGAATTGGGTGATTTTTTTTGTTGGAAACTAGATTTCATACACTTTTCAACCCAATTGGATTCACCTTCAAATTCGTCTGGAGCGTTGAGATACCGACAAACAATTTGACGCTGCAGCAGAATCCGAGTCAAACTACAAGTCCAAAGGTGTTACATCACCTCCACTTGGGCACATGAGCCTTGTACGACCTAGGGTTAGTTTTAGGCTGCCTTGGGACGTCCTTCCACCTCCTTGGCCGCCACCGCTTGCTCCTATATAAGTAGATCCATCTAGTAGCTTTTTTTTTGGGATTTGTTTAGTCAAAAGTTAGCCATTGCAACTTCGTGTACTTCGTTTGTGTCCAACGACCAGACCAAGACCGCTTACGGATCCCCACCTTTATCAATACATCATTTATATTTGCAATATTCAGATTGCTTTATCATATTCTTGCTTGTTCTTCGATTGCATGCAGGAATAGACCTTCGTGGTCAGGCTGATCGTGCTTCTGGCATTGTCAGTAACCCCTGGAGATTGGTTTAGCGATTGCTAAGGCGCAACATCGTGCACGTTTGTAGTCGGATCGTCAAAGTCGTCTCCACCAAATCGATAGTTATCATCTCATCGAAAGATCGGGCCCCTCGCCTCTATCACATAAGGATAAAAATATTACTTTGCTTCCTATGACTCCTGATTCCATTTTGAAAGATGATATTAATAGAGCTAATAAAGCAAAACAGGAGAAAAATAAGAGTGAAAATCAGATTGTGGCAAAAGAATTTGAGCAACAAATGAAGCCTAATAATAAACCATCTACTGTTGCTTCTGAAATTAAATTGAAAATTGCATGTTTATTTGCCACCAAATCTGATATTGATGAGCTGGATTTTAGCAAATCTGCTTGCTATGCTTTTGTATGCAAAGAGGCATTATTTTCATTCGAGGACGTGCCTTCCTCTTTGCCTCCTACTGTCACTAACATTTTGCAGGAGTTCGTCGACGTCTTTCCACAAGACGTGCCACCGGGATTACCACCTATTCGAGGGATTGCGCATCAGATTGATTTAATTCCCGGTGCATCGCTACCCAACCGCGCACCATACCGTACCAATCCAGAAGAGACGAAGGAGATTATGCGTCAAGTACAGGAGCTACTCGACAAAGGTTATATACGCGAATCCCTTAGTCCTTGTGATGTTCCTATTATTCTAGTGCCAAAAAGGATGGTACATCGCGTATGTGTGTTGATTGTAGAGCCATTAATAATATTACTATTCGTTATCGTCATCCTATTCCTAGGCTAGATGATATGCTTGATGAATTGAGTGGCTCTACAATATTCTCCAAAGTTGATTTGCGTAGTGGATACCATCAAATTCGTATGAAATTGGGTGATGAATGGAAAACAACATTCAAAGTTTGGATTATATGAGTGGTTAGTCATGCCTTTTGGGTTAACTAATGCACCTAGTACTTTCATGAGATTAATGAATGAAGTTTTACGTGCTTTCATTGGACGATTTGTGGTAGTATACTTTGATGATATATTGATTTTTAGCAGATCTTTGGAGGAACATTTGGAACATTTACGTGTTGTTTGTTTGGTAACCTTGGAAAGTGCACCTTTTGCACCGACCGAGTTTCTTTTCTTGGCTATGTTGTTACTCCACAGGGAATTGAGGTTGATAAAGCCAAGATTGAAGCTATTGAGAGTTGGCCGCAGCCCAAAACGGTCACACACGTGAGGAGTTTCCTTGGCCTCACTGGATTCTATCGGTGTTTTGTGAGAGATTTCAGCACCATTGCTGCACCTCTCAATGAGCTTACAAAGAAGGATGTGCCTTTTGTTTGGGGTACTGCACAGGAAGAAGCATTCACGGTATTGAAAGATAAGTTGACACATGCTCCTTTACTCCAACTTCCTGATTTTAGTAAGACTTTTGAGCTTGACTGTGATGCTAGTGGAATTGGGTTAGGAGGTGTGTTATTACAAGATGGTAAACCTGTTGCTTATTTTTCTGAAAAATTGAGTGGGCCTAGTCTGAATTATTCTACTTATGATAAGGAATTATATGCTCTTGTTCGGACTTTGGAGACATGGCAACATTATTTATGGCCCAAAAATTTTGTTATACATTCTGATCATGAATCTTTAAAGCACATTAAAAGTCAAGCAAAACTGAACCGTAGACATGCTAAATGGGTTGAATTCATAGAGACTTTCCCTTATGTTATTAAGCACAAGAAGGGAAAAGAAAATGTTATTGCTGATGCATTGTCTTGTCGTTATACTATACTTTCACAACTTGACTTTAAAATATTTGGTTTGTAGACCATCAAAGATCAATATGTGCATGATGCTGAATTTAAAGATGTATTGTAGAATTGTAAAGAAGGGAGAACATGGAACAAGTTCGTCGTTAATGATGGATTTGTGTTTCGAGCTAACAAGCTATGCATTCCAGCTAGCTCTGTTCGTCTTTTGTTGTTGCAGGAGGCGCATGGAGGAGGATTAATGGGACACTTTGGCGTGAAGAAGATGGAGGACGTACTTGCTACACATTTCTTTTGGCCAAAGATGCGACGGGATGTTGAGCGTTTTGTTGCTCGCTGCACTACATGTCAAAAAGCTAAGTCACGACTCAATCCTCATGGTTTATATATGCCTTTGCCTGTCCCTAGTTTTTCTTGGGAAGATATATCTATGGACTTTGTTTTGGGTTTACCTCGAACAAAGAAGGGGAGGGATAGCATATTTGTTGTCGTGGATAGGTTCTCGAAGATGGCACACTTTATACCATGTCATAAAAGCGATGATGCTGCTAATGTTGCTGATTTGTTCTTTCGTGAAATTATTCGCTTGCATGGTGTGCCAAATACTATTGTTTCAGATCGGGATACTAAATTTCTTAGCCACTTTTGGAGATGTTTATGGGCTAAGTTGGGGACTAAACTGCTTTTTAGTACTACTTGTCACCCCCAAACTGATGGACAAACTGAAGTAGTCAACAGAACTTTGTCTACTATGCTTAGGGCTGTTTTGAAGAATAATAAGAAAATGTGGGAAGAATGCTTGCCTCATATTGAATTTGCTTATAATCGTTCGTTGCATTCTACTACTAAGATGTGCCCTTTTGAAATTGTCTATGGTTTCCTACCTCGTGCACCTATTGATTTGTTGCCTCTTCCATCTTCGGAGAAGGTTAATTTTGATGCTAAACAACGTGATGAATTGATCTTAAAAATGCATGAGTTAACTAAGGAAAATATTGACCGCATGAATGCTAAATATAAACTTGTTGAAGATAAGGGTAGAAAATGTGTTGTCTTTGCACCTGGAGATCTTGTTTGGTTACATTTGCGTAAGGATAGGTTTCCTAATTTGCGCAAGTCAAAGCTAATGCCACGTGCTGATGGTCCTTTCAAGGTGCTAGAGAAAATAAATGATAATGCATATAAGCTTGAGTTGCCTGCAGATTTTGGGGTTAGTCCCACATTTAACATTTCAGATTTGAAGCCTTACTTGGGTGAGGAAGATGAGCTTCCGTCGAGGACGACTTCAATTCAAGGAGGGGAGGATGATGAGGACATCACTAACAAGGTTACACCCACAGCTCCAACTGACACATATACAAGACCAATTACTAGAGCTCGCGCATGCCAGTTAAATTACGAGGTACTTTCGTTTCTTGGTAATGAATCTAATGTTCATGAGAATATGATGCTGCCTAAATTGGATACATTTGTCTTGCTTACAAATGAAGGGCCTAGCTTGGACAAGAAGGATGAACATTGGAGCAAGATCAAGCATGGAGATGATGGCATGCGCAAGGGGAACAAGAATGGAGTTACAAGTGATGATTTCAGGACTTTGAAGCCACCATAATGAGTGTGTGAAGCCTTGGACGAAATATACAAGACGCCACTTCATAAATTTCGTCCAGAGGCTATTATAGGTGATGCGTCACCTTATTATTGGGCCAGGCCCATGTAATTTCGAAATACTTGAGTATAGGCTATCTTTAGAGTCCGTATGTGTTGGGAAACAAGAGTTAGGGTTGGTTTCGGATCCCTCCACCAAGGGCCACGAAATTCCCCCCTCTTTCCCCCATATATACAGCCCTTAGGGCGTTGTTTAGACTTTGGGTTTTGTTTAGATTAAAGTTTGCCATAGCTGCAACTTCGCGTACTTCGTTTGTGTTCAACGACCAGACCAAGACGTCACAGAACCCCACTTGATCAATAAAGCTTTCCTCTTGAATTCGCAATATCCAGATTGCAATCTCAGTTTCTTTCTTGTTCTTCATTTGCCTGCAGGAAACAGACCTTCGTGGTCAGGTTGATCGTGCTCCGGCGTGGTCAATAACCTCTCGGAGTTGGTTTAGCGATTGCTAAGGCGCGACGTCCTCGCACATTCGTAGTCGGATCGTCAAAGTCGACTTTCTCCAAAACGATAGCCACCATCTCATCGATAGACGGGACACCTTTGCCTCTATCATCTAGGAAATATGTTTTGGCAACATCAGGCTATCACTATGGCCCTAGCCTCGTAAGGGGCCTCGCTGTGAGGATATATCAAGCATAGCCCATGCGGAGTAGTCGGTCATCTTCACACCCCTTGGGGTCAACAAGGCGGAGCTGGTCAACAACACATAGGCGTAGACTTGCGGAGGGAACAGACACGGGCCAACAGCCCGGTTCATTAAAGCCCTGTAATATCCTCCATCTTTTTGATACTTTTTTTACATACTTTCTGTATCATTTATGGTTATTCCATTAAAAAACAGCCCGACACATACGATCGAGCCCCATGAATGATAAAACATGCCTCCTTTTGGTCCTTGTACAACTTTCGGTGTTGTTTTTCTTCTTTGGCCTTTCACCTCATAGCAATACACACAAATGAGCTCAGATTTTAACCGGAGCTTGGACTTAGAACCGAGTTTGTGATGAAGTCCAAAAAATTGTTTGGCGTCTCGGAGTCAGCGTTATATGTATTAGTTTCAAATTATGATTCCGGTCAAGGACTGGGTTGCACGGCTCTTGTGTTTACCTCCTACGCTCTGCTATTGTCGGCTAGGAGTGTAAATGGAGAACCACTATGATTGCACTTCCAGCTCGAACGGCCAAGTGCCTCAGTGGAGAAGCCAAAAATCGACTGCCATGATAAAGCGCAAATTGGTCAACAATCCGAACACAGTGTCTAACGAAAAGCCGCTAGGGGTTCACCATGATAAATGAAGGGTCCTTTTCACAATGACTAAGGTGTTAAGATAGGTGTACATCGGCCGAGCCGATCACCACTTCACCAGGGGTTAGTTAAACTACCCCAAATATCGAGCTCTTATGACTAAGTGAAAGTTATCAAGACGTATAGTGTGATTGCCTAGTTTCTGTAAACACGCAGCCGCCTCCGGGCCCCGAGACGTCGGCTAAGGTTGTAAACATTTCAAAGAAGCACCTCATGTAGAATCTACATGGGGGCTGAAGCCGATGACTGGGTGCTTTCGGATTTAAGAACAGTCGCAAAGGAATGATCAACAACACATCTGATAACAACAAACATTTTAAAAAGTTAACTTGTTTTATACACATTCCTCCTCGGCATACCAAGGGAAAATCAGAACTTCAGTTCTGCCTTGCTACTTATGAACTTGGTCACCCGAGCACCTTCATGCACCTGCACCAGGAACTATTCTTGAGTCTGATATTTTCCTGCTGGAGGTCCAAAGGCTATTTCTAGTGGCTTGATCTTCGGGAAATGCACCATTGTAGATGCATACACCCTCTTCTCCCCCTCCAGGCAGGCCGACCGCTTCCACTTCTCCACCTGGGGAATGGTTTCTCGAAGCCTATTCACCACGCCGAAGAAGCTTGTCGGTATCGCCTGGCCCGACAAGAGGTTAATGCAGATATCCTACATCACTGGTCGGGGTTCACAGAACAACTACGCCATCTGCTTCATCTGATTGTTAACAGCGGCACATATTTGGGTGCCTGGAATTGGGCCCAGAAGGTCTTCTCCTTAGAGCCATCGAGCTAGGTAGCGAAGTGTGCACCAGCGTCCATGACACTCCACGACAGGTCCCTAAAGACCTCTGAAGAACGCCAGACTTGCGTAAGATGAGCACATCGACTGTCATGAAATATGCAACGAAGCAGATAGGGCTTATCGATAGTGCTTTGCTTCACTTGTTGAAGCATCTCGCGATCATCCCGGGGCTGGGTCTTGGCCTCCTGGCATGCCGAGCTGGCTGTGGCCAGCTTGAATGTGAGCATGTCCTTATCCTTCTAAAGGGCATTGCGCTGCGTGCAAAAAACTCCCCAGGTCTTCTTCGACCTCGACGACCCGACCCACGTTCTTCTCGCTAACCTCCTTTTCTTGGGCCAGCTCTGCGCTGGCCTTCTCCGCCACAGTTCTGTACTATTCCGCTTCCTGTTGAGCTGTTTTCAGCTTGGACTAGATCTTTTCCAGCTCCATGGAGGTAGCTGGAGACATGTCAGCATATAAATTGTAACTTACGTCACACATTGCAAATTCGCAAAAGCTATAAAAAATTGGTATTTACCTTCAGCAACCCTCATCTGGTTCCTGGGAAGATCCATGTCCTTCTCGGCCGGTCGAGCTTATGGTTCAGCTCATCCAACTCTTTCCCATTGGATACCAAAACCGAGATCAAAACCTGCAACGGTATTAGTTAGCTTCCTCGGGCGACATCGATCCCCTGGTCGGCTTTGCTCTTTTCGACCAAGGTATCGGGGGCTACAAAACAAAAGCTTCTACCAAACATCTAGTTTTTTTACTAAAGACCCCCAAGTAAGATCTTTCTCACTCAGGGCTTGGGGGCTATGATACGTCCATTTTGCATCATGCTTTTATGTTGATATTTATTGCACTATGGGCTGTTATTACACATTATGTCACAATACTTATACCTTTTCTCTCTTATTTTACAAGGTTTACATGAAGAGGAGAATGCCGGCAGCTGAAATTCTGGGCTAGAAAAGACGCAAACTCTGGAAACATATTCTCCACAACTCAAAAAGCTCTGAAACTTCACAGGACACTGTTTCAGAAAATATAAAAAATATCTGGCGAAAGAAGATCACCATGGGGCCACCACCTGTCCACGAGGGTTAGGGCGCGCCCCCCTGCCTCGTGGCCCCCCGATGCCCATCTTCTCCTATATGAGGTGTTTTGACCTAAAAAAAAATCATAAGGAGGCTTTCGGGACCAGACGCCGCCATCTCGAGGCGGAACCTTGGCGGAAACCAATCTAGCTAGGGCTCCGGCAGAGCTGTTCTGTCGGGGATACTTCCCTCCGGGAGGGGGAAATCTTCACCGCCGTCATCACCAACAACTCTCCCATCTTGGGAGGGCTATCTTCATCAATATCTTCACCATCACCATCTCCTCTCAAACCCTAGTTCATCTCTTGTATCCAATCTTTGTACCCAAACCTCAGATTGGTATGTGTGAGTTGCTAGTAGTGTTGATTACTCCTTGTAGTTGATGCTAGTTGGTTTATTTGGTGGAAGATCATATGTTCATATCCATTATGCATATTAATACCCCTCTGATCATGAACAATATTATGTCTTGTGAGTAGTTACTTTTGTTCCTGAGGACATGGGAGAAGTCTTGCTATAAGTAGTCATGTGAATTTGGTATTCGTTCGATATTTTGGTGAGATGTATGTTGTCTCTCCTCTAGTGGTGTCATGTGAACGTCGACTACATGACACTTCACCATTATTTGGGCCTAGAGGAAGGCATTGGGAAGTAATAAGTAGATGATGGGTTGCTAGAGTGACAGAAGCTTAAACCCTAGTTTATGTGTTGCTTCATAAGGGGCTGATTTGGATCCACTTGTTTCATGCTATGGTTAGGTTTACCTTAATACTTCTTTTGTAGTTGCGGATGCTTGCAATTTAGGTTAATCATAAGTGAGAGGCTTGTCCAAGTAAGGACAGCACCCAAGCACCGGTCCACCCACATACCAAATTATCAAAGTACCGAACACGAATCAGATGATCGTGATGAAAACTAGCTTGACGATAATTCCCATGTGTCCTCGGGAGCGCTTTCATTCATATAAGAGTTTGTCCAGGCTTGTCCTTTGCTACAAAAAGGATTGGGCTGCCTTGCTGCACCTTATTTACTTTTACCTTTTGTCACTTGCTACCAATTACCTTATCACAAAACTATCTGTTACCTATAATTTCAGTGCTTGCAGAAAATACCTTACTGAAAACTGCCTATCATTTCCTTCTGCTCCTCGTTGGGTTCGACACTCTTGCTTATCGAAAGGACTACGAGAGATCCCCTACACTTGTGGGTCATCAAGACTCTTTTCTGGCGCCGTTGCCGGGGAGTGAAGCGCCTTTGGTAAGTGGAATTTGGGAAGGAAAAATTTATATAGTGTGCTGAAATTTATTGTCACTTGTTACTATGGCTCATAATCCTTTGAGGGGCTTGTTTGGGGTATCTTCACCCTGACCAGAAGAGCAAAGAGTTTCTCCTCAACCTACTGCACCTACTGAAAATGTTTGCTTTGAAATTCCTTCGGGTATGATAGAGAAACTGCTAGATAATCCCTTTGGAGGAGATGGAACACTGCATCCCGATTTACATCTAATCTATGTGGATGAAGTTTGAGGATTATTTAAGCTTGCAGGTATGCCCGAGGATGTTATCAAGAAGAAGTCTTCCCTTTATCTTTGAAGGGAGGTGCATTGACATGGTTTAGGCTATGTGATGATATTGGATCATGGAACTATAATCGTCTGAAGTTGGAATTACATCAAAAGTTCTACCCTATGCACCAGGTTCACCATGATCGTAATTATATTTATAATTTTTTGCCTCACGAAGGAGAAAGCGTCGCTCAAGCTTGGGGGAGGCTTAAGTCAATGGTATATCCATGCCCCAATCATGAGCTCTCCAGAGAAATGATTAATCAAAAAATTTATGCTCGGCTTTCTCTCGATAATCGCTCCATGCTCGATACTTCTTGTTCTGGCTCTTTTATGATGAAGACTGTTGAAATCAAATGGGATTTATTGGAAAGAATTAAACGCATCTCTGAAGATTGGGATCTCGATGAAGGTAAGGAGTCAGGTATGACCCCTAAGTTTGATTGTGTTAAAGCTTTTATGGATACCGATGTTTTCCGTGAGTTTAGCACTAATTATGGACTTGACTCTGAGATAGTAGCTTCTTTCTGTGAATCATTTGCTACTCATTGAAGTAAAAGTAGTTGAACCTATTATAGTTGAAGAAAAGACTATCACTTATAATGTTGATCCTATTGTTCCTACTCCTTATATTGAGAAATCACCTTTCCCTGTTAGGATAAAGGATCATGCTAAAGCTTCAACTGTAGTTCGTAAGAGTAATACTAGAACACCTTAACCCTCTGAGCAAATTAAAGTTGAACCTAGTGTTGCCATGGTTAAAGATCTCTTGGTTGAGGACTTAGATGGACATGTTATTTACCTCCAAGAGGAATCTCCTAGAATAGCCAAACCCGATGCTAGGAATAAGCATAGACCTATTGTAGGCTTGCATGTTATCTCTGTTAAAATAGGAGATCATTGCTATCATGGTTTATGTGACGTGGGTGCTAGTGCGAGTATAATCCCTCATTCCCTATATCAAGAAATTATGCATGGTATTGCACCTGTTGAGTTAGAAATGATTGATGTTACTATTAAGCTTGCTAATAGAGACACTATTTCACCAGTTGGGATTGTTAGAGATGTTGAAGTTTTTTGTGGGAAAGTTAAATACCCTGTTGATTTTCTTATTCTTAGTCCCCCACAAGATGACTTTTGTCCCATTATATTTGGCAGACCCTTCTTGAATACTGTTAATGCTAAGATAGAATGCGTGAAAGATATTGTTACTGTTGGCTTAGGGGATATGTCTCATGATTTTAACTTTGCTAAATTTCGTAGACAACCCCTTGATAAAGAACTACCTAGTAAGGATGAAATTATTGGTCTTGCTTCTATTCTTGTGCCTCCTAATGATCCTTTAGAACAATATTTGCTAGACCATGAAAATGATATGCATATGAATGAGAGAAGGGAAATAGATGAAATATTCTTTAATCAGGGACCCGTACTGAAAAATAACTTGCTTGTTGAAATCCTAGGGGATCCTCCTCCCCCAAGGGTGATCCCGTGTTTGAACTTAAACCTTTACCTGATAATCTTAAGTATGTTTATCTTAATGAAAAGAAGATATGTCATGTTATTATTAGTGCTAACCTTTCAGAGCAGGAAGAACCAAAAATTATTGGAAACTCCGAAGAAGCACCGTGCTGCTATTGGATATACTCTGGATGATCTTAAGGGCATTAGTCCCACTTTGTGCCAACACAAGATAAAATTGGAAGAAAATGCTAAACCGGTTATTGATCATCAACGACGGTTAAATCCTAAGATGAAATAAGTGGTATGGAAGGAAATACTAAAGCTTCTAGAGGCAGGTATTATCTATCCAGTTGCTGATAGCCAGTGGGTAAGTCATGTCCATTGTGTCCCTAAGAAGGGAGGTATGACTGTTGTTCCTAGTGATAAGGATGAATTGATCCCACAAAGAATAGTTATAAGTTATAGATTGGTAATTGATTTCCGCAAATTAAATAAAGCTACTAAGAAAGATCATTACCCCTTGCCTTTTATTGATCAAATGCTAGAAAGGTTATCCAAACATACTCACTTTTGCTTTCTAGATGGTTATTCTGGTTTCTCTCAAATACATGTGTCAAAAGGGGATCAAGAAAAGACCACTTTCACTTGTCCTTTCGGTACCTTTGCTTATAGACGTATGCCTTTTGGTTTATGTAATGCACCTGCTACCTTTCAAAGATGCATGATGGTTATATTCTCTGATTTTTGTGAAAAGATTGTTGAGGTTTTCATGGATGATTTCTCCGTTTACGGAACTTCTTTTGATGATTGCTTAAGCAACCTTGATCGAGTTTTGCAGAGATGTGAAGACACTAATCTTGTCTTGAATTGGGAAAAGTGCCACTTTATGGTTAATGAAGGCATTGTCTTGGGACATAAAATTTCTAAAAGAGGTATTGAAGTTGACAAAGCTAAAGTTGATGCTATTGAAAAGATGCCATGCCCCAAGGACATCAAAGGTATACGAAGTTTCCTTGGTCATGCCGGGTTTTATAGGAGGTTCATAAAGGACTTCTCCAAAATCTCCAGGTCTCTGACTAATCTCTTACAAAAAGATATTCCTTTTGTCTTTGATGATGATTGTCTAGAAGCATTTGAAATACTTAAGAAAGCATTGATCTCTGGACCTATTGTCTAGCCTCCTGACTGGAATTTACCTTTTGAGATTATCTGTGATGCTAGTGACTATGTTGTAGGTGTTATTTTAGGGCAAAGAGTTGATAAGAAGTTAAATGTTATCCAATATGCTAGTAAAACTCTACACAGTACCCAAAGAAATTATGCTACTACTGAGAAACAATTTTTAGCAGTTGTATTTGCTTGTGATAAGTTTAGACCTTATATTGTTGATTCTAAAGTAACTATTCACACTGATCATGCTGCTATCAAATACCTTATGGAAAAGAAAGATGCTAAACCTAGACTTATTAGATGGGTTCTCTTGCTGCAAGAACTTGACTTGCATATTATTTATAGAAAGGGAGCTGAGAACCCCGTTGCAGACAACTTGGCTAGGCTAGAGAATATACTTGATGACCCACAACCTATTGATGATAGCTTTCCCGATGAACAATTAGCTGTCATAAATACTTCTCGTACTGCTCCATGGTATGCTGATTATGCTAATTATATTGTTGCTAAGTTTATACCTCCTAGCTAATTATATTGTTGCTAAGTTTATACCTCCTAGCTTCACATACCAGCAAAAGAAAAAAATCTTCTATGATTTGAGACATTACTTCTGGGATGATCCACACCTTTATAAAGAAGGAGTAGATGGTATTATTAGACGTTGTGTACCTGAGCATGAACAGGAACAGATCATACGCAAGTGCCACTCCGAAGCTTATGGAGGACACCATGCTGGATACAGAACTGCACATAAGGTATCGCAATCCGGATTTTTTTGGCCTACTCTCTTCAAGGATGCATGTAAGTTTGTCTTATCTTGTGATGAATGTCAAAGAATTGGTAATATCAGTAGACGTCAGTAAATGCCTATGAATTATTTACTTGTTATTGAACCATTTGATATTTGGGGCTTTGATTATATGGGACCGTTTCCTGCCTCTAATGGGTACACGCACATTCTAGTTGATGTTGATTACGTTAATAAGTGGGTAGAAGCTATTCCAACTTGTAGTGCTGATCATAACACCTCTATTAAGATGCTTAAAGAAGTTATATTTCCGAGGTTTGGAGTCCCTAGATACCTAATGACTGATGGTGTTTCACACTTTATTCATGGCACTTTCCGTAAAATGCTTGCTAAGTATGATGTAAATCATAGAATTGCATCCCCTTATCACCGACAGACTAGTGGTCAAGTAGAACTAAGTAATAGAGAGTTGAAATTAATTTTGCAAAAGACAGTTAATAGGTCTAAAAAGAATTGGTCCAAGAAACTTGATGATGCATTATGGGCCTATAGAACTGCACATAAAAATCCTATGGGTATGTCTCCATATAAGATGGTTTATGGAAAAGCTTGTCACTTACCTCTTGAGCTAGAACATAAGGCATATTGGGCTATTAAAGAGCTCAATTATGTTTTCAAACTTGCCGGTGAGAAGAGGTTATTTGACATTAGCTCTCTTGATGAATGGAGGACACATGCCTATGAGAATGCCAAGCTGTTTAAGGAAAAAGTTAAAAGATGGCATGACAAAAGGATACAAAAGCGTGAGTTTAACGTAGGTGATTATGTATTGCTATAAAACTCTCGTTTAAGATTTTTTGCCAGAAACTTCTCTCTAAGTGGGGAGGACCTTACGTTATCAAGGAGGTCTATCGTTTCGGTGCCATAAAAATCAACAACTTCGAAGGCACAAATCCGAAGGTGGTGAACGGTCAAAGAATCAAACATTATATTTCAGGTAACCCTATAAATGTTGAAACCAATGTTATTGAAACCGTAACCCCGGAGGAATTCATAAGGGACACTTACCAGAGTGATCCAGACTCCGAAAAGGAAGAGGTATGTGGTACGGTATGTAAACTGACTCCAAAACAGTTCTAAAGGCAATTTTTCACCGTTTTGGAATATTTAGAAAAATAGAAAAATAAGTGGCAGTCCGGAAGAGACACGAGGCGTCCACGTGGGTGGAGGGCGCCCCCCCTGCCTGGGCGCGCCCCCTGCCTTGTGGGCACCCCGTGTGCCTACCGGACTCCGATTTCTTGTATGTTACTCTTTTTGGTCGGTAAAAAATCATTATATATACCCTCGAAGGTTTTGACCTCTGTATCACGCAAAAATCCTTGTTTTTGTTTCGAGCTGTTGTTTTTGAAAGATCTAGATCATCATGGCGTCCTCCAACACCCCCAAGGACAAGTTCTTCGAGAAGGTCATCAACCCCTACCTTGTGGAGGTGCTGCATCACCCTCAAACCATGGAGTTGCATGAGGGGGTGCTGCACATCCGTAATGTTGAGGGGCCAAGGAGGACCGGAAGCGTGGAGACAAGACTCGAAGCAATGGAGCAGCAAGTTTTCAAGTGCCAAGGTATGGTGGAACGAGGTCTCAACGCCAACCACATGATGATCTCGGAGCTCGCCAACAACCTCAAGCTGGACTCAAGGATCTTCGGGGAAGCTATCTCCAATCTTCAAGAGAAAATCGAACACCTCCAAGCCCAGATCTATGACCCGCAAAACCAGAACTATGAGTATGAATATAGGTTCAAGAAGATGAGTTTGGCTGTATATTTGAGTATCCCGAAGACTCGATCATCCTTCTACGCCCATGCCTTGGAAGGTGCACAACAAGCCTACATCATCAACAACTTCATCATCACCACCACCGAAGAAGGAGACATAATCATATGGGTATGGGCATTCCCCTTGGCAACTGCCAAGCTTGGGAGAGTGACCCCGGTATCGTATCACCATCACTCCTATCTTTACCGTTTTTCTAGTTTGATCCTTTTGGTAGTATCTTGATCTAGTAGAATAAAGTTAGCATGATCCAGTCGTGAGCCTTTGCTTTATGATCTTTACCCTTTGTAATCGAGTCCGTGAGCTATATAATAAAGATTAGTGTTGAGTCAAAGGCTTGATTTCCTCACTTTGGTCATGATAAAAAGAAATAAAATATAAAAAGTATCAAAGAGATCATACTGATCTTATGGAGGTAATGACTTCACATATAAAGAGTATGATGAATAAAAGTTGTTGGGAGTTGACAAACATAGTTTTGGTCATCGTTGCAATTAATAGGAAGTAATGAAGAAAGAGAGGCTTCACATACAAATATACTATCTTGGTCATCTTTTATGATTGTGAGTACTCATTAAAATATGTCATGCTAAAGAGTTGATGTTGGACAAGGAAGACAACATAATGGGTTATGTTTTCTTATATCTGAAATAAAGTATATTATCATGGATCATCCAATATGTTGAGCTTGACTTTCCCCCTATGCTAGCCAAAACTCCTCGCACCAAGTAGAGATACTACTTGTGCTTCCATACATCCTTAAACCCAGTTTTGCCATGAGAGTCCACCATACCTACCTATGGATTGAGTAAGATCCTTCCAAGTAAGTTGTCATGTTGCAAACTCGCTAAAATATGTATGATTTATTAGTGTGGAGGAAATAAGCTTTATACGATCTTGTGATATGGAAGTAATAAAAGCGACGGAATACATAATAAAGGTCCTTATCACAAGTGGCAATATAAAGTGACATTCTTCTGTGCTATGACTTTGTGCATCCAACCATAAAAACACATGACAACCACTGCTTCCCTCTGCGAAGGGCCTATCTATTATTCTTGCCTTATAAGAGTCAAGGTGAAATTCACGTTTCCTTTTTACATTTTATCCTTTGGCAAGAACATTGTGTTGGAAAGATCCTGACATATATACCCACTTGGATGTAAGTTTTCATGGTCTATTACTGTTGACATTACCCTTGAGGTAAAAGGTTGGGAGGCAACACCATAAGCCCCTATATTTCCCTGTGTCCGATTAAAACTCCATAACCATAAGTATTGCGTGAGTGTTAGCAATCGTGAAAGACTATATGATAGTTGAGTATGTAGGCTTGCTGAAAACCTCTTATATTGACTCTTTCTGATGTTACGATAAATTGCAATTTCTTCAATGACTGAGATCATAGTTTGTTGGTTATCAATGAAGTTTCTGATTCATGTTTGATATTGTGAATGAATTGTTACTTTAGCATAAGAATCATATGAATATATATATATATATATATATATATATATATATATATATATATATATATATATATATATATATATATATATATATATATATATATATATATATATATATATATGTTGTTGTTATGAGAACGATCATGATGCCCTCATGTCCGTATTTTGTTTTTATCGACACCTCTATCTCTAAACATGTGGACATATTTTTCAATATCGGCTTTCGCTTGAGGACAAGCGAGGTCTAAGCTTGGGGGAGTTGATACGTCCATTTTGCATCATGCTTTTATGTTGATATTTATTGCACTATGGGCTGTTATTACACATTATGTCACAATACTTATGCCTTTTCTCTCTTATTTTACAAGGTTTACATGAAGAGGTAGAATGCCGGCAGCTGGAAATCTGGGCTGGAAAAGAAACAACCTCTGGAAACCTATTCTGCACAACTCAAAAAGCTCCGAAACTTCACAGGACACCGTTTCAGAAAATATAAAAAACATTTGGTGAAAGAAGATCACCAGGGGGGCCACCACCTGTCCACGAGGGTGGGGGCGCGCCCCCTACCTCGTGGGCCCCCCGACGGCCCCCATGCCTATCTTCTCTATATGAGGTGTTTTAACCTGGAAAAAATCATAATGAGGCTTTCGGGACCAGACGCCGCCGTCTCGAGTCGGAACCTTGGCGGAAACCAATCTAGGGCTCCGGAAGAGCTGTTCTGTCGGGGATACTTCCCTCCGGGGGGGGGGAATCGTCACCGCCATCATCACCAACAACTCTCCCATCTTAGGGAGGGCTATCTTCATCCACATCTTCACCAGCACCATCTCCTCTCAAACCCTAGTTCATTTCTTGTATCCAATCTTTGTACCCAAACCTCAGATTGGTACCTGTGGGTTGCTAGTAGTGTTGATTACTCCTTGTAGTTGATGCTAGTTGGTTTATTTGGTGGAAGATCATATGTTCAGATCCATTACGCATATTAATACCCCTCTGATCATGAATAATATTATGTCTTGTGAGTAGTTAATTTTGTTCCTGAGGACATGGGAGGCGTCTTGCTATAAGTAGTCATGTGAATTTGGTATTCGTTCAATATTCTGATGAGATGTATGTTGTCTCTCCTCTAGTTGATGAGGACATCACTAACAAGGTTACACCCACAGCTCCAACTGCAACATATACAGGACCAATTACTAGAGCTCGCGCACGCCAGTTAAATTACCAGGTACTTTCGTTTCTTCGTAATGAATCTAATGTTCATGAGAATATGATGCTGTCTAAATTGGATACATTTGTCTTGCTTACAAATGAAGGGCCTAGCTTGGACAAGAAGAATGAACATTGGAGCAAGATCAAGCATGGAGATGATGGCATGCGCAAGGGGAACAAGAATGGAGTTACAAGTGATGATTTCAGGACTTTGAAGCCACCATAATGAGTGCGTGAACCCTTGGACGAAATATACAAGACGCCACTTCATAAATTTCGTCCAGAGGCTATTATAGGTGTTGCGTCACCTTATTATTCGACCAGGCCCATGTAATTTCGAAAATACTTGAGTATAGGCTGTTTTTAGAGTCCGTATGTGTGGGGAAACAAGAGTTAGGGTTGGTTTCGGACCCCTCCACCAAGGGCCACGAAATTCCCACCTCTTCCCCCCATATACACAGCCCTTAGGGTGTCGTTTAGACTTTGGGTTTTGTTCAGATTAAAAGTTCACCATAGCTGCAACTTCGCGTACTTCGTTTGTGTTCAACGACCAGACCAAGGCGTCATAGAACCCCACCTTGATCAATAAAGCTTTCCTCTTATATTCGCAATATCCAGATTGCAATATTAGTTTCTTGCTTGTTCTTCGTTTGCTTGCAGGAAATAGACCCTCGTGGTCAGGTTGATCGTGCTCCGGCGTGGTCAATAACCTCTCGGAGTTGGTTTAGCGATTGCTAAGGCGCGACGTCCTCGCACGTTCGTAGTCAGATCGTCAAAGTCTACTCCACTGAAAACGATAGCCACCATCTCATCAAAAGACGGGACACCTTTGCCTCTATCAAGTGGTATCAGATTTCCAGGTTGCTCGGTGAGATTTTATAGTTTTTCGTAGATTAGATCGAGTCTGTTCTTCATACCTACAGTCCACGAAAAAGCCAAAAAAAATAGGGTTAGTTCATCATATCCGAACCAGTCTGAGCCATTGCATAATCTTTTCCGTGTTGCTTATTTGAATATGTGGATGCATCGTCGTGTCAAGTTGTTGTTCTTAGCGTCTAGGCTTTTAGAGTTTCGAGTTCTGGTCATAAGTTGTCACGCCGCCGCCGCAACATCTTCATCGCTACTATCACATACCACTACCAATCTGTATCCATATACCACCACCAATCCGTATCCATATACCACCACCGCCGCCATATACCACCACCGCTGCCATATTCTACCGCCACATATCCACCACCAATCCGAGTTCTTTTCGTTTTAGATAGGTTTTCGAGATCCATCTAGTTTCGGTTTCGTGTTTCCTTGCCTAAGTAGGTCTCGAAAAAAAAAGTCTGGAGACCCCCGGGCAGTTTTTAGGCCAAAATTTCGGCAGGTGAAAATATTTTTCCCTATCCTATTTTTGGGCTTTTCGGAGTCTTTTGAGACACGTGCCACCATACTATTTTTTTACCGCACTTTTTCGTCGTCGCTGCCCTGATTCCTAAAAAAAAATCGTCAAAAAAATTTCGTGCCTATCATCTTAGTTTGACTTGGGAAGTGTTTTGAGACACTCGCCATTATAGTGATTTTTGGCAAAAAAAAGGAAGCGCAAAAAAAAATTTAGCGAAAAAAATATAAAAAAATACAAAAGAGGCGATTTTTTTTCCAGAGTGTGCTTTCCCCTTGATTACGTGCAGCGCCGTGATTTTGTTAGTGTTCTAGGCTCGCGTCTCTAGTACGGTCTAGCCTAGGACCAGCACAGTACCGTCGTTGAGCGTTTATTCAACTTTGCATCTCTGAATTGATTATTGCTGACCCTTTTTCCTACCATCTTATAAGCCTTCCCAGCTCCACATACATCTACGTCGTGCGTTTTGACTCTCGCTGGTAATCGCTTTATCCAACCTTTGAGAGTCTTGACTACCACGGTTGCCGATCACCACCTGCTGCTGGGTAAGAACTGGTAAGATTTTGAGATTGCTTGACGGATTTGTGACGCCCGACCACTACCATTTTCTAGTAGTCTGTAGGATCATATTCCTGTGTGTTTCTATTGCTGCTAACGATGCCAGGATCACAAGCCGACGAGACTGACTGGGAGAACTTGACGAACAAGGAGCTTCATGATAAGTTTCAGCAAATGATGAGTGAACAGGTGCAAGATGTGCTAAACAGATTTGATGAGGCCATGGAGAAGATAGATGGCATGGAGAAGACGTTTGAAACGAAGCACGATAACAAGTTTGCTAAATTGCCTTTGCGTTTTCCACCACCACCGGCTGCTGCAGTTGTCGCACCTCTACAACAACGACAACAACAACATCGCCTTCCAAATCAAGTGGGACGAGCACATCCCGTTCCCCTTGAGCCTGTTCAAAATTCTGGTGCCGTTGTTGATGTTTCTGTAGCTCCTGCTGCTACTGCAGAGGTGGAGGACCATTACGAGGATGAGGTTGACCAAAATCATAACTACGTGCAACCACCAGCACCACCACCACCAGGTCGTCCTCATGCATATCATCGCAACGGTAGGGCTGCACCACCACCTGAGGTACATGACCATCTTCCTAAACTGAAATTGAATATTCCACCATTTGAGGGTAGATATGTTCCTGATATATATCTTACTTGGGAGTTAGAAACTGAACAACGTTTTACATGTTTACACTATCCCGAGGAGAGACGTGTTCCTGCTGCTGTTTGTGCTTTCACTAGTTTTGCATGTGTTTGGTGGTCTGAACATTGTAGATTATATCCTATTCCGGCTACTTGGGCTGCTTTGAAAACTGCTATGCGTACTCGTTAGGTTCCACCGTATTATCAACATGAATTACTTCAAAAATTGTAGCGCTTAAGACAAGGAAAAAATTCTGTAGAAGAATATTATCAGCAATTACAAACTGGCCTTATTAGATGTGGTATTGTTGAGGAGAATGAAGCTATGCTTGCACGTTTTATGGGTGGATTAAATAGAGAGATTCAGACCATTCTAGAGTACAAGGATTATAATAATATCACTCATTTATTCCATCTTGCTTGTAAAGCTGAACGTGAAGTGCAGGATCGACAGGCATTGGCACGGACTAACTTTTCTGCAGGTCGACCTTCATCATGGACACCGCGTGCATCCTCTACTTCCACAAATTCTACTGCACCGACACCTCCATTAGCTGTTACCTCCAGCCGTGATACAAGGAAGCAGGCACAACCACCATTATCTGCCAAGAGCACACCTATTGGGCCTGCACAGAGTTCTTCTTCTTCCATGGCATCAACAGGGCACACCAGTGATATTATTTGTCGTCGTTGTAAGGGAAGAGGACATTTTGCGAGAGAATGCAAATCTCGGCGTGTGATGATTGCTACTGAGGATGGTGGATATGAATCCGCTAGTGACTATGATGAGGAGACTTTGGCTCTTATTACACGTGAAGAACACGGTGGAGACGATAATGATCATGAGACGCAATACATGGCTCCTGAAGATGCTGACAGGTATGAATGTTTAGTTGCTCAACGTGTTTTTAGTGTTTAGGTTACACAAGTTGAGAAAAATCAGAGGCATAATTTGTTCCATACAAAGGGAGTCGTGAAGGAACGTTCTGTTCGCGTGATCATAGATGGAGGGAGTTGCAACAACTTGGCTAGCATGGAGATGGTGGAGAAGCTATCTCTCACCATAAGACGACAACCACATCCTTACTACATCCAATGGTTCAACAACAGCGACAAGGATAAGGTAACACGTACTGTTCATGTGCATTTTAATATCTCTACATATGCTGATTATGTTGATTGTGATGTGGTACCTATGCAAGCATGTTCCTTATTACTCGGTAGACCATGGCAATTTGATAAAAATTGTGTACACCATGGTAGAAACAATCAGTATACTCTTGTTAATAAGGATAAAAATATTACTTTGCTTCCTATGACTCCTGATTCCATTTTGAAAGATGATATTAATAGAGCTAATAAAGCAAAACAGGAGAAAAATAAGAGTGAAAATCAGATTGTGGCAAAAGAATTTGAGCAACAAATGAAGCTTAATAATAAACCATCTACTGTTGCTTCTGAAATTAAATTGAAAAGTGCATGTTTATTTGCCACCAAATCTGATATTGGTGAGCTAGATTTTAGAAAATCTGTTTGATATGCTTTTGTGTGCAAAGAGGCATTATTTTCATTCGAGGACGTGCCTTCCTCTTTGCCTCCTGCTGTCACTAACATTTTGCAGGAATTCGCCGATGTTTTCCCACAAGACGTGCCATCGGGATTACCACCTATTCGAGGGATTGAGCATCAGATTGACTTAATTCCCGGTTCATCGCTACCCAACCGCGCACCATACCGTACCAATCCAGAAGAGACGAAGGAGATTATGCGTCAAGTACAGGAGCTACTCGACAAAGGTTATATACATGAATCCCTTAGTCCTTGTGATGTTCCTATTATTCTAGTGCCGAAAAAGGATGGTACATCACGTATGTGTGTTGCTTGTAGAGGCATTAATAATATTACTATTCGTTATCGTCATCCAATTCCTAGGCTAGATGATATGCTTGATGAATTGAGTGGCTCTACAATATTCTCCAAAGTTGATTTGCGTAGTGGATACCATCAAATTCGTATTTTTTTTGAAGATGAATGGAAAACAGCATTTAAAACTAAGTTTGGATTATATGAGTGGTTAGTCATGCCTTTTGGGTTAACTAATGCACCTAGTACTTTCATGAGATTAATGAATGAAGTTTTACGTGCTTTCATTGGACGACTTGTGGTAGTATACTTTGATGATATATTGATTTTTAGCAGATCTTTGGAGGAACATTTGGAACATTTACGTGCTGTTTTTATTGCTCTACGTGATGCACGTTTGTTTGGTAACCTTGGAAAGTGCACCTTTTGCACCGACCGAGTCTCTTTTCTTGGCTATGTTGTTACTCCACACGGAATTGAGGTTGATAAAGCCAAGATTGAAGCTATTGAGAGTTGGCCGCAGCCCAAAACGGTCACACATGTGAGGAGTTTCCTTGGCCTCGCTGGATTCTATCGGTGTTTTGTGAGAGATTTCAGCACCATTGCTGCACCTCTCAATGAGCTTAGAAAGAAGGATGTGCCTTTTGTTTGGGGTACTGCACAGGAAGAAGCATTCACGGTATTGAAAGATAAGTTGACACATGCTCCTTTACTCCAACTTCCTGATTTTAATAAGACTTTTGAGCTTGAATGTGATGCTAGTGGAATTGGGTTAGGAGGTGCGTTATTACAAGATAGTAAACCTGTTGCATACTTTTCTGAAAAATTGAGTGGGCCTAGTCTGAATTATTCTACTTATGATAAGGAATTATATGCTCTTGTTCGTACTTTGGAGACATGGCAACATTATTTATGGCCAAAAGAATTTGTTATACATTCTGATCATGAATCTTTAAAGCACATTAAAAGTCAAGCAGAACTGAACCGTAGACATGCTAAATTGGTTGAATTCATAGAGACTTTCCCTTATGTTATTAAGCACAAGAAGGGAAAAGAAAATGTTATTGCTGATGCATTGTCTCGTCGTTATACTATGCTTTCACAACTTGACTTTAAAATATTTGGTTTGGAGACCATCAAAGATAAATATGTGCATGATGCTGAATTTAAAGATGTTTTGCAGAATTGTAAAGAAGGGAGAACATGGAACAAGTTTGTCGTTAATGATGGATTTGTGTTTCGTGCTAACAAGCTATGCATTCCAGCTAGCTCTGTTCGTCTTTTGTTGTTGCAGGAGGCGCATGGAGGAGGATTAATGGGACACTTTGGCGTGAAGAAGACGGAGGACGTACTTGCTACACATTTATTTTGGCCAAAGATGCGACGGGATGTTGAGCGTTTTGTTGGTCGCTGCACTACATGTCAAAAAGCTAAGTCACGACTCAATCCTCATGGTTTATATATGCCTTTGCCTGTCCCTAGTGTTCCTTGGGAAGATATATCTATGGACTTTGTTTTGGGTTTACCTCGAACAAAGAAGGGGAGGGATAGCATATTTGTTGTCGTGAATAGGTTCTCGAAGATGGCACACTTTATACCATGTCATGAAAGCGATGATGCTGCTAATGTTGCTGATTTGTTCTTTCGTGAAATTATTCGCTTGCATGGTGTGCCAAATACTATTGTTTCAGATCGTGATACTAAATTTCTTAGCCACTTTTGGAGATGGTTATGGGCTAAGTTGGGGACTAAACTGCTTTTTAGTACTACTTGTCACCCCCAAACTGATGGTCAAACTGAAGTAGTCAACATAACTTTGTCTACTATGCTTAGGGCTGTTTTGAAGAATAATAAGAAAATGTGGGAAGAATGCTTGCCACATATTGAATTTTCTTATAATCGTTCGTTGCATTCTACTATTAAGATGTGCCCTTTTGAAATTGTCTATGGTTTCCTACCTCGTGCACCTATTTATTTGTTGCCTCTTCCATCTTCGGAGAAACTTAATTTTGATGCTAAACAACATGCTGAATTGATCTTAAAAATGCATGAGTTAACTAAGGAAAATATTGAGCGCATGAATGCTAAATAAAAACTTGTTGGAGATAAGGGTAGAAAACGTGTTGTCTTTGCACCTGGAGATCTTGTTTGGTTACATTTGCGTAAGGATAGGTTTTCTAATTTGCGCAAGTCAAAGCTAATGCCACGTGCTGATGGTCCTTTCAAGGTGCTAGAGAAAATAAATGATAATGCATATAAACTTGAGTTGCCTGCAGATTTTGGGGTTAGTCCCACATTTAACATTGCAGATTTGAAGCCTTACTTGGGTGAGGAAGATGAGCTTCCGTCGAGGACGACTTCAATTCAAGAAGGGGAGGATGATGAGGACATCACTAACAAGGTTACACCCACAGCTCCAACTGACACATATACATGACCAATTACCAGGTACTTTCGTTTCTTGGTAATGAATCTAATGTTCATGAGAATATGATGCTGCCTAAATTGGATACATTAGTCTTGCTTACAAATGAAGGGCCTAGCTTGGACAAGAAGGATGAACATTGGAGCAAGATCAAGCATGGAGATGATGGCATGCGCAAGGGGAACAAGAATGGAGTTACAAGTGATGATTTCAGGACTTTGAAGCCACCATAATGAGTGCGTGAAGCCTTGGATGAAATATACAAGACGCCACTTCATAAATTTCGTCCAGAGGCTATTATAGGTGCTGCGTCACCTTATTATTGGGCCACGCCCATGTAATTTCAAAAATACTTGAGTATAGGCTGTTTTTAGAGTCCGTATGTGTGGGGAAACAAGAGTTAGGGTTGGTTTCGGACCCCTCCACCAAGGGCCACGAAATTCCCCCTGTTCCCTCCATATATACAGCCCTTAGGGCGTCGTTTAGACTTTGGGTTTTGTTTAGATTAAAAGTTTGCCATAGCTGCAACTTCGCGTACTTCGTTTGTGTTCAACGACCAGACCAAGGCGTCACAGAACCCCACCTTGATCAATAAAGCTTTCCTCTTATATTCGCAATATCCAGATTGCAATCTTAGTTTCTTGCTTGTTCTTCGTTTGCTTGCAGGAAATAGACCCTCGTGGTCAGGTTGATCGTGCTCCGGCGTGGTCAATAACCTCTCGGAGTTGGTTTAGCGATTGCTAAGGCGCGACGTCCTCGCACGTTCGTAGTCGGATCGTCAAAGTCTACTCCACTGAAAACGATAGCCACCATCTCATCGAAAGACGGAAAACCTTTGCCTCTATCACTAGTGGTGTCATGTGAACGTCGACTACATGACACTTCACCATTATTTGGGCCTAGAGGAAGGCATTGGGAAGTAATAAGTAGATGATGGGTTGCTAGAGTGACAGAAGCTTAAACCCTAGTTCATGCGTTGCTTCGTAAGGGGCTGATTTGGATCCACTTGTTTCATGTTATGGTTAGGTTTACCGTAATACTTCTTTTGTAGTTGCGGATGCTTGCAATAGAGGTTAATCATAAGTGGGAGGCTTGTCCAAGTAAGGACAACACCCGAGCACTGGTCCACCCACATACCAAATTATCAAAGTACCGAACGTGAATTAGATGATCGTGATGAAAACTAGCTTGACTATAATTCCCATGTGTCCTCGGGAGCGCTCTACTTCATATAAGAGTTTGTACAGGCTTGTCCTTTGCTATAAAAAGGATTGGGCCTCCTTGCTGCACCTTATTTACTTTTACCTTTTATCACTTGCTACCAATTACCTTATCACAAAACTATTTGTTACCTATAATTTCAGTGCTTGCAGAAAATACCTTACTGAAAACTGCCTATCATTTCCTTCTGCTCCTCGTTGGGTTCGACACTCTTACTTATCGAAATGACTACGATAGATCCCCTACACTTGTGGGCCATCAGGCTACTCTAGTTACACGGCTATTGTACGCGTACGCATCCGTGGTATTAAAAGTCTTTGGACAAATCTACTTTTTCACTTAGCAGCTTAAAGGGCTACTATATGCATCTAGCTTAGATGGATTTTCTTATATGAGGATAAAAAAAATCAAAGAAGAGGCTGGGAAAAGTTACCTCAAATCCATGAAAGAGGCACTTGAAGGCCTCCTTGATACCGGCCTAGGCGAACCGGTAACTCTATCGCACGACGCCCAGTAGGACGCGGTGCTCGGCAACGATGCTGGAGTCATTCATGGTCGCCTCCATCTCTTCGGTACACCCCGTCAACACCTGCCATGTGGCAGGAAGGGATGGACAGACTACTTCGGCCCTCCTCGTCATGGGAGGGATGTCTTCCGTAGAAGGCTGTCGAGGTGGTTGGCTGCCCCAGTCTCTCTTCCTCTGTAGAGGAGGGGATCTTCCCCATAGGGTCCTTGGAGCCCCAAGGCCTCCGCCTCGACCATAAGGGCATCGGCCCCGCCCCCTATGGTGTTCTCGGGCGGAGCCTACTAGGAAGTTCCCTTCCCCAGCCCTTCCTGGGCAGTGGGGAAGGGATGGTGCTCCTCCAAGGTGCTCAAAGGAGGGAGGCTCGATGACTTCGCATCTCTTGTATTGGAGCGTTGTGGGCTTCAAAGAAAAGATAAATGATCATTCGAAAACTATAGAGAATTGCGCTTGGGTACTTATTACTCACATGGGAAAATGGCGTACCTCCTCGGTGGTGGCCTTGGCTGTCATGTTTTGGTGAGGCCATCCTCCATTTCAGAAGAATCGACCTTAGCTGCGGTAGGGGCCTTGTGGGGTAGGGCGACCACATCCTTCATGAGGCGCCGACGTGTCCAGACGGTGTGAGCCCCCGCAATGTCCTTGGATGCCACCCTTTTCTTCTTCAGAGAGGAGGAACCTACCTCCCCTTATTCGTCCTTCCTCTCCTCTTCATCTGAGGAGATAACATAAATGTTCTCAGACTTGGCATCGAGCGGATCTCAGATCTGGAGACCCTCCCTCTTCTTCCCTAGCCCTTTGTCCTTGACCTGGGCCTTTGGGGGCACTACAGCCAGGAGGGCGAACAACTTCGGGGTCCTTGGGCAACGACGATGGGCACGCAATAAGAACTGCCTTGGACGTCCATTTCTAGAAATAGGGAGAGGAGAATCAGATAAATGCAAATGGAAGACTGATGACGAACATATAGAATGAAATTTACCTCGGAAGGCCCGTGTTTGTCTTTCTAGCCGCTATCTGGCCCATCACTTGGGAACTTGTTTCGAGACTACTTGAAGAGAGCCGTCCACATCACATCGATGTTGGTGCAGAAGAAATTTCACAGAGTCAGTGTGTCCTCGGGCGAATAGAGCCACATAGGACTAGTTCGGAGCTGAAGTGGCAGAATGTATCGATGGAGCATCATGTTCACCACATCCACTAGCTTGAACCTCTTTTTGAGCAACTGAGGCCGCTCTTGGAGTGCCTCGACCTTGTCCGGGTTGCCCCATTCAAGGCACTGCTTCTGCCTGGACACCATCTTCCACGAAGAAGCGCCGATAAAGACAAGAGCCATGGCTTGACCCGTGACGACTGGCTCAATGACGTAGAACTACTCGTGTTGCAAGACCTTGATGGTCTCGATGAAGGTACCCTCCAGCCAGATCGCATTTTGGAGTATGCTGATCATGGCGTCGCCGCACTCGGTGAATTCGGCACCTCCGCTCTTCGGCTTGACGTGAAAAGTCTTCAGCCATGGGCCAAAGTGCGGCTCCACGCGGAGGAAAGCCTCACACACTATGATAAAAGGGGTGCGGTGGAGAATAAAATTCGGTCTAGATTGTGGAAATCTAGCCTATAGAAGAACATGATCCCTCGCACGAAGGGATACATGGGGAACTCCAGACCTTGAACAAGGTGGGGGACAAAGATGACCCACTCCCTTGGATTGGAAGTAGGAACTCACTGGCCGGGCTCTCGAGGCCGGTAGGCGGTGTCGGCAAGGATATATACCGTCATGCAGAGCTCAGCAACGGTGGCCTCACTAACCTTGGTGGCCACCCATCACCCCTTCGCATCCGCATCAGCCATTGGAGTGGATGTAGAAGCCGGACATTATGTTTTTGGGCTTGAGATTGGAAATGAGAAGTGATGGGGAGCATCCGTCGTTCATCCCCATGTACTCTACGACTACTACCCAAACCCCAAGTGGACACAAGGTGAACCCGTTCCTCGATGCTTCCCCTTTTCATTCACGCGAGACTTGGTTGCTACCTAATGCAAAGACACTACATGTGCTTAGGAACCGAGGAGACGACCAAGGAGATGCTCGAAGCATAGGACAAGTCCACACAGAAGCGGATCAAGAAGTGCCTCAAGTGGAGTCGCCGCGGAGCTTCAGCGGCCGGGCATCCGGCCGACCCTCGGACATCTGGCGCCTCGCGTCGAGCCGGACATCCGGCGCCAGCCCGGAAATCCGGCGCCCATCACAGAAGCTGGACCATGCCAACCCGGACATCCGGCCCCAGCGCCCGGACATCCGGCGTCTCGGGAAGGCCCGGACATCCGGCCCCCGCCCGGACATCCGGCCCCTGTCTGCGCACAGTGTATCGGGCCTGAGGCCCATGTATCCCTCTCCCACTTACCCCTTCGTGGACCTAGACTATATATACCCCTCCACCTCCTCCTAGTTAGGGTTAGCTTAGGTTTAGCTCATTTGAGATAGAGCTTTGCTCATCCACTAGTGGTTCATCTCCTTGTGAGTGACTGCGGCCCCTCCATGGAGAAGATCCACACGGATTCAAGACCTCCTCTGCGGAGAAGATCCTACGGGATTCAAGGCCCCTCGCGGGAAGATCCTATGGGATATCATCAAGACCTCCTCACAGAGAAGAACCGGTTACCATTTGTATCGTCCCTTGTTGATCATGGATCTTGTATCTCTTTGTGTTTTGAGGATCTAGCATATGTGTGACTTGTTCTTGTTGGTTTGAGTGATTCTCTCGTGTTTCCCCTCGTGTTCCCCTCTCGTGTTCTTCGTGTTCATCGTGGGATCCCTCCATTTCGTGAAAGATCGGCCCTCTAGGGTTCCACCCTACATCATATGGAATTACGAGCCAGGGTTTCTCACGAATTTGGAGCCTCCCCACCGTTTTCTAGCCTTGTTTTGTTGTGTTCTTCCCCAAATTCGAAAATTCCCCGCAAAAATAGCCCCAAAAATTTTTGTGATCTGTTGGTTTGATGAGGTTTTGTTGATTTTGATCCGTTGATTTGCTTGGTTTCAAGTGGATCTAGCATTTCCCCAAGTTTCTCCATCTTTCCTCCACAAAATCCGTCAAATTTTGCCCCCAAATCATCATTTTCCGCCCCCAAACGAGTTTGGAAGTCCCAATCCCGATCTGGAATCGTCGGGCCAGACATCCGGGCCATAGGCCGGACATCCGGACAATCGGGCCAGACATCCGGCTCCTGGAGGGCAAAATCGTGCAAGTTTCTGGACATCAGGTCCCGGAAATCTGGACCCGGCCGCGGATGTCCGGCCCCTGGGAATTTCAGGCACCCGTGTTTCACCATTTTGTCCATAACTAATTCATCCGAACTCCGATTTCGACGTTCCTGAGCTCGTTTTGAAGCTCTTGACATCCCCCATAACACAAAAATACCACCATCATCATTTGACTCCATCATATTTTGTGGAATTTGGCATGTTTGCCTAGGGCCTTCACCACATCATCCGAATAACCACCACCGACTTCCGCAACCTAACCATTTTGTCCCCTATAGCATTTGTGGTTGCTTGAGTAGTGATTTGAGTCTCCTAAGGTGTTTAGGCTACTTAGGGACAATTGCTTCTTCATCAACCACCACCACCACTTCCGCATACCCATTGCCCATTATACATAGCCAACCAAACTTAACCCAATTTTTGTTCGAGCTTGTTTGAGTTGTGGCTTGTGTCTCCTAAGGTGTTTCGGCTACTTAGGGACCGTGACTTCAACTCCGACATCATGTATAGCCCATCATTCCACTTCCGCAACCACCGCGGCATTGCCGCTACCACCATTTGATATTTGTCCTTGAGATTTTGAGTTGTGGTTTTTCCGTTTCCTAAGGTGTTTCGGCTAATTAGGAACGGGTCTACATCAAGAGCACCACCTCTCATCATCGACACGGACGGTAACTTCGACGACATCATTGTATATTCCCTTGCAATTGCATTGTTAACCCCTAGCCCATTTTTGCGTCACCTACCTATCGAGACTAGCCATTTGAGTATTGCCGGCAACGTGACTTGTGCACATTAGTGATCATACTTCCCATAGCATACATACCATATCACCGTGGTGCATATCTTGTGACACAAGGTTGTCATCGCATATACTCAATTGCTATCGTGGTTCGTGAAGTTTTGCATGAGAAAAGAGCTCAAAAGAGAAAGAGCCAAACAAGCTTTTAAGCACAAAGAAAAAGATAAGCAAAGAGCTTTTAAGCAAGAACCATAGCATCATACTACATTAAGATTGTCATACTCGATCATTTTGGATCATACCACCGGAATACCATACATATAGCATACTTGGGATAGAAGTCGTTGCATTTTTGCTTAGTAGGTTGTGCACAAGTTCGTATCCGCCTATTGTGCAATCGCACTAGCGTCTCTCTAGTGTTGTGCACCAAGAGCATTTTCGTGGATTCCACATTTGGGCTCATTCCTTGGTTGCACGACCCCATCTATCTATCCGTGTGTGTTTTTCCGTGTGCCACCCATATTGCTATTGGTCTACTTGTTTCACTTGCGAATTTGTGAATCTCTTTCAACTTTATTGACTCTTGCTAACATTTTGCATCAAATTTTTGTGCCACTATCCTCACCGAGCTCCACCATAAGCTTTACTTGTGTAGGTGTGAGAAACCGACAAGAATTGGTACCAATTGTGCTATTTCCTTGTTCCACATTTGAGTGATCATTGATCCATCTTCAACATCGGTCAAGGTACATTTGGTATAGTTCTTCTCTTTCTCCCACTCATACTTGCTAGCGTCTTGTGATGGATAGGCAAGGCATTTCATCTCCGGTCTTCGACATCGACGGCGCGAACAAGGACATCCACGCGAAAACCATCGGACTACAACGAGAAATGCAGGAGTGCTTGGGCAACATCGCCATCGAACTACGACACTCCGAGACAAGGACAATGGCTTCCTTCGACGACTTGTGCGACTCCTTCAACAAACAAATGGCGGAGCTCCGATCGATTACAAGTCTTCTTCCCCTTTGTCATCCTCTCGGCGGCGACGTTCAAGTCACAAGTCTTTGGAGCGCAAACATGATGCAAGTGCAAGTCTTCCACATCCACACCGCCATGGCGACCATCGACATCGTCATGAAGGGCAAGTCACCTCCAAGCATCATGTGCACGACGACGACGAACGACATCTACCAAGAGCTCAAGCACGACAACGACATCATCATCATGAAGATGCTCGACAAGCGCATACCTACAAGTCCGAAGACGCTCTACTTCACGCCAAGCCCAAGCTTCAAGAGAACATAAGAATACCGCGAGACAAGCATACCCAAGACGGAGCTACGACTACAACCACCACTTCGGCATCTTCGCCAAGCGCTATCAAGGCATCTTCGCCTTTGGATGCACGGCATCTTCGCCTACTTCCCATGAGTTCGCCTACATCGACGTCTTCATCATCAAGGCGATCATCTACGAGCGACGGCGACAAGACGGTCGAGCATGGGCCATCCCCTTCGACCAAGGCGACGAGCATGAACCTCTTCGACACCATGAAGACGGCGCCCATATTGGACTACTACTCCGGGTCAAGCTACGCGAGCAAGCATGAGACCTTCTCTTTGACCTCGGAGGAGCATGATGGTTTGCCATACCCTACGACATTCATCTTTGGAGGCATTACGGATGAGGAAGTTGAGCATGGAGACTATTTCACCTACACCTCTTCGACATCCACTTATGACGAGATGCCCCAATTCCCATGTGAGGAGAGCCACCACCACATGAGCGATATGAGTGACTCCACCATATGTGACCTTGAGAGCATTTCCCTTGAGAGGGTGAGTGTTCCCACCACTAGCCCCACACATGAGAGCATGCCACTTCTCCTATGTGAGGTTGAGAGCCATTTGAGTGACTCCACCAACCATACGAGTGAGAGCATCCAAGAGGGAGTGAGTGAGACACACCACTTAGTGAGTGAGGTAGTTGATAGGGCATGTGAGGCCACTATGATCTCTAACGACTTAACCTATACTCCGAGTGTGTTTTCTTTGGTGCTAGGTCTCCTACAAGAGGACATGCCTACCCTCGATGAGTCCGTCCCTCCAATGGACAAACCGATGGCCATGGTGGAAGACGATGCACCACCCACATGGTTCCATCAAGAAAAAGATGAGAACAATCGGATCCTGAAAACCTCACCTACACCACATGAGTGGAACTCCAAAGGTAACATAGGTGAAGGTGATGCTCTTGTCCCACTAGTGGACTATCTTGACAATGATTGCTTGCATGATGTTGACACACCTATTGCCATGCTTCATGCTAGTGCGACTTCATCATGTCTTGACTTACCTATTTATGATGAATATGATGATGAGCATGTTGAGTTGCCTAGTTGTGATGCTATGCTCCAGAGGATATCATGTGAAAATTCTTTTGGTCATATCATGTTTGGTAATCCTTTGAACTTGTCATATGCTATGAGTGAGATTTCTCATATTGTTTCATTTCAATCTCAACATAGTAACTATGCATGCCCCATTAAAGTAAATCATATTTGCACTTGTGGCATAGATGACAAGATGATGGTCATTGGCTTGTGTTTCTCTTGCGATGATATTGCCATGCTTCCTTTACATGATTTGCGCAATTCATTAACTATGCCATGCCATGGTCACATTGTTCCAAATATGCATTGTTTTGGATGTTGTCAATATTCTCCATGTGATGTTTCCACTAATGATCATGAGGAGACCCCCATAATTTCCTCATACATACTAGGAGATCTTGATGCATTCCATACCTTGCATGATTACCATGATTGTGTGCACCATATGCATTACATGAATAACAATGCTCTACCTACTTGTCATGATGCATTACACCATGTGAGTCTCCATTATGATATACATAACAACAAACCTCTCATGATGGATGACATGTTTCTATATCACGCGTCACATTTGTTTGAGAATTGGATATTTTGTGCTAACCACCACACGCACGCGCGCATCATGATGGATGATGTGTACATATACCACGCACACACAATTTTTCCTTTGTCTTTGTTTTGTGTAGGTACTCATGAACATTTGTCAACCTCGCAATCCCATGAGTTGACAAAACGAGCTCTTGAGAGCAACGACAATTTGGGATCCCGTGGATTGTCCCTACCACCGTTCTCTTCGCGCAACCACTACGCGCATCTCTTTTACTTGGCTCTCACGCGGCTATGGGCTATTTGCCACTTGTCACATTATGCACATACTATCGTGTTCACTTTGCATGTTATGCCTCTTGCTATGATTTTTCCATGCAATTGTGACCCTTGCTTGCAATTACCCATGATTCACCATTATGATACTCCTATGTGTATTTGCACGCTTGGTGGAGACACTAGTAGCTATTGCCATGATTTCTTTGTGCCCCATTCTATTGTTGATTCTTGTGTTGCGAGAGTCATGATATCCCATTGCGATTTCCATATGGCCTCTCATCAACACGTTGATGCTGTTTTGCTCATATCTTACTTTCATGCTTGTGCTATGCCATGTGCATCATGTATGCTCACTATTTGCACACATGACATGCTTGTCATGATTACCTCTAGTACGTTGCATCTTCGCACTACTAGCTTGTTTGACTTGATTGCTATGATTGCTTGCTATGTTGCATCACCCATGTTCCACTCTTACTTGCTTTCTTGGGTTGATGTCATATATGTTCATGCCATTCACATTGATCATTGTCATTTGTCTCCACTAGTTGCATCTCTCATCACTTGTATTGAGTGCAACAATGCTATGTTTGTTGATCTTGGAGACTTGGACACCATACTTGTGATGCATGCTTGCTTGTTTGAGTCTAATGCCTTTGGTTATTATCGCATCATATGCTTACATGCCATGCCACATTACCTTGTCCTTTCTTATGATAAGAATGATGCAAGCACTTGTTGGGTATTTTCCCTCACGAATGCTAGGTTTTGCATTCACGCTAACCTCATTTGTTTTTCCGAGTGTTTGTAATGTTCTTTCATTTTGAAGGATTCACAAGGCGGTGCCGTCATGCGACAACGTGGTCATGCGAAGGCATACATGATGTGCAACACCAACATTCGCGAGAATATCCTTAAGGTGCACTCCTTCCCTTTGAGCCATCCTCACATACACATATGGGATGGGTCATTCTTTCATTGTTGTCTTCTTCTTATTGTCTCCATGATACATCTATTGGAGAGAGGACCTACATTGGAGATGGACCTTCAAGATGAGGAGCGCTTGGACTTATTGGATGCACCTTCGGACCTTCACTCATGCCACAACATCGAGCATTGGTATATCAAAACTCATTTGGCACATTGCACCAAAACCTTCATATTTGTTGATTGTGTGCTCACATGCCATGCTCCATGGACAAATCATACCCATGACAAATTTGCATCTTATGCATGGATTGACTCACAATATGATTGCCTCGTTGCATCGTGTATTCCCATGTCATCCATGATATATGAGCTTGTGTATTTCCTTAGCAAATTTGTTGTGATCTTTCTTGATGGCATATTCATACATCATGATCATATTGTCCTCCATCAATTGCATGATAACATACACATATTGAGCATCACTTGCCATGTTCATGTTTTTGATAAACCATCACATTATGACAACACTTTGCAGAATGGTAGAATTTTTGGCTTTGTGCACCATGCCAACTACACTACCTTTGTGTGCACAACAAATGAATTTGCTCGCATGAATGCTTTGCATGTCATTGTACATCTTTTGGATAAGCATCATGTGCCTTGTCACAAGGACTCACACTTACACGATGGACACTTTGTGTGCGCTAACAATTGTATTTCCGAGTGTTGTTTGTGTTTGCTCTTATTGCATGTATATCACTCCGACGACACTTTGGAGTACTTGGATTGCGCCATGTCTACGACTACGTCCAACTACAAGTCCGTCCACGACAACCGTTTCCATGGTGATGAGGTTTTTGATCCGAGGTCGGATATTTCCCAAGGGAGGGGAGATGATGCGGAGCATCCGTCGTTCATCCCCATGTACTCTACGACTACTACCCAAACCCCAAGTGGACACAAGGTGAACCCGTTCCTCGATGCTTCCCCTTTTCATTCACGCGAGACTTGGTTGCTACCTAATTCAAAGATACTACATGTGCTTAGGAACTGAGGAGACGACCAAGGAGATACTCGAAGCATAGGACAAGTCCACACAGAAGCGGATCAAGAAGTGCCTCAAGTGGAGTCGCCGCGGAGCTTCAGCGGCCGGACATCCGGCCGACCCTCGGACATTCGGCGCCTCGCGTCGAGCCGGACATCCGGCGCCAGCCCGGATATCCGGCGCCCATCATAGAAGCTGGATCATGCCAGCCCGGACATCCGGCCCCAGCGCCCGGATATCCGGCGTCTCGGGAAGGCCCGGACATCGGGCCCCCGCCCGGACATCCGGCCCCTGTCTGCGCACAGTGTATCGGGCCTGAGGCCCATGTATCCCTCTCCCACTTACCCCTTCGTGGACCTAGACTATATATACCCCTCCACCTCCTCCTAGTTAGGGTTAGCTTAGGTTTAGCTCATTTGAGATAGAGCTTTGCTCATCCACTAGTGGTTCATCTCCTTGTGAGTGACTGCGGCCCCTCCACGGAGAAGATCCACACGGATTCAAGACCTCCTCAGCGGAGAAGATCCTACGGGATTCAAGGCCCCTCGCCGGAAGATCCTACGGGATATCATCAAGACCTCCTCACGGAGAAGAACCGGTTACCCTTTGTATCGTCCCTTGTTGATCATGGATCTTGTATCTCTTTGTGTTTCGAGGATCTAGCATATGTGTGACTTGTTCTTGTTAGTTTGAGTGATTCTCTCGTGTTTCCCCTCGTGTTCCCCTCTCGTGTTCTTCGTGTTCATCATGGGATCCCTCCATTTTGTGAAAGATCAGCCATCTAGGGTTCCACCCTACATCAAGAAGGCTTGTGTATTCGGGGGCTGGAGCAGGAGGAGAGCATGGTGTTCGATTTACCCCCACTTTGCTCTTTAAAACCCGGTAAAAGACGAAGCATCCCCCTTTAGGTCCATAAAAATCGCCACGTTTCGACTCACCATACTGTTATGGCCGCATGGGGAGAAATAATTGATTGACGATATCCCCCAAAATGCGGGGCACGATCTCTGTTTTGATACGACATGCTAGTAAGAGGCTTGCCTCGAACCGCGATTCGAATAAGTAATGGCTAACGTATGATGTGTTGACCCCCCCCCGGGTCACCTATGCTACTAGTCTTCGGGGCTAAGCATGCTCGACCCCTTGTCAAAACAAGATAGTAATCAACTAAGAGGGCTTGTGAAATGACATATAATACATGTCCGAACATCTGTAACTTGCCTGCTAAGCCGAAGACGCCTAGCCAAAGACATTATCCGAAGATGATTGTCCAGCCAAAGACATTACCTTGGCTTCGAAGATGGGTTCGGGGGCTACTGACGGTGTCCTAGGCTAGGGGGTCCTAGCCCATCCGGACTAACGTATGGGCCGAACTACCTGCCCACGAAGGAAGGAACACTCCGGAGGCCTCCAAAGTGAGGTGACCGAAGACTTGGCATGTATGGGCCGAATTACCAGCCCACGAAGGAAGGAACCCTAATGTATGGGCCAAACTACCAGCCCACAATGGAAGGAACACTCCGGAGGCCTCCAAAGTGTGGTGGCCAAAGACTTGGCGTGTACTTCAAGCATATCAGATTAGATTTGGCATGTAAATCTTCAAGTGGCAACCAACCATATGTAACCCTAGATACCTGTTGTAATGCCCAGGATGGGACTATATCTCCTACGTGTCGAGGCACGACCTAAAGATATAAGCCCATTCTGGAATGATCGCAAGTTCGGTATCTTTGCACATCTCATGTAAAAAGGGATGAAAGAGAAAAGATAGTTGGCTTACACTCGCCACGTCACACAATTCATTACATGTTCAAACATCATTCAAATAAACATCACAGCCCATCTAAGGGTAAAGATCCAAATGACAAGATACCAAACATAACATTAAACCACAGGTCTGAATCAAATCCTAGTAGAAGCTCTACTGATCAACCGGATAGTTCACGTAGTAACGGCTACGCTCCTCGTCGTACTCCCAGTCTAGCTCAGTGCCATCACCTGTGTAGCTCACCATCGTACCTGCATCTGGTGTGGTGAAGTAACTATGAGCCACAAAGGACTCAGCAATCCCGTTCCCGGGTAACAAGACTATTCAAGCCTTGGGTGTGGAACAAGGCTGAAGAAAGAACAAGAGGTTGCAGCAGCAGTAGCCTAGCTTACGTAAAGGAGAGAGAGAAGAGAAGGTGCCTCGGTCGAGAGATGATCACTAAGTGATCCTAACTAAAGCAAGTCAACCATAACCCCACCATGTTCACTTCCCGAATCCCTTTCGGAAAATGACCGTCACGGTACTCACGCTGGTAGTGTATTGGAACATGGTGTCAAGTTTTCTACAACCGGATATTAACAAGCTCCCATCTGCCACATTACCACGGGCACGGCTTTCAAAAGTTCATAACCCTGCAGGGGTGTTCCAACTTGGCCCACGACAAGCCCACGATCCGCGGAGTCGCAACTCCAAAGGTGGGAAGGCCCGAGTATCCTCGGAATCCCGTGCTCAAGATACTCCGACTAAGGTAAGGCTAATCCAGCAAATCCTCCCGGCGTATCGACACCCTGACAATAGCCGCGCGTATCTAGTCTCAGGACACGACCGGATGGGTGATGCTACAGGTTTATGCCAGATACCTCGGGTTTCCCCAAGGCGGCCCCGCAGGACCCCCAGTTCGGACCAACACTCATGTGGAGCACTAGCCCGGGGTTGTTCATTAAGAATAAAAGGGATAGCTAGTCCCTATGCAAGTTTAGTTATTAGGCGAATAGTACCAATGTTGGGACTTGCTGGAAAAGACTTAGCACTTAGCGGTTTATCGAGGGGGTCCCATAACCCCAACCGTGTGAGGAACGCATAATCAAGGAACATAACACCGGTTTATACGGTTCCTAGCGGCATGAGTGGAACGAAACGCCAAGCAAAAGGCTTAGCCTTCCACCCATTACCAATATATAGATGATTTCATTTAATAATTAATATAGTGTGATATCGCAACAAGCTTCAACAAGAAGCAAGAATATTCAATCTTCACCTGCAACTAACAATGCTATAAGAGGGGCTGAGCGAAGCCTACGTATAGCCAATCAATGGTTTGCTTAGGTAGGGTGGTTAGACATGATCATGGTTACAATAGGAGGCTGACAGGAAAAACATGGGCATCGAGGCAATAAGCTAAAGAGCGATACTTCTAGCAATAGGCAAAGATAGTAATGGTATCCGGGTTTGGTCATCTTGCCTGAAGAGTTGTCGATGGGATCGTAAGAGAGCTCCTCGTTCTCAACCTCGGTAGTAACCTCGTTCTCGTACTCGTACTCAGCTTCCGGCTCTACTCAACACAAACACACAAGGCACGAAATCAACAAGATGCAATTGGCACACAAAAATACTGGATGCATGGCTGATGCACTATGGAAGCAAAACAGATGCACTATGGAAGCACAGAAAGTCTACATAGGAAGCACAGTGTACGCACAACAATATGCATCAAGCAAAATGCCTCAAAACATGTTAACAATAAGATATTATGAATCTACATGAAAAATCACACAAGTTTCATATAGGATTTGCTCAAAACGGAGCAACGGGCTAAAAGTTACACCCAAAACAATAAACATGCAAAAGCTGAAAATAACAGCCACATAGCAACTTCGGAGCAAGAAATAAATAGTCTACGGCACTCAAACATCGTGGCAAAGAGTATGGACATAAAGTAGACATCTCCTACAGCAAACAATTCCATTGGAGCATCCCCAAAGGAGCCATGGATCAATAGCAACAAGCTATGACATATTGAACTTGACAACAAAAACCTGACAACAGTAATGTATTGCAACTTGGGAGCAAGAGTTAAATATGCTACAACCACTCAAATAAGCATGTGAGAGCATGAATGGATAGCCAACAACTTATACAACAAGGAATCATCAAGATCCACCCCAAAACTAAGATGGATTTGCCTAGGACAACAAGCAAACATGGCATCTGGAAATTACAGATTCCAGACTTAGTGAAATTTTGTTGGGGAACGTAGTATTTTAAAACTTTCCTACGATCACGCAAGATCTATCTACTAGATTAATAGCAACGAGAGGGAAGAGTGTGTCTACGTACCCTCGTAGACCGGAAGCGGAAGCGTTAGAACAACGCGGTTGATGTAGTCGTACGTCTTCACGGCCCGACCGATCAAGCACCGAAACTACGGCACCTCCGAGTTCTAGCACACGTTCAGCTCGATGACGTCCCTCGAACTCCGATCCAGCCGAGTGTCGAGGGAGAGTTCCGTCAGCACGACGGCGTGGTGACGATCTTGATGTTCTACCGTCGCAGGGCTTCGCCTAAGCACCACTACAATATTATCGAGGAGAACTATGGTGGAGGGGGGCACCGCACACGGCTAAGAGATCAAGAGATCAATTGTTGTGTCTAGAGGTGCCCCCCTACCCCTGTATATAAAGGAGGGAGGGAGAGGCCGGCCCTAGATGGGGCGCGCCAAGTGTGGGGAGTCCTACTAGGACTCCCAAGTCCTAGTAGGATTCCCCTTTCCTTTCCGGAGTAGGAGAGAAGGAAAGAGGGGGAGAGGGAGAAGGAAAAGGGGGCTGCACCCCTTGTCCAATTCGGACCAGAAGGGGGGCGCGCGCCTCCTTCCTTTTGGCCTCTCTCCTCTATTCCCGTAACTCCCCGGTACTCCGAAAATACCCGAATCACTCGGAACCTTTCCGATGTCCGAATATAGTCGTCCAATATATCGATTTTTACGTCTCGACCATTTCGAGACTCCTCGTCATGTCCCCGATCTCATCCGGGACTCCGAACTCCTTCGGTACATCAAAACTCATAAACTCATAATAAAACTGTCATCGAAACCTTAAGCGTGCGGACCCTACGGTTTTGAGAACTATGTAGACATGACCGAGACACGTCTCCGGTCAATAACCAATAGCGGAACCTGGATGCTCATATTGGCTCCCACATATTCTACGAAGATCTTTATCGGTCAAACCGCATAACAACATACGTTGTTCCCTTTGTCATCGGTATGTTACTTGCCCGAGATTCGATCGTCGGTATCTCAATACCTAGTTCAATCTCGTTACCGACAAGTCTCTTTACTCGTTCCGTAATACATCATCCCGCAACTAACTCATTAGCTGCAATGCTTGCAAGGCTTATAGTGATGTCCATTACCGAGTGGGCCCAGAGATACCTCTCCGACAATCGGAGTGACAAATCCTAATCTCGAAATACGCCAACCCAACAAGTACCTTCGGAGACACCTGTAGAGTACCTTTATAATCACCAAGTTACGTTGTGACGTTTGGTAGCACACAAAGTGTTCCTCCGGTATTCGGGAGTTGCATAGTCTCATAGTCATAGGAACATGTATAAGTCATGAAGAAAGCAATAGCAGTAAAACTTAAATGATCATAGTGCTAAGCTAACGGATGGGTCTTGTCCATCACATCATTCTCCTAATGATGTGATCCCGTTGATCAAATGACAACTCATGTCTATGGCTAGGTAACATAACCATCTTTGATCAATGAGCTAGTCTTAGTAGAGGCATACTAGGGACACTCTGTTTTGTCTATGTATTCACACATGTACTAAGTTTCCGGTTAATACAATTCTAGCATGAATAATAAACATTTATCATGATATAAGGAAATAAATAATAACTTTATTATTGCCTCTAGGGCATATTTCCTTCAGTCTCCCACTTGCACTAGAGTCAATAATCTAGATCACATCACCATGTGATTAACACCAATAGTTCACATCACCATGTGACTAACACCCATAGTTCTCATCGCCATGTGACCAATACCAAAAGGGTTTACTAGAGTCAAAAATCTAGTTCACATCGTCATGTGATTAACACCCAAAGAGTACTAAGGTGTGATCATGTTTTGCTTCGTGAGAGAAGTTTAGTCAACGGGTCTGTCACATTCAGATCCGTATGTATTTCGCAAATTTCTATGTCTACAATGCTCTGCATGGAGCTACTCTAGCTAATTGCTCCCACTTTCAATATGCATCCAGATTGATACTTAGAGTCATCTGGATTTAGTGTCAAAGCTTGCATCAGCGTAACCCTTTACGACGAACTCTTTATCACCTCCATAATCGAGAAACATTTCCTTAGTCATCCAGTTACTAAGGATAATTTTGACCGCTGTCCAGTGATCTACTCCTAGATCACTATTGTACCTCCTTGTCAAACTCATGGAAAGGTACACAACATGTTTGGTACACAGCATGGCATACTTTATAGAACCTATGGCTGAGGCATAGGGAATGACTTTCATTATCTCTATATTTTTCTGCCATGGTCAGGCTTTGAGTCTTACTCAACTTCACACCTTACCAGTTAGGCAAGAACTCCTTCTTTGACTGATCCATTTTGAACTACTTCAAAATCTTATCAAGGTATGTGCTCATTGAAAAAACTTATCAAGTGTCTCGATCTATCTCTATAGATCTTGATGCTCAATATGTAAGCAGCTTCACCGAGGTCTTTCTTTGAAAAACTCCTTTCAAACACTCCTTTATGCTTTCCAGAAAATTCTACATCATTTCCGATCGACAATATGTCATTCACATATACTCATCAGAAAGGTTGTAGTGCTCCCACTCACTTTTTTTGTAAATACAGGCTTCACCGCAAGTCTGTATAAATCTATATGCTTTGATCAACTTATCAAAGCATATATTCCAACTCCGAGATGCTTGCACCAGTCCATAGATGGATCGCTGGAGCTTGCACACTTTGTTAGCACCTTTAGGATCGACAAAACCTTCTGGTTGCATCATATGCAACTCTTCTTTAAGATATTCATTCAGGAATGCAGTTTTGACATCCATTTGCCAGATTTCATAAAATGCGGCAATTGCTAACATGATTCGGACAGACTTAAGCATCACTACGGGTGAGAAAGTCTCATCGTAGTCAACTCTTTGAACTTGTCGAAAACCTTTCGCAACAAGTCGAGCTTTGTAAACAGTAACATTACTGTCAGCGTCAGTCTTCCTCTTGAAGATCCATTTATTTTTGATGGCTTGCCGACCATCGGGCAAGTCAACCAAAGTCCACACTTTGTTCTCATACATGGATCCCATCTCAGATTTCATAGTCTCAAGCCATTTTTAGGAATCTGGGCTCATCATCGCTTCCTCATAGTTCGTAGGTTCATCATGGTCCAGTAACATGACTTCCAGAACCGGGTTGCCGTACCACTCTGGTGCGGAACATAGTCTGGTTGATCTATGAAGTTCAGCAGTAACTTGATCCGAAGTTTCATGATCATCATCATTAGCTTCCTCACTAATTGGTGTAGGAATCACTGGAACCAGTTTCTGTGATGTACTACTATCCAATTCGGGAGAAGGTACAATTACCTCATCAAGTTCCACTTTCCTCCGACTCACTTCTTTCGAGAGAAACTCCTTCTCTAGAAAGGATCCATTCTTAGCAACAAAGACCTTGCCTTCGGATCTGTGATAGAAGGTGTACCCAACAGTTTCTTTTGGGTATCCTATGAAGATTTACTTCTCCGATTTGGGTTCGAGCTTATCATGTTGAAACTTTTTCACATAAGCATCGTAGTTCCGGACTTAAAGAAATGACAGCTTAGGTTTCTCGTCAAACAACAGTTCATACGGTGTCATCTCCACGGATTTAGATGGTGCCCTATTTAACGTGAATGTAGCTGTCTCTAATGCATAACCCCAAAAGCGATAGTGGTAGATCGGTAAGAGACATCATTGATCACACCATATCTAATAAAGTACGGTTATGACGTTCGGACACACCATTACACTGTGGTGTTCCAGGTGGCGTGAGTAGTGAAACTATTTCACATTGTTTTTACTGAAGGCCAAACTCGCTAACTCAAATATTTTACCTCTACGATCATATCGTAGAATTTCTTATTTTCTTGTTACGATGATTCTCCACTTCACTCTGAAATTCTTTGAACTTTTCAAATGTTTCAGACTTGTGCTTCATTAAGTAGATATACCCATATCTGCTCAAATCATCAGTGAAGGTCAGAAAATAACGATACCTGCCGCGAGCTTCAACACTCATTGGTCCGCATACATCAGTATGTATGATTTCCAACAACTCTGTTGCTCGCTCCACAGTTCCGGAGAACGGAGTTTTAGTCATCTTGCCCATGAGGCATGGTTCGCAAGCACCAAGTGATTCATAATCAAGTGATTCCAAAAGTCCATCACTATGGAGTTTCTTCATGCACTTTACACCAATATGACCTAAACGATAGTGCCACAAATAAGTTGCACTATCATTATTAACCTTGCATCTTTTGGCTTCAATATTATGAATATGTGTATCACACGATCGAGATCCAACAAACCATTTTCATTGGGTGTATGACCATAGAAGGTTTTATTCATGTAAACAGAACAACAATTATTCTCTAACTTACATGAATAACCGTATTGCAATAAACATGATCAAATCATATTCATGCTCAACACAAACACCAAATAACACTTATTTAGGTTCAACACTAATCCCGAAAGTATAGGGATTGTGCGATGATGATCATATCAATCTTGGAACCACTTCCAACACACTTTCACCTTTAACTAGTTTCTGTTCATTATGCAACTCCCATTTCGAGTTACTACTCTTTAGCAACTAAACCAGTATCAAATACCGAGGGGTTGCTATGAACACTAGTAAAATACACATCAATAATCTGTATATCAAATATACCTTTGTTCACTTTGCCATCCTTCTTATCCACCAAATATCTAGGGTAGTTCCACTTCTAGTGACCTTTTCCTTTGCAGTTGAAGCACTTAGTTTCAGGCTTGAGTTTAGCTTTGGGTTTCTTCATGGGAGTGACAACTTGTTTGTCATTTTTTTTGAAGTTCCCCTTCTATCCCTTTGCCCTTTACTTGAAACAAGTGGTCTTATTAACCATCAACTCTTGATGCTCTTTCTTGATTTCTACCTTCGCCGATTTCAGGATCGCGAAGAGCTCGGGAATTACCTTCGTCATCCCTTGCATATTATAGTTCATCACGAAGTTCTACTAACTTGGTAATAGTGACTAGAGAACTTTTGTCAATTACTATCTTATCTGGAAGAATAACTCCCACTTGATTCAAGTAATTGTAGTACCCAGACAATCTAAGTACATGCTCACTGGTTGAGCTATTCTCCTCCATCTTGTAGGCAAAGTACTGTCAGAGGTCTTATACCTCTCGACACGGGCATGAGTATGAAATACTAATTTCAACTCGTGGAACATCTCATATGCTCTGTGGCGTTCAAAACATTTTTGAAGTTCCGTTTATAAGCCGTAAAGCATGGCGCACTAAACTATCAAGTAGTCATCATACCGAGCTTGTCAAACATTCATAACGTCTGTATCTGCTCCTGCAATAGGTTCGTCACCTAGCGGTGCATCAAGGACATAATTCTCTGTGCAGCAATGAGGATAATCCTCAGATCACGGAACAATTCCGTCATTGCTACTAACATCTTTCAACTTAGTTTTCTCTAGGAACATATAAAAAATAAACGGGGAGCAACATCGTGAGCTATTAATCTACAACATAGATATGCTAATACTTCGAGGACTAAGTTCATGATAAATTAAAGTTCAATTTAATCATATTACTTAAGAACTCCCACTTAGATAGACATCCCTCTAGTCATCTAAATGATCACGTGATCCAAATCAACTAAACCATGTCCGATCATCACGTGAGATGGAGTAGTTTCAATGGTGAACATCTTATGTTGATCATATCTACTATATGATTCACGCTCGACCTTTCGGTCTCCAGTGTTCCGAGGCCATATCTGCATATGCTAGGCTCGTCAAGTTTAACCCGAGTATTCCGCGTGTGCAAAACTGGCTTACACCCGTTGTATTTGAACGTAGAGCTTATCACACCCGATCATCACATGGTGTCTCGGCACGACGAACTTTCGCAACGGTGCATACTCAGGGAGAACACTTATACCTTGAAATTTTGTAAGGGATCATCTTATAATGCTACCGTCGTACTAAGCAAAATAAGAAGCATAATAGGATAAACATCACATGCAATCAAAATATGTGACATGATATGGCCATCATCATCTTGTGCTTTTGATCTCCATCTCCAAAACACCGTCATGATCATCTTCGTCACCGGCGCGACACCTTGATCTCCATCGTAGCATCGTTGTCGCCTCGCCAACTATTGCTTCTACAACTATCGCTACCGCATAGTGATAAAGTAAAGCAATTACATGGCGATTGCATTTCATACAATAGAGCGACAACCATATGGCTCCTGCCAGTTGCCGATAACTTTACAAAACATGATCATCTCATACAAAACCGTATAACTCATCATGTCTTGACCATATCACATCACAACATGCCCTGCAAAAACAAGTTAGACGTCCTCTACTTTGTTGTTGCAAGTTTTACGTGGCTGCTACGGGCTTAGCAAGAACCGTTCTTACCTACGCATACAAAACCACAACGATGTTTCGTCAAGTATGTTTTAACCTTCACAAGGACCGGGCGTAGCCACACTTGATTCAGCTAAAGTGAGAGAGACAGACACCCGCCAGTCACCTTTAAGCAACGAGTGCTCATAACGGTGAAACCAGTCTCGCGTAAGCGTACGCGTAATGTTGGTCCGGGCCGCTTCATCTCACAATACCACCGAAGCAAAGTATGACATGCTGGTAAGCAGTATGACTAGTATCGCCCACAACTCATTGTGTTCTACTCGTGCATATCATCTACGCATAGACCTGGCTCATGATGCCACTGTTGGGGAACGTAGTATTTTAAAACTTTCCTACGATCACGCAAGATCTATCTACTAGATGCATAGCAACGAGAGGGAAGAGTGTGTCTACGTACCCTCGTAGACCGGAAGCGGAAGCGTTAGAACAACGCGGTTGATGTTGTTGTACGTCTTCACGGCCCGACCGATCAAGCACCGAAACTACGGCACCTCCGAGTTCTAGCACACGTTCAGCTCGATGACGTCCCTCGAACTCCGATCCAGCCGAGTGTCGAGGGAGAGTTCCGTCAGCACGACAGCGTGGTGACGATCTTGATGTTCTACCGTCGCAGGGCTTCGCCTAAGCACCGCTACAATATTATCGAGGAGAACTATGGTGGAGGAGGGCACCGCACACGGCTAAGAGATCAAGAGATCAATTGTTGTGTCTAGAGGTGCCCCCCTACCCCTGTATATAAAGGAGGGAGGGAGAGGCCGGCCCTAGATGGGGCGCGCCAAGTGTGGGGAGTCCTACTAGGACTCCCAAGTCCTAGTAGGATTCCCCTTTCCTTTCCGGAGTAGGAGAGAAGGAAAGAGGGGGAGAGGGAGAAGGAAAAGGGGGCTGCACCCCTTGTCCAATTCGGACCAGAAGGGGGGCGCGCACCTCCTTCCTTTTGGCCTCTCTCCTCTATTCCCGTAACTCCCCGGTACTCCGAAAATACCCGAATCACTCGGAACCTTTCCGATGTCCGAATATAGTCGTCCAATATATCGATTTTTACGTCTCGACCATTTCAAGACTCCTCGTCATGTCCCCGATCTCATCCGGGACTCCGAACTCCTTCGGTACATCAAAACTCATAAACTCATAATAAAACTGTCATCGAAACCTTAAGCGTGCGGACCCTACGGGTTCGAGAACTATGTAGACATGACCGAGACACGTCTCCGGTCAATAACCAATAGCGGAACCTGGATGCTCATATTGGCTCCCACATATTCTACGAAGATCTTTATCGGTCAAACCGCATAACAACATACGTTGTTCCCTTTGTCATCGGTATGTTACTTGCCGAGATTCGATCGTCGGTATCTCAATACCTAGTTCAATCTCGTTACCGGCAAGTCTCTTTACTCGTTCCGTAATACATCATCCCGCAACTAACTCATTAGCTGCAATGCTTGCAAGGCTTATAGTGATGTGCATTACCGAGTGGGCCCAGAGATACCTCTCCGACAATCGGAGTGACAAATCCTAATCTCGAAATACGCCAACCCAACAAGTACCTTCGGAGACACCTGTAGAGTACCTTTATAATCACCCAGTTACGTTGTGACGTTTGGTAGCACACAAAGTGTTCCTCCGGTATTCGGGAGTTGCATAGTCTCATAGTCATAGGAACATGTATAAGTCATGAAGAAAGCAATAGCAGTAAAACTTAAACGATCATAGTGCTAAGCTAATGGATGGGTCTTGTCCATCACATCATTCTCCTAATGATGTGATCCCGTTGATCAAATGACAACTCATGTCTATGGCTAGGAAACATAACCATCTTTGATCAATGAGCTAGTCTTAGTAGAGGCATACTAGGGACACTCTGTTTTGTCTATGTATTCACACATGTACTAAGTTTCCGGTTAATACAATTCTAGCATGAATAATAAACATTTATCATGATATAAGGAAATAAATAATAACTTTATTATTGCCTCTAGGGCATATTTCCTTCAAATTTCACTAAGTGTTGAAACAGCAGTTTCATCATGGCATCTTTGAGAGCAAGTTTTAGTCACCTCAAAGCAAAGCATGGCAAGTGGTAAGCACCACAACAAAGTACACATGATGGTGAATCCAAAACATCTAAGCATGCATCGAGGGGACAAACACATCAATAGCAACGAGCTCCTCTACGAGGCATCTCTTAACAAGTTTAACGACATAACAGCCACATAGCACTTTGCAAAGGAGATAAACATGGCAATATGAAATCTATCATGCAAGCTAATGCAACCAACATGTAGAGCATTTCATGACGAACACGTGGACATCTCATTTGCTTCATTTGGATAAACATGCACCAAGTTATCACATTGCAAAGATGGCATGAAAACAACTACAAACAGCAGTTTATAACAAGTAGCACTCTTCCCACAGATATTTAAGCATCTAGATGGCCTCAAACATGCATGGCACAATGGAACAAATCGTAGTACAAGTCTCCACGATCAATTTGACATATCATTTGCTCAAAACGGACCATCACACAAGAAGTTATCACCAAAACAAAACAGTATCAGACATCTAAAACACCCAGGGACTTGGGATTTGGAGCAACCTCAGATCTGGTCAAAGTCAACGCGGCGGCGGCGGATCGGGTCAACGGCCTAACGGGCTGGCGGATCGGGCCCCCCGGGTGGCTGGATCGGGCGGCCCACCTGGCCCGGAGCGGATCGGGCGACGCGGGCGAGGCCCACGACCCGATAAGGCAGATCGGATCGGGGAGGCTCCTCCTCCCCCGATCGATTGGCGGCGGCGGCTGGCCACCAGGGATGGCGCGGGGCGGCGGCCTCCTACCCACGACCGGCGGCGGGAGTGCGGTGAGGGGACGGCGCAAGGTGGCCTGAGGGGCTCGGGCCCGGCGGAGGGCGGAGGAGGCCGGGCGGCGTCCTGAGCTGGAGGTCGCGGCAACCTCGGGCTCCCGGAGGCTGGCAAAGGGCGGCGGCGAGGGGACCCCCGCGGCGGCCGGCGGCGACTGGTGAAGGGGGCGGCGCGGCGGTGAGTTGGCGAGGGCAGCGCGAGAAGGTGGAGAAGGCCGGCGGCGGTGGCGAGCTCCTGGCGGCGGGGAAGAACGGCGGCGAGCTCCTCCGGCGAGGGGAGCTCCGGTGGCGGCAGGATGAAGCTCCGGCGAGGTGGGGAATCCGGCGGCTAGAGGTAGGAGATGATGGTACTAGGGTTTTTTTGGGGCAAAATTGGGGAAGATGGACATTTATATAGGCACAAAGAGCTAGGGTTGTCCAAATGAGTTGAGGGTTTCGGCCACGCGATCAGAATTGGATGGCCTAGATGAAGGGAGGGGTTTGGGTTGGTTTGGTGGGCTGTTAGAGGGGTGTCTTGGGCCTCAAAGAGGGGGTACTTTCAGCCCACGAGAATAACTGTTGGGGCACCAAACGAACTCCAAACGCAACGAGATTTGACAGGCGGATCTCACACACCAAAACAACAACGCACGACAAGTCTCACGCCAAACCGGAAATGTTACACGGCCAAACACCAAAGTAGGCCTCGGGGATGCCACGGACACGTGAGAGGGCTCTGGAACTTGAAACGGACAATGGAAAGGAACGAGTGGTACCGGATGCAAACGACAACACAAATGCAATGCGATGCACATGACTACATGATATGGAATGCACACACACAACACGACAAAACGACGAAAACCCGAAAAGACAAAGAACCCGGAATGGAACTGATGAAGCAAAAGATATATATATTGCCCAAAAGGGAAAGTATTACATCCGGGGCATTACAACTCTCCTCCACTACAAAAAGATCTCGTCCCGAGATCTAGGACTGGAAGAAGGAAGGGTACTCAGAACGAAGGTGATCTTCTCGTTCCCACGTAGCTTCTCGGTCGGAATGGTGTGACCACTTGACTTTCAAGAATTTGATGGACTTGTTGCGGGTCTTGCGCTCGGTTACTTCGAGAATAGCAACTGGGTGCTGTCGGTAAGACAAGTCTTGTTGAAGATCAATCTCCTCAAACGGAATGGTGCGTTCAGGTGTCTTGAAGCACTTGCGGAGTTGAGACACATGAAACACATCATGAACATTGGCGAAGTTGGAAGGGAGCTCAAGTTGATAGGCTAGATCGCCTCTTTTGCCAAGGATCTTGAAAGGCCCGACGTATCTAGGAGCAAGCTTTCCTTTGATACCGAATCTTTGGGTGCCTTTCATAGGAGAAACACGGAGATAGACATGATCCCCAATGTTGAAGGCCAAATCACGATGCTTGCCGTCATAGTAGCTCTTCTGACGCGACTGAGCGGCCTTGAGATTCTCACGTATGACTTTGCACATTTCTTCGGCTTCTGAGATCAAGTCATTGCCAAGAAGTTGACATTCACCAGTCTCGGACCAGTTGAGAGGGGTACGACACTTTCTGCCATAGAGGATTTCAAACGGAGCTTTGCCGGCACTTGCTTGGAAGCTGTTGTTGTAAGAGAACTCGGCAAATGGAAGGCAATCTTCCCATTTCATGCCAAAAGATATGACACGGGCTCTGAGAATGTCTTCTAGAAGCAGATTCACTCTCTTGACTTGACCACTAGTCTGAGGGTGAAAAGCAGTGCTGAAACGAATCTTAGTGCCCATGGCGGACTGAAAGGAGTCCCAGAACTTTGAAGTGAACAAACTTCCACGGTCTGAGGATATAACTTGAGGAATGCCATGTAAGGACACAATTCTGGAAGTGTACAACTCTGCCAATTGAGCTGCATTGATGGATTCTTTGACTGGAAGGAAGTGAGCGACTTTGGTAAGCTTGTCAATCCCCACAAAGATAGAATCATTCCCTCTTTTGGACTTCGGAAAGCCAGTGACGAAATCCATTTCAATGTGGTCGAATTTCCACTCGGGAATAGGAAGAGGTTGGAGAAGACCGGCTGGACGTTGATGCTCTGCCTTCACTCTTCTGCAGACATCACATTCATTAACGAATTGGGCAATCTCCCTTTTCATGTGTGTCCACCAGTAAGATTGCTTGAGGTCTTCGTACATCTTGGAGCTACCAGGATGAATGGAAAGGAGGGAATCATGTGCTTCATCCATTATGAGCTTCCTGAGATCACCTTTGGGAACCACAAGTCTGTCCTCAAAGAACAAGGTATCTCTCTCATCAACGCGATAGCACTTGTATTTAGGAGTACCCTTTGCAATACCATGTTTCACTTTCTGCACCATAGCATCACTGAGTTGGGCCTCACGGATCTAATCTTCCAAGGTAGGAGCAACTTGAAGATTTGCAAGAAAACCCTGCGGAACAACTTGGAGGTTGAGCTTCCTGAATGCTTCACAAAGCTCAGGCTGGAACGGCTTGATAAGAAGGCTGTTGCAATACGCCTTTCTGCTCAAAGCATCTGCAATCACATTCGCCTTGCCAGGTGTGTATTCAATGCTGGGATCATACTCTTGGATCATCTCGACCCAACGAGTCTGGCGGAGGTTCAGATTCGGCTGTGTGAAGATGTACTTCAAGCTCTTGTGATCGGTGAAGATGTCGACTTTTCTGCCCAACAGAAGGTGTCTCCACGTAATCAAAGCATGTACCACAGCTGCTAGTTCAAGATCATGTGTGGGGTAGTTCTTCTCACTTGGCTTCAGCTGACGAGAAGTGTATGCCACAATTCTCTTGACCTGCATAAGCACACCACCAAGTCCTTGAAGAGAAGCATCACAGAATACTTCGTAGGGCTTGGACTCATCTGGAGGAGTAAGAACTGGAGCAGAGACGAGCTTTTCTTTGAGAGTTTTGAATGCCACTTCACAATCTGGAGACCAGTAGTACTTGACATTCTTCTGCAGCAAGTTGGAAAGAGGCTTGGCAATCTTGGAGAAGTTCTCAACGAACCTTCTGCAATAGCTAGCAAGACCAAGAAAGCTTTGGAGTTGCTTGACGTTCTGAGGAGGTTCCCTGTTGACAATTGCTTCAACTTTCTCTGGGTTTACCGCAATACCGTCAGCGGAGATGATATTGCCCAGATACAAGACCTTATCGAGCCAAAATTCGCACTTGGAGAACTTGGCATATAACTTATGTTCACGGAATCTGTCGAGAACTAGACGGAGGTGCTTTTCGTGATCTTCTTCATTCTTGGAAAATACCAAAATGTCATCCAAATACACAAGCACAAACTCGCCGGTGTAGGGGTTGAAAATGTAGTGCATCATTCTCAAGAAGGTAGGTGGAGCATTAGCAAGACCAAAGGACATGACTGTATACTCATAGGAGCTGTAGTTCGTTCTGAAGGCAGTCTTGGGGATATCTTCTTCACGAATGCGAATTTGGTGATAGCCCATTCGGAGATCAAGCTTAGAGAACACTTTAGCTCCTTTGAGCTGCTCGAACAGTTCATTGATGTTGGGAAGCGGATACTTGTTCTTTATTGTGTTCTTGTTCAATGGCCGGTAATCAACGCAGAGGCGCTCCGTGCCATCCTTCTTCTTGACGAATAAGACACCACAGCCCCAAGGAGACGTACTAGGCCTGATCAGACCCATACGCTCCTATTCATCAAGCTGTTTCTTCAACTCCTTCAACTCTTTAGGAGAGAGCTTGTACGGACGCCGACATGCTGGCTCAGTACCCGGCTCGAGTTCAATGACGAATTCCACTTGACGGTGTGGAGGCATGCCTGGAAGTTCTTCAGGAAAGACGTCTTCGTATTCGTTAACCACCGGAATTTGAGATATGGCATTCATTTCGCCCTTGTCATTGAGAGAGAAAAGCCTGATTCTGTTATCCCGAGAGGCGAAGATAATCACATCATCCTCGGAATGAGTAATCTTGACTTCCTTCTGTGCACAGTCAATTTGAGCATCATGCTGAGAAAGCCAGTCCATTCCGAGGATAAGATCAATGTCGGAATTGCCGAGAACCACCGGAGAGGCCAGAAATCGATAATCACCCATGCGAATAGAAACATTCGGAGCATACTGATACGTCCAAAACGTATCTATAATTTCTGCTTGCTCCATGCCTCTTTTGGGTGATATTGCTATGATATTTATACACTTCCATACACTTTTGATCATATTTGGACTAACCTATTAACTCAGTGCACCCCAGTGCCAGTTTCTGTTTTCGGCTGTTTTTGTATTTCAGGTTTTCACATTACGAGAACTGCCAGGAAAAATCCAGAAAAATGGTATAAAAAATCAGCGTTCCAGAAACTACCGTGCGCCCGAAGGACAGCCGGGGGGGGGGGGCACCAGGGCTCCAGGCGCCCTGGCGGCGCGCACCCCCTGGGCCGCGCCGGGGGGGGCGCCTGGGCCCCTCGAGGCTCCTCTGATGCCCCCCTTTGGCATATATTTAAAGCGTCTCCCGAAACCCTCGAGGGAGGAACCCTTTTCGCGATCTCATCTCTGTTCCGCCGCCGCCGCCGCTTCCAAGATCGGGAGCACCAGGAGAACTCTTCCCGGCACCCTGCCGGAGGGGAGGATCACCACCGGGAGCCTCTCCACCACCATGGACGCCTCCCGGATGAGTTGTGAGTAGTCTCCCTTGGACCATGAGTCCATGACCAGTAGCTATGTGATGTTCTCCTCCCGTTCTTGTGCTTCACCAATTAGTCCTCGTGAGCTGCCCTACATGATCGAGGCACATATGTAATCCTTATGCTGTTGCTATTATGAGTTTGCTGGGATCCGATGGATTATGAGATTATGTTCAGATTGTGCTAGAGTAATATATTTGATCTACCTCTTTTATATTTATGTTCGTAAGTAATTCTTACATGTTCTCCGTTGTTATTTATTGCTTTGGCCAAGTAATAGGTAGTGACTCCAAGAGGGAACGTTATGCTTGATTGTGGGTTCATGCCCCTCGATGACTAGTTTGAGTGACAGAAACATGAGTCTAGGGGATGTGCTGTTGCCACAAGGGGGAAAACAACGGTGCTTGTGCCCGCGGGTGCAAGGATTGTTTACTTTATGCAAAGTTCTTTTAATGCAGTTGTCTGTTGCATTGAGTTTACACTATGGGTGGGACTCGCAACTTAATACCGGCGAGATGTTCTGGATAGATATCTCAAGGTGGATGATTAGTAGTAGATATTGATGGATTTCGGTCTACTTACTTTGGCGTACCGCCCATGCTTTGAACCTCAACCTTTCTTGCAATGTAGTCAGCATTGGTTTGCGCACATGGTCCTGTCAATTGCCCAGCTGTAATTCGTTTACCTCACTTAGCTGTTTTATCGTCTTTTGGGAGAGAGACATCACTAGTGAACATCATGAGACTCCGGTCCATATTACCATCATTGATCACATCCGCTATTTACTTTTCTCTTTTATTTACTATTGCAATTATATCTATCACTATTATCACTTGTGTTTAATCCTTTGTGAACTACTAGGCCGGAGGGATTGACAACCTCTCTGTACTCGTTGGGAGCAAAGTTATTTGTATCTGTGTGCAGGTTCACGTTGATTGCTAATATCTGGCGCCGTAGCAATTGACACCTTGTTGTTGAACCTAGGAGTCTCTGGGGATTCGATCCTTGGTATCTTTGCCAAGGGAAAAACTTCCGCAACACTAATCTCACACCTTCCACTTGGGGTAACCAACGAGGGGCGAGAAGCCTAGCAAGAGTTTTCTGGCGCCGTTGCCGGGGACTCCACTCTTCAAGATAGGGGAGTTGCATGCTATATTTAACCTTTGCTTTTAGTCTTGTTAGTTTACCTTTCAGTTTTTGCTTTAGTATCTTTTATCGAAAATCACAAAAATAGTTATCTTGCTTGCTTGCTACTATGGGTTCCACCGAGAACACCAAGTTGTGTGACTTCACTAGTCACAACAACGATGACTTTATCAGCACACCTATCACTACACCTGCCACTTCAGCACCTTCATATGAAATTAAACCTGCTTTACTGAATCTAGTTATGAAAGATCAATTCTCCGGTGCTGGAGATGATGCTGCTTTACACTTGAACAACTTTGTTGAACTTTGTGATATGCAAAAGTACCAAGAAATAGATGGTAATATTGTTAAGCTTAAGCTTTTTCCTTTCTCCTTGAGAGGAGGAGCTAAAATTTGGTTTCAGTCTTTGCCTAGAAATAGCATAGATTCATGGGACAAGTGCAAAGATGCTTTTATTGGAAAATACTATCCACCTGCTAAAATTATCCTACTGAGAAGTAACATAATGAATTTTAAACAATTGGATAATGAACACGTTGCCCAAGCTTGGGAACGTATGAAATCTCTTATCAAGAACTGCCCTACTCATGGTTTGACTACTTGGATGGTTATCCAAACTTTTTATGCAGGCTTGAACTTTACCTCGCGGAACTTGTTAGATTCGGCCGCGGGAGGAACCTTTATGTCAACTACACTTGGTGCTGCCACGAAGCTTCTCGATGAGATGATGACCAACTATTCCCAATGGCACACCGAACGCGCTCCAACAAGTAGGAAGGTAAACTCTGTCGAGGAAATTTCCTCCCTTAATGAAAAAGCTGACTTGATCATGTCCCTACTTTCCAAGCAATCTTCTATCGATCCTCGTTATGATCCTTTAGATTCTGTGATTTGCTCATGCTTATAGGAGTAATTTTGGTAGCCATCCTAAACCGTTCCCCTCTAATTCTTATGGGAACAACAATGCTTATCCTAGCACCAAGAACTCCACCCAAAAAGATAGAGATTTGCCTGGTTATGAGAAACTTCTAGAAATAGAGAAGGCTACTAAGAATTACATGCACACCCAATATGAACAAAACAATATCTTCTCGAGGCAACTAAATCAGCATACTGCTATCTTGCAAGACATTAGTAGACAATTAGAGAGCCTAAATATTGAGATTTCTAACCTCCAGACTAGGCTCACTATCACTGAGACCCAAGTTTCCAATATGTCCCACATACAAGCCACTTTGATAAACCAAATGGCAGCTAAACCCGAAGTGGTTGCATCCCTAAGGGAGGAAGAGGATAGAATTAAGAGCCTTCCTACCCACCACACTGTTGCTACTATCCAAGTTGTTGAGGATATCCAAACTCTTAGCACCCAATGTACTCCTGGTCCCATTGGACCTATTGATGGTGATGCTATGACTATAGAAACTACCAAACATGTGAACCTAAAGGACACCACTACCACTTTACTTGATGCTAGTGACCTTGATTTTGATAATTGCACTCTTACCGAAGTTATTGATTTCCTTCACAAGATGTCTAGAGATCCCCGCACTAGCATGCTTAACCTTGCCTTCACAGAGCATATCACTAATGCTCTTATCAAAGCTAGGGAGGAGAAACTTAGAGTAGAAGCCTCCATACCTAGAAAGCTAGAAGATGGTTGGGATCCTATGATAAAAATTAAATTGAATGACTTCTCTTGCTATGCATTATGTGATGTTGGAGCTAGTACCTCTGTTATGCCCAAAAGAATATATGATATGCTTAAATTAAAACCTTATGATTCTTGTTCTTTTGGTGTTCGTCTCGTTGATTCTTCCATAAAGAAACCTTTGGGGAGGATCGACGATGTTCTTATCGTTGTCAATGATAATTATGTTCCCGTTGATTTTACTATTATGGATATTGAATGTGAGCCTTCTTGTCCAATTATTTTGGGACGTCCCTTTTTACGCACCGTTGGTGCTATCATTGACATGAAAGAGGGGAATATAAAATTTCAGTTTCCTCTCAAGAAAGGGATGGAACACTTCCCTCGAAAGAAGATCAAGTTACCGTTTGAGCCCGTTGTACGGGCTAGCTATTCTTTCACTCTTGATAAAACTTGATCTATATGCATTATGCCTAGCTTAAAGGCATAAAAGAAAGCGCTTTTGGGAGGCAGCCCACATGAATAAATTGATTTTGCTTTTGTTGTGTCTTGATGTTGTTACTACTGTAGCATCATCATTGTATCTTTGCTTTTCAATTTTGTGCCAAGTGTAGCCTCTGATTGCTAGAAAGTTCAAAAGTTGTGAGGTGCTGTTCAGGAAACAGATTCTGTCCTTGGATAGAAAAATTCGTATAAAATCATCATATCATCTTTTTGGTCTGAATTTTTTCGACAGCGTGCTCTATATAATTGTCTTTCGTGCTTATGTTCTGAGTTTTTTTATTAGAGTTGCAGAAGTGCCCCGAACAAATCAATTACTACCTGCTGTTCTGTTTTTCACAGATTCTGTCCTGTTTTGCTTTTCCTTCATTTTGCAAACCAAGAGCTTGCTTTTTCTTTGCAAAAACCTTTTGGCAATCTTGAGAAACAGTAGACCTTCAAGAATATCTTTATTTCCAGCAAGGTATAATTATTTTATTATGGGTACTAACCTCGCTAATCAGATTATGATGAGTTATGTATGAAGGGAGTTTTCAAGTGTGCAAGGGAAGATGATAAAAAGATTCAGGAGTGTCAAGCACTCAAGCTTGGGGATGCCCCCATGCACCCCCAAGAAATATTCAAGGAGACTCAAGCATCTAAGCTTGGGGATGCCCCCGTGCATCCCCTTCTCCATCAACATTATCAGTTCGTCTTTCGTTCCATTATATTTTAATCACTTCATGTGTTATGTGCTATGCTTGGAGCGTCTTGCTTTTAGTTTTCTTTAGTTTTTCATAACGAGTCGGAACTCAGCTTTCTTTATGTGGGAGAGAAACACGCTCCACTTCTACCTAGAACATAACATAGAATTTTCATGTCTATCCTTGCTGTGTGTGTTCTTTGTCTTTTAATAGCTACTATCATGTCTACCTAGTTGGTTGCTTGAACTCTCTTTAATTACCATGCTCACCTTATTAAGAGAGTTTGCTTTCGTTGCATTGGTTGATATGTCTATGATAAAGATGCTACGTGCATGATGGCGCTTAGTAGTTCATGTTTTCTTATGGTTAGTCTCAAATAGCTGGAGGGTTCCCAATGTGTTAGTGGAGTACCAACATGATTTGTTTGCCTATGATGTGGTATGGTTTAGTAATATCTTCCTTCGAGAATTTATTTTGATTGACTTGGCGTATGCTCACGCATATTTAAGACTGTAAAGAAAGTCTGTCAAGCCTTGATGATCTTTTGTTTCTGAGTAGCGATATAACTACCATGCCTGATTCAATGTTGCTTTGTCGCTCTGCATGATTATGACCGTCATTGCTCTCTTAGTTGGTCGCTCCCAGTCTTTTGCTAACCTTCGCCTGTACTAAGCGGACTGGCTGCTTGTGCATCCACATCCTTTAATCCAGTTATGCCATATGAGTCCACCATACCTTCCTACATGGTATTTACCTGCCATTCCTAACGGAGACTTGCATGTGCCATCTCGAAATTCTTCAAAGAAAAAGCATTCTTATTTTGTGCCTCTGTTGTAAGTTCATGAGGAAGTAGTGGTTAATTCATGACCTTTTTAAGTTGGACAAGCTTCACCCCGGGATTGCATGTATAATGTGCAAACCCATAATACGAGAAGGAACTGGCATTGAGTGCGCCCGGCTCAAAAAGATAATATAACAAACAAACCCTCCTTCACGCTTTGTTCATGAGAAATCAGAAAACTTTGGCAGTGATAAACAAAGGAGATTAAGAGGATGTAATCGTCCTCGTTCGGGAGCCGTTCCTCGAAACTTGTCCATCTCGAAAAGTGATTGAGTTGTCTGCTAGCATTTTTTGACGAAACATGCATGATCTAAAATAAATTATTACCTTTGTTTTAAAGCCAAGAGCTCTGGTACATGTTTTGTCTTTGTTTCCGACTACGGGTTTTCAACCTTGCCAACAAAAGCCACGGTTCGAGAGTCTCCACCTTCTTTTAAAAAGCACCAACTACTGAGAGCATGATTGTCATTCTGAGTGTAATGTTGTAATGCCCAGGATGGGACTATATCTCCTACGTGTCGAGGCACGACTTAGAGACATAACCCCATGCTGGAATGATCGCAAGTCTGGTATCTTTGCACAACTCATGTAAAAGATGGGGATGGAAAACATAAAATAGTTGGCTTACACTCGCCACGTCACACAAATACAATACATGTCTCAATCATCATACATTAAAACATCACAACCCTCTAAGGGTAAAATCCAAATAACAAGATACCAAACATAATTAAATCCACTGGTCGGATCGAATCCTAGTAGAAGTCTCCACTACTGATCATCCGGATAACGAACATAGTATCGACTACGCTCCTCGTCGTACTCCCAGTCTAGCTCGGTGCCATCACCTGGATAGCTCACCATCGGACCTGCATCTGGTGTGGTGAAGTAACTGTGAGCCACAGAGGACTCAGCAATCCCGTTCCCGGGTAACAAGACTATTTAAGCCTTGGGAGAGGATAAGGCTGAAGAAAAGAATAAGTGTCTGCAGCAGCAACTAGCACTAGCTTACGAGAAAGAGTGCGAGAAGAGAAGTGCCTCGGTCGAGAGATGATCACGAAGTGATCCTAGCTAAATCTCAACAAACATAACCCCACCGTGTTCAACTCCCGAATCCCTATTTAGAAATTGACAGTCACGGTACACACGCTGGTAGTGTATTAGAACAATGTGTCAAGTTATCTACAACCGGATATTAACAAGCTCCCATCTGCCACATAACCGCGGGCACGGCTTTCGAAAGTTCAAACCCTGCAGGGGTGTTCCAACTTGGCCCATTACAAGCCCACGATCCGCGGAGTCGCAACTCCAATGTGGGAAGTCCCGAGTATCCTCGGAATCCCGTGCTCAAGATACTCCGAACTAAGGTAAGGCTAATCCAGCAAATCCTCCCAGCATGCGACACCCTGATAGTAGCCGCGCGTATCTAGTCTTAGGCCACGACCGGATGAGCACAGCGTACAGTGGCCGAAATACCCAAGTTGCCAAGGGGGGCCCCGCACGTGACTCTAGTTTGGACCAACACTCACATCGAGCACTGGCCTAGGGGGGTTGAATTAATTAAGCCTCGGGTTAATTACTCCCTCGGAAAGGTTTAGTTGTTTAGGCGAATAGTACCAATGTTGGGACTTGCTAGAAAAGACTTAGCACTTAGCGGTTTATCAAGGGGGTCCCATACACCCCAACCGTGTAAGGAACACATAATCAAGGAACATAACACCGGTTTGAACGGTTCCTAAAGGCATGAGTGGAACAAATCACCAAGCAAAAGCCTTAGCCTTCCACCCTTGCCAATATATAGATGATTTCAATTTAAGCATTTATATAGTGTGATATAACCCAACAAAACTTCAACATGAAGCAAGCATCTTCAATCTTCACCTGCAACTAGCAATGCTATAAGAAGGGCTGAGCGAAGCGTACTTAGCCAAGCAACGGTTTGCATAGGTAGGGTGGTTAAACATGGTAATGGTTACAAGTAGGCGGCTGACAAGAAAGACATGGGCATCGAGGCAAAACTATAGAGCGGAACTACTAGCAATAGGCAAAGATAGTAATGTTATCGGGGTTCGGTCATCTTGCCTGAAGAGTAGTCGTTCGGATCGTAAGAAGGGTCCTCGTGCTCAACCTCATTGGTAACCTCGTGGTCGTACTCGTACTCGGCCTCAGCTTCCTGCTCTAAACAATACAATCACACAAGGCACGAATCAACAAGATGCAATGCGCACACCAAAATGATGGATGCATGATGGATGCACTAAGGAAGCACACGGGGCACGGAAAATAGCACTCAAGCAAATCACTTCAAAACATGGCAACAACAGGAGATTATGATTCTACACGAAAAATCAATCAAGTTTCATATAAGACTCGCTGAAATCGGAGCTACGGGCTAAAAGTTATGCCCGAAACAAGAAATAGGCGAAAGCTGAAAATTACAGCAACATAGCAACTTCGGAGCACAAAATAATTAAGCTACAGCACTCAAACACCATGGAAAAGAGCATGAACATAAACTAGACATATCCTACAGCAAATAAGTCCAAAGGTGCACCCCCAAAGGAGCCACGGATCAATAGCAATAAGCTTGGACATATTGAACTTGACAATAAAATTCTGACAGCAGAATTTTATTGAAACTTTGGAGCAAAAGTTAAACATGCTACAGCCACTTAAATAAGCATGTGAGAACATGAATGGAAAACCAACAATATCTACTACAAGGAACCATCAAGATCCACCCCAAAACTATCATGGTTTGTCCTAGAATAGCACGCAAACATGGCATCGGAACATTACAGATTTCGAACTTAGTGAAAAACCACTAAGTGTTAAAACAGCAGTTTCATCATGGCATCTAAAAGAGCAAGTTTAAGTCACCTCGAAACTAAACATGGAAAGTGGTAAGCACCACATCAAAGTACACATGATGGTGATTCCGAAACATACAAGCATGCATCATGGAGATAAACACAACGATAGCAATGAGCTCAACAATATGGCATCTCATAACAAGTTTAATAACCAAACAGCCACATAGCACTTTGCAACGAGGATAACCATGGCAAGAATAAATCTATCATGCAACCTAATACAAGCAACATGTAGAGCATGGCAAGACGAACACGTGGACATGTCATTTGCATCATTCGGATAAACGAGCTAAAAGATATCACTATGCTAAGATGGCATAAAAACAACACATAACAGCACTTATATCGGGATGCACTCTTGCATCAGAAAAAATAAGCATCTAGATGATCTCTAACATGCATGGCACAATGGAATGAATCGTAGTGCTAGTCACCACGAACGTCTGGACATGCCATTTGCGCAAAACGGAGCAACACACAAGAAGTTATCACAATTTGAAATAAGCATCAAACAACAAATAAATCTGGGACTTAGTGGTTTTAGGAGCAACCTTCAGATCTGGTCAAAGGGGCTGGAGAAGTCAAACGGGCCCGGCTAGTGGAACTGACCCGGCGGGAGGAGGGACTCGGCCCGGCGGAGTGGGCCTCGGGATCGGCGGCCCGGCTCGGTCTCCAGATCCGAGCGGCGCGGAGGAAGGCTGTTGGGCCCCTGGCTCGGCCCAGCAGGAGGTGGCGAACGGGGCGGCCTGGTGCGGCAGAGCCGCCGGCTGGGCCTTCGGGCGCTTCGGGCCCAGGCGAGCGGTCGGCGGTCTGGGAGCGGTGGCGACTGGGCCTTCGGGCGGCGTGGCCGGCCCAGGCGACCGAATGAGGGAGGCGAGTGCTGGCGCCTGGCGACGCGGGATGGCGGCGGTGGAGCTGGGCCTTCGGGGCTGGTGCGGATCGAAGCGGCTGGCGACTCAGGGAGGCGAGCGGGCGACTGGCCCAGGTGGGGCGATCGGGGCCTGCGCGGCGAAGTGGTCCAGCGGATCGACGCGGCTGAGCGGAGTCAACGGCCCCAGGCGGCGCTGCGGTCTGGATCGGAGCCTGGAGCCCCCCGATCCGATCTGGGAGAAGGCGGCGCTGCAGTCTCGTTGACCCGATCGATGGATCCAGCGGGGGTTCGAGGAGGAGGCAGCCAAGTGGCGGCTGGGAACTCGTGTAGCACGAAAATTGAGGAGAGGAGGGGCTAGAGGTAGGTGGAGGGGATTTAGGCTGCCAAAAATGGCATGGGGATGTTTATATAGGGTAGGTGCTAGGGTTTGGGGGATTTGGGGTGTTTAGAGCCCTCCGATCGCGATCCGACGGATCCGATCGCGAGGGGAGTTAGGATGGGCCAAGAGGAGGTTAGTGGGCTGTTGGAGGGGTGCCTTGGGCCTCAAAGTGGAGGCACTTTGAGCCCACACGAATAACTGTTGGGGTAGCAAACGGACTCGAAACGCGACGAGATTTGACAGGCGGGTTACACACAGCAAAACAACAACACACGACAAGTCTCGCGCCACACCGGTAACGTTACACGGCCAAACACCAAAGTAGGCCTACGGGACGCCACGGACACGTGAGGGAGCTCCGGAACGCGAAACGGACAACGGGAAGGAACGCGTGGAACCGGATGCAACCGACAACACAAATGCAATGCGATGCACATGTCTACATGATATGAATGAATGCCACACACGCACACAACAAAACGACGAAACCCAAAAGACAAAGAACCCGAAATGGAATAGATGAAGCCGGAGATATATTGTATGCCCAAAAGGGAAAGTATTACATCCGAGGCATTACAAACTCTCCTCTACTACAAAAAGATCTCGTCCCGAGATCTAGGACTGGAAAAAGGAAGGGTACTCGGAACGAAGATGATCTTCTCGTTCCCAGGAAGCTTCTCGGTCGGTGTGATGTGACCACTTGACTTTCAGAAATTTGATGGACTTGTTGCGGGTCTTGCGTTCGGTTTCTTCGAGAATAGCAACGGGATGCTCTCGGTAGGAAAAGTCTTGTTGAAGATCAATCTCTTCAAACGGAATCATGCGTTCAGGTGCCTTGAAGCATTTGCGGAGTTGAGACACATGGAACACATCATGAACATTGGCGAAATTGGGAGGGAGCTCAAGTTGATAGGCTAGATCGCCTCTTTTGCCAAGGATCTTGAAAGGCCCGACGTATCTAGGAGCAAGCTTTCCTTTGATACCGAATCTTTGGGTGCCTTTCATCTGAGAAACACGGAGATAGACATGATCACCAATGTTGAAAGCCAAATCACGGTGCTTGCCGTCATAGTAGCTCTTCTGACGCGACTGAGCGGCCTTGAGATTCTCATGTATGACTTTGCACATTTCTTCGGCTTCTGAGATCAAGTCATTGCCAAGAAGTTGACGTTCGCCTGTCTCACACCAGTTGAGAGGGGTACGGCACTTTCTGCCATAGAGGATTTCAAACGGAGCTTTGCCGGCACTTGCTTGAAAGCTGTTGTTGTAAGAGAACTCGGCAAATGGAAGGCAGTCTTCCCATTTCATGCCAAAAGATATGACACAGGCTCTGAGCATGTCTTCTAGAATCTGATTCACTCGCTCGACTTGACCACTAGTCTGAGGGTGAAAAGCAGTGTTGAACCTGATCTTAGTGCCCATGGCGGACTGAAAGGAGTCCTAGAACCTGGATGTGAACAAACTTCCACGGTCTGAGGATATAACTTGAGGAATGCCATGTAAAGACACAATTCTGGAAGTGTACAGCTCTGCCAATTGAGCTGCATTGATGGATTCTTTGACTGGAAGGAAGTGAGCGACTTTGGTAAGCTTGTCAATCACCACGAAGATAGCATCATTCCCTCTCTTGGACTTAGGAAATCTAGTGACGAAGTCCATTTCAATGTGGTCGAACTTCCACTCGGGAATAGGAAGAGGTTGGAGAAGACCGGCTGGACGTTGATGTTCTGCTTTCACTCTTCTGCATACATCACATTCATTCACGAATTGGGCAATCTCCCTTTTCATGCGTGTCCACCAGTAAGATTGCTTGAGGTCTTGGTACATCTTGGAGCTGCCAGGATGAATGGAAAGGAGAGAATCATGTGCTTCTTCCATTATGAGCTTCCTGAGATCACCTTTGGGAACAACGATTCTGTCCTCGAAGAACAAGGTATCTCTCTCATCAACACGAAAGCACTTGTATTTAGGAGTGCCCTTTGCAATACCATGTTTCACCTTCTGCACCATGGCATCATTGAGTTGGGCCTCACGGACCTGATCTTCCAAGGTAGGAGCAACTTGAAGATTTGCAAGAAAACCCTGCGGAACAACTTGGAGGTTGAGTTTCCTGAATGCTTCACAAAGCTCAGGCTGGAACGGCTTGATAAGAAGGCTGTTGCAATATGCCTTTCTGCTCAAAGCATCTGCAATCACATTCGCCTTGCCAGGAGTGTATTCGATGTTGGGATCATACTCTTGGATCATTTCAACCCAACGAGTCTGGCGGAGGTTCAGATGCGGCTGTGTGAAGATGTACTTCAAGCTCTTGTGATCAGTGAAGATGTCGACCTTTCTGCCCAACAACAGATGTCTCCACGTAATCAAAGCATGTACCACAGCTGCTAGCTCGAGATCATGTGTGGGATAGTTCTTCTCACTTGGCTTGAGCTGACGAGAAGTATATGCCACAATTCTCTTATCTTGCATAAGCACACCACCAAGACCTTGAAGAGAAGCATCACAGAATACTTCATAGGGCTTGAACTCATCTGGAGGAGTAAGAACTGGAGCAGAGACGAGCTTTTCTTTGAGAGTTTTGAATGGCACTTCACACTCTGGAGACCAAAAGTATTTGACATTCTTCTGAAGCAAGTTGGAAAGAGGCTTGGCAATCTTGGAGAAGTTCTCAACGAACCTTCTGCAATAGCTGGCAAGACCCAGAAAACTGCGGAGTTGCTTGATGTTCTGAGGAGCTTCCCAGTTGACAATTGCTTCAACTTTCTCGGGATTTACCGCAATACCGTCAGCTGAGATGATATGGCCCAGGTACAAAACCTTATCGAGCCAGAACTCGCACTTGAGAACTTGGCATAGAACTTATGCTCTCGGAGTCGATCAAGAACCAGACGTAAGTGCTTTTCGTGATCTTCTTCATTCTTGGAAAACACCAGAATATCAATCAGATACACAAGCACAAACTCGCCAGTATAGGGGTTGAAGATGTAGTGCATCATCCTCGAGAAGGTAGGAGGAGCATTGGCGAGACCAAAGGACATGACTGTATACTCGTATGAGCCGTAGCTCGTTCTGAAGGCCGTCTTGGGAATGTCTTGCTCGCGAATGCGAATTTGGTGATAGCCCATTCGGAGGTCGAGCTTAGAGAACACTTTAGCTCCTTTGAGCTGCTCGAAGAGTTCGTTGATGTTGGGGAGCGGATATTAGTTCTTTATTGTCATCTTGTTCAATGGCCGGTAATCAACACAGAGACGCTCCGTGCCATCTTTCTTCTTGAAAAATAAGACACCACAGCCCCAAGGAGACGTACTAGGCCTGATGAGACCCATACTCTCCTGTTTATCAAGCTGCTTCTTCAATTCCTTCAATTCGTCCGGAGAGAGCTTGTACGGACGCCGACATGCTGGCTCAGTACCCGGCTCGAGTTCAATGACAAATTCCACCTGACGGTGTGGAGGCATGCCTGGAAGTTCTTCAGGAAAGACGTCTTGATATTCGTTTACCACCGGAATTTGAGATATGGCATTAATTTCGCCCTTATCATTGAGAGAGAAAAGCCTGATAGTGTTATCCCTGGAGGCGAAGATAATCACATCTTCATCAGGATGAGTCATCTTGACTTCCTTCTGTGCACAATCAATGTGAGCATCATGCTGAGAAAGTCAATCCATCCCGAGGATGAGGTCAATATCAAAATTACCAAGAACCACCGGATTAGCCAGAAATCGATAATCACCCATGCGAATAGACACATTCGGAACAAAGTTGTTGGAGTTCATAAGCAAACCTGGAGAAAGCACAGACATCGGTCTCGGCAAAGCTTGCAATGGCATATCATGTGACAATGCAAAAGGTCTTGACATGAAGGAATGTGAAGCACCTGAATCGAACAAGACTTTTGCAGGAAAAGAGTTAACTGAGAGGTTACCCAAAATCACATCCGAAGAATTCTCCGCTTCAGCTGCACTCATCAGATTGACCCTTGCTTGCTTGGGGTTGTGCTTGACAATAGCTGAACTCACAGGCGGAGGAGGTGGAAGGCGCTTCGGGTTCAGACATCTGTTGGCATAGTGACCCTTCTGGCCACATCTGTTGCACACCACTTCTGAGAGAGGACGGAAATGAGAACCACTTGACTTCGAGCCTTGAGACTGAAACTGGTTCTTCGACTGGTTGCTCGGGTTGGGTGGGTGGGAGAAACCACGTCCACCGGAGTTCTTGTTGCTGTTGGAGTTGTTGTATGGAGCTCGAATCACTGGAGGAGGAGGAAGCCAGAATTTCTGTTGTTTCGCAGCCAACTGAGACGATGAGGAAGAGTGAACGGCATCTTGAATTCTCTTTTTAGAAGCCTCCATCTTAAGCTGAGCTGCCTCTTGTTTCAAAGCCATGTTATAGAATTTGTCGAACTCATCGGGCTCGAACAAGGTGAGAGCAAGTTGAAATTCATCTTTGAGACCTCCACGGAACTGGTAGATTTTGCTCTTGGCGTCAGGAATGTCTTGCTTAGCATAGCGGGCGAGGTTTTGGAACTTGACATTATACTGATGGACTGTCATAGAGCCCTGCTTCAGGTTGCGGAATTGCTCACGCATACCCTCGATGACACTTGTAGGAATGTGGTGAGAGCGAAAGTCCTTGCAGAAATTCTCCCAAGAGATCACCTGACCTGGCCTGGAGTCTTTATACTGCTGCCACCAGTCAGCTGCTTGGTCTTTGAGTTGGAAGGCTGCAAACTTCACATAATTCCCTTCCTTCACGTTACTGCACTCAAAATGCTTCTTTATGTCGGTTAACCAATCTTCAGCATCAAGAGGGTCGACACAGTAACTGAAAGCTTTTGGATTATTGGCCAAGAACTGGTTGAGAGTAGCATGGTGCTGCTGGTTGAAGAAGTTGCCTTGATTCCCTGGAACACCCTGATTAGCTTGATTAGCTTGCATCTGTTGCATCATCTGCATCAACAACTGGGTGTTCTGAGCTATAGTCTGCATGATCGCTCTCCAAGCCTCAGACGGAGGAGGAGGGGAAGGAGGACGATCTAGGACCTCTTCACCCTCTGGGTTAGCGTTGGGAACTTTTTTCGGAGCCATCCTGAAAGATATGACCACGAATCAGCAATTGATTGACAGAAGGTATAAGCTGAATCAATGTAATGAATTGCAACAAGTCTTCACAATAATCATTCGAACAATAGGAACGAATGAAATCATTCGAACAAGAGGAACGAATGAAATTCTCAGTTAGATGATAACATCAATCTTCACGAGAAGCCACATAGGGGACAAAAGGTAAAATAAGAAAACAACAAGGTACAGACGGAAACAAACACAAGATAGGAGTTTCGTTCTAACATCTTTGTGCTGAAAGCATATGAACGCGTTACGAAAGGGTTTTGCAATCCCCGGATCAGCATAGCCAAGGACCCTTTAAGATGCAACTCCCGATCGGAACATCGGTCATAATACCACTTCACTCAATGTAGAACCCCGAACTCGCTAACCTGCATTCGTTGGAAGAATGCCTACGATCTACTGGATAAACCCACCTATGAATTTCCGAAAGATTCCAGTTATGCAATCAGATGTTGGGGATACACGGGAAGCACCGCGCAATCAACTCTAAACCTACATCCAGCTATATCCATCCTTCAACACATAACCAGTCTTTCTCGGAAACTGTTTAACTCGGACCTTCGAAAAGCATCCACTGTAACAAGCTATGGCAATACTCCCAAACTACCTCCCCAGTACTGGGTGATGTCGGGGTTATCTTGCCACTAACCGTATAGGAGAGATTTTCGATGTCGGCCGTCTTAAGTATTTAGTACTGCCGCGATATGCTTGTGACGACAATACCCCGAAGCTCAACTCCCCGGGACACTGCCACAACCCCTAATGTCAGGAGGCATCGAGAACAATATCCTCGTCACAAGAACATCGAAACAATCCCACAATATGATAGAGGCAAAGGTGTCCCATCTTTCGATGAGATGGTGGCTATCGTTTTGGAGGAAGTCGACTTTGACGATCCGACTACGAACGTGCGAGGACGTCGCGCCTTAGCAATCGCTAAACCAACTCCAAGAGGTTGTTGACCACGCCGGAGCACGATCAACCTGACCACGAAGGTCTGTTTCCTGCAGGCAAACGAAGAACAAGCAAGAAACTAAGATTGCAATCTTGATATTGCGAATATAAGAGGAAAGCTTTATTGATCAAGGTGGGGTTCTGTGACGCCTTGGTCTGGTCGTTGAACACAAACGAAGTACGCGAAGTTGCAGCTATGGCGAACTTTTAATCTAAACAAAACCCAAAGTCTAAACGACGCCCTAAGGGCTGTATATATGAGGGAAAGAGGGGGGAATTTCGTGGCCCTTGGTGGAGGGGTCCGAAACCAACCCTAACTCTTATTTCCCCACACATACGGACTCTAAAAACAGCCTATACTCAAGTATTTCGAAATTACATGGGCCTGGCCCAATAATAAGGTGACGCAGCACCTAAAATAGCCTCTGGACGAAATTTATGAAGTGGCATCTTGTATATTTCGTCCAAGGCTTCTCGCACTCATTATGGTGGCTTCAAAGTCCTGAAATCATCAATTGAAACTCCATTCTTGTTCCCCTTGCGCATGCTATCATCTCCATGCTTGATCTTGCTCCAATGTTCATCCTTCTTGTCCAAGCTAGGCCCTTCATTTGTAAGCAAGACAAATGTATCCAATTTAGGCAGCATCATATTCTCATGAACATTAGATTCATTACCAAGAAACGAAAGTACCTGGTAATTTAGTTGGCGTGCGCGAGCTCTAGTAATTGGTCCTGTATATGTGTCAGTTGGAGCTGTGGGTGTAACCTTGTTAGTGATGTCCTCATCATCCTCCCCTTCTTGAATTGAAGTCGTCCTCGACGGAAGCTCATCTTCCTCACCCAAGTAAGGCTTCAAATCTGCAATGTTAAATGTGGGACTAACCCCAAAATCTGCAGGCAGCTCAAGTTTATATGCATTATCATTTATTTTCTCTAACACCTTGAAAGGACCATCAGCACGTGGCATTAGCTTTGACTTGCGCAAATTAGGAAACCTATCCTTACGCAAATGTAACCAAACAAGATCTCCAGGTGCAAAGACAACACGTTTTCTACCCTTATCTCTAACAAGTTTATATTTAGCATTCATGCGCTCAATATTTTCCTTAGTTAACTCATGCATTTTTAAGATCAATTCAGCACGTTGTTTAGCATCAATATTAACCTTCTCCGAAGATGGAAGAGGCAACAAATCAATAGGTGCACGAGGTAGGAAACCATAGACAATTTCAAAAGGGCACATTTTAGTAGTAGAATGCAACGAACGATTATAAGCAAATTCAATATGAGGCAAGCATTCTTCCCACATTTTCTTATTATTCTTCAAAACAGCCCTAAGCATAGTAGACAAAGTTCTGTTGACTACTTCAGTTTGTCCATCAGTTTGGGGGTGACAAGTAGTACTAAAAAGCAGTTTAGTCCCCAACTTAGCCCATAAACATCTCCAAAAGTGGCTAAGAAATTTAGTATCACGATCTGAAACAATAGTATTTGGCACACCATGCAAGCGAATAATTTCACGAAAGAACAAACAAATATGCTATCCCTCCCCTTCTTTGTTCGAGGTAAACCCAAAACAAAGTCCATAGATATATCTTCCCAAGGAACACTAGGGACAGGCAAAGGCATATATAAACCATGAGGATTGAGTCGTGACTTAGCTTTTTGACATGTAGTGCAGCGAGCAACAAAACGCTCAACATCCCGTCGCATCTTTGGCCAAAAGAAATGTGTAGCAAGTACGTCCTCCGTCTTCTTCACGCCAAAGTGTCCGATTAATCCTCCTCCATGCGCCTCCTGCAACAACAAAAGACGAACAGAGCTAGCTGGAATGCATAGCTTGTTAGCTCGAAACACAAATCCATCACTAACGACGAACTTGTTCCATGTTCTCCCTTCTTTACAATTCTGCAATACATCTTTAAATTCAGCATCATGCACATATTGATCTTTGATGGTCTCCAAACCAAATATTTTAAAGTCAAGTTGTGAAAGCATAGTATAACGACGAGACAATGCATCAGCAATAACATTTTCTTTTCCCTTCTTGTGTTTAATAACATAAGGGAAAGTCTCTATGAATTCAACCCATTTAGCATGTCTACGGTTCAGTTTTGCTTGACTTTTAATGTGCTTTAAAGATTCATGATCAGAATGTATAACAAATTCTTTGGGCCATAAATAATGTTGCCATGTCTCCAAAGTCCGAACAAGAGCATATAATTCCTTATCATAAGTAGAATAATTCAGCCTAGGCCCACTCAATTTTTCAGAAAAATATGCAACAGGTTTACCATCTTGTAATAACACACCTCCTAACCCAATTCCACTAGCATCACATTCAAGCTCAAAAGTCTTATTAAAATCAGGAAGTTGGAGTAAAGGAGCATGTGTCAACTTATCTTTCAATACCGTGAATGCTTCTTCCTGTGCAGTACCCCAAACAAAAGGCACATCCTTCTTTGTAAGCTCATTGAGAGGTGCAGCAATGGTGCTGAAATCTCTCACAAAACGCCGATAGAATCCAGCGAGGCCAAGGAAACTCCTCACGTGTGTGACCGTTTTGGGCTGCGGCCAACTCTCAATAGCTTCAATCTTGGCTTTATCAACCTCAATTCCCTGTGGAGTAACAACATAGCCAAGAAAAGAGACTCGGTCGGTGCAAAAGGTGCACTTTCCAAGGTTACAAAATAAACGTGCATCACGTAGAGCAATAAAAACAGCACGTAAATGATCCAAATGTTCCTCCAAAGATCTGCTAAAAATCAATATATAATCAAAGTATAGTACCACAAATCGTCCAATGAAAGCACGTAAAACTTCATTCATTAATCTCATGAAAGTACTAGGTGCATTAGTTAACCCAAAAGGCATGACTAACCACTCATATAATCCAAACTTAGTTTTAAATGTTGTTTTCCATTCATCTCCCAATTTCATACGAATTTGATGGTATCCACTACGCAAATCAACTTTGGAGAATATTGTAGAGCCACTCGATTCATCAAGCATATCATCTAGCCTAGGAATAGGATGACGATAACGAATAGTAATATTATTAATGGCTCTACAATCAACACACATACGCGATGTACCATCCTTTTTCGGCACTAGAATAATAGGAACAGCACAAGGACTAAGGGATTCGCGTATATAACCTTTGTCGAGTAGCTCCTGTACTTGACGCATAATCTCCTTCGTCTCTTCTGGATTGGTACGGTATGGTGCGCGGTTGGGTAGCGATGCACCGGGAATTAAGTCAATCTGATGCTCAATCCCTCGAATAGGTGGTAATCCCGGTGGCACGTCTTGTGGAAAGACGTCCGCGAACTCCTGCAAAATGTTAGTGACAGCAAGAGGCAAAGAGGAAGGCACGTCCTCGAATGAAAATAATGCCTCTTTGCACACAAAACCATAGCAAACAGATTTGCTAAAATCTAGCTCATCAATATCAGATTTGGTGGCAAATAAACATGCACTTTTCAATTTAATTTCAGAAGCAACAGTAGATGGTTTATTATTAGGCTTCATTTGTTGCTCAAATTCTTTTGCCACAATCTGATTTTCACTCTTATATTTCTCCTGTTTTGCTTTATTAGCTCTATTAATATCATCTTTCAAAATGGAATCAGGAGTCATAGGAAGCAAAGTAATATTTTTATCCTTATGAACAAGAGTATACTGATTGTTTCTACCATGGTGTACAGAATTTTTATCAAATTGCCATGGTCTACCAAGTAATAAGGAACATGCTTGCATAGGTACCACATCACAATCAACACAATCAACATATGTAGAGATACTAAAATGCACACGAACAGTACGTGTTACCTTAACCTTGCCGCTGTTGTTGAACCATTGGATGTAGTAAGGATGTGGATGTGGTCTTGTGGTGAGAGATAGCTTCTCCACCATCTCCATGCTAGCCAAGTTGTTGCAACTCCCTCCATCTATGATCACGCGAACAGAACGTTCCTTCACAACTCCCTTTGTATGGAACAAATTATGCCTCTGATTTTGCTCAGCTTGTGTAACCTGCACACTCAAAACACGTTGAGCAACTAAACATTCATACCTGTCAGCATCTTCAGGAGCCATGTATTGCGTCTCATGATCAGAATCGTCTCCACCGTGTTCTTCACGTGTAATAAGAGCCAATGTCTCCTCATCATAGTCACTAGAGGATTCATATCCACCATCCTCAGTAGCAATCATCACACGCTGAGATTTGCAATCTCTCGCAAAATGTCCTCTTCCCTTACAACGACGACAAATAATATCACTGGTGTGCCCTGTTGATGCCATGGAAGAAGAAGAACTCTGTGCAGGCCCAATAGGTGTGCTCTTGGCAGATAATGGTGGTTGTGCCTGCTTCCTTGTATCACGGCTGGAGGTAACAGCTGATGGAGGTGTCGGTGCAGTAGAATGTGTGGAAGTAGAGGATGCACGCGGTGTCCATGATGAAGGTCGACCTGCAGAAAAGTTAGTCCGCGCCAATGCCTGTCGATCCTGCACTTCACGTTCAGCTTTACAAGCAAGATGGAATAAACGAGTGATATTAGTATAATCCTTATACTCTAGAATGGTCTGAATCTCTCTATTTAATCCACCCATAAAACGTGCAAGCATAGCTTCATTCTCCTCAACAATACCACATCTAATCAGGCCAGTTTGTAATTGCTGATAATATTCTTCTACAGAATTTTTTCCTTGTCTTAAGCGCTGCAGTTTTTGAAGTAATTCACGTTGATAATATGGTGGAACCCAACGAGTACGCATAGCAGTTTTCAAAGCTGTCCAAGTAGCTGGAGTAGGATATAATCTACAATGTTCAGACCGCCAAACACATGCAAAACTAGTGAAAGCACAAACAGCAGCAGGAACACGTCTCTCCTCGGGATAGTTTAAACAAGTAAAACGTTGTTCAGTTTGTAACTCCCAAGTAAGATATATATCAGGAACATATCTACCCTCAAATGGTGGAATATTCAATTTCAGTTTAGGAAGATGGTCATGTACCTCAGGTGGTGGTGCAGCCCTACCGTTGCGATGATATGCATGAGGACGACCTGGTGGTGGTGGTGCTGGTTGTTGCACGTAATTCTGATTTTGGTCAACCTCATCCTCGTAATGGTCCTCCACCTCTGCAGTAGCAGCAGGAGCTACAGAAACATCAACAGCAGCACCAGAAGCTTGACCAGTCTCAAGGGGAACGCGCTGTGCTCGTCCCACTTGATTCGGAAGGCGCCGTTGTTGTTGTTGTTGTTGTTGTTGAAGAGGTGGGACAGCTGCAGCAGCCGGTGGTGGTGGAAAACGCGCAAGCAATTCAGCAAACTTGTTATCGAGCTTTGTGTCAAACGTCTTCTCCATGCCATCTATCTTCTCCATGGCCTCGTCAAATCTGTTTAGCACATCTTGCACCTGTTCACTCATCATTTGCTGAAACTTATCATGAAGCTCCTTGTTCGTCAAGTTCTCCCAGTCAGTCTCTTCCACTTGTGATCCTGGCATGGTTAGCAGCAATAGAAACACACAAGAATATCATCCTACAGACTACTAAGAAGTGGTGGGGCTGGCGGGTGTCACAAATCCGACAAGCAAATCTCAAATTCTTACCAGTTCTTACCCAGCAGCAGGCGGTGATCGGCAACCGATGTAGTCAAAACTCTCAAAGCTTGGATAGAGCGATTACCAGGGAGAGTCAAACGCACGATGTAGATGTATGTGGAGCTGGGAAGGCTTATAATATGGTAGCAAAAAGGGTCAGCAATAATCAATTCAGAGATGCAAAGGTGAATAAACGCTCAACAACGGTACTGTGCTGGTCCTAGGCTAGACCGTACTAGAGACGCGAGCCTAGAACACTAACGAAATCACGGCGCTGCACGTAATCAAGGGGAAAGCACACTCAGAATTTTTTTTTCGCCTCTTTTTTTTTCGTTGCTTTTTTTTTTGCCGGAAATCACTATAATGGCGAGTGTCTCAAAACACTTCCCAAGTCAAACTAAGATGATAGGCACGAAATTTTTTTGATGAATTTTTTTTCGGAATCAGGGCAGCGACGACGAAAAAGTGCGGGAAAAAATCAGTATGGTGGCACGTGTCTCAAAAGACTCAGAAAAGCTCAAAAATAGGATAGGGAAAAAAATATTTTCACCTATCGAAATTTTGGCCTAAAAACTGCCCGGGGGTCTCCAGACTTTATTTTTTTCGAGACCTACGCAGGCAAGGAAACACAAATCCGAAACCTAGATGGATTTCGAGAACAAACCTAATATGAAAAGAACTCGGATTGGTGGTGGATATATGGTGGTAGGATATGGCAGCGGTGGTAGGTTATGGCAGCGGTGGTGGTATATGGATTCGGATTGGGTGGTGGTATATGGATACAGATCGGTGGTGGTATGTGGCAGTAGTGATGAAGATGTTGCGGCGGCGGCGTGACAACTTATGACCAGAACTCGAAACTCTAAAAGACTAGACGCTAAGACCACCAACTGGACACGACGATGCAACCGCAAATTCAACAAAGCAAATACGGAAAAGATTATGCAAAGGCTCAGATTGGTTCGGATGGGATGAACTAACCCTAATTTTTTTTTTGGCTTTTTCGTGGACTATAGGTATGAAGAACAGACTCGATCTAAACTATGAAAAACTGTAAAATCTCACCGAGCAACCTGGAAATCTGATACCACTTGATAGAGGCAAAGGTGTCCCGTCTTTCGATGAGATGGTGGCTATCGTTTTGGAGGAAGTCGACTTTGACGATCCGACTAAGAACGTGCGAGGACGTCGCGCCTTAGCAATCGCTAAACCAACTCCGAGAGGTTGTTGACCACGCCGGAGCACGATCAACCTGACCACGAAGGTCTGTTTCCTGCAGGCAAACGAAGAACAAGCAAGAAACTAAGATTGCAATCTGGATATTGCGAATATAAGAGGAAAGCTTTATTGATCAAGGTGGGGTTCTGTGACGCCTTGGTCTGGTCGTTGAACACAAACGAAGTACGCGAAGTTGCAGCTATGGCGAACTTTTAATCTAAACAAAACCCAAAGTCTAAACGACGCCCTAAGGGCTGTATATATGAGGGAAAGAGGGGGGAATTTCGTGGCCCTTGGTGGAGGGGTCCGAAACCAACACTAACTCTTGTTTCCCCACACATACGGACTCTAAAAACAGCCTATACTCAAGTATTTCGAAATTACATGGGCCTGGCCCAATAATAAGGTGTCGCAGCACCTAAAATAGCCTCTGGACGAAATTTATGAAGTGGCATCTTGTATATTTCGTCCAAGGCTTCTCGCACTCATTATGGTGGCTTCAAAGTCCTGAAATCATCAATTGAAACTCCATTCTTGTTCCCCTTGCGCATGCCATCATCTCCATGCTTGATCTTGCTCCAATGTTCATCCTTCTTGTCCAAGCTAGGCCCTTCATTTGTAAGCAAGACAAATGTATCCAATTTAGGCAGCATCATATTCTCATGAACATTAGATTCATTACCAAGAAACGAAAGTACCTGGTAATTTAGTTGGCGTGCGCGAGCTCTAGTAATTGGTCCTGTATATGTGTCAGTTGGAGCTGTGGGTGTAACCTTGTTAGTGATGTCCTCATCACAATACTCGCGAGATTCCTAAAACAAAATTGGTGCAATTTTTGAAGATAGAAGAGACAAGAGTAGTCGTCAGGAGTCCTCACCAGAGAGAAAGGGGATGAGAAGAAAAGAAACCCTACTCTCCGATATAATATATAGGACTCAAAATGTTTTCAGTGTGTGCCTAGACTCGACCGTCAACGATTCGATCAATCAGTGGGGGCTCCTAGGTCGGAGAAGGCTCTGGTTATGTCTCTAAGTCATGCCTCGACACGTAGGAGATATAGTCCCATCCCGGGCATTACAAGTTGGTATCAGAGCACAACTCATGTAAAAGATGGGGATGGAAAACATAAAATAGTTGGTTTACACTCGCCACGTCACACAAATACAATACATGTCTCAATCATCATACATTAAAACATCACAGCCCTCTAAGGGTAAAATCCAAATAACAAGATACCAAACATAATTAAATCCACAGGTCGGATCGAATCCTAGTAGAAGTCTCCACTACTGATCATCCAGATAACGAACATAGTATCAACTACGCTCCTCGTCGTACTCCCAGTCTAGCTCGGTGCCATCACCTGGATAGGTCACCATCGGACCTGCATCTGATGTGGTGAAGTAACTGTGAGCCACAGAGGACTCAGCAATCCCGTTCCCGGGTAACAAGACTATTTAAGCCTTGGGAGAGGATAAGGCTGAAGAAAAGAATAAGTGTCTGCAGCAGCAACTAGCACTAGCTTACGAGAAAGAGTGCGAGAAGAGAAGTGCCTCGGTCGAGAGATGATCACGAAGTGATCCTAGCTAAAGCTCAACAAACATAACCCCACCGTGTTCAACTCCCGAATCCCTATTCGGAAATTGACAGTCACGGTACACACGCTGGTAGTGTATTAGAACAATGTGTCAAGTTATCTACAACCGGATATTAACAAGCTCCCATCTGCCACATAACCGCGGGCACGGCTTTCGAAAGTTCAAACCCTGCAGGGGTGTTCCAACTTGGCCCATTACAAGCCCACGATCCGCGGAGTCGCAACTCCAAGGTGGGAAGACCCGAGTATCCTCGGAATCCCGTGCTCAAGATACTCCGAACTAAGGTAAGGCTAATCCAGCAAATCCTCCCGGCATGCCGACACCCTGATAGTAGCCGCGCGTATCTAGTCTCAGGCCACGACTGGATGAGCACATCGTACAGTGGCCGAAATACCCAAGTTGCCAAGGGGGGCCCCGCACACGACTCTAGCTTGGACCAACACTCACATCGAGCACTGGCCCAGGGGGGTTGAATTAATTAAGCCTCGGGTTAATTACTCCCTCGGAAAGGTTTAGTTGTTTAGGCGAATAGTACCAATGTTGGGACTTGCTGGAAAAGACTTAGCACTTAGCGGTTTATCAAGGGGGTCCCATACACCCCAACCGTGTTAGGAACGCATAATCAAGAAACATAACACCGGTTTATACGGTTCCTAACGGCATGAGTGGAACAAATCACCAAGCAAAAGGCTTAGCCTTCCACCCTTGCCAATATATAGATGATTTCAATTTAAGCATTTATATAGTGTGATATAACCCAACAAAACTTCAACATGAAGCAAGCATCTTCAATCTTCACCTGCAACTAGCAATGCTATAAGAAGGGCTGAGCGAAGCGTACTTAGCCAAGCAACGGTTTGCATAGGTAGGGTGGTTAAACATGGTAATGGTTACAAGTAGGAGGCTGACAAGAAAGACATGGGCATCGAGGCAAAACTATAGAGCGGAACTACTAGCAATAGGCAAAGATAGTAATGTTATCGGGGTTCGGTCATCTTGCCTGAAGAGTAGTCGTTCAGATCGTAAGAAGGGTCCTCGTGCTCAACCTCGTTGGTAACCTCGTGGCCGTACTCGTACTCGGCCTCAGCTTCCGGCTCTAAACAATACAATCACACAAGGCACAAATCAACAAGATGCAATGCGCACACCAAAATGATGGATGCATGATGGATGCACTAAGGAAGCACACGGGGCACGGAAAATAGCACTCAAGCAAATCACTTCAAAACATGGCAACAACAGGAGATTATGATTCTACACGAAAAATCAATCAAGTTTCATATAAGACTCGCTGAAATCGGAGCTACGGGCTAAAAGTTATGCCCGAAACAAGAAATAGGCGAAAGCTGAAAATTACAGCAACATAGCAACTTCGGAGCACAAAATAATTAAGCTACAACACTCAAACACCATGGCAAAGAGCATGAACATAAACTATACATATCCTACAGCAAATAAGTCCAAACGTGCACCCCCAAAGGAGCCACGGATCAATAGCAATAAGCTTGGACATATTGAACTTGACAATAAAATTCTGACAGCAGAATTTTATTGAAACTTTGGAGCAAAAGTTAAACATGCTACAACCACTTAAATAAGCATGTGAGAACATGAATGGAAAACCAACAATATCTACTACAAGGAACCATCAAGATCCACCCCAATACTATCATGGTTTGTCCTAGAACAGCACGCAAACATGGCATCAGAACATTACAGATTTCAGACTTAGTGAAAAACCACTAAGTGTTAAAACAGCAGTTTCATCATGGCATCTAAAAAGAGCAAGTTTAAGTCACCTCGAAACTAAACATGGCAAGTGGTAAGCACCACATCAAATTACACATGATGGTGATTCCGAAACATACAAGCATGCATCATGGAGATAAACACAACGATAGCAATGAGCTCAACAATATGGCATCTCATAACAAGTTTAATAACCAAACATCCACATAGCACTTTGCAACGAGGATAACCATGGCAAGAATAAATCTATCATGCAACCTAACACAAGCAACATGTAGAGCATGGCAAGACGAACACGTGGACATGTCATTTGCATCATTCGGATAAACGAGCTAAAAGATATCACTATGCTAAGATGGCATAAAAACAACACATAACAGCAGTTATATCGGGATGCACTCTTGCAACAGAAAAAATAAGCATCTAGATGATCTCTAACATGCATGGCACAATGGAATGAATCGTAGTGCTAGTCACCACGAACGTCTGGACATGCCATTTGCGCAAAACGGAGCAACACACAAGAAGTTATCACAATTTGAAATAAGCATCAGACAACAAATAAATCTGGGACTTAGTGGTTTTAGGAGCAACCTTCAGATCTGGTCAAAGGGGCTGGAGAAGTCAAACGGGCCCGGCGAGTGGAACTGACCCGGCGGGAGGAGGGACTCGGCCCGGCGGAGTGGGCCTCGGGATCGGCGGCCCGGCTCGGTCTCCAGATCCGAGCGGCGCGGAGGAAGGCTGCTGGGCCCCTGGCTCGGCCCAGCAGGAGGTGGCGAACGGGACAGCCTGGTGCGGGAGAGCCGCCGGCTGGGCCTTCGGGCGCTCCGGGCCCAGGCGAGCGGTCGGCGGTCTGGGAGCGGTGGCGACTGGGCCTTCGGGCGGCGAGACCGGCCCAGGCGACCGAAGGAGGGAGGCGAGTGCTGGCGCCTGGCGACGCGGGATGGCGGCGGTGGAGCTGGGCCTTCGGGGCTGGTGCGGATCGAAGCGGCTGGCGACTCAGGCAGGCGAGCGGGCGACTGGCCCAGGTGGGGCGATCGGGGCCTGCGCGGCGAAGTGGTCCAGCGGATCGACGCGGCTGAGCGGAGTCAACGGCCCCACGCGGCGCTGCGGTCTGGATCGGGGCCTGGAGCCCCCCGATCCGATCTGGGAGAAGGCGGCGCTGCAGTCTCGTTGACCCGATCGATGGATCCAGCGGGGGTTCGAGGAGGAGGTAGCCAAGTGGCGGCTGGGAACTCGTGTAGCACGAAAATTGAGGAGAGGAGTGGGTAGAGGTAGGTGGAGGGGATTTAGGCTGCCAAAAATGGCATGGGGATGTTTATATAGGGTAGGTGCTAGGGTTTGAGGGATTTGGGGTGTTTAGAGCCCTCCAATCGCGATCCGACGGATCCGATCGCGAGGGGAGTTAGGATGGGCCAAGAGGAGGTTAGTGGGCTGTTGGAGGGGTGCCTTGGGCCTCAAAGTGGAGGCACTTTGAGCCCACAGGAATAACTGTTGGGGTAGCAAACGGACTCGAAATGCGACGAGATTTGACAGGCGAGTTACACACAGCAAAACAACAACACACGACAAGTCTCGCGCCACACCGGTAGCGTTACACGGCCAAACACCAAAGTAGGCCTACGGGACGCCACGGACACGTGAGGGAGCTCCGGAACGCGAAACGGACAACGGGAAGGAACGCGTGGAACCGGATGCAACCGACAACATAAATGCAATGCGATGCACATGTCTACATGATATGAATGAATGCCACACACGCACACAACAAAACGACGAAACCCAAAAGACAAAGAACCCGAAATGGAATAGATGAAGCCGGAGATATATTATATGCCCAAAAGGGAAAGTATTACATCTGGGGCATTACAAATGTGCATTGTCCCAAAGTAGCATTGTCTTTTGCATGATTGTGATATCGTTTATTCTGAAATCATTGTATCTAGTCATCACTTAAACCTTGGAGGTGCCCCTGCATTTATGTTTTGCTTCACTAAAGGGGGCAAGCTAGATATCACTTTATCATACTTGCACATCATGTTCATTGCAAATCTATTTGATGTTTCAGTGTCATATTGTAAAACTTTCAGTCCTTTGTGATTTTCTCATGAGGCAACTTAATTACTATAGATTCATTGTCTCAGTAAGCTTTTGTCATATGACTATGAAAAAGTCCTATATGGGTAATAGCATGTCACCACAGAAATTATTCTTGTTATCATTTACCTACTCGAGGACGAGCAGGAATTAAGCTTGGGGATGTTGATACGTCCAAAACGTATCTATAATTTCTGCTTGCTCCATGCCTCTTTTGGGTGATATTGCTATGATATTTATACACTTCCATACACTTTTGATCATATTTGGACTAACCTATTAACTAAGTGCACCCCAGTGCCAGTTTCTGTTTTCGGCTGTTTTTGTATTTCAGGTTTTCACATTACGAGAACTGCCAGGAAAAATCCAGAAAAATTATATAAAAAATCCGCGTTCCAAAAACTACCGTGCGCTCGAAGGACAGCCGGGGGGGGGGGGCACCAGGGCTCCAGGCGCCCTGGCGGCGCCCCCCCCCCTGGGCCGCGCCGGGGGGGCGCCTGGGCCCCCCGAGGCTCCTCCGATGCCCCCCTTTGGCATATATTTAAAGCATCTCCCGAAACCCTCGAGGGAGGAACCCTTTTCGCGATCTCATCTCTGTTCCGCCGCCGCCGCCGCTTCCAAGATCGGACCACCAGGACAACTCTTCCCGGCACCCTGCCGGAGGGGAGGATCACCACCGGGAGCCTCTCCACCACCATGGACGCCTCCCGGATGAGTTGTGAGTAGTCTCCCTTGGACCATGAGTCCATGACCAGTAGCTATGTGATGTTCTCCTCCCGTTCTTGTGCTTCACTAATTAGTCCTCGTGAGCTGCCCTACATGATCGAGGCACATATGTAATCCTTATGCTGTTGCTATGATGAGTTTGCTGGGATCCGATGGATTATGAGATTATGTTCATATTGTGCTTGAGTAATATATTTGATCTACCTCTTCTATATTTATGTTCGTAAGTAATTCTTGCATGTTCTCCGTTGTTATTTATTGCTTTGGCCAAGTAATAGGTAGTGACTCCAAGAGGGAACGTTATGCTTGATTGTGGGTTCATGCCCCTCGATGACTAGTTTGAGTGACAGAAACATGAGTCTAGGGAATGTGCTATTGCCACAAGGGGGAAAACAACGGTGCTTGTGCCCGCGGGTGCAAGGATTGTTTACTTTACGCAAAGTTCTTTTAATGCAGTTGTCTGTTGCATTGAGTTTACACTATGGGTGGGACTCGCAACTTAATACCGGCGAGATGTTCTGGATAGATATCTCAAGGTGGATGATTAGTAGTAGATATTGATGGATTTCGGTGTACTTACTTTGGCGTACCGCCCATGCTTTGAACCTCAACCTTTCTTGCAATGTAGTCAGCATTGGTTTGCGCACATGGTCCTGTCAATTGCCCAGCTGTAATTCGTTTACCTCACATAGCTGTTTTATCGTCTTTTGGGAGAGAGACATCACTAGTGAACATCATGAGACTCCGGTCCATATTACCATCATTGATCACATCCGCTATTTACTTTTCGCTTTTATTTACTATTGCAATTATATCTATCACTACTATCACTTGCGTTTAATCCTTTGTGAACTACAAGGCCGGAGGGATTCACAACCTCTCTGTACTCGTTGGGAGCAAAGTTATTTGTATCTGTGTGCAGGTCCACGTTGATTGCTAATATCTGGCGCCGTAGCAATTGACACCTTCTTGTTGAACCTAGGAGTCTCTGGGGATTCGATCCTTGGTATCTTTGCCAAGGGAAAAACTTCCGCAACACTACATCTCACACCTTCCACTTGGGGTAACCAACGAGGGGCGAGAAGCCTAGCACATACACACTGGAATGCATTCGTCTCCCCGGAGAAATAACTGTTAACTCCCTTGGCAGATTTTTAGTGACAACATCGTGCTTGGATGCAAAAGGATATGACATGAAAGAACATGAAGCACCCGAATCGAACAACACTTTAGCAGGGATAGAGTTAACTGGAAGGTTACCCAATATGACATCAGAAGAATTCTCTGCCTGAGCTGCATTCATCAGATTCATCCTTGCTGCCTTTGGGTCATGCTTGACAATAGCCGAACTGACAGGTGGAGGAGGCGGAAGGCGCTTCGGGTTGGGGCACTTGTTAGCATAGTGACCCTTCTTGCCACACTTGTTGCAGACCACTTCTGAGAGAGGACGGTAGTGAGGAGCACTTGACTTGAACCTTGAGACTGAAACTTTGACTGGTTACTTGGGTTGGGTGGGTGGGAGAAACCACGGCCACCAGAGTTCTTGTTGTTGTTGTAGGGAGCTCGGATCACAGGAGGAGGTGGAAGCCAAAACTTCTGTTGCTTCGCGACCACTTGAGAAGATGAGGAGGAGTGAACAACATCTCGAATCCTCTTTTTGGAAGCTTCCATCTTGAGCTGGGCTGCCTCTTGCTTAAGCGCCATGTTATAGAATTTGTCAAACTCATCAGGCTCGAACAAGGTGAGAGCAAGTTGAAGTTCATCCTTCAGACCACCACGGAACTGATAGATCTTTCTCTTGGCATCTGGTATGTCTTGCTTGGCATAGCGGGCAAGATTTTGGAACTTGACATTATACTGGTAGACAGTCATAGATCCTTGCTTCAGGTTGCGGAATTGCTCACGCATACCCTCGATGACACTTGTTGGAATGTGATGAGAGCGAAAGTCCTTGCAGAAATTCTCCCAAGAGATCACACGCCCTTCTCTAGAGTCTTTGTACAACTGCCACCAGTCAGCTGCTTGGTCCTTGAGTTGGAAGGCTGCAAACTTCACATAGTCCTCTTCCCTTACGTTACTGCACTCAAAATGCTTCTTGATATCAGTAATCCAATCTTCCGCATCGAGAGGGTCGACACAGTAACTGAAAGCCTTTGGTTTATTAGCCAAGAACTGGTTGAGCGTAGCATGGTGCTGTTGGTTGAAGAGATTGCCTTGGTTCCGTGGAGCACCCTGATTTGCTTGATTTGCTTGCATCTGCTGCATCATCTGCATCAACATCTGGGTGTTCTGGTTTGTAGTTTGCATAATCGCTCTCCAAGCCTCAGACGGAGGAGGAGGGGAAGGAGGACGATCTGGAACCTCTTCACCCTCTGGGTTAGCGTTGGGAACCCATTTTGGAGCCATCCTGAAAGAGATGACCACCAATCAGCAATTTGATTGAAAGAAGGTATAAGCTGAAACAACGGATAGAAATGCAACATAGTCTTCTCAAGAATCATTCGAACAAGAGGAACGAATGAAATTCTCAGTTAAATGATAACAACAATCTTCATGAGAAGCCACTGGGAGACAACAGGTAAATAAGAAAATCAACAAGGTACAGATGGAACAAGCACAAGATAGGAGCTTCATTCGACATCTTTGTGCAGCAAGCTTATGGAAGGTGTTACGAAAGGGTTTTGCAATCCCCGGATCAGCATAGCCAAGGACCCTTTAAGATGCAACTCCCGATCTGAACATCGGCCATAAAACCACTTCACTCAATGTAGAACCCCGAACTCCGTAACCTGCATTCCTTGGAAGAATGCATACGATCTACTAGAGGTACCCACCTATGAATTTCCGAAAGTTTCCAGTTATGCAATCAGGTGTTGGGGATACAGGGGAAGCATCACGCACTCAACTCTAATCCTACATCCAGCTGTATCCATCCTTCAACACATAACCAGTTGTTCTCGGAAACCGTCTACCTCGGACCTTCGAAAAGCATCCACTATACAAAGCTATGGCAATACTCCCGAACTACCTCCCCAGTACTAGGTGATGTTGGGGTTATCTTGCCACTAACCGTATAGGAGAGTCTACGATGTCGGCCGTCTTAAGTATTCTAGTACTGTCGCGATATGCTTGTGACGACAATACCCCGAAGCTCAACTCCCCGGGACACTGCCACAACCCCTAATGTCAGGAGGCATCGAGAACAATATTCTCGTCATAAAGACATCGAAACAATCCAACAATACTCGCGAGATTCCTAAAAAAAATTGGTGCAATTTTTGAAAGTCGAAGAGGCAAGAGTTGTCGTCAGGAGTCCTCACCAGAATGAAATGAGATGAGGAGCAAAGAAATCCTACTCTCCGTTATAAATATAGGACTCAAAATATTTTCAGTGTGTGCCTAGACTCAACCGTCAACGATTCGATCAATCAGTGGGGGCTTCTAGGTCGGAGAAGGCTCTGAATACCAACTTGTAGTGCCCAGGATGGGACTATATCTCCTACGTGTCGAGGCACGACTTAAAGATATAAGCCCATTCTGGAATGATCGCAAGTTCGGTATATTTGCACATCTCATGTAAAAAGGGGATGAAAGAGAAAAGATAGTTGGCTTACACTCGCCACATCACACAATTCATTACATGTTCAAACATCATTCAAATAAACATCACAGCCCATCTAAGGGTAAAGATCCAAATGACAAGATACCAAACATAACATTAAACCACAGGTCTGAATCGAATCCTAGTAGAAGCTCTACTGATCAACCGGATAGTTCACGTAGTAACGGCTACGTTCCTCGTCGTACTCCCAGTCTAGCTCAGTGCCATCACCTGTGTAGCTCACCATCGTACATGCATCTGGTGTGGTGAAGTAACTGTGAGCCACAGAGGACTCAGCAATCCCGTTCCCGGGTAACAAGACTATTCAAGCCTTGGGTGTGGAACAAGGCTGAAGAAAGAACAAGAGGTTGCAGCGGCACTAGCCTAGCTTACGTAAAGGAGAGCGAGAAGAGAAGGTGCCTTGGTCGAGAGATGATCACTAAGTGATCCTAACTAAAGCAAGTCAAACATAACCCCACCGTGTTCACTTCCCGAATCCCTTTCGGAAAATGACCGTCACGGTACTCACGCCGGTAGTGTATTGGAACATGGTGTCAAGTTTTCTACAACCGGATATTAACAAGCTCCCATCTGCCACATAACCGCGGGCACGGCTTTCGAAAGTTCATAACCCTGCAGGGGTGTTCCAACTTGGCCCACGACAAGCCCACGATCCGCGGAGTCGCAACTCCAAAGGTGGGAAGGCCCGAGTATCCTCGGAATCCCGTGCTCAAGATACTCCGACTAAGGTAAGGCTAATCCAGCAAATCCTCCCGGCGTGTCGACACCCTGACAATAGCCGCACGTATCTAGTCTCAGGACACGACCGGATGGGCGATGCTACAGGTTTATGCCAGATACCTCGGGTTTCCCCAAGGCGGCCCCGCAGGACCCCCAGTTCGGACCAACACTCATGTGGAGCACTGGCCCGGGGTTGTTGATTAAGAATAAAAGGGATAGTTAGTCCCTATGCAAGTTTAGTTATTAGGAGAATAGTACCAATGTTGGGACTTGCTGGAAAAGACTTAGCACTTAGCGGTTTATCGAGGGGGTCCCATAACCCCAACCGTGTGAGGAACGCATAATCAAAGAATATAACATCGGTTTATACGGTTCCTAGCGGCATGAGTGGAACAAAACACCAATCAAAAGGCTTAGCCTTCCACCCATTACCAATATATAGATGATTTCATTTAATAATTAATATAGTGTGATATCCCAACAAGCTTCAACAAGAAGCAAGAATCTTCAATCTTCACCTGCAACTAACAATGCTATAAGAGGGGCTGAGCGAAGCCTACGTATAGCCAATCAATGGTTTGCTTAGGTAGGGTGGTTAGACATGATCATGGTTACAATAGGAGGCTGACAGGAAAAACATGGGCATCGAGGCAATAAGCTAAAGAGCGATACTTATATCAATATGCAAAGATAGTAATGGTATCCGGGTTTGGTCATCTTGCCTGAAGAGTTGTCGATGGGATCGTAAGAGAGCTCCTCGTTCTCAACCTCGGTAGTAACCTCGTTCTCGTACTCGTACTCAGCTTCCGGCTCTACTCAACACAAACACACAAGGCACAAAATCAACAAGATGCAATGCGCACACAAAAATACTGGGTGCATGGCTGATGCACCATGGAAGCAAAACAGATGCACTATGGAAGCACAGAAAGTCTACATAGGAAGCACAGTGTACGCACAACAATATGCATCAAGAAAAATGCTTCAAAACATGTTAACAATAGGATATTATGAATCTACATGAAAAATCACACAAGTTTCATATAGGATTTGCTCAAAACGAAGCAACGGGCTAAAAGTTACACCCACAACAATAAACATGCAAAAGCTGAAAATAACAGCCACATAGCAACTTCGGAGCAAGAAATAAATAGCCTACGGCTCTCAAACATCATGGCAAAGAGTATGGACATAAAGTAGACATCTCCTACAGCAAACAATTCCATTGGAGCATCCCCAAAGGAGCCATGGATCAATAGCAACAAGCTATGACATATTGAACTTCACAACAAAAACCTGACAGCATTAATTTATTGCAACTTGGGAGCAAGAGTTAAATATGCTACAGCCACTCAAATAAGCATGTGAGAGCATGAATGGATAGCCAACAACATATACAACAAGGAATCATCAAGAGCCACCCCAAAACTAACATGGATTTGCCTAGGACAACAAGCAAACATGGCATCTGGAAATTACAGATTCCAGACTTAGTGAAATTTCACTAAGTGTTGAAACAGCAGTTTCATCATGGCATCTTTGAGAGCAAGTTTTAGTCACCTCAAAGCAAAGCATGGCAAGTGGTAAGCACCACAACAAAGTACACATGATGATGAATCCAAAACATCTAAGCATGCATCGAGGGGACAAACACATCAATAGCAACGAGCTCCTCTACGAGGCATCTCGTAACAAGTTTAACGACATAACAGCCACATAGCACTTTGCAAAGGAGATAAACATGCCAAGATGAAATCTATCATGCAAGCTAATGCAACCAACATGTAGAGCATTTCATGACGAACACGTGGACATCTCATTTGCTTCATTTGGATAAACATGCACCAAGTTATCACATTGCAAAGATGGCATGAAAACAACTACAAACAGCAGTTTATAACAAGTAGCACTCTTCCCATAGATATTTAAGCATCTAGATGACCTCAAACATGCATGGCACAATGGAACAAAACGTAGTACAAGTCTCCACGATCAATTTGACATATCATTTGCTCAAAACGGACCATCACACAAGAAGTTATCACCAAAACAAAACAGCATCAGACATCTAAAACACCCAGGGACTTAGGATTTGGAGCAACCTCAGATCTGGTCAAAGTCAACGCGGCGGCGGCGGATCGGGTCAACAGCCTAATGGGCCGGCGGATCGGGCCCCGCGGGAGGCCGGATAGGGCGGCCCACCTGGCCCGGAGCGGGTCGGGCGACACGGGCCTCGCCCGCGACCCGGTAAGGCGGATCGGATCGGGGAGGCTCCTCCTCCCCCGATCGATCGGCGGCGGCGGCTGGCCACGGGGGATGGCGTGGGGCGGCGGCCCCCTACCCGCGACCGGCGGCGGGAGTGCGGTGAGGGGACGGCGCAAGGTGGCCTGAGGGGCTCGAGCCCGGCGGAGGGCGGAGGAGGCCGGGCGGCGTCCTGAGCTGGAGGTCGCGGCGACCTCGGGCTCCCGGAGGCTGGCGATGGGCGGCGGCGAGGGGACCCCCGCGGCGGCCGGCGGCGACTGGTGAAGGGGGCCGGCGGCGGTGGCGAGCTCCTGGCGGCGGGGAAGAACGGCGGCGAGCTCCTCCGGCGAGGGGAGCTCCGGTGGCGGCGGGATGAAGCTCCGGCGAGGTGGGGAATCCGGCGGCTAGAGGTAGGAGATGATGGTACTAGGGTTTTTTTGGGGCAAAATTGGGGAAGATGGACATTTATATAGGCACAAGGAGCTAGGGTTGTCCAAATGAGGTGAGGGTTTCGGCCACGCGATCAAAATTGGATGCCCTACATGAAGGGAGGGGTTTGGGTTGTTTTGGTGGGCTGTTGGAGGGGTGTCTTGGGCCTCAAAGAGGGGGTACTTTCAGCCCACGAGAATAACTGTTGGGGCACCAAACGAACTCCAAACGTGACGAGATTTGACAGGCGGGTCTCACACACCAAAACAACAATGCACGACAAGTCTCACGCCAAACCGGAAACGTTACACGGCCAAACACCAAAGTAGGCCTCGGGGATGCCACGGACACGTGAAAGGGCTCCGGAACTCGAAACGGTCAACGGAAAGGAACGAGTGGTACCGGATGCAAACGACAACACAAATGCAATGCGATGCACATGACTACATGATATGGATGAATGCACACACACAACACAACAAAAGGACGAAAACCCGAAAAGACAAAGAACCCGGAATGGAACTGATGAAGCCAAAGATATATATATATTGCCCAAAAGGGAAAGTATTACATCCGAGGCATTACACCTGTGGTGCCTCTATAAATAGGAGGTTTAGTCCGTAGGAGGGGATCCATCCATTCACCCATTCATTATAACCCTAGGGTTTTAGACCGCAACTCACGGTCTTGAGGTAGGAAACTATGTACTTCGATACCTTTACAAACAAGAAAAGGACGTAGGGTTTTCCCTCCATAGAGAGGGCCCAAACCTAGGTAAATACCTTGTGTGTTCTTCTCATGTTACCCATCGATCTGATCTAACAGCTCAGCACCCCCCCCACCCGAGATATGCCAGTTTGGACACTGACAATCAGTCATGTAATGTCAGGCCCAAGATGCGATTCTATCCCGATCACGTGACACTTACGTGATTGGGGCACAACCACATTTCGGGCGCTTAGCAAGATGGATATCATTACATCGTACCATTACATACATACATGGGGGATACAACAATACATACAAATCACATGAATACAACAACATCAATACAAGTATCCGACTACGGATACAAAAAAGAAAAGAACAACGACATCCATCTGCTATCCCAGGCTGCCGACCCGGAACCTAACCCAAGACCGAAGAAGAAGAAGAGAACTCCAAACAACGATCAACGCTCTCACGTCAATACATCGGAAACGTGCACCTGGAACTGTTGTTGTAGTATCTGTGAGCCACGAGGACTCAACAATCCCATAACCATGGGTAACAAGACTATCAAAGCTTAATAGGTAGGAAGAGGTAAAGTGGTGAGGTTGCAGCAGTGGCTAAGCAAAAGTATGGTGGCTAACTTACGAGTACAAGAATAAGATGAGCATCTACACAAACGGTCGCAAACTAGTAGTGATCGCTAAAGATCCTGAACTACATACGAGTCAAACATAACCCCACCGTGTTCTTCTCAAAGTGAAAAGAGACAGTCACAGTTACTCACACAGTTGTGTGTTTTACTTCGGATCCTCTGTCATGTTTTCCACAACCAGACATTAACAAATTCCAATCTGCCACATAACCGCGGGCACGGCTTTCGAAAGATCATAACCCTGCAGGGGTGTCCCAACTTAGCCCATCACAAGCTCTCACGATTAGCTGAAGTGATAAATATAATATCATCACCCCTTATCTTAGGGAAATCCGATCAGGCTCGGCATCCCAGTGCACAAGACATTTCGACAATGGTAAAACAAGTCCAGCAAGACCTCCCGGTGTGTCGACACCCTGATAGTAGCCGCGCGTATCTCGTCTCAGGCCACGACCGGATGGGTGATCCTACAGGTAATACCAAACCTCGAGTTTCCCCATGGTGGCCCCGCATAACCCCCGTTTGGGACCAACACCATCAGTGTTGCCCCCCCTGCTATCCTCGGGTAGCGCTAACTCCCTATGCAATTTAATTAATTAATTAAGTTGTTATTATGAGCAAATCAAAACCAATGTTGGGCCTTGCTGGAGGAGTTTTATTCAAAGACGAACTGTCAAGGGGTCCCCATATACCCATCGTGTAAGGAACGCAAAATCAAGGAACATAATGTCGGTTTATCGGCGCCTAAGGTGGCATGAGTGGAACAAAACACCGAGCAAAAGGTCAAGCCTTCCACCCATGCCTAGTATATAGGTGTGTTAATATATATATATATATATATATATATATATATATATATATATATATATATATATATATATATATATATATATATATATATATATAACATATTGTGATATTCCAAAGCATCAAGTTCCAACAAGGAACGAACTTCATCTTCACCTGCAACTAACAACGCTATAAGAGGGCTGAGCAAGCGGGTAACATAGCCAAACAATGGTTTTTGCTAGGAAGGTGTCAAAGGTTAGAGGTTTCATGGCAACAAGGAGAGGCTGACAATAATGATGGGTAGCGCGACATGTAACGATAGACACTAAGCATGGCAATGATAGTAAAGGTATCCAAGGGTATGGTCATCTTGCCTGAGATCCCGCAAGGAAGAAGAACGGATCCATGATGAAGACGAAGAAGAAGCCTTGAAGAAGAACCACGGGTAGACGAACGAATCCTCACGAACGCAACGGAACAAGCACTAACGAGAAGAAGCAAGCAACACGGTAAACAAACCACTCAAGAACATGACAATATGCACTACCAAGTAGGATGCACGAAAAGTCTACATATGATGCACATCAAGTATATACAGGAAGCAAAACATGGCAAGGTAGGAAGCACAGCAAAACAACACAAGTCTATATATATGCATTACATGGCAAGGTATGATGGATGACAAATATATACAGGAAGCAATACATGGCAAGGTAGGAAGCATAGAAAAACAACACAAGTCTATATGATGCAATACATGGCAAGGTATGATGCATGACAAGACTATACAGGAAGCATAGCAAGTCTATACAGGAAGCATTACATGGCAAGGTAGGAAGCACAACATGGCAACGGTGCAAGATGCACCCAAACATCAACCAAACTCACTCCAAACATGAAAACAAGATGATATTATGATTCTACAGGCAAAATCACACAAGTTTCATATAAGGAACACTCCAAACGGAGCAACGGGCTAAAAAGATACACATGAAACAAGATATAACAACAAGCTGAAGTTAGCAGCCACATAGCAACTTGGAAGCAAGAAATATATATGCTACAGCACTCAAACATGGCAACAAGAAGCATGAACATGAATTAGACATATCCTACAGCAAACAACTCCATTGGAGCATCTCCATAGGAGGCATGGATCAATAGCAACAAGCTACAACATTTTGATCATGACAATAAAAACCTGACAGCAATATTTTATAGCAACTTGGGAGTAAGAAATAAATAAGCTACAGCAGGCCAAATGAGCAAGTAAGGGCATGAATGGATAGACAACAACATATACAGCAAGGAATGATCAATGGCCACCCCAAAACTAACATGGATTCACCTAGGGCATCAAGCAAACATACCATCGGGATATGACAGATTCCAGACTTAGTGAAATATCACTAAGTGTTAGAACAGCAATAACAACATGGCATGTTTGCAAGCATGTTTAAGTCAACACAAGGCATATCATGGAATGTTAAATGCACCACCTCAAAGAACACATTATGGAGATTCTAAAACACCAAGGCATGTGACATGGGGACAAACACATCAATAAGAACGAGCTACTCAACTAGGCATCTCGTAACAAGTTTCAGAACATAACAGCCAATTGCACTTTTGCAACAGAGATTAACATGGCAATATGAACTCAAACAAGCATGCTACAGCAACCAACATGTAGAGCATCTCATGATGAACATTTTGACATATCATTTGCTTCATTTGGATAAACATGCACCAAGTTATCACATCTCAAACATGACAACAAAATAACAAGTAGCAGCAGTTTATAACAAGTAGCACTCTTGCAACAGATATTTAAGCATCTAGATGAATTCAAACAAGCATGGCACAATGGAACAAAGTGTAGAGCACAACACCACGATCATTTTGACATATCATTCACTCAATTTGGATAAGCACACAAAAAGATATCACTATGCAAAGATGCAACAAAATGCTGACAGAAAAGACTTAGCAGAATTTTACTAGACTGAAAAAAAACAACAGGGCGCAATATAGCTAAGTGACGCACGGGCGGAATTTGAGGGGCTCACCCATGGGCCTGGACCAGTCGGGGGGAGAAGGTAGCAGGCCGCTGGGGACGGGCCAGGGAGGCAGGGAGCTGGGCCGGCCCGACTGTGGTCGGTGGAGGCGGGCCCTGGCGACGCGCTGGCCGGCGCGATGGGCCTAGGAGGCCGGTCGGTTGGAGCGTGCGGGAGGCCCACAGATGAGACGAGCGGGCAGTTGGTGCTCGTCCCCGTCCAGGGACATGCGGCGGCGGCGGACGGTCTCCGGCGATGGGGCACATGACGATGGGGCGTCGAGGAGGCATTGGACCGGCGGGGATGGACGGATCCGGACACCCCTGGCCCGGATCTGGCCGGAGACAGTGAGCTGGCGGCAAGACGGCGGCTCCCTGGCCGCGGGGCTCCGGCGGCGAGGCAGCTCGGGTTTGCGGGCGCGGGGCGACGGGGTCTCTGCAGAGCGAAGGAGCCCGTGCTCTGGCGGTGGGGTGCTAGGGCAGCGCCGGAGCTCTGGCACGGGGCGGCGGCGACGACACTGGACTGGGAGGACGGCTCGGGGAGGAGGAGCGCAAGGCGCGGGCGGAGCGGAGCGGGCCCGCGGGCGCGGCGGCCGGCCCAGATGCGGCCCGGGGCGGGCTCCCGTGGGCCTGGCGGTTGGCGGCGGTAGGTGGAAGGAACTGACGGTCAGGTGGCGGCTGGAGAGAGGTGGAGCGCGGAAAACGAGGAAGGAGGCTAGGGTTTCCAAAATAGGCAGGGGTAGGCTTCCTTTTATAGCAGTTTTAGCTAGGGTTGGAGGTTTGGAGGGGTTTTAGAGCCCTCCGATCGCGATCCGACGGATTCGATCGTGAGGTGAGGTAAGATGGGCCTAGGGGAGGTTAGTAGGCAGTGTTAGAGGGGCTTCGGGCTGAGAGGAGAGAAGAGAGAGAGGCCCGCGGAGGTTTTCGGAGACCGGAAACGTCCGACGATTAAACCGGCGACTAGTGCCGCTATATATATCCGTTGGGCTATCAAACGGACTCCGAATGCGATGAAATTTGGCAGGCGGCCTGTCTACACTATAATAAGACTACGCGCCAAGTTTCAACCCATTCCGAAAACGTTTTTCGGCCACTTATAAAATAAATATTCGGAGGCACCGCGGGCACGTGCAAGTGTGTCTGGGCTCAGAACGGACAACGGAAAGGACGAGAGGACTCGGGCGGATGCAAGTTTTGAAAACATGCTGATGCAACACACATGATGACATGGCAAGATGCAACACGCAAGCAGATGACATGGCACTGACAACGAATAACTGGCTGACACCTGGCGCACCGGTCTCGGGGTGTCACATGTAAAGTGGGATTCTTGAGAGTCATGATTAAATTGTTAAACACTAAATTCTTCAGTAATTGTTGTTAAAAGTTTATCACAAGAATACCAACTCGACTGCACGTTGTTGTGAATCTATACAAGAATTACTACGGCCTAATGACCAACAAAATAATGAGTTAACATATTTGTTGAATATTTTGTAATAGTTATGATACCTTTTCATCAACATATTACCTCTGAATTTATTGTCATAATTCATTTTAGAGTTTTGTAAACTCTAGCCCATTGCATAGAAGTTGCAAGGAGGTTGTTCATAAGAGAACAATAGTTGTTCGATGTAATGAACAGAAGGGCCATACTCCTATTGTGAATAGGATTTAAGTTATGAATATTGATGATAGAATTGAGCATCCATAACACTGACGCTAAATGTTGCAAGACTAAAAATACCACATATGTGTGGCACTGCATTTAGTCACATTGGAGAAACCCGCATGGAGAAATTCCATAGTGATGGATTTTGGAGTCGTATGATTACGTATCATCTGACACTTGTAACTTTCGCCCAAATAGTGAACTAAACTAAAATACCGTTCACACGCCACAAAGAATGAGCAACAAAATAAATCAGAAATGTGCATATTAATGTATGTAGTCCAATAAGTGTTGTTGCAAGCAATGGATTTATCTACTTCAAAGATGACACAAGTAGATATTTATATTTACTAACTGAGACATAAATCTGGATCTTTGGAAATGTCTCAAAAAAATTCAGAATGAAATAGACATTATTCTAACAAGAAAATTATGTTTCTACACTTTGATTGCAGAAAAGAATATTTGAGTTACAAATTTAGTGAATGTCTGAATCCCTAATGACATCTGTATTGAGTTCGGTTGGTGGGGCGTGTTCAGGTCTGCATTAGTGTCTCTGCTCTCGTCCTGCCATGTCACTGATGGATTGGACAACCTTTCTACAAAAGTGTTAGGCGGGACCGGGTCGCGTTTAGCGCCCATACGAGCGAGTATATCCGCTGCGTGGTTACTGTCCCGAGTTAAATAGTGAAATTCCAACCCCTCAAATTGAGCCGACATTTCTAGTATGGCGTTTTAATAAGCTGCCATCTTTGAATCCTTCGCATCAAATTCTCCATTTACTTGAGATATTGCGAGGTTTGAGTCTCCGCGCACCTCGAGGCATTGTAAGCCCATGGATACGGCCATGTGGAGACCGTGTAGTAGTGCCTCATATTCGGCCGCATTGTTTGAGTCTGTATACATAATTTGCAGTACGTAACGGACTGTATCCCCTGTTCGAGATATCAAGATGATGTCGGCCCCCAATCTGGCTAGCATTTTGGAGCCATCGAAATACATGGTCCAGTGGCAGTATGCTCCGTACTCTTTAGGGAGTTCGGCTTCAGTCCATTCTGCGACAAAGTCGGCCAACACCTGAGTCTTAGTAGTCCGGCATGGTTTGTATGTTATTTCGAACGACAAGAGTTCGATGGCCCACTTGTCTATGTGTCATGTGGCGTATTTATTGTTTATTATATCATTGAGTGGTACTTAGGATGCCACTGTGATCGAACACTCTTGAAAGTAGGGTCGGAGCTTCCGAGATGCCATGAACATCGCATAGGCAATTTTCTGATAGTGGGGGTATTGTGATTTACATGGTGTGAGAACCTGTGATACATAGTATACTGTTTTTGGATGGGGAATTTATGTCCCTCTTCCTCTCGTTTGATGACGAGTACCGCACTCACAACCTGGTGAGTGGCTGAGATATAAAGCATCATTGGTTCTCCAACACCTGGAGCGGCTAGGATTGGGTTGCCCGCTAATAGGGTTTTTATCTCCTCCAATCATGCCGTGGCCGCATCCGTCCATTCAAAGTTGTCTGTGCGCCTCAGCAGTCTATAGAGTGGTAATGCTTTTTCTCTCAATCTGGAGATAAAGCGGCTTAAGGCCGCCACACAACCTCCAAGCTTTTGGACTTGTTTTAGGTCGGTTGGCGTAGTCAGCTGTGACAGGGCCCGGATTTTAGTTGGGTTCGCCTCAATTCCTCTATTGGATACGATGAACCCTAGTAGTTTTCTGACCGGAACGCCGAAGACGCATTTTTCTAGATTTAGCTGTATGTCATATGTTCGGAGGTTGTCGAACGTGAGGCTGAGATCATCCACCAAAGTTTCGACGTGTTTGGTCTTGATGACTACATCTTCGACATATGTCTCCACTGTCTTGCCAATTTGTTTCTCTAAGCATGTTTGAATCATGCGTTGATACGTGTCACCGGCGTTTTTGAGCCCAAAGGGCATGGTGTTGAAGCAAAAGGGCCCGTACAGAGTGATAAACGTCGTTGCGGCCTGGTCGGATTCCTTCATTTTATCTGATGGTATCCGGAGTAAGCATCAAGGAAACATAACGAGTCATGTCCTGCGGTTGCATCTATAATTTGATCAATACGGGGTAGTGGAAAAGGATCATTAGGGCAAGCCTTGTTTAAGTCTGTGAAGTCGACACAAAGGCGCCAGGATTTATCCTTCTTTGGTACCATGACTAAGTTGGCTAGCCAGTCCGGATGTTTAATTTCCCTTATGAATCCGGCTTCCAGTAACTTGGCCAGCTCTTCCCGCATCGCTTGTCTTTTGGGTTCGGAAAATCATCATAGTGACTGCTTGACTGGCTTGAACCCTTTGATGATGTTAAGGCTGTGTTCGGCTAGCCTGCGTGAGATTCCCGGCATGTCTAAAGGATGCAAGGCGAATATGTCCCAGTTTTTGCGGAGGAAGGCGCGCAAGGCGCTGTCTACCATCGGGTCCAGTTGTGCCCTAATGGATGTCATCTTGTTGGGGTCCGTCGGATGCACTTGAAATTTGATAATTTCATCAGCTGGCTTGAAGGAGGTAGATTTTGATCTTTTGTGAAGGACTACGTCATCCTTATCCACCGTAGATCGTAAGGTGGTTAACTCTTCGGCCGTGAGGGCCTCAGATGGTGCCTCTAGGGCTAAGGATGCGGTTTTGTTTTCGGCATGGAGTGCTCTGTCCGGATCAGTTGCTACTGTGATTATTCCATTGGGCCCTGGCATTTTAAGCTTCATGTACCCGTAATGGGGTATGGCCTGAAAGCATTAGAAAGCGTCCCGCCCTAGAAGGGCGTGGTATCCGCTATTGAAGGAGACAATGTGGAAGAGCAGTTCCTCCGACCTGTAGTTCTCGGGTGTACCGAATAGTACGTCGAACTTAATGCTTCCCAAACACCGGGCTTCCCGGTTGGGAATAATTCATCTAAAGGTTGTATTACTTTGTTCAATGCGGGATTTATCAACCTGCATTTTTGCAAGCGTGTCCTCGTATATGAGGTTGACTCCATTGTCGCCGTCCATGAGTACTTTAGTAAGGAGAAATATGTCTACTATTGGGTTTAGTATGAGAGCGGCTGTGGCTCAGACCGGCCGGAATCGTGGTTCGTCGTCGGCAGAAAAAGTGATTGTTGCGTCGCTCCATGGGCTTGAAGTGCTTATTTGATGAACCTCGGCAAGTTCGCGATGTGCTCTCTTGCGCCGGTTTTTTGAGGAAAATGTCTCGAAGACAGTGAGGACAAAGTTGTTCTCCCCTGAAGTTGCGGTGTCGAGGATTGCTTCACCGCTTTTCTCTACCTGCCGGAGTACCCAACATGCTCTAAGGCTATGGGTTGGGGTAATGTCCGCGGCGGCATGTATTTGACAAGGCTTATCTAAGAGTTCGTCCAGAATGGACCTGTGTCCTATGAAAGGTATGTTTTTCTTACCAATGGGCATTTTACCGAATGCCCTACCAGGGTATGTCCGTTTTGCTTTGACGGCATATTGTCCGAAGATGGACTGCTCCAGATGTGTATTATGGGCCTTCCACTTACTTTCCATAGTGCAGTACTTTCGTACTAAATGCGATAATTCCGTAAAACTCTGTATTTGATGGTGGTTGAGGGCATTCAAGACTCCCTCGTCCATGCAACTGCGGTGAAATATGGGAACCGCGTCGTCATCGCATCAGTCCTTAATCTTGTTTTTAACAAGCGGCAATCTGGCCCAAAAGTAATGCATATTCTTTTGGGGTTGCTGTTGTATGTACAGGAGATCACGTATGCTCGGAAGTTCGGAGTTACTTTGCGAGCATGTACGGTGGTGGGTGGGTGTGGATAAATTTGAGTCCCGACCCAATGTAGTGTCCGGGGTTCATACAACCTCTGGTGTGGATGATCCAGGTCCTGCGGGATCTGAATGTCCTGCGGGCCCGGCGTTTGTCCCTGAGTTCGAAAGACACGAGGTGCCACATAAAAGAGGTATGTTCGGCTCAAAGAGTTCAGAGATCCGAATAGCGCCGGTCTCCGTTTCACGAGGGGAAATATCTTTGGCCCGGTCCTCACCGACCGCCACCAGGTGAGTGATCGGGGTGGAATTGTCTTCCTCCTGACCGAATTTAAGCCCGTTCCGATCATTGGGTGATGAAAGCCACAGGGTGGAAATACGATCCAGCAGCTCATTTAAGGACGAAGAATGTAACGGAGTCGTGTCTTCGAAGTGTTCGGAGCCGATAGAGAAGTGGTGCTCGATGACCGCGGGGGCGCGGTCGGCCTAGCAGCCATGCGGGCGCATACAGCGAACCCGCCGAGCTGGATGACCTGACCCAAAGCCAGGTTGTTTCCGAGGGTGATGACGTCGTTGATGACGAGACGAGCCATCGATCGCTTATCGCGAGCACACATCGGAGCTCTCAATGAAAGCACCGTTGTCGGTGTCAAAACCGGCAGATCTCGGGTAGGGGTGCCCAAGATGCGCGTCTAAGGATCGATGGTAACAGGAGACTGGGGACACGATGTTTACCCAGGTTCAGGCCCTCTCGATCAAGGTAATACCCTACTTCCTGCTTGACTGATCTTGATGAATATAGGGTTACAAGAGTTGATCTACCTCGAGATCGTAATGGCTGAAACCCTAGGAGTCTAGCCTATGCAATTGTTATTCTGCTACCCTCTACAAACTAGACCCTTTGGTTTATATATCCACCGGAGGAGGCCTAGGGTTACAAAGATTACTTGGGAAGAAAGGAATCATTACACCTGAAGATCTATCCTACCTTTCTACATACACAGGAGTCCTAACCGGACACAAGGGATGTGAGTTTATCTCCATCTTCACGGCCCATCTGTCCGGCCCAGCTTCGGCAGACCGGACACTCGTGGACCCCCAAATCCAAGACTCCCTCAGTTTGTGAACACATTTTTCAGATCTTAAGATATCGTTAAGTGTAACAATAGTCCAAAAACAACATTGAGATTATGGCATTGGAAGTACGATCATATTGAATCAACCCAAACTTGTTTGTTAGGGATTGAGATAGTATTGGTTGTATTCAATTGTAATTACACGGAGTGTTGACACGCGATTTTTACCTTTGGACCTTGAGAGTATCGTAGACACTTCTTTACATACGATGAGCTTTGGGGTTCCTCAAACATCACTTGTAACACGGTGATCATAACAACAACTCACAGGTTCATCCGAAAGTTTGACAAGAGACTAGATAGCTCAAGAGTGTGATTTGCTCCTAAAACGATGGAGAGATATTCTTAGGGCTCTCTTAGTGTGACGACATCATTCATTGTATGTCCATACATAGGTGACTATGTTGCGGGGATGCCGGAACACAAATGAGAAATAAGATAAAACGGGTAACGAGGATTTTGGTATAGTGAGCATGGTGATGACTCAGGAGGATACCGATGCATCCTGTGTTTTGTGAAGCATCACAAAGGAAAGGGAACATCATAGGATAACCAAAGGTTTGCTCGAATATCATGTGTGTGCTCATAGGGATCGATACAGACGTCCACAGTCCCGCTATCGGTCATTGAACAAACTATTTCGTTCATGTCTATGTGTTACTGATTCTTTTTGTGTGCTCATAGGGATCAATCACAAGTTTAAGGCAATCACGATCTGCTGTGTGTTAGTACGACAGGATTCATGATAATAGAGTTGTAGAGTTGTTTCATGAAAATTAAGAATAGTTCCGATAGGATCCGAAAGCGTTTCGGGGTCACGGGAAAGGTTTCGGAGAGTATCTGGTAATACGGGGTATTATCGATAAATTATATATATGTGGAAATTGTTTACAGAGATTTAATATACATATATAATGGTCTGGAGGTATTTAGAACATTTTATATTTAATTTAACTATCAATTGGCCTTAAAACACCACGAGGATGTAGGCAACTTGGGCCACAAAGGCCCAAGTAGGAAAGCGCCCTCCCTTCCATGTGGGGGGAGTGAATTAGACAAGGGGAGGGAGTCCAACTCCCTCTCCCTTGGTTGGCGCCGCAAGAGGGACTATCCCCCTTGGTGGCTGCCCTCTCCTCCTCCTCCAACCTATACATATTAGGAGTTTGTTCTCTATGGACATATAAGTTGTAGAACCTCATCTAGTTCTTTTGGTTCTAGTTCTAGTTGGTCCTAGTTGACTAATTACAGCTTTTCTAATCCTCTTGTACTCATAATTAGAAGCCTCGTGTGGTTCTAATCTCGTCCCTCTAATTCTCCGATGACGATTAGCTCTGGACAGCGAAGCGCTGCCGGATCGTGAAGGTTGCTCGCTTGCAACCAAGTGAAGAGGCCATGCTTTCGGTCTTAGGTTCGAGGGATCATTCATGGGTGGTATGAGGGATCATTCATCAATGGTTTGAGGGACTCCAAGCACGATCTAAAATGACACATTCTTCTTTCGCTTCAACTCGGTGACGGTAACGATCGTGATCCCAACCCGTTATGTATCTTCATATTGATCTTGGGTGATCGTAGGTGTGTTTTGTTCTACTACATTTCCCAACATCATGGTGGAGGCCAAAGACCTAGACGGTGCCTGCCAAGAGAAGAACGACAACCTTGGTTGTCGCCCCCATCGGGATGAGCAAGTCATCCAGAGTTTCCTCCGGTACGATGTCACCTCTACCCGTCTCCGAGAACGCACCGAGGCCAACAACCTCAATCGCAAGCCATCAAGTGCAGCGGGAGAGAGCCTGCAACATGGACGAGATCCACCGGTAACTCACCTCCCATGCCGCCAAGACCAGGGGTGAATTTACCGTACGAGCACCCTGGGCACGTACCCGGGCTCGATCCCGTCGATTTTTTAAACTATAGTGAACCTTCCTAGGCATCGTATGCCCAAAAATGCTCAAAACATGAAAATACGATGGAAAATAAGTGAACTTCTCTAATTGGGCTAGTTTGGGCGTTATTCTACAGTTTGGACCTTACTCAATTCAGCTAAGTAATCACATGGTCCACAACAACCAGTAGGCGTTGTTCGTTGGATCGTTCACATGGACTGACGCGGAATCCATCAATGCATGTTCATTTGCGTACGCGGGAACGGGAGACGGAGTCGTGACCTACGATCTGCTACGCAGCTGCGCCTCCAACACGGCGAGGGCGCGAGGCAGACTCTCGCCTGCTAGAACTCGGCAGCCAGATCAACATCGGTCGCAAGATTGCAAAAAAGAGACCATAGATGATGCACGGCCAGGCCTCGGCTATGACTCCGGCGGGCGACGGTCAAGATCGAACGCGCAAGCGCGGGCGCCACATCGGCGAATACTCTGGTACCGCCGGTGGGAATTCAACTACATCTCGATCTGGTGTTGGGTTATCACCATCAACACTAGCGACACGAGCAGCGGTAGAGAGCGCTCAACCCGTTGAAGGCCATGACCAAGAGACATCCAGTACTAGAGCGCCAACAATTAGGGCTGAAGGCAAGCAACAACAAGGTGAGTTATCTTTGTAATTTAGGAATTTGTGCATTTGAATGCTTGCCGACTCTAATTATGCTCGTTAAAAATTCAGAGTTGAGCAGATTTTTTGTTGATACTAGAAGATATTCACAAGTGGAATTGCCACAAGACCCACAACCAAATGATGTTCACGAACATGATGACAACATGATAGATGAGGTTCAAGACTGGATTGAGCGGGAAATGCTCAAGGATGATGATGATGAGGTGAATTTGGAGGATGAGGATGATGATGAGTTTAATCCGGCTGAAATTGTGTGTGATCCCGCTCATAAGCAACAAATTGTTGATTATCATCTTAATGTTCAAGATCAGGTGAGAAGAGCATATATATTGAAGGGTCCTACCCAACCAACAAGCAAATTTGATCGCAAAAAATTGGTAGCAAGAGCCGTGCATTTTCCAAAAAATTGGTATAAGGATTATGATTGGTTAGAATATATTGTGTCCGAGCAAGCCCCATTTTGTTTCTATTGCTTTCTTTTTAAGCAACCAGGAAGTAGTACACATTTGGTTATGATGTCTTCGCAAAAAAAGGATTCAAGGATTGGAAGCATGCATATCATGCTTTGCCTTCTCATGTTGGTGGGGTAAACAGTGCGCACAACAAGGCAAGATTGCATTATGCTGATTTTGGTAATCAAAGACAAAGCGTGTCTAGTAAGTTTGCTAGGACATCCAAGGAGTCTGAAGTACTTTACAAAATTCGTTTGCACACTTCTCTCGGTTGTGCGAGATATTTCATTGCTCAAGGCTTAGCTTTTTGTGGCCATGATGAAAGTTCAACTTCACTGAACAAAGGTAACTTCCGTGAGATGGTAGATTGGCATAAATCTAGAGATGAGAAAGTGAGGCATGCTTTTTGACCATGGTGGTAGAAACTCTGATACGGTGTATCCTATGGACATCACCATGTCAAGAGTCTGCTTGGGAAGTGACACGTGTGACCTCTATTTCTCATACATAAAGGTGAATCATCTCCTTTACACGTGTTCACTTGACCCCTTCGAGGATGGTATACTACTTGACACTCCTCTCGTGTGCATGCATAGGTATTGTCGGAGCTTCACGGATGGCGAGGAGGAGTGCAAGCGCCAAGGATCACCTACACCATCTGCGAGGGAAGCTTGGAAGAGAAGACGGAAGAAGACGGAGCTGCTGATACTACAGCGGCCGGACATCCGGGCCAAAGGCCGGACATCCGGCGCTTCAGCAACGGCCGGACATCCGGCACTCCTCCCGAAAATCCGGGCCCTCCTTCACAGAAGCTGGACCGAGCCAGCCCGGACATCCGGCCGTAACCCCGGACATCCGGCTCGCCCCGAAGCCCCGGACATCCGGCTGCCAGCCCGGACATCCGGCCTTGCCTGCGTGCATGTATCCGGGCCGATGCCCATGTACCCGTTTCGCCCCTCACTTACCCCTTCATGACCCTAGACTATATATACTCCTCCACCTCCACCATTTTAGGGTTAGCAAATGTGATAGCTCATTTTAGACTAGAGCTTTGCTCATCTATGTGGTTCTACTCCTACGAGTGACCGCGGCCCCTCTACGGAGAAGATCCACACTGGATTCAAGACCCCTAACGGGAAGATCCTTCACGGATTCAAGGCCTCCTCTTGGAGATGAACTCTACCCATGTATCTTTCCCTTTGTTGTTCATGTATCTTGTGATCTTGTGTGTTTGATTGTCTAGTGGATGTGTGATTGGACTTGTTCTTGAGTGTTTCCCTCGTGATTTCCCTTTGTGTTCTTCGTGTTCATCGTGGGATCCCCTCCATTTCGTGAAAGATCGGCCACATAGGGTTCCACCCTGTATCATATGGTATCATGAGCCACGGTTTCTCACGAATTTGGAGCCTCTCCACCGTTTTCTAGCCTTGTTTTGTTGTGTTCATCCCCAATTTCGAAAATTCCCCACCAAAAATAGCCCCAAAATTTTTTGTGATCTGTTGGTTAGATGATGTTTTGTTGATTTTGATCCGTGGATTTGCTTGGTTTCAAGTGGATCTAGCATTTCCCCAAGTTTCCCCATCTTTCCTCCACAAAATCTCTCAAATTTTGAGCCCCAAATCATCAATTTCCGCCCCAAATTCGAAAAGTTCGTCCCGATTCAGATCTGGAATCTTCGGGCCGGACATCCGGGCCACTGGCCGGACATCCGGGCCATCGGGCCGGACATCCGGCTCCTGGAGGGCAAAATCCCGCGCGGTTCTGGACATCAGGCCCCGGAAATCCGGCCCCGGCCCCGGATGTCCGACCCCTGGGAATTTCAGACTTTTTCATTTCACCGTTTTGTCCATAACTAATTCATCCGAACTCCGATTTCGACGTTCTTGAGCTCGTATTAAAGCTCTTGACATCCCCCATAACACAAAAATACCACCATAATCATTTGACTCCATCATATTTTGTGGATTTTGGCATCTTTTCCTAGGGCCTCCACCACATCATCCGCATAACCACCACCGACTTCCGCAATCTAACCAATTTTGTTCCCATACCATTTGTGGTTGCTTGTGTAGTGATTTGAGTCTCCTAAGGTGTTTAGGCTACTTAGGGACCATTGCTTCTTCATCAACCACCACCACCACTTCCGCATACCCATTGCCCATTATACATAGCCAACCAAACTTAACCCAATTTTGTTCGAGCTTGTTTGAGTTGTGGCTTGTGTCTCCTAAGGTGTTTCGGCTACTTAGGGTCCGTGACTTCAACTCCGACTTCGTGTATAGCCCATCATTCCACTTCCGCAACCACCACGGCATTGCCGCTACCACCATTTGATATTTGTCCTTGAGATTTTGAGTTGTGGTTTTTCCGTTTCCTAAGGTGTTTCGGCTAATTAGGAACGGGTCTACATCAAGAGCACCACCTCTCATCATCGACACGGACGGTAACTTCGACGACATCATTGTATATTCCCTTGCAATTGCATTGTTAACCCCTAGCCCATTTTGCGTCACTTGCCTATCGAGACTAGCCTTTGAGTATTGCCGGCAACGTTACTTGTGCACATTAGTGATCATCGACCCGCCCTTCCATTGCATACATACCATATCATCTTGGTATCAGCATATCACCCCTTGTGTCACAAGATTGTTCCCGCATATACACAATTGCTATCTTGGTTTGTGCATCGTGGCCACATATACAAAAAAAAGAGAATAAAGCTTTTAAGCAAAAAGAGAAAGACAAAGAAGCTTGTAAGCAAGAGACATAGCATCGCATCATATGATATTATACTTGATCATCTTGGATCATCTTGTGCTAAAAGCACCGGAACATCATACACATAGCATACTTGGGATAGAAAGTTCATACATTTTGCATCTTATAGGTTGTGCACAAGTGTCGTATCCGCCTAACGAGCAATCGTGCTAGCGTCTCTCTTGAGTTGTGCAACACGAGCGTTTTCCGTGGACTCCACATTTTGTGCTCATTCCTTGGTTGCACGACCCCATCTATCTATCCGTGTGTGTGTTTCCGTGTGCCACTTATTGCTATTGGTCTCCTTGTTTCACTTGCAAATTTGTGAATCTCTTTCAACATTATTGACTCTTTCTAACATTTTGCATCAAATTTTTGTGCCACTATCCTCACCGAGCTACTCCATAAGCTTTACTTGATAGGTGTGAGTGAACAAGTCCGGTACCAATTCCACTATTCTTTCATTTCACATTGAGTGAAACGGGATACATCCTCAACATTCGGAAAAGGTAACTTGGTATTGTTTATCTCATCTCCTACTCACCTTTGCTCGAGTCTTGTGATGGATAGGAAAAGCATTTCATCTACTTCGGTCTACAACAACAACGACAAGTTCGATGCCATGACGAACAACTTGTGTGCCAACATGGATGCTCAAATGAAGGAGCTCAAAGCCCTCCTCAAAAACCGCAAGAGGTCTCCCTCATCTTCGAGAAGACGCTCTAGTGCACATCCTTCCGAGCTACTATCTCCGGCAAGATCTCATCGGCATCGACACCATCAACGACAAGAACGTGAAGGTCAAGAGCTCAACACCAACAACCGCTCAACGACTTCACCGTACACCTTGGCATCTTCGCCAAGCGACTTCAAGGCATCTTCGCCTTTGGACATGCGGCATCTTCGCCCACAAGAACCTCAAGCTTATGATCAAGAGAAGCTCCCCAAGCTCAAGTCCGCGACTTCCACGAGCTACTACGACCTCGACAACAACGACCATGAGATTCCTTTCTTTGGGACTCAAGACCCCGAGGAGTATCTCGAGTGGGAGCACAAGATGGACGACTACCTCACGCTACATCAAGTTCCCTACGAAGATCAAGTGAAGTGCGCCACAAGAAACTTCCACGACAACGCGTCAACATGGTGGCTTCACACAACTTCGACGAGCTTCAACGTGACTTGGCCCAAGACGAAGAAAGCCATGCGACAAGAGTTCGTGCCTTCCACCTACACGGAACTACTTCTACGCCAATTGGAGAACACCATTCAAGGATCCAAGTCCATCGACAAGTACTTCAAGGAGATGAAGATGGCCTTGCAACGAGCCGGCGTGGACGACCCCATTTCAATGAAGCTCCACTTCATGATGGGATTGCACAATGACGTCTACAAGACTATCTTCTTCGAGAACTACAAGTCCCTCGACGACAACTACATTGGTGCTCTCAAGGCGGAACAAGAACTTATGAAGGCCAAGGCTTCTCCACCGCAAGCACACTTCTCGAAGACCAAGCTCCAAGATGGCGAGCATGAGGCTAGTACCACCATGATGTCCAAGCCCGACGAGCTCCAAGACGACGTTCCCAAGTTCGACTTAATCGCCATCCCTCTTTGTGGCATTGATGATGCCGAGTCTACTTCGACTCTTTTTCAAGACGGTGCGGCGACGACTACGACTACGGAGCCATTCGAGGACCAAGCTTTGGAGGCGAACGACATGGTGACGAGCAAGGATGATGCTTCCATCTTTGGAGGCGAGAGTGATGATGTGCCATCTTCGGCCTTCATCCACGACGACAATGAGGAGATGGTTGAGCATGGGATTTTCCCTTCGACCACGGCGACGTATGATGACTTGAGTGACTTGTGCCACCATATTGAGAGTGAGAGTGAGTTCACCACTAGCCCCATATATGATGAGCTGACCCAATTCCCATGTGAGGAGAGCCACAACCCCCACCACTTGAGTGAGATGAGTGACTCCACCATATGCGAGCTTGAGTGCACCTACCTTGAGGGAGTGAGTGAGCCACCACATAGAGAGAGTGAGATAGTTGATAGGGCATGTGAGGCCACTTTCAACACTAACGACTTGACCTCTACCTCTATTGTGTCTTCTCATTCGGTGCTAGGTCCCACATATGATGACGCGCCGATTCTCGACGACTTCGTCCTTCCATTGGACAAGACGATGGCCATGGTGGAATATGATGCACCCCCCACATGGTTCCATCAAGTTGATGATGATGACCACCATTTGGTCTTTCCCACCTCACCTACACCACATGAGTGGAATGAAAAAGGTAACAAAGGTGAAGGTGATGCTCTCGTCCCACTAGTGGACTATGTTGACATTGATTGCTTGCATGATGTTGATCCACCTATTGCCATGCTTCGTGCTAGTATGATTTCCCCATGCGATGATTTACCCATTTATGATGAGTTTGATGATTGTCATGTGGAGTCTATTAGTTGTGATGCCATGTTGCATAGGATTTCTTGTGATAATTCTATTGGTAACATCATGTTTGACAATCCACTTGACTTGTCATATGCTATGCATGAGATCTATAATATGTCCTATTTGCAATCTCTTCGTAGTAACTATGCATATGCCATTAAGATAAACCCAATTTGCACTTATGGCATAGATGACAAGCCCATGGTTATTGGCATTTGTTTTTCTTGTGATGATATTGACATGCTTCCTTTGCATCATATCCATCATATGCCATGCCATGATTACCTAGCTTCCGACATGCATTGTTTTGGATGTTGTTCCACTTCTCCACATTATGCTTCCGATATTGCTTATGAGGAGACCCCCATAGTTTCCTCATACTTTTCTGGAGATTTTGACCCATCCCATCCATTGCATAATCCCCATGCTTGTGTGCACAATATGCTCCCCATGAATGAACATGCTATAGATGTGCCATATAATTGTATGCTCAATTTGCATCCACATCATGCTATACACAATAACTATTCATTCATGATGGATGACATGTTCTTATACCATGCATCAAATTTCTTTGAGAGATGCTTATCTTGTGCTAACTCTAACGTGCACATACACATCATGATGGATGATGTGTACATTTACCACGCGCACAATTTCTTTGGTTTGTGTCTCTTTTGTGTAGGTACCCATCCATACTCGTCAACTTCACAAACACATGAGTTGACGAAAAGAGCTCTAGAGAGCAACGATGACTTGGGATATCGTGGATTGTCTTTCCCACCGCTCCTTTTGCGCAAACACTTCGCGCATTCCTTCTACATGGCACTCACATGGTTATGGGTTATTGTCCATTATATCTCTTATGCCCACCTTGCCATGTTCACTTTGCATGATATGCTCATTTATATGCCTTTGCCATGCATTCGTGACCCATGCTTTGCATTACACTTGATGATTCATTCTCATACTTGGAAGTGTATTTGCAAGCTTGGTGGAGATATTGCTTGTTATTGCCATGATTCCTTTGCACACCATGCCTATTATGATGCTTTGACCTTGATTTGTGATCGTGCTTGCGATATGTCATGTGCATTGCCTATATCCACTATTTGCTCACATGACATGATTGCCATGCCTTCTCCTAGTGTGTTGCATCTTCGCTCCACTAGTTTGCATAACTTGATCACCATGCTTGCTTCATGTAATGCATCACCCATGATTCATACTTGCTCCTTTCATGCGGTTGATGACAACCATTGCCATGCTTTGCACATGATTGATATTGCTTGTTTTAGTCTTGCCAATGAGATTGCCCCCATAGCATTCTCTCATTTATTTGGAGATTTTGACATCATTCTTGTGAAGCATGCTTGTCTTACCTCTTTGCACCATATGCCTAGTGCCATGAATATAGCCATTGTTGCATCATCTTATTCATGCACTTTTGCTCCTAATGGTTATGTGCAAGAGAAGAGAACCATCATGATGGATGATGTGTTTATCTACCATGCGCATACGTTCTTCCTTTTGTTGTGTGCATGTGTAGGATACTTGGACTATGTGTCGACTTCCACTTCACGTGAGTTGACTATTCGAGCTCTTGAGAGCGAACCACTTTCTACCACGACGCTTCGACATCGCACTTGCTTGTGCTTCGGCATTGTTGAGGATGCACAAGGACACGTTTTCAAGGTGATATCCTTCTCTTTCGAGAACCCAAAAACCATGAGCATGACTATTGTGGATCATACTACATGTGTTGATTGCACCATGAGACTTATTTGTCATCTTGGACCCCTTGATCGCGCACATGTTAGTGATATTGCTTTCTTTCACGATAGCCAAATTGCCATGCCTCATGTTATATATGCCTTGTGTGTTGCATCCAATTCTTGGATTACTTGTCCCTATCATATGCTTGGTTGCAACAATGTCATCTCTTCACATATGCCATGTCCCATTGCTTTTCACATGATTGACTTGATGGCCTCACACATGTTGAACAATTGCTCTTTCTATTGTGTTGAGTGCCATACTATCTTCACTACACCCTATGCACATTATGCTTGGATTGTCTTGCACGTGACCCATGTGTTTAGACACTTCATTTTACATGGTGTTGTGAATGATTCTTATGCCTACCATAGACCTTTCATGGAGCGCTTTATGCATGCTTGCTATGACCATGAGGTAGATGCTTATTCTCCTGACACACATATGTGCATCTCTACCTCACATTTACATGCTTGTTTCCATGATGACCTTGATTGTGCTCAATTGATGTGCTTAAATGCCATACCACAAACCTTTGTCACACCCTATGCTATGCTTGATGACAACACTTGTTGGGTAAATCACCTCTTGAATGTTTGGTTTTGCACTAACGCTAACCACATTTGTTTTTCCAAGTGTTTGTTGTCTTTGCTCCTTTTGAAGGAATCACTAGACGGAGAGACATTGGAGAGTGCCCATGTTGAGCTTCAAGATGATGAGCACTTCGTGATGGTCCACATCTACACGACGACGCCATCTCTTTCCCATGGTGATTTGGTTTTCGATCCGAGGTCGGATCTTTTCCAAGGGGGAGGGGATGATACGGTGTATCCTATGGACATCACCATGTCAAGAGTCTGCTTGGGAAGTGACACGTGCGACCTCTATTTCTCATACATAAAGGTGAATCATCTCCTTTACACGTGTTCACTTGACCCCTTCGAGGATGGTATACTACTTGACACTCCTCTCGTGTGCATGCATAGGTATTGTCGGAGCTTCACGGATCGCGAGGAGGAGTGCAAGCGCCAAGGATCACCTACACCATCTGCGAGGGAAGCTTGGAAGAGAAGACGGAAGAAGACGGAGCTGCTGATACTACAGCGGCCGGACATCCGGGCCAAAGGCCGGACATCCGGCGCTTCAGCAACGGCCGGACATCCGGCACTCCTCCCGGAAATCCGGGCCCTCCTTCACAGAAGCTGGAACGAGCCAGCCCGGACATCCGGCCGTAACCCCGGACATCCGGCTCGCCCCGAAGCCCCGGACATCCGGCTGCCAGCCCGGACATCCGGCCTTGCCTGCGTGCATGTATCCGGGCCGATGCCCATGTACCCGTTTCGCCCCTCACTTACCCCTTCATGACCTTAGACTATATATACTCCTCCACCTCCACCATTTTAGGGTTAGCAAATGTGATAGCTCATTTTAGACTAGAGCTTTGCTCATCTATGTGGTTCTACTCCTACGAGTGACCGCGGCCCCTCTACGGAGAAGATCCACACCGGATTCAAGACCCCTAACGGGAAGATCCTTCACGGATTCAAGGCCTCCTCTTGGAGATGAACTCTACCCATGTATCTTTCCCTTTGTTGTTCATGTATCTTGTGATCTTGTGTGTTTGATTGTCTAGTGGATGTGTGATTGGACTTGTTCTTGTGTGTTTCCTCTCGTGTTTTCCCCCGTTTCCCTTTGTGTTCTTCGTGTTCATCGTGGGATCCCCTCCATTTCGTGAAAGATCTGCTGATTAGGGTTCCACCCTGTATCAAACTCTAAGATGCTTGCTGTTGAAATTCAAAAAGATCTTGCAAAGTGTTGCACAGAAGAGGTCACCAATGCGTTCATGAGAGAAACTGGTGATATGAAATTTGTTGTGCTTATCAATGAGTCACGTGATATACCCGTCAAAGAGAAAATGGCAGTAATGTTGAGGTCAGTAGTTGTTTATTATTTTTTTAAACTGTTATTTCATAGTTGTCTCCTACTTTTATTTAACCTTGTTACAAAAAAACTTGTTGTAGGTATGTCAATGATAAAGGGAAGGTCGTGGAACGATTTCTTTCTCTATACCATGTCAGTGAGACTACATCAAAGGCACTGAAGGTAGCTCTTGTTGACATTCTTGATCGTCATAAGTTACCCATTCATAGGCTACAAGGGCAAAGATATGATGGAGCTTCAAATATGAGAGGTGAATTTAATGGTTTGCAAAAGAAAATTCTTGATGAGAACCTGTATGCCTTTTATGTGCATTGCTTTGCACATCGTTTACAATTGGTGGTTGTCTCAGTTTCTAGTTGTTGCTCCTCTATTCATGATTTGTTTGAGTATGTCTCCTTAATTGTGGAAACAACTATGGTATCTTGCAAGAGAAGGGATTCACTAAGGGAAGAACATCACCAAAATATCTTAGATCAGCTTGAGAGAGGTGAGCTATTTAGTGGAAGAGGTTTGAACCAAGAAACAAATCAAGACCCGTGGATACCACATGCGGTTCGCACCATACAACTTTGCTTCGTTTGAGTCAAATGTGGAAGTTAGTCGTATATGTGCTTCGTGAGGTCAATGATGAAGGGCGTGGACCGTCTCAAGCAGTGGGTTTGATAGAAATAATGGAGAGTTTCAAATTTTCTTTTGTATTGCATCTTATGATAAAGTTTCTTGCTATCACAAATGAACTCTCACGAGTCTTGTAGAGAAAAGATACAAACATTGTAATGCCATTGAATTAGTTGGTGATGTCAAAGCTCAGTTGGCCTCTATGAGAGAAAGTGGTTGGGAAAGCTTGTTTGATGAAGTCCAACACTTTTGTGTTGCCAAAGGTATTCCGGTGGCCGATATGAATGAAAGGATACCGGTCTGAGGTCATTCAAGGCATGATGGTGTGACTTACACCAATCTTCATTTCTACCGAGTTGAGATCTTCTATGTTGCCATTGACAAGATATGCACTGAGATGAATCATAGCTTTAATGAAGCATCTTTGAATATAATAGTGGCCTTCTCATGTCTTCATCCAGAAAATTCCCTCTCCAAGTTTGATGTTGACAAGCTTGCTAGCTTAACTGAAGTTTATCATCGAGATTTCTCTAGTGGTGATCGTGCAATCATAAGAGGCCAACTTCAAACTTACATTCTTCATGTACGAAGGCAGGATGCCTTCTCTTCTTGTAAAGATATTGAAAGTTTAGCTACAACGATGGTTTAAATGAACAAACATTTGGTTTTCCCATTGGTGTACAGAATCATAGAGTTGGTTTTGTTATTGCCAGTCTCAACGGCATCGGTTGAAAGAGCTTTCCCGGCAATGAAGATTATCAAATCTAGATTGTGCAGCAACATGAATGATACATGGTTTAATGACTTGATGATTTGCTACACCAAGAGGGAGATTTTTAAAGGACTTGATGATGATGTTATTATTAAACGGTTAGAAGCCATGAAGTATCAAAAAGGGCAATTTCCCAGGTCCAATTAGCATATTATTTGTACGCTTCATTCTATCTAATGTATTTAATTTCAATGAAAATTTTATAAAGTGTTAATGTGTATTATCTTGTAGATTATGTTGTGTACACAAGGATGAACATTGGAGATTGAACTATTGTCATCGAGACGTCGAAAGGTTTGGTTGTGTGACAAGTGTCGGAGAGTTATTTGATTAGGTATTGTATTCAAGTTTTTGTTTACTTCTTTGATCTATAAAAAATTAGTGCGTATAGTGCACAAGACATTTTATCCAAATAAATGATGCTTATCGTGTTTGATAGACCAAAGTAAATTTTAGCTTACAACGTGCTCGGGCTTTGGAAATTCGCTAGCTCCACCACTGGTCAAGACGTCGTCCATCCACCACCTGCGAGCGCCGCCGACCAAGGGCGTCCTCACCATGCCTACCGGTGCTGCCGCCCCAGGTCCAAATTCCTCCGTGATGCGAGATCCACCACCACGCGGCCCACGCCGATGCCCATGCCTGGTACCGTCGGGAGCCGCCATGCTGCCGGAAGACCCACACCCCATGGATCTGGCTGGCCGTGCACCGCTGCAAGTCTATCACCACCGGGAATCGCTGTGCTGTCGGGAGGGAAGCACCACACAAATCTGGGCGCTCACGCCGCCCGCGGATCCGAGTGAGGGGGGAGAGGCCCTCCTCCGCCGTCGTCGCACGCACGAGATTTGTCCCGCGCCGACCACTGGCAGCGACGGTGGGGGAGATGAGCGCTAGGGGAGGGCTAGGCGGCGGTGGCTGAGACCTCCCGTGCCGCCCGCGAGGGGGTGACACAAGTCGCAGTCAAGGGATGTACTATAGCTGGTAATAAAAGGAATTGTGGATCTTAGTCCTAAGAGATGGAACCATTTGAGAGGTGCAAGCCTATGCTCTGGAGCTTGCAAAAAATGCAGTGGACCGCGAGGGTTGTAAGATCTATCCCACAAAAGGAAATGGAAGCGTAAGATCTATCCCACCTCGGCAGTATGCAGAAGTGCTAGAATTCGAACATCTAAAAAATTTCATGATGAAATATGAAAGGAATCTTTTGGAATAGCAGAGGTCTTAAAGACTTGGCTAAAAAACGGTTCCTTGCAGAGGCGTCTATTGAATATAAATTAGATTTCATAGCCATTTCCGAAACTGGACGGGACAACTGATAGAGGCGAGGGGCCCGATCTTTTGATGAGATGGTAACTATCGATTTGGTGGAGTCGACTTTGACGATCCGACTACGAACGTGCACGACGTTGCGCCTTAGCAATCGCTAAACCAATCTCCTGGGGTTACTGACGATGCCGGAAGCACGATCAGCCTAACCACGAAGGTCTATTCCTGCATGCAATCGAAGAACAAGCAAGAATCTGATAAAGCAATCTGAATATTGCAAATATAGATGAAGAATTGATAAAGGTGGGGATCCGTAAGCGGTCTTGGTCTAGTCGTTGGACACAAACAAAGTACACGAAGTTGCAATGGATAACTTTTGACTAAACAAATCCCCAAGAAAAAGCTACTAGATGGATCTACTTATATAGGAGCAAGGGGTGGCGGCCAAGGAGGTGGAAGGACGTCCCAAGGCAGCCTAAAACTAACCCTAGGTCGTACAAGGCTCATGGGCCCAAGTGGAGGTGATGTAACACCTTTGGACTTGTAGTTTGACTCGGATTCTGCCGCAGCGTCAGATTGTTTCGTCGGTATCTCAACACTCCGGACGAATTTGAAGGTGAATCCAATTGGGTTGGAAGTGTACGAAATCTAGTTTCCACCAAAAAAAGAATCACCCAATTCGGAGTCCGTATGAAGGAGTTCTTGCCGTTTTGAGTCAGGTATGTCTATGCAGTCCGAATCTGGATGCAGAACGTGAGAGACTTGGACTCTATCTTCTCTTGGCCCAAAAGTGACGTGAGCGAACTTTTTGAACAACACCTAAACTTCTCTTTTTCCCTTATCTTCATATGTGGATTGTACAAATGTCCCATACACCTGGAATTAGACATGGCACAAAAGTCTGTGAAGTATTTTTGTCCTGGATGACATAAATAAATTGTTGCATAGTTTGCATTAGAAATCACCTCACAAATATACATGTATGCAATATTTTTGGTCGTATCCAAGGTAGTCATGTCCTCATCATCCTCCCTTTCTTGAAAATAGAGCCGTCCTCGGCGTTGCTTAATCTGAAATTTGGGTAAGAAAATAGACAAGGTGTACATGTTGTATATGTATATGTCATCCATTTTTACTTCCCTTAATTTTTGCACATATGACACATATATAGATGAGTAACTTTTGTAGTTCATAAAATATAAAGCCAAAATATTATCACAAGAAGTAGAAGGCATGAAAATATTGCAACTCAGTTTGCACAAATAAATGAAGCTCTTATTCATATCAAAAGATTAACAATGTTCATCATTAAACCATCCCAACATTGGTGAATAAACCTTACTTGCATGAAATTCACAGGCTACAACATGCCTAAATAAGCAAACATGTAATAAGTCATTTGACATAGAATCGTCACCAAGATTAGAGGTCATATCAAAATGATTAAACATTGGCACAATTATTTTCAAATTTATTTTATCCAAATCTGATTTATTCTCTAATTCACATGATTCTTTTGCATCAACAGTTAATTCAATGGGTCCACTCAAAATTGTTGGTTTTTTAGTTGTTTGATCACATGACGCATTCATGACAGTAACATGATTATCTAAACTAGGTGGTGTGCTCCAATCAACAGGAAATTCAATACATGATGTATTCAAGTTAACTAGATATGCATCATCCTCGTGTGAAGTTATATCATCATTGATTTTATTGTTACCTTGTCGCAAAGACGTAGCTGATGTAGGTACGGACGATGACAATCTACCATACACTTTAGATGATGTCACGCTCACAATTGGAGGTGTGGCTGCTCTAGTAGGTGCAATGACGGAGGAACCAACCAGTGGTGGTGAGCATGAACTGGAATAGTAGTTGTTGTAGTCACAGAATGCATCCTCCTGTATTTGTCTCTCAAAGGTACAAGCACGAACGTACATACCAATAATGCAACGAGGAATATACTGAAATCTTGCACGAATATCATGGTTCAAACCACCAAAAAATCTATTCATTGTATCATCCTCATATTCTTCTATGTCACAATGATGCATATAAGATTTGAACTCTTGGTAGTAAGCATGAACAGTGTTACTGCCTTGTTTTAATTGTTCCAATTTACGGAGCAATTCACGGCGATAGTAAGGAGGAAAAAAATGTTTTCTCATTACAATCTTCAAATATTTCCAAGTTGTGGGTTGGTTATCAATATTTTTCTTACAATGCACACTCCACCAAACAGAAGAAAAACCAGTTAATGCTCTAGTGACAGCTCGTACTCTCTCAAGTTCAGAAAAATCATGGCTAGCAAAAATTAGTTCGACCTCAAACTCCCAAGCAAGATAAATAGCAGGATTAAATCTACCCTCAAATGACGATAAAGAAATAACCTGACCATGTGCTTGTGTGTGTTGTCCCACGTCTCGTGATGGTGAAGATGTATCCGTCGTCCAAGAACTTCTGTCTCCGGTACCTGTCATGATTAGTAGAAACAAGAAACAAAATTCGAGAATAATGTTCCTATGAACTACTAGGATGTGGTGGTAAAGCGCTCACAGTAAAGCAAATATCAATATCTTACAAGTTCTTACCATGCAACAGGTGATGATAGGCAACCAGCGGTGTCAAATAACTCCAAAGATTGAGTAAAGCGATTGCTAGGTGAACGTAAATATGCACGGTGTAGAAATATGTGGAGCTGGGTTGGCTATATATGGTAGCAAAAGATTAGCAATAATCAATTCAGAGATGCAATGTTGAATAAATGCTCAACGACGATACTGTGCTGGTCCCAGGTTAGACCGGACTAGAGACGCGAGCCTAGAACACTAATGAGGTCACGGTGTAGCACAACTAGCATCAATAAAGGATACGAAGTAGCTCTGAACAGCAAGATATAAGTGAAGATCACAACGGCAGTAAAGATAATGATGAAAACAACTGTCAAGCAGAATATACAACAACTCTCTCTCCAACTTTTTTTTTCTTTTTTCTCACACTTTTTTTCTTTTTCTTTCTCTCCTCTTTTTTTTACTTTTTTTTCTCTGTCTTTTTTTTCTTTCTCCCTCTTTCCAAGACAAACTAGATAAGATGCAGGTTGGATCAAGCAAAGATGCGAACGACTTCAAGTATGATTGTGACAATGAACGATGGGTAGCACGAGGTGGATATTGATGGATGAGGTGGTGGACAGCGGAAGGGATAACGATGGAGCGGTGACGTGACTAATGTGAACAGAACTCGAAACTCTAACGAACTAGACACTAAGACCAGCAACTCGACACGACGGTGCAACCGATAATTCAATAATGCAAACAATGACAAGAAAATTGCAAAGGCTCAGACTGGCTAGGACAAAGGATGAATATATCTAACTTTTTTTGTGGCTTTTCCTTGGACAATAGGTAAGAAAATAAATCTAATCTAGGAATAACTAGAAATTCTCACCGAGAAACCTGAAAACTGATACCACTTGATAGAGGCGAGGGGCCCGATCTTTCGATGAGATGGTAACTATCGATTTGCTGGAGTCGACTTTGAAGATCCGACTACGAACGTGCACGACGTTGCGCCTTAGCAATCACTAAACCAATCTCCTGGGGTTATTGACGATGCCAGAAGCACGAACAGCCTAACCACGAAGGTCTATTCCTGCATGCAATCGAAGAACAAGCAAGAATCTGATAAAGCAATCTGAATATTGCAAATATAGATGAAGAATTGATAAAGGTGGGGATCCGTAAGCGGTCTTGGTCTGGTCGTTGGACACAAACAAAGTACACGAAGTTGCAATGGCTAACTTTTGACTAAACAAATCCCCATGAAAAAGCTACTAGATGGATCTACTTATATAGGAGCAAGGGGTGGCGGCCAAGGAGGTGGAAGGACGTCCCAAGGCAGCCTAAAACTAACCCTAGGTCGTACAAGGCTCATGGGCCCAAGTGGAGGTGATGTAACACCTTTGGACTTGTAGTTTGACTCGGATTCTGCTGCAGCGTCAGATTGTTTCATCGGTATCTCAACTCTCCGGACGAATTTGAAGGTGAATCCAATTGGGTTGGAAAGTGTACGAAATCTAGTTTCCACCAAAAAAAGAATCACCCGATTCGGAGTCCGTATGAAGGAGTTCTTGCCATTTTGAGTCAGGTATGTCTGTCTGTCCGAATCTGGATGCAGAACGTGAGAGACTTGGACTCTATCTTCTCTTGGCCCAAAAGTCACGTGAGAGAACTTTTTGAACAGAACCTAAACTTCTATTTTTCCCTTATCTTCATATGTGGATTGTACAAATGTCCCATACACCTGGAATTAGACATGGCACAAAAGTCTGTGAAGTATTTTTGTCCTGGATGACATAAATAAATTGTTGCATAGTTTGCATTAGAAATCACCTCACAAATATACATGTATGCAATATTTTTGGTCGTATCCAAGGTAGTCATGTCCTCATCATCAACTTTACCCCACAGTTTCTTAGCACATTGTCGGGAGGGGTGGATTTTGATTGGCACTGCTTACCACCAAGAGGAAGATCCAGTGGGATTTTACTTGGGGTTAAATGCGAAACTCTGGAAGTGAGGAATGTGGTTATGGGGGACTTCGCGGTTAAATTTAGAATTCGGTCAAAGGTAGATGGTTTTGATTGGGCTCTGGTGGCGGTCTATGGGGCCGTGCAGCCGGAACTTAAGCCAGATTTTCTGGCTGATTTAGTCCGCATATGTGGGAATGAGCAGCTCCCTCTCTTGGTTGGGTGGAGACTTTAATATTATTCGTAGGCGTGAGGGAAAGAATAATGATAACTTTGACGGCAGATGGTCGTTTATGTTTAATACAATTATCGAAAGTCTAGACCTTCGTGAGATTGAGCTTTCTGGTCGGAAGTTTTTATGGGCCAATAATCTATCGATCCCGACTTTTGAGAAGTTGGATCGGGTTTTTGCGAGTGTTGAATGGGAACAGAAGTTTCCCCTAGTGACGGTTCAAGCACTCTCTCGTGGAATCTCGGATCACACCCCATTATTAGTTGATTCGGGGGAGGCAACGCATATAGGGAACAAACACCCTTTCTCTTTTGAAACTGCGTGGTTTGAACGAGAAGGGTTTCTAGATATGGTTGCCAGAGAATGGGCGAAAGATGTAGGAGGCGATCCAATATCGATCGTTGGCAAAATAAAGTTAGACACTTGAGACAGTTCCTCAGGGGGTGGGCAAAGCATACTGAAGGGATGTATAATGCTGAAAAGGAGAGGCTCCTTCTACTTATCCAAGCCCTCGACACTAGAGTGGAGCGTGCTATCTTAGACGCCAGTGAGCTGGAAACTAAGAGGGCAGCAGAGTTAAGACTAAAAGAATTGCTTCGTGAGGAGGAATTGAAGTGGGCTTTGCAGGCTAAAGTGCGTAAAATCGTCCAAGGAGATGACAACACACAATTCTTTCACATGATTGCGAATGGCAAATATCGAAAGAAGAAAATCTTTCAACTAAAGCAGGATGAAGGTACGATTGTGGGTCAGGAAAGCCTAAAGATATACATTACCAACTACTATAAACAGTTGTTCGGGCCTCCTGAGGATAATTTTGTTTCCTTGGACGAATCGAGGGTAGACGATGTACCTCAGCTTGCAAATGAGGAGAACGAGATATTGACTGCTCCTTTTTCGGAGAAAGAGGTGTTTGACGCTATTTCCCAAATGAAAAATAACAAAGCTCCTGGCCCGGATGGTTTCCCGGCGGAGTTTTATAAGAAGTGCTGGCATATCATTAAGGGAGACTTGCTTCCGATGTTCTAGGACTTCTTCTTGGGACAATTGCAAGTGTTCCACTTGAATTTTGGAACGATAAAGTTGCTTCCAAAGAAAACAGAGGCTGTTAGAATTGAGCAATTCAGGCCGATCTGTCTTCTTAATGTTAGCTTTAAGATTTTCACAAAAGTTGGGACTAACAGACTTACTCAAATTGCACATTTAGTGGTGCATCCCTCCCAATCTGCGTTTATGCCAGACAGAAACATCCTAGAACGGGTGGTGGTACTACATGAAACGTTGCACGAAATCCATACAAAAAAACTGGATGGGGTGGTTTTTAAAGTGGATTTTGAGAAAGTATATGACAAGGTGAAATGGCCTTTCCTGCAGCAGGCATTGCGTATGAAAGGATTCGATCAAGCCTGGAGAGACTAGGTAGACTCTTTAACGCAAAAAGGGAGCGTTGGAATAAGGGTTAATGACGACATAGGGCATTACTTTCAAACGCATAAAGGTTTGCGACAAGGAGATCCGATGTCGCCAATCCTATTCAATATTGTCATAGATATGTTGACAATTCTCATAGGGAGGGCGAAGGAGGCTGGGCAGGTAGGGGGCCTGGTTCCGCATTTAGTTGACGGGGATGTATCCATCCTACAGTACGCTGACGATACTATCATATTTATGGAGCGTGATTTAGCTAAAGCTAGGAACATGAAGCTAGTGTTATGTTTGTTTGAACAATTGTCGGGGTTAAAGATTAACTTCCACAAAAGTGAATTGTTCTGCTTTGGAAGAGCTAAAAAAGAACAACAAGCTTACAAAGAATTGTTTGGCTGTGATTTGGGGTCTCTACCCTTCACGTATCTAGGCATACCGATTCACCGTCGTAAGCTCACTAACAAAGAGTGGAAGAGCATTGAAGATCGATTTGAGAAAAAACTAAGCTGCTGGAAGGGCAAGCTTATGTCATACGGAGGACGATTGATTCTCATTAATTCGGTCCTTACCAGTATGCCTATGTTTCTATTGTCTTTTTTCAAAGTTCCGGTTGGAGTACGGAAAAGGCTAGACTTTTATTGATCACGGTTCTTTTGGCAGAGTGAGGAATCCAAAAGAAAGTATAGACTCGCTAAGTGGGACATCATTTGCAGACCGAAAGACCAAGGGGGTCTAGGTATTGAAAACTTAGAGGTGAAGAATCGATGCTTACTTAGTAAATGGTTATACAAGTTATCTTGTGATTCGAATGCCACCTGGGCACAGATTCTTCGCAATAAGTATCTGCAAACCAAAACGTTGTCCCAGGTGACGGTAAGACCGACTGACTCGCCTTTTTGGAAGGGACTTATGCGAGTGAAATTAACCTTTTTCCATAGGGCGAAATTCATAATTGGAGATGGTACTTCAACCAGATTCTGGGAGGATGCATGGCTAGGGGAGACCCCTCTCGCACTTCAATATCCATCGCTTTATAATATTGTTCAACGAAGAGACACTTATATTGCAACAGTATTACATTCAACCCCGCTTAATATCCAGTTTAGAAGGACATTAGTGGGAAACGGGTGGGAAGCTTGGTTACATCTTGTGAGGCGACTCATGGATGTCCAACTTTCCCAACGTCCAGATCAGTTGCGCTGGAAACTAGCTCAGAATGGGGTGTTCTCAGTGAAATCCATGTATCTGGATGTTATTAACACTAGTGTGCTTCCTAGCTCGAAACATGTGTGGAAAGTAAAAGTACCCCTAAAAATCAAAGTGTTTATGTGGTTTGTACATAAACGAGTCATTTTAACTAAAGATAATTTGCCAAAAAAGAACTGGACAGGGTCTAAAAGATGTAGTTTTTGTGATCGTGACGAATCTATTAGACACATCTTCCTTGATTGCCCTATGGCTAAGATCTTATGGAGGTCGGTACAGATAGCCTTTAATATCAACCCCTCGGTTTTCATTCACACGCTTTTTGGAACGTGGCTACAAGGGATTGATGTAGTAACAGCGAGACATATCCGAGTGGGAGTATGTGCTTTACTATGGGCTATTTGGAATTACAGAAATGATTTGGTTTTTAACAGAACAACAAATATTCACTTCTTGCAGGTTATTTTCAGGGCCACTACTCTTATCCGTATGTGGTCGCTACTCACTCACACGGCGGTCAGGGAGCATTTGGTTACTGCGTCTTTCCGCTGGGAGACGGTAGCTCGGGATATCTACAACCGGTTTGGATGGTGGTCATGTAATATGATAGGTGTTTAGTAGCTTATCTGTCTTTTGCCAGCCGGTTGTGGCGGTCCTGTTTCCTTTGTATCCGGATTTGTATGATTTTTGTTGGCTCGTCTGACTTCTAATAAAATAGCGATATGCATCATTTTGATGCAGAGGCCGGGGTCCAAGCCCCTTTTCGAAAAAAATAAAATCTGGATTAGCAAGTGGGGAATCTTAGGTAGATCATTGATGATAAGCTCTTTTCTTTCATCCAAAGAAGAAATGGGTGGACAGCCAAGTAGGATGGATACGCAGGGTAGTAGTCACGAAAGCGCGCTCGCATGGACCATTTATGTTGCTTTCTTTATTTTCTTTGCAGGTGTGGAAAATGGAAAAGAACGGCCAAGCAAACTTGGAATCCTTCCATTTGCTTCTTAGATATTTGTTTGTGATAATTGCTGATTGTATTATAGGAGTATGTTAGCTGCCCTGTTCTGTTTAGCTGCTATCAGCATGGGGTATATGCCAAATCTGGCCACACAATATTAACGTGTTCAAACTTCAACTAACACGGCCCTCCAAGAAAATAGAGAGTCTGTTTTCTTGCGTGAGCAGACATGCAATAAGAATATCTACGGCCGCATATGGTAACTATGACTTCTTAAACGTCCATGATGCGTTGGCGCACAGTGACCTGCCACTTCTCAATTAACACAACTATTTCCGGATATCTCGTACTAGGTTCTTAAATCCATACAAAAGCATGCAAATTAAAAAATCTACGTACTACGTAGATGATCTAGCTACTTCTCGTCGAGATATCAATAATATCCGTGCCCGGCTCCGGCAGCATGGGCAGCAGTTGCAGCTTCGGCTCCTTCGGCTGCTCCACTCCGGCCTCCTCCTCCTCCTCCTTCTCTATCTCCACGCCGAGTTCGGCAAAGAGCGCGTCCAATGCCGCATGCTCCTGCCGGAGGAACTGCCGGTTGACCTCCACATATGCCTCATCGTGGATGGACTCCAGGATGGCCTGCTGCTCCGTCATCTCGGCGGCTTGGGCGACGACGAACTCCACATCCGCCTCCACCATGGTGAACCCCGGAGCAGGCTGCTCCACCTCCTCCATCTGGTACCTGCTCTCCCTCCTTCTCCAGCTCCGGCGAGTCCGGAGGCAGCCCGCCACCGATGCGGGCGGCGTGCCCCATTTATGTCACTACGGCCCTTTATGAATCAAACTGTGTCGATAATTATAATAAAAATATACTATCATTCACACAACGAGAATTGATAGACCTACACAACAACGGAGAAGCTTGCTGCCATCCGTCGGCGCGATTATTTAAGTCAGTTGGCGTCCACCTCACGTGGTAATGTGGGATTAAAATTCAGGAGAGAAATGAGGTTTTGTCGCTGGAGGTGGGACTGCTAGAACCTACAGCGGGGTCGGCGGACGCGCCCGGGCGCATCCTGGGCGCCCGCATATCCTCCCCATATTTGGGCTGAACATAAGGGGTGCCGGACAGCCCGGGCGTATGAGGCTCGTTTGAGGTGTCCATGTGGGTCAAAAAATCGTGATCAGACAGTGACCAGACGGCCCACCCAAGCGTACGAGATGGATTTAAGGTGCCCGGTCGTAGATGCTCTAAATAAATTTACTGAGTTGGACATTATATTACTGTTAAAGTTACATTTTGAAGTTACTTTCCACTATAGGTAGTCTTCCGGCACTGAACGTACTATAGCTAGTGCCTAGTGGCTAGTGGGCTAGGAGGAGAGGTTTTGATGGTGCGTGTGAAGATCCATATCGGATCAGTGATAGCAACAACACACGATCATCACACTCATCTCCTCCGCCACTTCCCCACAGCCTAGGGCCACGGTCATTTTGTGTCTAGATTCACACAAGAAAAGTGCACTTAAAATGTTATCATAGCCTCATAGGAATACCTTTAAATGATTATCTCCATGTGCCGCAGCATTACCTTTGGATATATCACACTTTCCGCATTGCCTAGCTGACCGGATCGTATGGGCATCCGGCCCCATGCACTCGGAATCCCTATGGAGGTCAACGCGTTGCCTTTCTGTTTGTTTTACTACGCTTCTCTTCTCGTCAAACGCACTAGTATAGCTGCAACAAAATCGTGAGTCAACTGCCATTAATGGTGGGACAACCTACGGCTAGCAGCTTGATGTTGGAATGGTTTGTAGTTAACAGGGTGCTCATTCTAGTTGCATGCAGCCATGCACGTAGTGTTTGGGAGAGCATGAGACGTGTTTGGTCTCTCCCCACGATCATCTCTTTGTTAACAGTGGGCAGGAATGGTTGCTTAATTTATTGCTTAACTGCAACGAGGCAGAGAGGGATCGAGTACTAATGCTCATTTGGCGTATATGGTAATTACATAATGATCTTACTCATGATAAAGAGGTTTCTCTATGAATATTACTGTTGACTTTTTAGTGAGCTATATGAATTCTATTTGTGATGCCAAGAAGTTGAGCACTGAGGAAATACTCAAAGGAAAAAAATGCCGGTTGCTGATTGGCCTTTGCCGAAGTGAGAATTAATCCTGCTCCTAAGCCTTGGCCACCTCCTACTATAGACTCCGTTGCTCTATCAGTTGATGGATCTTTTTCAGTTGATTCTGGCATCACATTCGAAGGGATGATTCTCTGGCGACATGATGGATCAGTTATTTTTGCAGCATACCGGTATATTTTCAATTGCAATGATGCACTGGAAGTGAAGATACATGCGCTTATGCAAAGGATGGGACTTGCTATACAACATTTCAATTGTCCGGTAATTGTTCAATCTGATTCTAGTGTGGCGTTATCGAGTTTGACAAGAGATGGATTGATTCGTTCTGCCTATGAATATCTCGTAGCTGAAATTAAGACGTTGATGAAGGATAGGAAGTTTATTCCCCAAAAATTAAATAGGGATCAGAATAGAGTTGCTGACCGCTTGACAAATTATAGTCGCGTAGAGTATACCACGGCTGTGTGGATGCAACTAGAGCCACCATGTATCGAGGATCGTTTGCCTCTCGACCGTAACTCTATCAATTTGGAATAAAACTCCTTTTACATGAAAAAAAAACAGGGTGCTCATTCGGTCAACTCGTCGGTGTGCAAGTGAAGACCAAGGTCAGAGGACTCCACAGGTCGCTCTTTTTCTTTGAGAAAAGAAATCCTCTCCAATTTTATTTAAGTGAAACCATCTTTTACAAACGATTTTGACCCAAGGGTTGCGTCGCTCCAATGCTACGTGGAGGATCTCGCAGAAAAAAAAAAACTACGTGTAGGGGACAGTTGTTGGCGACCTGGTCACCACCACAACTCGCGCCAAGATCTGGGCGCCTAATCCAGCGACTCGGAGTCTCGGAGTGCGTCGCGCGCCAAACGATCATTTCCAGAAAATGTAAGATAAATTCAAGCTAGAGACATCTTCACACGAGAAAGTGGTGGTGTACGTGTCGTCGCAGTCTTGCGCTGGCCTAACGTTAGGTTTCATTGCTTCCTTCGTTCGCTCGAAATGATAGATTTCCTATCTAGCTAGCATTGGTCAGCCTCTCGTCTCAGTGAGAGGAGCCGTGTGGCTCATGGAGCCGTGGAGGTAACGTCCAGACGCCCCCATGCCGCTCACCTTTTTGGGAGAATCTTCTCAAGTCTGGACCGGCCGAGATACGGACGGGACGTCTCACCGACGACGATGACCGCTGTGGGTGCTGGCTGGCCACGCTGCTCCCCTGGCCCATATGATGAGAGGAGCTGCGAGTCAATACGACTACGGTAGTAAGAAAATTCCACGCATGCCTCGTTGGTTGGGCCCACACGATAAACGATCCTCACGGTGGCGGGTCGCCACGACGAGCTTCGAACAACCGTGGATCAGTGAATGAATGCTCCGATTCTCCGCTAGGGACCATATGTTGGTGGATGTGCAAGTGGGGAAAGAAACGGAGAAGCCCGGTCGTGTAAGGGCAAGTTCACCGCGCGATCCCAAACGAACGTCCGCTTTGCCCAGCCGTTTGGGTAGGTCGATGGATCGTGTCCGGATCTGTCCTGTGATGCGGTGGCCTTCCGCTTAGCGTGCGGCCGCATCAGTTGGCTCATCCTGTCCGTCTCCATTTTAAAGACAACAAGGCCCTAGTTCAGACTAGCGGCCCTATATTCACGCCGGCAACAGGGCCAGCGGCCTACACGTCCTCACCGGCAACACAGCCAGCCTCCAAAATGAATAGGTTTGTTCGCTAGCAACACAGCCAGCGGTCGGCAACACAGTCAGCCTTCAAAATGAACATGTTTCTCGCTGGGCACACATGCCACGGCTGATCGGATGACCTAGTTCAGGCCGTCGTCGTCGAACATCTCCTTCTGCCTGGCCTCGAACCAGCTCCTCGTCTTCTCGTTCATCTTCGTCAAGTCCGCACTCATGATCGCTAGGGCCACCTCCCTGGCTTTGGTTTTGGCATTGGCAGCCTCGATGTCAAGCTGCCTTTGTCTGGCCTTGGCATTGACATCCTCGATGTCGAGCTGCCTTTGCCGGGACGCCTCGTCCGTGTCGAGCTGCCTCTGCTTGGCCGCGACATTGGCGGCCTCGATGTCGAGCTGCCTTTGTCGGACCGTCTCCTCCATGTCGAACTTCCTCTTCTTGGCCGTCTCCTCCATCTCAAGCTTCATCCTTTGAAGCTCTAGGTATTGCTTCATTTGCTCGTCCTTGCTTTGCCGCTTCTTCTCGCCTCTCAGATCCTTTTGGGACATCATGCCATGCAAAGTGTCATGCAAGGCCATGGATGAGGCATCACGTATGTCGTCCACCTTGAAGTTGGTCTTGCCCCTCGGCCTCTTCAACGCCTCGCCAGCTCCACCTCCGGCGAACTTGGTCGTCTTCTTGCCTCTCTTACTTTGAAGTTCACGGTATTGACCCTTGAACTTAGGACAATTATTGATGACCGTCCAACAATGTGTGAGAGTGAATGCATTGTCGTTGTGCGGGCCTTGAATGCCTCCAAAGATTGAAATGCCTACACCACATGATCAACAACAATTGGACATGCAAACATATACAAGGCCGTGGTCGTAGCAAGGAAAGGACTAGGATGAGAAGAGCATATCATGTCCCCAACGCCGAGACCACTCACGAGCCGTGCTTCAACGCTCTCTAATGCGGCGCAATACTTGTTGCACTCTTGTTGGATGAACAACCACCTCTTTTGAATCGAAGTGATGCCACGGTTGCTTGTAATTTGGTAGGGCTCAAACATCTTCCTTTCATGGAATGTTTTGTGGACTCTCGTCCAAAAAACAAGCCCCTTTTGTCGCGCACTGGTCATCGGATCTTGTCTAATCTCCACCCAACATTGGCAAATCAATTTGTCCTCATCTTGGGTATATGAACCCGTGCAAATGCTCTTCCTCCTCTTTTGTGCTTCCGCTCTTTGGGTGAGCTCGTCGATGAACAATGGCTCGCCCAAAATATCAATATCAATGACTTCTTCTTCATCACCATCACCTTCGACGTAGATGTTATCGTCTTCATGCCACGAATCACCATGGTCGTAGTCAGCACGGTCGTCGGCCTCTTCATCGGGAACGAACTGGGCGCGGCCATCCTGACTTTGGATCTTGTCGGGGTCGTAGGAACGGCCTTGCCCACCCTCGTAGATCACATCCTCCATGAACTGGTCGTAGAAGGGGTCGTCGACCGGTGGCGTTGGTGTTAGCATTCCGTCGAACAAGACGCGGGGGACGGCATGGTGCCCGTAAACGCTGGCCGTGCTTGCTTTCTTTGCATCTCCACGGACGCCCGGCCACCGCTGCTGGACCCAGGCGTGACATTGAGGTCGATGACGGCCGAGGTGCGTAGGGTGGACGGCGGCATCACGCCAACATCCGGCGAGAAACGGGTTTGCCCGTCGTGGCTTGGCGGGGGAAAGCCGGGCGGCATAGGCGTGGTCCGCGACGTCGGCGACTGGCAGTGCGGAGGCCGAACGACCGACGAGCTTGTGCTCGCCGGACCGACGGCCGGTGCAGGGAAATCAGCCGGACGGTAAACGCCAAGCATGAGGAGGGCGTGCATTTTGTTGACGATGTCCTCCTTCTCGTCGGCCTCGGGCTTGCGCCGCGCGGCCTCCCTCGCATCACGCTCGTTCGCGAACTTGGCTGCGGCGGCATTATCCTTGACGACCGCCCTCCGGTTCCTCCTCTTCATCGATTCCGCGTCCAGCTTGACGATCTCCTCCGGTGAGCACTCCGACCGCGGCTTCCTTGGCTCCTTGTTCGCCTTCTTCTTCACTTTTGAGGGTGGGTCAACGGCCAGACCGCCGGAATTCGGCTGGGCGTCGGCCATGGACGGGGGGAGGCGGGGGCGACGGGAGGGACGTGGGAGGCGCGCGGGAAATGGCGCCAAAAGGGGCACAGGGGTTGCTTTGTGCGACCGACAGGCGGGCCAGGGGAGGACAAGCGCGCGCGTCCCGTCGGTCCGCGCGCTGTCCTTTTGGCCTTAGAATCGGCGCATACTTGGGTCGGGATGAGTTGAAAGCGGACAGAAAACGGACAAACGTCCGTTTGCTCCCGCACGCTGGACCGCCTCGTTTGTCCATTTTACTTCAAACCGATGGGACCGAACAGGATGGTATCGCGCGATGGAGTTGGCCTAAGCTACCGTAGCCATGTTCTTTGTTCTGGCGTCTTGTGCAAACACTGGCGTCTTGTTAGCTCTCCACTGATGTTTCCCTCAAAAAAAAAAAAAAAGCTCTCCACTGAGGTCCCAGCCTACATTTGTTCCCTCCCAAGCAAAAACTGTACGCACTCCAACCACCGTTTCTACGTGTCCTTGTCTTGTTAGACGTGAGAAAACCCTACTCTACTACTCCCTCCGTAAACTAATATAAGAGCGTTTAGATCACTACTTTAGTTATCTAAACGTTCTTATATTAGTTTACAGAGGAAGTAGTAGCTTCTACAAGTACTACTTCTCTACTTCTATAAGTATATGCTTATATGCTTAAATTAATTCTTTTTCGAAGATGGATGATGAAAGGTAATAATTAATACACCCTTGCCATAAGACAACATTAGAAGTTCGGTTTGTGGACTCCGTTCACTCCCAGCACACAACAATACAAGTACACTATCTCGAGACAATGCAAGGATGATTTTTTGAGGCCTCAACATCGAAATAATGTACACGGCAAAAAACCCTAACTTAGCGATGCATGAAGACTTGGTGTTCATATTGGGGCTTATATAAGAGTAGAACGGCAAAATAGGCCAGACAGTCGCAGTAGGTGTCCTGCATGAGCTGGAAATCCGATACCCATTATGCTAGTAGTGCATCTGCCTGAACAACCTGGAGCACACCAGGTAAAACGCAACTCTCTAGACGACAAAACTTCACAATAGGAACGATGCTTGTTTACTTTCATTTCAACCAAGGGCAGATGTAGGGTTATCACCTAGAAAGTCCCTCTGTTTGATCACCGTTTACACTAGTATGCCGACTGCAACAACCCTAACCGAGTCTTCAATTTCGACATTGCAGACCCTCGTGAGTAGGGCCGGGACTGTTGAATATATTAGCGCTTTTCCAACTAATCTAATTCACGAGAAAACTGTAAACATGGCAAATACGGTATGTGTCGTGGAATTAGCACGGCAGATGTCCGGTTTAAAGGACTTAGGTGTGAGGCCATCGCGCGGGTTAGCTTGAAGAGGTTAAAGCGGACAAAGGACGCAGGGATTTTTATACTAGTTCAGCCCCTTCGATGAAGGTAAAAGCTTACGTCTAGTTTGCTGTGGTATTGCTTGTGTGTCGATGAACAGGGAGCGAATCGCTTGCCTGTCTCTCGAGCTGTTGTTTCTTTTTCTGAATCGTCGTCGGGTCGTCCCTTTATATAGGAGGCAACGCCCGATCCGGTTTACAGAGTCCCGAGGCCGGCTTATAAACGTGTCCGCCTCGGTCTCTACTCTTTCTATCTTACATCACAAGTTACATGATATGACGGTTTACAAACTGTGGGCCTTACACATGGGCCCTAAACCTCTATGAGCTGTAATCTTTTGTACATATTCTACTGGGCTTGTAATAATAGAATTATGTCAGTGTAATCCGGAACTTCCTGGCCGGTTTATACCTGCAAGTAATATCCCTGACATTAGGCCCCAGATTGATTTGAACTTGTTCATGTCAGTTTTTTGAGTTTTGCACAAATCTCCTCTCTGCAATTTATCTGCTTCATAAACCGGCTATGACGTCATCTCCTGGATTCGCCTTAATCCGTCGTGACGTCATCTCCGCACTTAATGCTCGCCTCTGTCTGTTATCTTTATTAAATGTCGCACCGAAAATCGAGGCGACAGCGCGATCTTTATCCAATCTCTGACCTCCTCGATTCCCGCGCCTACCGTTTTCAACTCTTCGGCTTATAAATACCGTTGGGGCATGCCTCTTTTCCCCTTATGCCTTCGTCTTCCTCCATCTCCATCGCTCGAAGCTCCGCCGCCGCTCTTCGAGCTCATCGTCATCCTCGAGCCAGGCGGCTGCATCACCCTGAACGTTACCAGAGCACTTCACCGCCGTCCTCTACTTCATCAGGTACTCCTTCTTCTTCCCTGTAGATCTAAATCTAGGGTTTCTTCCATAGCTCCGCCATGAAACCTTGAAGCTTTCGCTGTCCATCCCCGTAGGTCAGCCTTACTGTAGATTCAAACTTTATTTAGATTCGACCTGAATCCATGTGCTCCTGCTCCATCCTCACGTCTTTAGTTCTTCTAGTTTATCAGTTTAGATTTGATCTGTAGAGAACCTCTGCGGCCTTTCCTGTATTTATTCCATCTTTTTCCTTGCACCTTAGATCCAAGTTTACCTTGTCTTTCTGTGAAAACCGTTTCTTCATATTTTAGATCTGTAGCTCATCACCCCGTTTAGCCATAACATGTACGTCATATGCTTTTCCTGACGGTTTATGTGTAAGCCTGCATCCCTTAATTGACGGTTTAGCTTCTTCTTTTCCTGTCATCATGAACCGGTAACAGCCTCACTCATATCTGCTTCCGGATTATTAATACCATTAGTCCCTTGTTTAAACCGACAATTGGGTCCATAACTTTATACAATGCTCCGACTTATGCTTTAGCAATTGGTAAACCAGGTTTTGTACTGTGCTTTTCAGCACTTCCTTATTCCAAACGACGGCCAAGCAGTTCGTCGCTTGCAACTGGGTTCCTTTCATGGAAGATGACTTAGTTGAAGCGGCCTCAATTGGCATCCTGGGCTCTAAGGAAACTTTACGCTGGCGAGCTCCTGAAGGAGAATGCCCTCCTGCGCCTAAGGAGGGAGAAGTTGTAGTTTTATTTGATCACCTGGCACGGGGGTTCAGTCCTCCCGGTTCAAAATTCTTTCGGGGTGTACTAGCGGCCTTTCAACTCCACCCTCAGGATGTAGGCCCAAATTCGATGTCAAACATCTGCAATTTTCAAGTCTTCTCAGAAGCATATCTTCAAGAAGAACCATCAGTGGACCTTTTCCGAGACTTTATTCATCTAAACCGGCGGACGGAGTTTACTGACGGGCCGCATCAGGAGTTGGGCGGCGCCAGTATCCAAAAGAGAAAGGATGTGAGTTTCCCTTATGCTGCCCTTCACAGCCACCCCAAAGAATGTAACCAAACATGGTTCTATTGTAGGGACACTTCACCCGAAGGAGAGAACCCGCTGCCGGGTTACCGCGCCTATCGCCTGGCGACGGATCACCCCTTGCCGCAACGCTTCAGCGCCCCGGATCGTGCCCGGTTTGCCCCTCAGCTTTCTAAGCTGAGGGCCTTCATAGCCAATGGCTTAACCAGAGTCGACTTGTTCGCTGTTGGCTCTCTTGGAGCATCCTTCCATTAAGCCGGCGCTCAGGTCTGATGTGTGAATACTCCGGCAAACCGGATGATCCTCAGCGCCACATTGACATAATACTTCCTGAAGACGAAGCTACTGAGTCCGCGAAGAAAATGTTAAACATCCCCTTGGAGGAGTGTAGCCGGACCGGTTTAACTCCGTTCCGCGAAACCAATAAACCGCCAGCGGTAATTTTCCGATCTTTTCTTGTTCGTTTTGATCCGGCCATATCAATTGTCTTCTATTTATTTCTTATCTGCACAGGCCAACGATCCCTTCTGGAAAAGGAAATCTCAAGATAAACCGGCCAGGCAACCACGCCGGAAAACTTATGCTGTTAAGAAGAAGAAGGCTGTTGCTGCCTCCGGTTCACACCCTGAAGAGGATGTTCCGGATTCGGAGGTACAAATTAAACCTTATATGCTTTAACCTCCCCTTGTCTAAGTTTATGTTAACAGTGCCTTTCCACAGGATCTGGCGGAAGGAAGTAAAGCGGCGAGAGTTCAGATAATTTCTCTCTCTTCTGATTCAGAGCCGCTGCCCCCCAAAATCCGCCGGGTGTCCCGGAAATATCCCTTTTCTCATCCTTACGCTCAATTGGATCCCAACTTTCTTTTGAAGAAACAGCAGCATGAAGCATGCCGGACCACGCGCCATAGTGGCCATGTAGTGGAGTCATCCGGAATACCTCTTACGCCGGCTCGCAGGCGTCGCTCCGAGGTTTTACTTTTTCCAACTCTCCTTCATCCAAAAGCCGGCCTCATACGTAAGCCGCTTAAACCGTCCGATCCTAACTATCAGGAGGCTCCTTTGTCCTCTTCCGGCGAGTCAACTGCTACGCAGGTCCCCGTGCTGAAGACCGTGCCTGGGTAAGTCCTTTTTCCAAACATCCGGTTTACCTTCATGTTTTTCACTTTCATGATTCTCATTGTTCCTTTGATATTTACCAGAAAGCCGAAGCCTAGCAAGAAGGCGAAAGCAAATAAAGCGGCTGCTGAAACCACTGCCGCTGAACCGGCTGATGACCCTGAAGCGGCTATCCTTCCAGAAGATATCCCTAAAGCTCAATTTGATGACCCTATTCCTATGGATCGTGATGATGTCGCTGCTCCAGGAGGTGATAATATGGAGAATGCGGCTGAACCGGCGAGCCCTGTCCGGGTTAGCCCTCCTCGGACTAACCCGGCTCCTGTCAGTCCGGCGCCTACTGTTGTCCCTCTCCAGCCAACTGCCGCTTCATCCGTGGATGTTGAGATAACCAAACTAGGCTTTACTGCTCCCACCGAGCCTGTCATCTTGGCCAGGCATACTGCTAAGGAGGAAAAACTTCAACAAGACAAAGGCAAGTGGAGCACAGACTTATCCAGCTATGCCCAGTTGAGTGCCCAGGAACTTCATTCTGGGTATCTGAACCGGCTCTTTACCAGCCGCGAGTATGAAGCCGGGTTGGTTAACATGATGAAGGATAAGTACGAGGTGATTTCCTTTCCTTTTACTTGTCTCTGTTTTGTGTTGTTGCAATCCTGTCTTCAGGCCATAGTAGCCCCCAAGTGCCGGTTTAGCCTCATTGTAGGTGAACCGGGACTTCCATTGTATCTGAAAATGCACTTACATTAGCCCCCAAGTGCCAGGGGTATAACTTGTTTTATGCGCTTGGGACTTGTCTAAAATTCTTGTACGTTACTTCAATTGCACATTAGCCCCCAAGTGTCACGTATATAACTTGTTATATGCTTGAGACTTGATTGATCTGTCTTTCTAATCCGTTTGATTTCCTTGCAGGCTGACTTGACCCGGAGGGCTTCGGAGGTAACTGAACTCCGGAATAGCTTGGCTGTTAATGAAACTGCCTCCGTCAAAGCCAAGGAAGAACTTGTGCTTACCTTGACCAACATGGAGAAATTGAAGAAGGACTTTGAAGCGGAACAGTCCACATGGGAAGTGCAGAGGAATGCTCTTGAAAAAAGAGCAAAGGACGCTGAAGCTGCCCTTAATCCGGTTACACAGGAGTTGACCGATTTAAAACAGCAAATAGAACTCATGACTTTGGCTATCTTCGGTGAGTACCCATCTGTATATGTTTTTGATCCTTGCAATCTTTGTTTCGCTTCGGTTAAACTCGACGAACATAGGGAGGCGGATAACTCATCTTGGAGATGATGTCCGGAAGAAGCTCAAGGCCTCTTATACCCTGGTGGAGCAGCTTTATTCCGGCGCTCAAAGGGTTATTAGTGCAATGTCCCATAACAAACCGGCACCAACTACCATCCAAGGCATTTTGGAGAAGCTATATGTCCTGCCTGTGCGCCTGGTGAAAGTGAAGAAATCTGCTGCACGGGCTGGTTCTCTTATGGCGCTGACCCGTGCCAAGGCATGGGTCCCTGACTTTGACCCGACCGAAGCTATGAACGGCTATCCCAGCAACAAAGAGGACGGGTCAGTCTTTTCTGCCGAAGATCTCCGTGCTCTGACTAAGGACATGCGCCCGCTTGCCAGTAAGCTTGCCGATGAAGCGGATTTGACAAGGCATCATCCGGCCTATGATTTAGAAAATGAGCGGGTAGATCGGCCGGTTTACGACACCAAGAATCTGATCCCACCAGTGCGTGGCCATACTTTCGCTCCAGATATTGATCCGTCGGATCTTATTAATGAGGAAATGTACTTCCGTACACTCTCCAAGATTGATTGGCGTGCTCCTGATTTCCAGCCACTACCTGAAGATGAAGAAGACCCGGAACAAGTCGACCCACAGCCTTCACAGCATGAAGAGGAGTCATAAACCATTCGGTTTAATTTGTAGCTTGCCGAATATTTTTGTCAAAACTTTAATCTATTCTGGCCTGCAGGTGCCTTGTAATAGGATAGTTTGAAACATTATCCTTGTCCCAATATGGATGTCACAGCTTGACTTGGCGTTTGCCAATTTAATCCTTTCGTTCTGCCATGCTTGATCCGTTTATATTAGCTGTGCCTGCTTAAATGAGGCTAAAAAGATGTCCTGGCGGTTTACCACCGGACCTATTATACTGCTACAATAGATATATATCAAAGGAATAACTGTTTTATACCAAAGATACATCATACCTCTGATTAAGTGTGCATGGCGTCCTTAATCCGATAGGCATAATTTGAAAGCGTATATGCTGATGAGGCTCTTGGCTCTTTTCCTTGGCCTTTGCCTGATGACTGATCCGGGTTATGATGAACGCCGGTTCAACTCATGCCGGTTTAACTCATGCTGGTGTTCATGACCCAAACTCTTAACTCATGTTGGTGTTCATGACCCAGACTTTTAACTCATGCTGATATATGGTCAACTTTGTAGTTGCCCAATCCCGGATCAATAGACTTGGTTCAAAGCAAAACTTGTAAAATCATAGAAACAAAGCATTTTTGGCAAATAAGACCATGTAGTCGAGGCTTTTTACGAGCTGCCAGGCTCCAAATTAGAGGCTTTTTATGAGCTGCCAGGCTCTTGGCTTTTTGTGAGCTGCCAGGCTCCAGACTTTTTGTGAGCGGCCTTTAAGCTCTAGGCTTTTTATGAGCGGCCTTTAAGCTCTTGGCTTTTTGCGAGCTGCCAGGCTGTAGGCTTTTTGTGAGCGGCCTTTAAGCTCTAGGCTTTTTATGAGTGGCCTTTAAGCTCTTGGCTTTTTGCGAGCTACCAGGCTCCAGGCTTTTTGTGAGCGGCCTTTAAGCTCTAGGCTTTTTATGAGCGACCTTTAAGCTCTTGGCTTTTTGCGAGCTGCCAGGCTCCAGGCTTTTTGTAGCTGCCTTTAAGCTCTATAATTGACGTTGTCATCAATACTACCCAATGTTTCAAGTCCTCTGAGGGATCTTGCCTTTAGGTGATCGACTCGATGATTGTCAATGGCTTTTTACGAGCTGCCAGGCTCCATACTTGACGCATCAAGGGCGCCAGTTTAGGAGGCCGGGTACCTATGTTTGAGTTGCGCTGTGCGACAAACCCTCTTTGGTCCCTTAATAAATAATTGCCCTGCATGTCGAAATATATAGATCAAAGCAATTGTTTTCTTGATGAAAATGATATACACCAAGAGAAATAAACTTTAGATGGATATCACCTGAGCGAACTCCCATATGATACTCTTTTCGAAGATGGCTGATTCCCCGGATTACTGGGGGCGCCGGTTTATTTATTAATCATAACATGTACAGAATACATAAAGCGGAGCCAATAGCTCAAGTGTAGTAAGGTCGCAGAAGAGCGATGTTCCACGGCCGCTTCGTCTTTTCCTCTGCTGTACGTGAGTCTTTATGCTCTCAAACATCAACCAGGTAGTATGAACCGTTGTGTAGGTTCTTGCTAACCACAAAGGGTCCTTCCCAAGGCGGGGATAACTTATGCATATCTTTCTGGTCTTGGATGAGCCGGAGCACCAGATCCCCCTCCTGGAACGTCCTGGTCTTAACCCGACGGCTGTGATATCGGCGCAGGACTTGTTGATAAATTGTTGATCGTGCTGCTGCTGCTGTGTCCCGTTCCTCATCCAGCCGGTCTAAGCTGTCTTGTCTTACTTGCTCATTAGCCGCTTCAACATAAGCTGCCACCCTGGTGAGTCATGCCGGATGTCACTAGGGAGAACCGCTTCGGCACCATATACCATGAAGAAGGGCGTATAACCTGTAGACCTATTAGGTGTAGTGTTGATGTTCTAGAGGACAGAAGGTAACTCCTCAACCCAGCAACCTGGTGTTCTTTACAAAGGAACCATAAGCCGGGGCTTGATGCCTCTCAAGATCTCTTGGTTGGCCCTCTCAGCTTGACCATTGGATTGAGGGTGAGCTACTAAAGATACATCCAGGCGAATATGTTTCCTTTGGCAAAACTCTTCCATCTCTCCTTTAGATAGGTTGGTGCCATTATCAGTAATGATGTTGTGTGGAAAGCCAAACCGGAAAATTACCCTTTTGATGAATTTAACCGCTGTTGCCGCATCACACTTACTGACAGGCTCTGCCTCAATCCACTTTGTAAACTTGTCTACTGCTACCAACAGGTGGGTTGTCTGATCTTAGGATCGCTTAAAGGGTCCAACCATATCAAGCCCCCAGGTTGCAAACGGCCAAGTAATTGGAATCATCCATAGCTCCTACGCCCGAACATGAGCACGCCGTGAAAATTTCTGACAAGTATCACATCTCCGGACTAGATCCTCCGCATCAGCATGAGCCGTTAACCAGTAGAACCCATGACGAAAGGCCTTGGCTACCAATGATTTTGAACCGGCGTGATGACCACAATCTCCTTCGTGTATCTCTCGAAGAATATCACAGCCTTCTTCCGATGATACACATCGCTGAAATGCCCCAGAAACGCTGCGGTGATGAAGTTCTCCGTCGACGTTGGTCATAGATTTGGATCGCCGGATTATCTACCTAGCCTCAACCTCATCATCTGGCAACTCTCCTCGGCTCAGGTATGCCAAGTAAGGGAGTGTCCAATCCGGAATAACATGAAGTGCTGCAACTAGCTGTGCTTCCGGATCAGGAACAACCAAATCCTCCTCCGATGGTATCTGTACCGATGGACTGTGTAATTCATCCAAAAAGGTATTTGGTGGAACTGGTTTACGCTGAGAGCCCAGCCGGCTTAATGCATCGACCGCTTCATTTTTCCGCCGGTCTATGTGGTCCACCTGATATCCTTTGAAATATCCTGCAACTGCTTCAACTTCTCGCCTGTAAGCTGCCATGAGTGGATCTTTAGAGTCCCATTTGCCAGACACCTGTTGTGCCACTAGATCTGAATCACCAAAGCACTTGACCCGGATCAAGTTCATTTCCTTAGCCATCCGTAGGCCGTGAAGGAGAGCTTCATACTCAGCAGCATTGTTAGTGCAAGGGAACATTAGTCGGAGGACATAGCAAAACTTGTCACCTCGTGGGGAAGTTAACACGACTCCAGCCCCCGAGCCTTCTAATTGCATTGAACCGTCAAAGTAAATAGTCCAGTATGTATGATCCGGCTTCTCCTCTGGTGCTTGCAATTCTGTCCAATCATTGATGAAATCTACCAGTGCTTGGGATTTTATAGCCATACGGGGTACATACTTCAATCCGTGTGGGCTAAGCTCAATGGCCCACTTTGCTACTCTGCCAGTGGCTTCTCTGTTCTGGATTATATCCCCCAATGGAGCTGAATTAACAACAGTTATTGGGTGACCCTTGAAATAGTGTTTCAGCTTCCGGTTTGCCGTGAACACGCCGTATACCAACATATGCCAGTGCGGATACCTTTGCTTTGACTCAATGAGAACCTCACTGATGTAGTAAACCGGGCGTTGAACAGGATATTCTTTGCCTGCTTCCTTGCGTTCCACCACAATTGCCACACTAACTGCACGGGCATTGGCGGCCACGTATAACAGTAGTGGCTCATTGTCAACATGGGCAGCAAGAACTGGCGGCTCTGCTAATTGCCGCTTCAAATCCTCAAACGCGGCGTTTGCAGCATCGCTCCATACAAACCGATCTGTCTTTTTCAGCATCTGATAAAGTGGAATTGCCTTTTCTCCCAAACGGCTGATGAATCGGCTCAACGCTGTAATCCGGCCTGCTATGCGCTGGACATCATTGATACAAGCCGGTTTGGTCAAGGATGTGATTACTTTGATCTTCTCCAGATTAGCCTCTATTCCTCTGTTTGATACTAAGAATCCAAGGAGCTTGCCTGCTGGAACACCGAAGACGCACTTCTCCGGATTAAGCATCATCTTATAAGTCCGGAGGTTGTCAAAGGTTTCTTTTAAATCCTCTATCATTGTCTCCTCCTTCCTTGATTTCACCACAATGTCATCAACATACGCATGGACATTTTTTCCGATCTGTCATTTGAAACAGTTCTGTACGCAATGCTGATAAGTTGCTTGGGCACTCTTGAGCCCAAAAGGCATGGATACATAGCAGAAGGCTCCAAAGGGAGTTATGAAAGTTGTCTTCTCCTGGTCCTTAACTGCCATCTTGATTTGATGATACCATGAATATGCATCCAAAAAACTTAACCGCTCACATCCTGCCGTAGCATCAATAATCTGATCAATACGGGGGAGAGCAAAAGGATCAGTTGGGCAAGCCTTGTTTAGGTCTGTGTAATCCACACACATTCTCCATGTTCCATTTTTCTTTAACACCAGTACCGGATTAGCCAACCACTCCGGATGAAACACTTCGACTATGAATCCTGATGCCAAAAGCCTGGCCACTTCTTCACCTATAGCCTTGCGCCTTTCTTCATTGAAGCGACACAAATACTGCTTGACCGGTTTAAACTTCGGATCAATATTAAGACTGTGCTCAGCGAGTTCCCTCGGTATACCTGGCATGTTAGAAGGCTTCCATGCAAAGATATCCCGGTTCTCACGGATGAACTCGATGAGCGCGCTTTCCTATTTGGGGTCTAGGTTAGCACTGATAGTGAACTGCTTGGATGAGTCTCCTGGCACAAAGTCAATCTGCTTAGTTTCCTCTGCCGATTTAAACTTCAACGCCGGATCATGCTCTGTGGTTGGCTTCTTTAACGGGGACATATCCGCCGGATCAACATTGTCTTTGTAAAACTTCAACTCCTCCGTAGCACATACTGCCTCTACATATGCTGCATCTCCTTCCTCGCATTCCAATGCTATCTTGCGACTTTCGTGAACCGTGATGGTTCCCTTGTGACCCGGCATTTTAAGCTGCAGATAAACATAACACGGTCTAGCCATGAACTTGGCGTAAACCGGCCTTCCAAACAGAGCATGATACGGGCTTTTGATTTTTACGACCTCAAAGGTCACTGTCTCTGATCTAGAATCCTGCTCATCCCCAAAGGTGACTTCCAGATCAATTTTCCCGACTGGGTAAGCCGATTTACCTGGCACCACTCCATGGAATACTGTGTTGGACTGTCCCAACTTCTTATCTGTCAACCCCATACGCCGGAAAGTCTCATAGTATAGGATGTTGATACTGCTGCCGCCGTCCATAAGTACCTTCGTGAACTTGTAGCCGCCCACCTGCGGTGCCACCACTAGGGCCAACTGGACCGGATTATCAACCCGTGGCGGGTGATCCTCTCTGCTCCACACAATGGGTTGTTCAGACCAACGTAAAAAACGTTGCGTCGCCGGTTCAACTGCGTGTACTGCCCGCTTCAGAACCTTTTGATCTCGTTTGCACAAACTTGTGGTGAAAACATGATACTGTCCACTGCTTAGCTCCTTCGGATTACTCTGATATCCGGATTGCTGCTGCTGCTGACGCTGCTGATTGCCTTGGTTGTTATAACCACCCTGACCATGCTGCTGGTTATGTTGATGCTGACTGTTGCTGTTGTAGTTATTGTTACCGCCATGATAACCTGACCCGGAATCGTTACCTTGGTAACCTGGACCCTAAAAACCGGAACTTGAGCCACCGCCGGTGGGTCCGTGGTTATATCTGGCTTGTTTCATGGCCTCTATCATGATCCGGCAGTCCTTCCATAAATGCTTAGCTGAGTTTCCCTCCGTACTGTGTATAGGGCAAGGCGCATTTAACTATTGATCTAGATTGTAGGATAGCCCCTCGCCACGCGGAGGTGGTTTACCCTTGCGGCGCTGCCCGTTTCCCTGAACGTTGGTATTGGCCACAAAATCAGAGTCGCCCTCCGCTTTTTGCTTACCATTGTAACCCGTTCCCACCAGATTAGCTTGCGCCGGTTTACCAGCCTTGTTTGCTTTCCCGGACTTGTCTCCATCTGCATTTGGGTACTTGGTGTTATCAGAATCCCCATATTTCACCAGAGCGCTCATGAGCGTTCCGATGTCATTGCAATCGCGCTTGAGTCGTCCTAACTTCAGCTTCAGAGACTCAAACCGACAATTGTTTTCCAATGTCACTATCGCCGTACTAGGGTTGATGCTATTGGAAGAGTGCAGGATTTCTGATACTCGCCGCACCCAGCTGCTCGTGGGTTCCTGCTCTCCTTGAACACATGCTGCTAAGTCTACCACCGACATTGGCTGCTTGCACGTGTCTTTGAAATTTTTGATAAACTGGTGATGCAACTCACCGCATGATCCGATGGAGTTAGGTGGTAGGCCCTTTAACCATGTCCGGGCTGTACCCTCAAGCATCATGGTAAAGTACTTGGCGCATGCCGCTTCATCCACATCAAGTATCTCCATAGCCATCTCATAACTTTCAACCCACGCCTCTGGAGCTAGATCCGTTGTGTAATTGGGTACCTTGCGCGGGCCTTTGAAGTTTTTGGGTAATTTCACGCTTCGTAAAGTGGGGATGAGACACTGTACCCGAAAGGAACTTGCCGTGACTCCCGTTTCTGATGTGGTTGGGTGAACCGGCGTCGTTTGACGGGTGTCCTCACGGGCAGTATGTCTGGCCCGGTTTATCGCCTCTTGGGCGTGCGCTTATGCTCCCGCCGGATTATCCTGCCTGTGACGGTGACGTCTCCGCTCGCTGCTAGACACAGTCGGTTCATCCCAGTGCCTAGTGTAACTCCGGCTTGGGCGGGGGGTTGAATGAATCCTCTCCCTGCTATAAGAGTACGCCTGCTGCTGTGTCAGCGCCGTGTCCAGCAATTCCTTAGCCCGACGTGCTTCCATCGCCATGGGGGATGTCCTCTCAATGGGTAAAGCGGCCAGTCGTGAAGCGGCGGCGACAATGTTGTCCAACGGGTTAGAATAATGGCCGGGAGGGGTGGGGACGTGTGGCGTTGGCATAACTTGGTGGTTTCGCTCTGCAGCCAGCGGCTGAACCAACGGGCCAATCCCCGGGGCTCCTCCCCGATTTACCTCTGGACGGCTACTGGCTCCCGCTCCTGGTGTGCCAAAGAGATTCCTCGCCTCGTAAACCGGCGGTAGACGAGTTTGCTGTCTTCTATACATTACCTCCTGTGCAGAATTCTGATCCACCCTGAGCCGGAAAGCTTGGGAGTCTAGCTCTGCTTGCCTCGTAGCCATCCTGGCTTTCTCCGCATCCAGATCCCGTTTAGCCTGTTCAATCTGGCCCTTCAGCTGAAGGATCTCCGCATCATGTTGCGCCTTGTCGGCAGGGGCCACTTCTGCTGTTGCGAGCACCGTCAAATCTCCGACCAAGGTGGATAGGACGTCAGAAGGTGATGGGGTTTGGTTGCCTGCCCTGGCACCCGCTACCTCTGAGGTGAACGCCTCGGTCATCGAGGGCTGCTGCGCAGGCTGTGATCCGGCCATGAAAACAACCACCCGGTTTGGTGGATCAAAGGGGTCCGGAATACTATCACCATCGGACACACCCTCAGTTCGACCGTCCTGCAACAGATACAAAGATTCGGTTTCTCCGGATGAAGACTCATCGTCAGAGTAGACAACTGTCTCGTCACCAGAATCTGATCCGTCCTCGGTTTGGACTCCATGTACCGCTCCAACGGAAACACGCTTCACGGCGGGCTGAATCCGGGCCGATCTCGCACGCTGAGCCGGCTCGACGATGTTGGGGAAGATGTCCGGCCCAGGTCCCGGTTCGCCGATCTTGCCGATGAAGACGTGGATGCCGCCGAAGGGGACCCGGTACCCGTATTCGATTGAATCGGCCTCGGGGCCCCAGCCCGCATCGTCGATGTAGATCCGGCCGCGACGACTCCTGGTCATCCGGCCAACTGCGTAACCCTTGAGTCCTTCAAATCTGCCCTTCAAGAACTCGAAACCATCGTGCGATAGCCCCACGGTGGGCACCAACTGTCGTGGAATTAGCACGGTAGATGTCCGGTTTAGAGGACTTAGGTGTGAGGCCATCGCGCGGGTTAGCTTGAAGAGGTTAAAGCAGACAAAGGACGCAGGGATTTTTATACTAGTTCGGCCCCTTCGATGAAGGTAAAAGCCTACGTCTAGTTTGGTGTGGTATTGCTTGTGCGTCGATGAACAGGGAGCGAATCGCTTGCCTGTCTCTCGAGCTGTTGTTTCGTTTTCTGAACCGTCGCCGGGTCGTCCCTTTATATAGGAGGCAACGCCCGGTCCGGTTTACAGAGTCCTGAGGCCGGCTCATAAACGTGTCCGCCTCGGTCTCTACTCTTTCTATCTTACATCCCAAGTTACATGATATGACGGTTTACAAACTGTGGGCCTTACACATGGGCCCTAACCTTTTGTACATATTCTACTGGGCTTGTAATAGTAGAATTATGTTAGTGTAATCGGGATCTTCCTGGCCGGTTTATACCTGCTAGTAATATCCCTGACAGTATGCATCTCATACTGATACCTAAGCATGTGAGCACGTACAGTGCATAGAACCGGAACATCTATGAACAACATATATACGGCTAGCACATGTACGAGTAAACTAGGGATGAACATATCATACCCTCTGGTTGGCCAGGCCAACGCGACGGCGGCAGTAGCAGCCTCGGCGTCATCCGTGGCCTTCTTCTTGAAGGCGACGTCTTTGACCATAATGTTGATGCAGGGAAAGTAGTGGAAGGAGAGGCGGATGGATACAGAGACAAATCGGGAGCAGTCGCGTCGAGACGCTCCCCAAAAACCTTATTGACGTTCTCCCGGGCAGGATCTCGAACGATAGACAGGACGAGGGCCGACGTGGCCGGATACCAAAACCATCGCACTATATAATAACAAGCAATAATAAAAGTAAGAAAATTAGACAAATATCTATCAAAAGCAATAATAAAAAGTAAGAAAATCATATACATAACAAGAGGCTCACCATGATGGTGCCGACGACGAGATCGGCGCGGGCGAGCAACGGCGGTCAAGACGGGGACGGGACGTGACGGGCCAGTAAACCTAGACAAATCTCGGAGAAAATGGAGCTTGGAGGTCGAGCTTCGAGAGGAGAAAGCCTAACTAGTGTGGCTCGGGCATTTCATCGAACACCTCATGTGCATAGGAGGTGAGCTAGAGCACCACAAAACTCTCCCCCCTCGCCGCCCAGAAAAAACACAGCAGTGTGGAGTGCTCTGCTCGCCGGCGATGGGGTATATATAGGTACTCCATTGGTCCCGTTTGTGGCTGGAACTGGGACTAAACCCCTCTGCCCCGGTTCCAGCCACGAACCGGGACCAATGAGCGTGGGCCATGAGCGAGGACCATTGGTCCCGGTTCGTGCATGGAACCGGGACACATGGGTCCAGACCAACCGGGACAGATGCCCCACGAGGCCCGGCCGGCTCCCTGGGCGTACAAACTGGGACGTATGCCCCCATGGGTCCCGGTTCGTGACTGAACTGGGACTAATGGGCTGGCTAGGCCCCAACCAAAGCCATGTTTTCTACTAGTGCTCGAACGATAGGGTTTTGGAGGCACCTGCTCTCCCAACCAACCGTGTACGCAGTCGTCGGGATGGGATCGCTGGAAGCAGCACAGAGAGAGGAACAGTAGATGATGACTAGAATTGTGCGAGAGGGCGTGAGTGAACTGAGTTAAGGTTCACTCCACTGGCCAGCGCCTTCTTATATAGGCCGTCGAGTAGATGGCCTGGGCTCGGACAGTGGCACTTTCGTAAGCGACTCGTTAATTAATACGAAATTAATTAACCATTCTTGACCGACAAAAATAAGCTTCGCCTCGGCTCATTCCAGCAACCAGCGGTGCGCGCGCGTCGTGACGAGGCGAGGCGAGGCGTGGCGAGGCGAGGCGGGCGGCGGAGGAGAAGCGCGCGTGTACAACTCATATTCCCAAACTTCTAATAGTAAGTGGTGGAGCAGCCCTTATAAAGAGGTCTCACTCTTCTTACTATAGCAGTATGGTACTAAACTTCCCACACTTTCCACCACTTGTCGTACACATGCATGGGCCTTAGATATTTACTAGGGATTATTGTCTTATTTTGGCCTAAGCCCATCCATAATCCATCAATCCCCCGCCAGATCTTGAGGCACATAAGTTTGTCAACTATTCCAAACAATGTTTGATATACCAGAATTTTTAGTGGAGACTATTAAGTTGAATTTCCACCTAGAGCAATGAGATTGGACTTCTTCACACAACTGAACAATGGACTATGTCTTGAATTGTCAGTTTAGCGTGTAGAAGTTTCGCCCATTGTCAGCCGATACGTGGCTGCCGAAGGCTAAACCCCACGGGTGGAGCTTATTAGTCATACTATGTACCTTCTCATGAGCTTCCTAGAGATCACCCAATCTCATAGACTATGACTAGCAGTCGGGCTCACATAGGTGTGTTCCTCCAAAGAATGCTATGTAGGTTAGCATCTTGCTTACATAAGCTTTGGAACACATTAAAACAAAAGTCAGCCTGCCTTACAGAATGGAGAGTATTATTGCATCTCCAACGAAGTGGGTTAATTAAGGATACTCTCCTCACTTGACCGTTGGATTGTTTTCCAGGTCCTAATTCACGGGATCTCCGATCACATAGGTTGGGTGTGACGCCCCCGATTTGACCGTACACTAATCATGCACGCAAATGTGTACGACCAAGATCAGGGACTCACTGGAAGATATCACAACACAACTCTAGACACATATTAAAATAATACAAGCTTTATATTACAAGCCAGGGGCCTCGAGGGCTCGAATACATAAGCTCGAAACACAAGAGTCAGCGGAAGCGATAATATCTGAGTACAGACATAAGTTAAACAAGTTTGCCTTAAGAAGGCTAGCACAAAAGTAGCAACGAACGAAAAGGCAAGGCCTCCTGCCTGGGACCTCCTAACTACTCCTCGAAGCCGAACTCCATGTAGAAACATCATCGGGATCCTCTGGGTCCTGGACTCCACCACCTGGTTGCGTCATCCGAGAAGAAGGGACAAAAGGGGAAAAAGGGGGAGCAAAGCAACCGTGAGTACTCATCCAAAGTACTCACAAGCAAGGATCTACACTACATATGCAATGATATCTGTGTAAATGGGTAATATACGTAGGCTAAACTACAGAATGCCAGAATAAGAGGGGGATAGCTAATCCAAACAAAGACTACGCTTCTGGCAACCTCCATCTTGCAGTAGTAGAAGTGAGTAGCTGGAAAGTAACAAGCGTCAAAGCTTCTGGCAGCCTCCGTCTTGCAGCAGTAAAATAGAATAGATGGTAAGTTCACCAAGTAACATCGAATAGCATAATCCTACTCGGCGATCCTCCCGCACATCACCCTGTGGGAGAGCAGCCACCGACTTATATCTGGAACTCATCTGGGTGTGTTTTATCAAGTATCCGGTTCTAGTTGTCATGAGGTCGGAATACAACTCCGGGTCGTCCTTTTACCGAGGGACACGGCTATTCGAATAGATTAACTTCCCTGCAGGGGTGCACCACATAACCCAGCATGCTCGATCCCTTTTGGCCGGACACACTTTCCGGGGTCATGCCCGGCCTCGGAAGATCAACACGTCGCAGCCCTACCTAAGCACAACAGAGAGGTCAACACGCCGGTCTAAGTCCTAAGCGCGCAGGGTTCCGAACCCATCGCCCATTGCACACCTGCACGTTGTGTACGCGGCCGGTGAGCAGACCTAGCAACCTCCATTACTAAGGAAGTTACGTTACGCGGTCCAACCCGGCGCGCGCCGCTCAGTCGCTGACGTCAAGAAGGCTTCGGCTGATACCACGACGTCGAGAGCCCATAACTATTCCCACGTAGCTGGTTAGTGCGTATAGGCCAACGGCCACACTCAGATCAAATATCCAAACTCGTTAAGCGTGTTATTATGAAATCACCACGGACAACGACCTCGGCCAGGCCACTCTCCACTTGGTATCTCAACCTGCCATGTCGCTCTGCCACAAAGATCCACTCGGGGGGTCGTCGGTAACTCAGGCCCATCACTACCTGGATGGAGCCACCTGTCCTTTCAGCCCCCTCATCGAATCACTTGCGGGTACTCAATGAGCCGACCCGACTTTAGTCACATCATGTGTCATGTAAAGTATGTGTATATTATATACCCGTGATCCCCACCCGCGGTGATCACGGCCCGATAGTATAGCATGGCAGACGGACAGGGATGTGGGGCCACTGATGGAATACTAGCATACCCTATACTAAGCATTCGGATAGCAGATACAGGTATCAACAGTAGTAGCAACAATGACAGGCTATGCAACAGAATAGGAGCTATCCAATCATCATTAGTAGCAAATCTAATGCAAGAATAAGAGAGAAGAGAATGGGCGATATCTGGTGATCAAGGGGGGGGGGGTTGGCTTGCTTGGTTGCTCTGGCAAGGAGGGGTCGTCATCACCGTAGTCGAATTGGGGGTCATCGTCAGTCTCGGGGTCTACCAGAAAGAAGTAACGGAGGGTAGGGGTGGATTAACGAGCTGCTCGGCTCGTTAAGCTCATACTCGTTAAGCTCGTGCTCGTTAAGGCTCAGCTCGTTAAGCTCGTTAAGATTAACGAGCAGAAAATCCTGCTCGGCTCGGTTCGTATAAAGCTCGTTAAGCTCGTGAGCGCTCGCGAGCGCTCGTTAACATATTTCGTTGTCTGACGGTGTACAGGATAAGCGTGTATCTTTGGTTTTTAAGAAGAAAGGTGGTGACTAGAAAACAAAATGCACTAGTTTGTTGCCTCCCATATAGATTAGATTGAGTGGATGGGCTGAGGTTGATGCGGAGCATCCCAAGGTCATCCCCATGGACCATCAATCGCCTCACCAAGTGCTCCAAGGACCAATGACACGTGCTCGTGCTAGAGCACTTGAATCCGAGGTTAACTCTCTCCTTGTTGAATTCCCATTTGACCACCTTGAAACATGGCTGCTACCTCAAACGGAGACACTTTGTATGCTTCGGTGCCAAGGAGAAGTTACGGTGCAAGACGGATGCCAAGAACATGAACCAGGATTCTCCCAGCACAGAGAAAGAGGTACTACCGGTCCAACTACCGGTTCAACTACCGGTCTGCCGGTACTACCGGTCTGCCGGTACTACCGGTCCAACTACCTGTCAACTACCGGTCTACCTTCTGTGATCGACCGGTGCAAGGCCGGTGCAAGGCCGGAACTTCCGCAAAAACCGCAAAAACCGGTACTACCGGTCCCAGGACCGGTACTACCGCCCTGCCTGCGCACAGATGAGGGGGTTTCACCCCATGTATCCCCCCCAACTTACCCCTAGACTATAACTATAAGTACTCCGTCCCTTCCATCTTTTAGGGTTAGCTTTTGGATAGCTCATCATATACCTTTGTGGTTCCTCTCTAATGCGGAGCATCCCGAGGTCATCCCCATGGACCCTCCTTCACCTCGTCAAGTGCCTCAAGGACCAATGACATGTGCTCGTGCTAGAGCTCTCGAGACCGAGGTGACGTCGCTCCTAGCCCTACTTCCATACGAATCTTGCGAGACATGGTTGCTACCTCAGACGGATGTGCTTTGTGTGCTCAGGTGTGAAGAAGGCCACATTGGAGAAGGGCGTGAAGATGGACAAGTCCCCAAGTTCACGGATGAGGTGTTGCATCGAGAAGGGTAGAAGAAGGCTCCAGGCCCCGGACATCCGCCCCCCTGGCCCGGACATCCGGCCCCTGGACGACCAGCTACAGAAAGCCACCAGCAGCAGAAGCTACAGGGCCCGGACATCCGGCCAGGCCCCGAACATCCGGCCAAGCAAGGCCCGGACATCCGGCCTCGAGCCCGGAAATCCGGCGTCACTCTCCAGAAGACACCCGAGACTCAACCCCTCCAGCCCGGACATCCGGCCCCTCGCCCTGGACATCCGACGTCCCGTGAAGCCCCAGACATCCGGCCCGTCGCCCGGACGTCCGCCCTGAATGCCTGCGCGCATCCCTTGGGCCGTGGCCCGTGTACCCCTTCGCTCCGTACACGATATAAACTCCTTTCTCCCCACCGTTTAGGGTTAGCTTTTGGATAGCTCATCACAGACCTTTGTGGATTCTCTCCTATGAGACCGCACGCCTCTTCGGAGAAGATCCACCTCGGATTCAAGACCTCCACATCGGGGAAGATCCCAATGGATATCCAAGACCTCCTCCGGGAGAAGACTATCCTTGTACCACCATCGTTGACTATGGACCATGTGTCTCGATGTGTATCGTGGATCTAGCACTTGTGTGATCATATTTGTGTTGATTTGAGTGTTTTCCCTCTTGTTTTCCCCCGTTTCCTCTTGTGTTCTCCGTGTTCATCGTGGGATATTCTCCAATCGTGAAAGATCTGCTGATGAGGGTTCCACCCTACATCACTCTCCTATGAGACCACGGCCCCTTCGGAGAAGATCCACCTCGGATTCAAGACCTCCACACCGGAGAAGATCCCAAGGGATACCCCAAGACCTCCTCCGGGAGAAGACTATCTTTGTGCCACCGTTGTTGACTATGGATCGTGTATCTTGATGTGTATCGTGGATCTAGCACCTGTGTTACCGTATTTGTGTTGATTTGAGTGTTTCCCCTCGTGTTTTCCTCCGTATCTTCCTTGTGTTCTCCGAAGAGGTCACACCATACCGACCGAGAAGCTACGTGGGAATGAGAAGATCACCTTCTGTGACGCCCCCGATTTGTCCGTACACTAATCATGCACGCAAATGTGTACGACCAAGATCAGGGACTCACTGGAAGATATCACAACACAACTCTAGACACAAATTAAAATAATACAAGCTTTATATTACAAGCCAGGGGCCTCGAGGGCTCGAATACAAAAGCGTGACAACACAAGAGTCAGCGGAAGCAACAATATCTGAGTACAGACATAAGTTAAACAAGTTTGCCTTAAGAAGGCTAGCACAAAAGTAGCAACGATCGAAAAGGCAAGGCCTCCTGCCTGGGACCTCCTAACTACTCCTCGAAGCCGATCTTCACGTAGAAACATCCTCGGGATCCTCTGGGTCCTAGACTCCACCATCTGGTTGCATCATCCGAGAGGAAGGAACAAAAGGGGAAAAGGGGGAGAGAAAGAACCGTGAGTACTCATCCAAAGTACTCGCAAGCAAGGATCTACACTACATATGCAAAGATATCTGTGTAAAGGGGTAATGTATGTGGACTGAACTGCAGAAAGCAGAATAAGAGGGGGATAGCTAATCCAATCGAAGACTACGCTTCTCGTAACCTCCATCTTGCAGCAGAAGATGAGGGTAGCTGGAAAGTAACAAGTATCCTCGCTTCTCGCAGCCTCCGTCTTCCAGCAGTAGAAGGGAGTAGATGGTAAGTTCACCAAGTAACATCGTATAGCATAATCCTACTCCGCGATCCTCCCGCACATCACCCTGTGAGAGAGCAACCACCGAGTTGTATCTGGCACTGGTAAGGGTGTGTTTTATTAAGTATCTGGTTCTAGTTGTCATGAGGTCGGAATACAACTCCGGGTCGTCCTTTTACCGAGGGACACGGCTATTCGAATAGACTAACTTCCCTGCAGGGGTGCACCACATAACCCATCACGCTTGATCCCATTTGGCCGGACACACTTTCCAGGGTCATGCCCGGCCTCGGAAGATCAACACGTCGCAGCCCTACCTAAGCACAGCAGAGAGGTCAACACGCCGGTCTAAGTCCTAGGCGCGGAGGGGTCCGGGCCCATCGCCGAACGCACACCTGCACGTTGCGTACGCGACCGGTGAGCAGACCTAGCAACCTCCATTACTAAGGAAGTTGCGTTACACGGTCCAACCCGGCGCGCGCCACTAAGTCGCTGACGTCAAGAAGGCTTCGGCTGATACCACGACGTCGAGTACCCATAACTATTCCTACGTAGGTGGTTAGTGCGTATAGGCCAACGGCCAGACTCAGATCAAATATCCAAACTCGTTAAGCGTGTTATTATGAAATAACCGCGGACAACGACCAGGGCCAGGCCACCTCTCCACTGGGTGTCTCAACCTGCCCTGTCGCTCCGCCACAAAGATCCACTCGGGGGCCGTCGGGAACTCAGGCCCACCACTACCTGGATGGAGCCACCTGTCCTTTCAGCCCCCATATCGGAATCACTTGATGGGTACTCAAAGAGCCAACCCGACTTTAGTCACATCATGTATCATGTAAAGTGTATGTAGTAAATACCCGTGATCACAACCAAGTGATCACGGCCCGATAGAATAGTAGGGCAGACGGACAAGGGTGTAGGGCCACTGATGGAGTACTAGCATCCTATACTAAGCATTAGGATGGCAGGTAAAGTATCAACAGTTCTAGCTGTTGGGGAACGTAGTATTTAAAAATTTTCCTACGATCACGCAAGATCTATCTACCAGATGCATAGCAACGAGAGGGAAGAGTGTGTCTACGTACCCTCGTAGACCGGGAGCGGAAGCGTCAAGTGACGCGGTTGATGTTGTCGAACTTCTTCGCGATCCAACCGATCAAGCACCGAACGTACGGCACCTCCGCGTTCAGCACACGTTCAGCTTGATGACGTCCCACGAGCTCTTGATCCAGTTGAGCTTCACGGGAGAGTTTCGTCAGCACGACGGCGTGGTGACGGATATGATGTGTTCACCATCAGGGCTTCGCCTAAGCTCCGCGACGGTACGACCGAGGTGTGATTCTGTGGAGGGGGGCACCGCACACGGCTAAAACAATTCAACTTGTGTGTCTTTGGGTGCCCCCTGCCCCCGTATATAAAGGAGCAAGGGAGGGAGGCCGGCCAACTCCTCCTGGTGCGGCTACGGAAGGAGTCCTACTAGGAATAGGATTGCAATCCTATTCCTAGTAGGATTCACCAAAAGGAAGAAGGGGGAAAGGAATAGGAGAGGTGGCGCCCCCCCCCCCAATCCTAGTCCAACTAGGAATCCTAGGTGGGGGCGCCGGCCAGCCCTATGGGCTGCCTCTCTCTTTCCCTTTAGGCCCACTATGGACCATCCCCTCTCGTAGGGGGTTCCGGTAACCCCCTCCGGCAATCCCGATATCTTTTCCGGAACACTTCCGGTGTCCGAATATAGCCGTCCAATATATCAATCTTTATGTCTCGGACATTCCGAGACTCCTCGTCATGTCCGTGATCTCATCCGGGACTCCGAACTACCTTCGGTACATCAATACTCAAAAACTCATAATACCGATCGTCATCAAACATTAAGCGTGCGGACCCTACGGGTTCGAGAACTATGTAGACATGACCGAGACTCATCTCCGGTCAATAACCAATAGCGGAACCTGGATGTTCATATTGGCTCCTACATATTCTACGAAGATCTTTTATCGGTCAGAACCGCATAACAACATACGTTGTTTCTTTTGTCAAACGGTATGTTACTTGCCCGAGATTCGATCGTCGGTATCTCTATACCTAGTTCAATCTCGTTACCGGCAAGTCTCTTTACTCGTTCCGTAACACATCATCTCGTGACTGACTCATTAGTCTTTTGCTTGCAAGGCTTATTGTGATGTGTGTTACCGAGAGGGCCCAGAGATACCTCTCCGACACTCGGAGTGACAAATCCTAATCTTGATCTATGCCAACACCACGAATACTTTCGGAGACACCTGTAGAGCATCTTTATGATCACCCAGTTACGTTGTGACGTTTGATAGCACACAAGGTGTTCCTATGGTATTCGGGAGTTGCATAATCTCATAGTCATAGGAACATGTATAAGTCATGAAGAAAGCAATAGCAGTTAAACTAAACGATCATAATGCTATGCTAACGGATGGGTCTTGTCCATCACATCATTCTCCTAATGATGTGATCCCGTTGATCAAATGACAACTCATGTCTATGGCCAGGAAACATAACCATCTTTGATCAATGAGCTAGTCTAGTAGAGGCATACTAGGGACACACTGTTTTGTCTATGTATTCACACGTGTACTAAGTTTCCGGTTAATACAATTCTAGCATGAATAATAAACATTTATCATGATATAAGGAAATATAAATAACAACTTTATTATTGCCTCTAGGGCATATTTCCTTCAGTCTCCCACTTGCACTAGAGTCAATAATCTAGCTCACATCGCCATGTGATTTAATACCGATAGTTCTCATCGTTATGTGAATAACACCTATAGTTCACATCACCATGTGGCCAACACCCAAAGGGTTTACTAGAGTCAATAATCTAGTTCACATCGATATGTGATTAATACCCAAAGAGTAATAAGGTGTGATCATGTTTTTCTTGTGAGAGAAGTTTTAGTCAATGGGTCTGTCATATACAGATCCCTATGTATTTCGCAAATTTCTATGTCTACAATGCTCTGCATGGAGCTACTCTAGCTAATTGCTCCCACTTTCAATACGCATCCAGATTGATACTTAGAGTCATCTGGATTTAGTGTCAAAGCTTGCATCGGCGTAACCCTTTACGACGAACTCTTTATCACCTCCATAATCGAGAAATATTTCCTTAGTCATCCAATTACTAAGGATAATTTTGACCGCTGTACAGTGATCTACTCCTGGATCACTATTGTACCTCCCTGTCAAACTCTTGGCAAGGTACACAACGTGTTCTGTACACAGCATGGCATACTTTATAGAACCTATGGCTGAGGCATAGGGAATGACTTTCATTCTCTCTATATTTTTCTGCCGTGGTCTGGCTTTGAGTCTTACTCAACTTCACACCTTACAAATCAGGCAAGAACTTCTTCTTTGACTGATCCGTTTTGAACTACTTCAAAATCTTATCAAGGTATGTACTCATCGAAAGTCTTATCAAGCGTCTTGATCTATCTATATAGATTCTTGATGCTCAATATGTAAGCAGCTTCACTGAGGTCTTTCTTTGAAAAACTCCTTTCAAACACTCCTTTATGCTTTCCAGAAAATTCTACATCATTTCCGATCGACAATATGTCATTCACATATACTTATCAGAAAGGTTGTAGTGCTCCCACTCACTTCTTGTAAATACAGGCTTCTCCAAAAGTCTGTATAAAACCATATGCTTTGATCACCTCATCAAAGCGTATATTCCAACTCCGAGATGCTTGCACCAGTCCATAGATGGATTGCTGGATCTTGCATAATTTGTTAGCACCTTTTGGATCGACAAAACCTTCTGGTTGTATCATATACAACTCTTCTTTGAGATATCCATTCAGGAATGTAGTTTTGACATCCATTTGCGAGATTTCATAATCATAAAATGCGGCAATTGCTAACATGATTCGGACAGACTTAAGCATCGCTACAGGTGAGAAAGTCTCATCGTAGTCAACTCCTTGAACTTGTCGAAAACCTTTCGCAACAAGTCGAGCTTTGTAAACAGTAATATTACCGTCTGCGTCGGTCTTCCTCTTGAAGATCCATTTATTTTCGATGGCTTGCCGATCATCGGGCAAGTCAACCAAAGTCCACACTTTGTTCTCATACATGGATCCCATCTCAGATTTCATGGCTTCAAGCCATTTTGCGGAATCTGGGCTCATCATCGCTTCCTCATAGTTCGTAGGTTCATCATGGTCTAGTAACATTATTTCCAGAACTGGGTTGCCGTACCACTCTGGTGCGGAACGTACTCTGGTTGATCTACGACGTTCAGTAGAAACTTGATCCGAAGTTTCATGATCATTATCATTAACTTTCTCACTAATTGGTGTAGGAATCACTGGAACAATTTCCTGTGATGTACTACTTTCCAATCCGGGAGAAGGTACAATTACCTCATCAAGTTCTACTTTCCTCCCACTCATTTCTTTCGAGAGAAACTCCTTCTCTAGAAAGGATCCATTTTAGCAACGAATATCTTGCCTTCGGATCTGTGATAGAAGGTGTACCCAACAGTCTCTTTTGGGTATCCTATGAAGATTTACTTCTCCGGTTTGGGTTCGAGCTTATCATGTTGAAACTTTTTCACATAAGCATCGTAGTCCCAAACTTTAAGAAACAACAACTTTGGTTTCTTGCCAAACCACAGTTCTTAAGGCGTTGTCTCAACGGATTCAGATGAGGCCCTTATTTAACGTGAATGCAGCTGTCTCTAATGCATGACCCAAAACGATAGTGGTAAATCGGTAAGAGACATCATAGATCGCACCATATCCAATAAAGTACGGTTACGACGTTCGGACACACCATTATGCTGTGGTGTTCCGGGTGGCGTGAGCTGTGAAACTATTCCACATTGTTTCAAATGAAGACCAAACTCGTAACTTAAATATTCTCCTCCACGATCAGATCGTAGAAACTTTTATTTTCTTGTTACGATGATTCTCTACTTCACTCTGAAATTTCTTTGAACTTTTCAAATGATTCAGACTTGTGCTTTATTAAGTAGATATACCCATATCTCCTCAAATCATCAGTGAAGGTCAGAAAATAACGATACCCGCCGCGAGCTTCAACACTCATTGGTCCGCATACATCAGTATGTATGATTTCCAACAAATATGTTGCTCGCTCCATAGTTCCGGAGAACGGAGTTTTAGTCATCTTGCCCATGAGGCATGGTTCGCAAGCACCAAGTGATTCATAATCAAGAGATTCCAAAAGTCCATCATTATGGAGTTTCTTCATGCGTTTTACACCAATATGACTTAAACGGCAGTGCCACAAATAAGTTGCACTATCATTATTAACCTTGCATCTTTTGGCTTCAATATTATGAATATGTGTATCACACGATCGAGATCCAACAAACTATTTTCATTGGGTGTATGACCATAGAAGGTTTTATTCATGTAAATAGAACAACAATTATTCTCTAACTTACATGAATAACCGTATTGCGATAAACATGATCAAATCACATTCATGCTCAGCACAAACACCAAATAACAGTTATTTAGGTTCAACACTAATCCCGAAAGTATAGGGAGTGTGCGATGATGATCATATCAATCTTGGAACTGCTTCCAATACACATCGTCACTTCATCCTTTAACTAGTTTATGTTCATTATGCAACTCCCACTTCGAGTTACTACTCTTTAGCAACTGAACCAATATCAAATACCGAGGGGTTGCTATGAACACTAGTAAAATACACATTAATAATCTGTATATCAAATATACCTTTGTTCACTTTGCCATCCTCCTTATCCGCCAAGTATCTTGGGCAGTTCCACTTTTAGTGACCATTTCCTTTGCAGTATAAGCACTTGTTTCAGGCTTGAGTTTAGCTTTGGGTTTCTTCACGGGAGTGACAACTTGCTTGTCATTCTTCTTGAAGTTCCCCTTCTATCCCTTTTCCCTTTACTTGAAACAAGTGGTCTTGTTAACCATCAACACTTGATGCTTTTTCATGATTTCTACCTTCGCCTACTTCAGTATCGCGAAGAGCTGGGAATTCCTTTCGTCATCCCTTGCATATTATAGTTCATCACGAAGTTCTACTAACTTGGTGATAGTGACTAGAGAACTTTGTCAATTACTATCTTATCTGGAAGATTAACTCCCACTTGATTAAAGTAATTGTAGTACCCAGAAAATCTGAGCACATGCTCACTGGTTGAGCTATTCTCCTCCATCTTGTAGGCAAAGTACTGTCAGAGGTCTTATACCTCTTGACACGGGCATGAGTATGAAATACTAATTTCAACTCTTGGAAGATCTTATATGCTCCATGGCGTTCAAAACGGTTTTGAAGTCCCGGTTCTAAGCCGTAAAGCATGGTGCACTTAAACTATCAAGTAGTCATCATATCGAGCTTTTGTCAAAACGTTCATAACGTCTACATCTGCTCCTGCAATAGGTCTGTCACCTAGCGGTGCATCAAGGACATAATTCTTCTGTGCAGCAATGAGGATAATCCTCAGATTACGGAACAATTCCGCATCATTGCTACTAACATCTTTCAATCTTGGTTTTCTCTAGGAACATATGAAAAATAAACGGGGAGCAACATCGCGAGCTATTGATCTACAACATAGATATGCTAATACTACCAGGACTAACTTCATGATAAATTAAAGTTCAATTTAATCATATTACTTAAGAACTCCCACTTAGATAGACATCCCTCCGGTCATCTAAATGATCACGTGATCCAAATCAACTAAACCATGTCCGATCATCACTTGAGATGGAGTAGTTTCAATGGTGAACATCTTATGTTGATCATATCTACTATATGATTCACGCTCGACCTTTCGGTCTCCAGTGTTCCGAGGCCATATCTGTATATGCTAGGCTCGTCAAGTTTAACCCGAGTATTATGCGTGTGCAAAACTGGCTTACACCCGTTGTATTTGAACGTAGAGCTTATCACACCCGATCATCACGTGGTGTCTCGGCACGACAAACTTTCGCAACGGTGCATACTCAGGGAGAACACTTATACCTTGAAATTTAGTAAGGGATCATCTTATAATGCTACCGTCGTTCTAAGCAAAATAAGAAGCATAATAAGATAAACATCACATGCAATCAAAATATGTGACATGATATGGCCATCATCATCTTGTGCTTTTGATCTCCATCTCCAAAGCACCGTCATGATCACCCTCGCAAAACATGATCATCTCATACAAAAACCGTATAACTCATCATGTCTTGACCATATCGCATCACAACATGCCCTGCAAAAACAAGTTAGACGTCCTCTACTTTGTTGTTGCAAGTTTTACGTGGCTGCTACGGGCTTTAGCAAGAACCGTTCTTACCTACGCATACAAAACCACAACGATGTTTCGTCAAGTATGTGCTGTTTTAACCTTCACAAGGACCGGGCGTAGCCACACTTGATTCAGCTAAAGTGAGAGAGACAGACACCCGCCAGTCACCTTTAAGCAACAAGTGCTCGTAACGGTGAAACCAGTCTCGCGTAAGCGTACGCGTAATGTCGGTCCGGGCCGCTTCATCTCACAATACCGCCGAAGCAAAGTATGACATGCTGGTAAGCAGTATGACTAGTATCGTCCACAATCTCATTGTGTTCTACTCGTGCATATCATCTACGCATAGACCTGGCTCATGATGCCACTGTTGGGGAACGTAGTATTTGAAAATTTTCCTACGATCACGCAAGATCTATCTACCAGATGCATAGCAACGAGAGGGAAGAGTGTGTCTACGTACCCTCGTAGACCGGGAGCGGAAGCGTCAAGTGACGCGGTTGATGTTGTCGAACTTCTACGCGATCCAACCGATCAAGCACCGAACGTACGGCACCTCCGCGTTCAGCACACGTTCAGCTTGATGACGTCCCACGAGCTCTTGATCCAGTTGAGCTTCACGGGAGAGTTTCGTCAGCACGATGGCGTGGTGACGGATATGATGTGTTCACCATCGCAGGGCTTCGCCTAAGCTCCGCGACGGTACGACCGAGGTGTGATTCTGTGGAGGGGGGCACCGCACACGGCTAAAACAATTCAACTTGTGTGTCTTTGGGTGCCCCCCTGCCCCCGTATATAAAGGAGCAAGGGAGGGAGGCCGGCCAACTCCTCCTGGTGCGGCTAGGGAAGGAGTCCTACTAGGAATAGGATTGCAATCCTATTCCTAGTAGGATTCACCAAAAGGAAGAAGGGGGAAAGGAATAGGAGAGGTGGCGCCCCCCCCAATCCTAGTCCAACTAGGAATCCTAGGTGGGGGCGCCGGCCAGCCCTATGGGCTGCCTCTCTCTTTCCCTTTAGGCCCACTATGGACCATCCCCTCTCGTAGTGGGTTCCGGTAACCCCCTCCGGCAATCCCGATAAATCCGAAACTTTTCCGGAACACTTCCGGTGTCCGAATATAGCCGTCCAATATATCAATCTTTATGTCTCAGACATTCCGAGACTCCTCGTCATGTCTGTGATCTCAGCCGGGACTCCGAACTACCTTCGGTACATCAATACTCAAAAACTCATAATACCGATCGTCATCAAACGTTAAGCGTGCGGACCCTACGGGTTCGAGAACTATGTAGACATGACCGAGACTCATCTCCGGTCAATAACCAATAGCGGAACCTGGATGTTCATATTGGCTCCTACATATTCTACGAAGATCTTTTATTGGTCAGAACCGCATAACAACATACGTTGTTCCTTTTGTCAAACGGTATGTTACTTGCCCGAGATTCGATCGTCGGTATCTCTATACCTAGTTCAATCTCGTTACCGGCAAGTATCTTTACTCGTTCCGTAACACATCATCTCGTGACTAACTCATTAGTCTTTTGCTTGCAAGGCTTATTGTGATGTGTGTTACCGAGAGGGCCCAGAGATACCTCTCCGACACTCGGAGTGACAAATCCTAATCTTGATCTATGCCAACACCACGAATACTTTCGGAGACACCTGTAGAGCATCTTTATGATCACCCAGTTACGTTGTGACGTTTGATAGCACACAAGGTGTTCCTATGGTATTCGGGAGTTGCATAATCTCATAGTCATAGGAACATGTATAAGTCATGAAGAAAGCAATAGCAGTTAAACTAAACGATCATAATGCTATGCTAACGGATGGGTCTTGTCCATCACATCATTCTCCTAATGATGTGATCCCGTTGTTCAAATGACAACTCATGTCTATGGCCAGGAAACATAACCATCTTTGATCAATGAGCTAGTCTAGTAGAGGCATACTAGGGACACTCTGTTTTGTCTATGTATTCACACATGTACTAAGTTTCCGGTTAATACAATTCTAGCATGAATAATAAACATTTATCATGATATAAGGAAATATAAATAACAACTTTATTATTGCCTCTAGGGCATATTTCCTTCAGTAGCAACAATGACAGGCTATGCAGCATAATAGGAGTAACCGAACAGTAACATGCTACACTACTCTAATGCAAGCAGTAGAGAGAAGAATAGGCGATATCTGGTGATCAAAGGTGGGGCTTGCCTGGAAGCCCTGCAGACGAAAGGAATCTTCGGAAGCGTAGCCGTAGTCGAACACCGAAGCACCAATGGTCTCGGGGTCTATCACAGTATCGGAGTCTACCAAAAATAAGCAACGAAGGGGAAACAAATAAATAACAGAGCAAACAATAGCATCACAAAGCATAACATGGCAAAAGTGAAGGAAATATGCCCTAGAGGCAATAATAAAGTTGTTATTTATATTTCCTTATATCATGATAAATGTTTATTATTCATGCTAGAATTGTATTAACCGGAAACTTAGTACATGTGTGAATACATAGACAAAATAGAGTTTCCCTAGTATGCCTCTACTAGACTAGCTCATTGATCAAAGATGGTTATGTTTCCTAACCATAGACATGAGTTGTCATTTGATCAACGAGATCACATCATTAGGAGAATGATGTGATGGACAAGACCCATCCGTTAGCATAGCACTATGATCGTTTAGTTTTACTGCTATTGCTTTCTTCATGACTTATACATGTTCCTATGACTATGAGATTATGCAACTCCTGAATACCGTAGGAACACCTTGTGTGCTATCAAACGTCACAACGTAACTGGGTGATCATAAAGATGCTCTACAGGTGTCTCCGAAAGTATTCGTGGTGTTGGCATAGATCAAGATTAGGATTTGTCACTCCGAGTGTCGGAGAGGTATCTCTGGGCCCTCTCGGTAACACACATCACAATAAGCCTTGCAAGCAAAAGACTAATGAGTTAGTCACGAGATGATGTGATACGGAACGAGTAAAGAGACTTGCCGGTAACGATATTGAACTAGGTATAGAGATACCGACGATCGAATCTTGGGCAAGTAACATACCGATGACAAAAGGAACAACGTATGTTGTTATGCGGTTCTGACCGATAAAAGATCTTCGTAGAATATGTAGGAGCCAATATGAACATCCAGGTTCCGCTATTGGTTATTGACCGGAGATGAGTCTCGGTCATGTCTACATAGTTCTCGAACCCGTAGGGTCCGCACGCTTAACGTTTGATGACGATCGGTATTATGAGTTTATGAGTATTGATGTACCGAAGGTAGTTCGGAGTCCCGGATGAGATCACGGACATGACGAGGAGTCTCGGAATGTCCGAGACATAAAGATTGATATATTGGACGGCTATATTCGGACACCGGAAGTATACCGGAAAAGTTTCGGATTTATCGGGATTGCCGGAGGGGGTTACCGGAACCCCCTATGAGAGGGGATGGTCCATTGTGGGCCTAAAGGGCAAGAGAGAGCCAGCCCATAGGGCTGGCCGGCGCCCCCACCTAGGGTTCCTAGTTGGACTAGGATTGGGGGGGGGGGGCGCCACCTCTCCTATTCCTTTCCCTCTTCTTTCTTTTGGTGAATCCTACTAGGAATAGGATTGCAATCCTATTCCTAGTAGGACTCCTTCCCTAGCCTTACCAGGAGAAGTTGGCCGGCCTCCCTACCTTGCTCCTTTATATACGGGGGCAGGGGGCACCCAAAGACACACAAGTTGAATTGTTTTAGCCGTGTGCGGTGCCCCCCTCCACAGAAACACACCTCGGTCATACCGTCGCGGAGCTTAGCCGAAGCCCTGCGCCGGTGAATACATCATATCCGTCACCACGCCGTCGTGCTGACGAAACTCTCCCGTGAAGCTCAACTGGATCAAGAGCTCGTGGGACGTCATCAAGCTGAACGTGTGCTGAACGCGGAGGTGCCGTACGTTCGGTGCTTGATCGGTTGGATCGCGAAGAAGTTCGACAACATCAACCGCGTCGCTTGACGCTTCCGCTCCCGGTCTACGAGGGTACGTAGACACGCTCTTCCCTCTCGTTGCTATACAACTTGTAGATAGATCTTGCGTGATCGTAGGAAAATTTTAAAATACTACGTTCCCCAACAGTGGCATCATGAGCCAGGTCTATGCGTAGATGATATGAACGAGTAGAACACAATGAGTTGTGGGCGATACTAGTCATACTGCTTACCAGCATGTCATACTTTGCTTCGGCGGTATTGTGAGATGAAGCGGCCCGGACCGACATTACGCGTACGCTTACGCGAGACTGGTTTCACCGTTACGAGCACTCGTTGCTTAAAGGTGACTGGCGGGTGTCTGTCTCTCTCACTTTAGCTGAATCAAGTGTGGCTACGCCCGGTCCTTGTGAAGGTTAAAACAGCACATACTTGACGAAACATCGTTGTGGTTTTGTATGCGTAGGTAAGAACGGTTCTTGCTAAAAGCCCGTACCAGCCACGTAAAACTTGCAACAACAAAGTAGAGGACGTCTAACTTGTTTTTGCAGGGCATGTTGTGATGTGATATGGTCAAGACATGATGAGTTATATGATTTTGTATGAGATGATCATGTTTTGTAAAGTTATCGGCAACTGGCAGGAGCCATATGGTTGTCTCTTTATTGTATGAAATGCAATCGCCATGTAATTGCTTTACTTTATCACTAAGCGGTAGCGATAGTTGAGGAAGCAATAGTTGGCGAGACGACAACGATGCTACGATGGAGATCAAGGTGTCGCGCCGGTGACGAAGGTGATCATGACGGTGCTTTGGAGATAGAGATCAAAAGCACAAGATGATGATGGCCATATCATGTCACATATTTAGATTGCATGTGATGTTATCTTATTATGCTTCTTATTTTGCTTAGAACGACGGTAGCATTATAAGATGATCCCTTACTAAATTTCAAGGTATAAGTGTTCTCCCTAAGTATGCACCATTGCGAAAGTTCGTCGTGCCGAGACACCACGTGATGATCGGGTGTGATAAGCTCTACGTTCAAATACAACGGGTGTAAGCCAGTTTTGCACACGCAAAATACTCGGGTTAAACTTGACGAGCCTAGCATATGCAGATATGGCCTCGGAACACTGGAGACCGAAAGGTCGAGCGTGAATCATATAGTAGATATGATCAACATAAGATGTTCACCATTGAAACTACTCCATCTCACGTGATGATCGGACATGGTTTAGTTGATTTGGATCACGTGATCATTTAGATGACCGGAGGGATGTCTATCTAAGTGGGAGTTCTTAAGTAATATGATTAATTGAACTTTAATTTATCATGAACTAAGTCCTGGTAGTATTAGCATATCTATGTTGTAGATCAATAGCTCGCGATGTTGCTCCACGTTTATTTTATATGTTCCTAGAGAAAACTAAGTTGAAAGATGTTAGTAGCAATGATGCGGAATCGTTCTGTGATCTGAGGATTATCCTCATTACTGCACAGAAGAATCATGTCCTTGATGCACCGCTAGGTGACAGACCTATTGCAGGAGCAGATGCAGACGTTATGAACGTTTTGACAAAAGCTCGATATGATGACTACTTGATAGTTTAGTGCACCATACTTTACGGCTTAGAATCGGGACTTAAAAAACGTTTTGAATGCCACGGAGCATATAAGATGTTCCAAGAGTTGAAATTAGTATTTCATACTCATGCCCATGTCAAAAGGTATGAGACCTCTTACAGTACTTTGCCTACAAGATGGAGGAGAATAGCTCAACCAGTGAGCATGTGCTCAGATTGTCTGGGTACTGCAATTGCTTGAATCAAGTGGGAGTTAATCTTCCAGATAAGATAGTAATTGACAAAGTTCTCTAGTCACTATCACCAAGTTAGTAGAACTTCGTGATGAACTATAATATGCGAGGGATGACGAAAGTAATTCCCGAGCTCTTCGCAATGCTGAAATCGGCGAAGGTAGAAATCAAGAAAGAGCATCAAGTGTTGATGGTTAACAAGACCACTTGTTTCAAGTAAAAGGCAAAGGGATAGAAGGGGAACTTCAAGAAGAATGACAAGAAAGTTGTCACTCCCATGAAGAAACCCAAAGCTAAACTCAAGCCTGAAACTAAGTGCTTCTACTGCAAAGGAAATGTCACTGGAAGTGGAACTGCCCTAGATACTTGGCGGATAAGAAGGATGGCAAAGTGAACAAAGGTATATTTTGATATACATATTATTGATGTGTACTTTACTAGTGTTCATAGCAACCCCTGGGTATTTGATACCGGTTCAGTTGCTAAAATTAGTAACTCGAAACGAGAATTGCAGAATGAACAGAGACTAGTTAAAGGTGAAGTGACGATGTGTGTTGGAAGTGGTTCCAAGATTGATATGATCATCATCGCACACTCCCTATACTTTCGGGATTAGTGTAAAACCTAAATAAATGTTATTTGGCATTTGCGTTGAGCATGAATATGATTTGATCATATTTGTTGCAATACGGTTATTCATTTAAAGTCATAGAATAATTGTTATTCTGTTTACATGAATAAAACCTTCGATGGTCATACACCCAATGAAAATAGTTTGTTGGATCTCGATCGTGGTGATACACATATTCATAATATTGAAGCCAAAAGATGCAAGGTTAATAATGATAGTGCAACTTATTTGTGGCACTGCCGTTTAGGTCATATTGGTGTAAAACGCATGAAGAAACTCCATAGTGATGGACTTTTGGAATCACTTGATTATGAATCACTTGGTGCTTGCGAACCATGCCTCATGGGCAAGATGACTAAAACTCCGTTCTCCGGAACCATGGAGCGAGCAACAGATTTGTTGGAAATCATACATACTGATGTATGTGGACCAATGAGTGTTGAAGCACGCGGCGGGTATCGTTATTTTCTGACCTTCACTGATGATTTGAGCAGATAAGGGTATATCTACTTAATGAAGCAGAAGTCTGAAACATTTGAAAAGTTCAAAGAATTTCAGAGTGAAGTAGAGAATCATCGTAACAAGAAAATAAAGTTTCTACGATCTGATCGTGGAGGAGAATATTTGAGTTACGAGTTTGGTCTTCATTTGAAACAATGTGGAATAGTTTCACAACTCACGCCACCCGGAACACCACAGCGTAATGGTGTGTCCGAACGTCATAACCGTACTTTATTAGATATGGTGCGATCGATGATGTCTCTTACCGATCTACCACTACCGCTTTTGGGGTTATGCATTAGAGACAGCTACATTCACGTTAAATAGGGCACCATCTAAATCCGTTGATGTGACACCTTATGAACTATGGTTTGACAAAGAAACCAAAGTTGTCGTTTCTTAAAGTTTGGGGCTGCGATGCTTATGTGAAAAAGCTTCAACCTGATAAGCTCGAACCCAAGTCGGAAAAATGTGTCTTCATAGGATACCCAAAAGAGACTGTTGGGTACACCTTCTATCACAGATCCGAAGGCAAGATATTCATTGCTAAGAATGGATCCTTTCTAGAGAAAGAGTTTCTCTCGAAAGAAGTGAGTGGGAGGAAAGTAGAACTTGATGAGGTAATTGTACCTTCTCCCTGATTGGAAAGTAGTACATCACAGAAAATTGTTCTAGTGATTCCTACACCAATCAGTGAGGAAGTTAATGATGATGATCATGAAACTTCGGATCAAATTTCTGCTGAACGTCGTAGATCAACCAGAGTACGTTCCGCACCAGAGTGGTACGGCAACCCAGTTCTGGAAATCATGTTACTAGACCATGATGAACCTACGAACTATGAGGAAGCGATGATGAGCCCAGATTCCGCAAAATGGCTTGAAGCCATGAAATCTGAGATGGGATCCATGTATGAGAACACAGTACGGACTTTGGTTGACTTGCTCGATGATCGGCAAGCCATCGAAAATAAATGGATCTTCAAGAGGAAGACCGACGCAAACGGTAATGTTACTGTTTACAAAGCTCGACTTGTTGCGAAAGGGTTTCGACAAGTTCAAGTGTTGACTACGATGAGACTTTCTCACCCGTAGCGATGCTTAAGTCTGTCCGAATCATGTTAGTAATTGCCGCATTTTAAGAAATCTGGCAAATGGATAACAAAACTGCATTCTTTAATGGATTTATTAAAGAAGACTTGTATATGATGCAACCAGAAGGTTTTGTCAATCCAAAAGGTGCTAACAAAATGTGCAAGCTCCAGCGATCCATCTATGGACTGGTGCAAGCATCTCGGAGTTGGAATATACGCTTTGATAAGTTGATCAAAGCATATAGATTTATACAGACTTGCGGTGAAGCCTATATTTACAAGAAGTGAGTGGGAGCACTACAACCTTTCTGATAAGTATATGTGAATGACATATTGTTGATCGGAAATGATGTAGAATTTTCTGGAAAGCATAAAGGAGTGTTTGAAAGGAGTTTTTTCAAAGAAAGACCTTGGTGAAGCTGCTTACATATTGGGCATCAAGATCTATAGAGATAGATCAAGACGCTTGATAAGACTTTCGATGAGTACATACCTTGATAAGATTTTGAAGTAGTTCAAAATGGATCAGTCAAAGAAGGAGTTCTTGCCTGACTTGTAAGGTGTGAAGTTGAGTAAGACTCAAAGCCAGACCACGGTAGAAAAATATAGAGAGAATGAAAGTCATTCCCTATGCCTCAACCATAGGTTCTATAAAGTATGCCATGCTGTGTACAAAACACGTTGTGTACCTTGCCATGAGTTTGACAGGGAGGTACAATAGTGATCCAGGAGTAGATCACTATACAGCGGTCAAAATTATCCTTAGTAATTGGATGACTAAGGAAATATTTCTCGATTATGGAGGTGATAAAGAGTTCGTCGTAAAGGGTTACGCCGATGCAAGCTTTGACACTAAATCCAGATGACTCTAAGTATCAATCTGGATGCGTATTGAAAGTGGGAGCAATAAGCTAGAGTAGCTCCATGCAGAGCATTGTAGACATAGAAATTTGCGAAATACATACGGATCTGAATGTGACAGACCCGTTGACTAAACTTCTCTCACAAGCAAAACATGATCACACCTTATTACTTTTGGGTATTAATCACATAGCGATGTGAACTAGATTATTGACTCTAGTAAACCCTTTGGGTGTTGGTCACATGGTGATGTGAACTATGGGTGTTATTCACATAACGATGTGAACTATCGGTATTAAATCACATGGCGATGTGAGCTAGATTATTGACTCTAGTGCAAGTGGGAGACTGAAGGAAATATGCCCTAGAGGCAATAATAAAGTTGTTATTTATATTTCCTTATATCATGATAAATGTTTATTATTCATGCTAGAATTGTATTAACCGGAAACTTAGTCCATGTGTGAATACATAGACAAAACACAGTGTCCCTAGTATGCCTCTACTAGACTAGCTCATTGATCAAAGATGGTTATGTTTCCTAACCATAGACATGAGTTGTCATTTGATCAACGGGATCACATCATTAGGAGAATGATGTGATGGACAAGACCCATCCGTTAGCATAGCACTATGATCGTTTAGTTTTACTGCTATTGCTTTCTTCATGACTTATACATGTTCCTATGACTATGAGATTATGCAACTCCCGAATACCGTAGGAACACCTTGTGTGCTATCAAACGTCACAACGTAACTGGGTGATCATAAAGATGCTCTACAGGTGTCTCCGAAAGTATTCGTGGTGTTGGCATAGATCAAGATTAGGATTTGTCACTCCGAGTGTCGTAGAGGTATCTCTGGGCCCTCTCGGTAACACACATCACAATAAGCCTTGCAAGCAAAAGACTAATGAGTTAGTCACGAGATGATGTGATACGGAACGAGTAAAGAGACTTGCCGGTAACGATATTGAATTAGGTATAGAGATACCGACGATCGAATCTCGGGCAAGTAACATACCGATGACAAAAGGAACAACGTATGTTGTTATGCGGTTCTGACCGATAAAAGATCTTCGTAGAATATGTAGGAGCCAATATGAACATCCAGGTTCCGCTATTGGTTATTGACCGGAGATGAGTCTCGGTCATGTCTACATAGTTCTCGAACCCGTAGGGTCCGCACGCTTAACGTTTGATGACGATCGGTATTATGAGTTTATGAGTATTGATGTACCGAAGGTAGTTCGGAGTCCCGGACGAGATCACGGACATGACGAGGAGTCTCGGAATGTCCGAGACATAAAGATTGATATATTGGACGGCTATATTCGGACACCGGAAGTATACCGGAAAAGTTTCGGATTTATCGGGATTGCCGGAGGGGGTTACCGGAACCCCCTACGAGAGGGGATGGTCCATTGTGGGCCTAAAGGGAAAGAGAGAGCCAGCCCATAGGGCTGGCCGGCGCCCCCACCTAGGGTTCCTAGTTGGACTAGGATTGGGGGGGGGGCGCCACCTCTCCTATTCCTTTCCCTCTTCTTTCTTTTGGTGAATCCTACTAGGAATAGGATTGCAATCCTATTCCTAGTAGGACTCCTTCCCTAGCCGCACCAGGAGAAGTTGGCCGGCCTCCCTCCCTTGCTCCTTTATATACGGGGGCAGGGGGGCACCCAAAGACACACAAGTTGAATTGTTTTAGCCGTGTGCGGTGCCCCCCTCCACAGAAACACACCTCGGTCATACCGTCGCGGAGCTTAGGCGAAGCCCTGCGCCGGTGAATACATCATATCCGTCACCACGCCGTCGTGCTGACGAAAGTCTCCCGTGAAGCTCAACTGGATCAAGAGCTCGTGGGACGTCATCAAGCTGAACGTGTGCTGAACGCGGAGGTGCCGTACGTTCGGTGCTTGATCGGTTGGATCGCGAAGAAGTTCGACAACATCAACCGCGTCGCTTGACGCTTCCGCTCCCGGTCTACGAGGGTACGTAGACACGCTCTTCCCTCTCGTTGCTATACATCTGGTAGATAGATCTTGCGTGATCGTAGGAAAATTTTAAAATACTACGTTCCCCAACAAAAAGGCGGTGCTACGTGTGACCTAACGCGGTAGGAGGTGATACTGGCAAGGATGAAAAACATCCGGGAAAGTATTCTTGGTGTTTCGCGTTTTCGGGCAGATGAAATGGAGGGGGAATGTTGCACGTTCGGTATGACAGAGAGGTGCAGTGGACGAACGGGTTGCTTAGTCAGATGCGTCTCGTCGTTCTGAGCAACTTTCATGTACAAAGTATTTTCATCCGAGTTACGGTTAAAAAGATATGATTTTCTAAAGTTTTTATTAATTTATGGAATTTAATATTAATTAAATTAATTCGAAAAAGGATTTATGACATCAGCATGACATCATGCTGACGTCATCATGGTTGACTGGTCAAACTGACCAGTGGGTCCCACCTGTCATAGTCTGTTAGTACTAACTAATTAACTAACAGATTAATTAGGTTGATTAACAATTTAGATTAAGCTAATTAAGATTAATTAATTCTATAATTAATTAATTAATATTTTATTATTTATTTTTTTATTATTCTTATTCTTTTTTTAATATCTATCTAAACATTTTTGGGCCTGGCCCCACTTGGCAGTGAGCCAGGGGGCCTAACGGGCGATGGGTAACGGGCGAGCGGGGCAGGCGTGCGGCCTGGTTCTGGCGGCCATGGCCGCGCCCGGAGCGGCGAAGGACAGGAGGGGGCCGTGCAGTGGCAGGGTGGGGCGGACTCGGGGCTACGAGGCGGGCGCGGGCCACCGGACGCGGTGAGCTCGCCGGAGGCGAGGGGCGGCCGCCGGCCGGTCGGGCGGAGACGGGACTGCGGTGCAGCTCA
>LR738713.1:273214792-273229412 GCA_902687465.1 Secale cereale | reverse complement strand
CGAGGCGTGGTCGCCGTCGGCGCAGCGAGGGGCGTCATCCAGGGAGAGAGGACGGGTGCGAGGACGAGGGCGGCGACGGCCGGGGGTAGCGTCGTCGGGGCGGGGCGTGGTCACCGTCGGTGCGGCCAGGGGGCGACGGGATCGGGAGATCCCGATCCAGAACGAGGGAGGGAGGAGAGAGCGAGTGGGGAACGTGGGGGGTGTCGGTGGTGTGTTCTATTTTTGTTTTTGGATTGGGTGTGGGGTGGGTTAAGTATTGTCTAGGTGGGCTTCGGCCCAGTTGGGCCAGGGGGCTTTGCTTTCCCCCTTTCTTTTTTTATGTTTTGTTTGTTTCAGGTTTTCCTTTTTTTTTATTTATTTATTCTTTTCTGTTTTATTTAATTTGGGTTTTTCTTTTCTTTTATAAATTGCAAAAGTTGTATCCAGAATGGTATTCATAAACATGCCAATACCACAAGTAACTAGGTACCTAAAATAAAATAGATGGTAATCATTTATTATTTTAAAAGCATTTAAATAATTGTTTTTGCTACCGTTTTATCCATTTTAGAGTATTTAAATAATTTATAACAGTGTGGTTTCACCACCATAATTATCTATGATTTGTTTGCTATAATTTGAACATTTTAGATTCGACAATTGAAAACTTTTATTGTTTGACTTCAATTCAAATTAGAATTCGGATCGATTCTGAACTATCACGAGATTAGCAACAGTAATCGTGATGACGTGGCATCATTACCAGAGGGTTACTGTAGCTTGATTATCCGGTCGTCACAATTCTCCTCCACTACAAGAAATCTCGTCCCGAGATTTAAGCGGTGGGGTAAGGGGGGGTGCTGGTAGCAAAAAGCTAACAATTCTTCTCGGTCTTGTTTGCCCTTTCGAAGAGGTTGATCATTTTTCGTTGATGTCTTCATTTCTCTGCTTCAAGTCGTCATGATCAAGTCGTCATCCTTTCTTCGGGATCTCCATCGTCCCACGAACGCGGCCAGGAGGGAAAACTTTGGAGGAACGTATCTCCACGAAGTCTGTGCATACGACGGCGAATTCAGAAAGTGATACACGCAGTACCCTACGAGTAGTATTTCGATGAATTCATTGACTGCACTATACGATGGTACCAAAGTTTCAAATGGGTAGGCAATCATTCGATGCCTAGACAGAAGCTGGAATGGGGCTTGAACAACGTGAATAACATGATGTTTGATACCAGGATGAAACATAGTAGAATTTAGCTCGTGAATCATATACGAAGCCAGGTGCAAAGGATACCATAGAGTTCAGGTTGTAAAGAAGAGTCAGGTTTCGATCCAGTGGACCTGTGGGTTATGGGCCCACCATGTGGGTTGAAAGTAGGAAGGGTGATGACATCTTGCACAGAAAGCAATGCATGTCAGAGAATAGTCTGTCAGCTAAGTTGGCAACAATGTCGGTACCAAGGACGGGGAACAAAGAGGACCATTGTCTTGCTCGTTGAAACGAGGCGGACCGGTAGGCAAAGTTTTCTTCCAACGGTGGTTACCAGAATGTTACCAACCATGGTAACAGGGTCTTACCGACAGAGTTGTACAACAAGGTGTTTACATTAGCAGAGTATTATTACTGCTTAGATTATATGTAGATCAAGGAAAGGTTAAACAAACAAATGGAAAGGAAAATTGTGATTACACACAATTATTAGGAGTATACCCATCCCATGGACAAGAAGAATCATGGCAGACAGGGTAGGAGAGCAAGCACCCAACCATTCAGATAAAGAGGCAAGGATTAATCAAGATGTTACCCATACAACGATGTTTGGATAACTAACCAAGAAACATTTAGCATTGGGCTTCAAATGCTCTTGTTGAAAATCGGAGTACCACGGACATGCTTCGAGGTAGCAATGATATGGTTTTTCAATCAAGAGTCAGACTTTGGGTACACAAATGATCCATCAGGAGCTACTTATAAGATAAGTCTTACAATGTCCTCCTGGAAGAATGTTTATCCTTGCAAAAGAGATTATAATGATAGGTTCTTCAGCCAGGGGTGCTAGACATGACATCATAATACCGAGTCATCAAAGGACCAATATTATAACTCCTGGAAAGTTGTCCCAACCATCATATCTGACCGAGATTCAGATCCGATTGGTATCATGATAACTCAGACTCAGGATATTCGAGAAGAAAAGGTGCAACACAAATCGATGAAATGACATTGCAAGATTCTCGGGAAATGAATTATGGGAGTGGGTTCCCGGAACAATAGTTCATCATTAAACCAAGGAGAGGATGAGTAGGTGGCTGATGGGCTCGGCGTCAATTTATCGAGAATTCCAAACGAATGGATTTCCACAATAATGTGAACAAGAATATGCCACTTGTTAATTCAAAGGATATAATGTTGTATGCTTGAGGAAAACATACGTCATTAATCACTAGTTGAAAATTGAAAGGTGTGCCCGAAATATGACCTTAGGCAGCAAGATTAATGTTAGAGTGACAATTCTATAACCAACAGTCTAAGAACGAACTGTCGATCGTTAACTTCATAGTAATAGGGTTGCTAGAAGTATAGAACTCAAACAGCATCGTTAGTATATTGGTATCCCGGTTAAAAACAACACGGGGATCAATGAAGAATGGTGATGGTGAGAAGTATCATCATACCGAGAATCTCTAAGAGGTGGAGCAATCCCACAACATTCTCGACATAAAAGACAGTAATACTTCAATGCAGAACACAACACTAGCTAGAGAGCAAGTTGTATTCATAATGTGGACAAGTCCGCGATGAAAGGAAGTCAAGGGTGTTACCGATGATAATAAAAATCATCGAGGGCAAGGAGGGTATTTCTCATCATGAACACAGTTGACATCTCGGTAGTAGTCAAAGTGTTGAAGGTGATCTGACACATTTGCCGGGAGGTTTCAAGAGGATGCAATCAAACAATAACGGCAACAAGCAAGGAAATGATGAAATGGCAAGTTATAGGATCAATACATAAGATGTAAGATCGGAATCAAAGTTGCCTTACTGAACAAGCAACCAGATGCTGAAAGCTCGACGTAAGTTGTGCTCAGTCTCTGAAGAATTCGCGCACCAAAGAAGGACGAGGTAGCACAGTCAAAGATAGCTAGACAAGGGATGTACCCGATAGTCTAGGAATAAACCATCTTGAGTTTAAAAATTTCCCAGTAACATCTACTAGGGGTGTTGAATTTTTATAGCAGATTTGATTTACTAAACGGTGTCCTCGGTTAACGGCAACCTAGAACCCGTAGAGTGATTACGACAAGCAAAGGTATTACTTCATCAAAAGTTCAAAAGGTGTAGTGCAAAGGCATGATATTCTCGAGATATCAGATGGTAAAACTCGAAGGTAGAACACGATAGAAGTTGAACTAGGTCATTGACCTATGACAGTAGATGCTTAACCTTGTCAAAAATTGACGAGGCCTGGAATGCATTTATTCCAGATATATTGAATAAGGACAGCATGGTCGGAACCATAACTGCAAGGGATCAAATTTATTGACACCGAAAGAATTATTTAGATGTAAAATCATTTTGCAAGAAGCTCCCGAGAAGGTCTACATCGTTTCCATGGGCATGAACAAAAGCTCAAGGTCGACTCCCATTTCTCCAATGTATTTGTTTCATTTACCTCTTGCTTTGATAAAACTGTAGTGTTGGAATTTTATCCGGTAGAACACCGGAAGGGTATGACTTGTGAAAACTTTCGGGTTCTCACGAATTAGGGGAAGGCATAGGTTCAACCCATCGGGCATCTTAGTAACATATACCACAAGTTTCAAAAGTAAATACACCAGCTCGAAAGCAGAGCATGGTTGGCCAAGTAGAGGATACAATTTACCAAAGGCATTATGTATCAGGGGAAGAACTCACAAGGTGATTGAATATTAAGGACAATGTCGGATGACGATCCAACAATGGATCGGGTGATCCACAACGGAGCTGATGTGAGTGTCGGTACTTACTCGGAGGAGGAAAGAATGCAGAGGCACCAGATTCAAGAATCACCTGATTAGTCTGATGCTTAAATAGAAAGAAATTATGGTTTCCAAAACGAAGGATCAGAAGCAGATGCTCTGATCAAGGATGGATAAGTTGAAAACACTCAGTTGGAAATCAATAAAGGTTTGATTTGCCGAGAATCAACTCATGTCCGGAATGACGTCAGAGCCGGAAAGATAATTTTATAAAGGATAACCTGATGACTGCGTGCATACGCACACATTGAATAGGCTCAAAATGGCTAAGACAAGGGATATTAACGAAGGCTACTAGTCATATGGAATTAACCATAATGCAAGCAGGCAATAACTTTAAGGGTAACAGGCTGCAGAGGATTTTCAAAAGATCGAAAAGTATTCCGAAGAATTTTGTGAGACACATGAACAATTGAGAAGAACGGGTCCTCGATAAATGTTAGGAAATAACCCTAAGGGTTTTCATGCGAAATAAAACGGCAAGACAGTAAACTCAAAGGATTCTCGGGACAACGGAGAATATTTCGAGGCATCTTGAAACAACAAGAGCGACGATGAATGATCATGAGAATGACAAGTGCATGAAGATATCCATATGGATATATCGGTGGTAGTGAATCGCAAAGGCGATGAGCACAAGGGTCTCGGGAAAATATCGAGGAATATCCTCAGAATTCTTCTGATGAAGCAAGTGATCTTCCGGAATGGGGACTCTCCGGGAGAAATAGTTATGAGAACCTAGAGTCAGGGTTAGTAAAATCTTTTTACCCGAATAGAAGAGAGATCAGAGTCCCAGAGCATAGAAAAGGAATAAAAGATCCTAACACCACCCATTGGTGTTGTGGGCCCGTAAGCCACACAACAAGTTAGTAAATTTGTTTTTTAAAGACTAGACTCAACTTCGGCCAAGGAGTGTGGAAGGGGGATTCCTACAGACAGTTGGCTCTGATACCAACTTGTGACGCCCCCGATTTGTCCGTACACTAATCATGCACGCAAATGTGTACGACCAAGATCAGGGACTCACTGGAAGATATCACAACACAACTCTAGACACAAATTAAAATAATACAAGCTTTATATTACAAGCCAGGGGCCTCGAGGGCTCGAATACAAAAGCCTAACAACACAAGAGTCAGCGGAAGCAACAATATCTGAGTACAGACATAAGTTAAACAAGTGTGCCTTAAGAAGGCTAGCACAAAAGTAGCAACGATCGAAAAGGCAAGGCCTCCTGCCTGGGACCTCCTAACTACTCCTCGAAGCCGATCTTCACGTAGAAACATCCTCGGGATCCTCTGGGTCCTGGACTCCACCATCTGGTTGCATCATCCGAGAAGAAGGAACAAAAGGGGAAAAGGGGGAGAGAAGCAACCGTGAGTACTCATCCAAAGTACTCGCAAGCAAGGATCTACACTACATATGCAAAGATATCTGTGTAAAGGGGTAATGTATGTGGACTGAACTGCAGAAAGCAGAACATGAGGGGGATAGATAATCCAATCGAAGACTACACTTCTCGTAACCTCCATCTTGCAGCAGAAGATGAGGGTAGCTGGAAAGTAACAAGTATCCTCTCTTCTCGCAGCCTCCGTCTTGCAGCAGTAGAAGGGAGTAGATGGTGAGTTCACCAAGTAACATCGTATAGCATAATCCTACTCGGTGATCCTCCCGCACATCACCCTGTGAGAGAGCAACCACCGAGTTGTATCTGGCACTGGTAAGGGTGTGTTTTATTAAGTATCCGGTTCTAGTTGTCATGAGGTCGGAATACAACTCCGGGTCGTTCTTTTACCGAGGGACACGGCTATTCGAATAGATTAACTTCCCTGCAGGGGTGCACCACATAACCCAGCATGCTTGATCCCATTTGGCCGGACACACTTTCCAGGGTCATGCCCGGCCTCGGAAGATCAACACGTCGCAGCCCTACCTAAGCACAGCAGAGAGGTCAGCATGCCGGTCTAAGTCCTAGGCGTGCAGGGGTCCGGGCCCATCGCTCAACGCACACCTGCACGTTGCGTACGCGGCCGGTGAGCAGGCCTAGCAACCTCCATTACTAAGGAAGTTGCGTTACGCGGTCCAACCCGGCGCGCGCCGCTAAGTCGCTGACGTCAAGAAGGCTTCGGCTGATACCACGACGTCGAGTACCCATAACTATTCCCACGTAGCTGGTTAGTGCGTATAGGCCAACGGCCAGACTCATATCAAATATCGAAACTCGTTAAGCGTGTTATTATGAAATAACCGCGGACAACGACCAGGGCCAGGCCACCTCTCCACTGGGTGTCTCAACCTGCCCTGTCGCTCCACCACAAAGATCCACTCGGGGGCCGTCGGGAACTCAGGCCCACCACTACCTGGATGGAGCCACATGTCCTTTCAGCCCCCATATCGGAATCACTTGCGGGTACTCAAAGAGCCGACCCGACTTTAGTCACATCATGTATCATGTAAAGTGTATGTAGTAAATACCCGTGATCACAACCAAGTGATCACGGCCCGATAGAATAGCAGGGCAGACGGACAAGGGTGTAGGGCCACTGATGGAGTACTAGCATCCTATACTAAGCATTAGGATGGCAGGTAAAGTATCAACAGTTGTAGCAACAATGATAGGCTATGCAGCAGAATAGGAGTAACCGAACAGTAACATGCTACACTACTCTAATGCAAGCAGTAGAGAGAAGAATAGGCGATATCTGGTGATCAAAGGGGGGGCTTGCCTGGAAGCCCTGCAGACGAAAGGAATCTTCGGAAGCGTAGCCGTAGTCGAACACCGAAGCACCAATGGTCTCGGGGTCTATCACAGTATCGGAGTCTACCGAAAATAAGCAACGAAGGCGAAACAAATAAATAACAGAGCAAATAATAGCATCACAAAGCATAACATGGCAAAAGGCGGTGCTACGTGTGACCTAACGCGGTAGGAGGTGATACTGGCAAGGATGAAAAACATCCGGGAAAGTATTCCCGGTGTTTCGCGTTTTCGGGCAGATGAAACAGAGGGGGAATGTTGCACGTTCGGTATGATAGAGAGGTGCAGTGGAAACGAGTTGCGTAGTTGGATGCGTCTCGTCGTTCTGAGCAACTTTCATATACAAAGTATTTTCATCGGAGTTATGGTTTAAAAGATATGATTTTCTAAAGTTTTTATTAATTTCGGGAATTTAATATTAATTAAATTAATTTGAAAAAGGATTTATGACATCAGCATGACATCATGCTGACGTCATCATGGTTGACTGGTCAAACTGACCAGTGGGTCCCACCTGTCATAGTCTGTTAGCACTAACTAATTAACTAACAGATTAATTAGGTTGATTAGCAATTTAGGTTAAGCTAATTAAGATTAATTAAGTTAATTAATTCTATAATTAATTAATGAATATATTTTTTTTATTCTTATTCTTTTTTATAATATCTATCTAAACGTTTTTGGGCCTGGCCCCACTTGGCAGTGAGCCAGGGGGCCTAACGGGCAATGGGTAACGGGCGAGCGGGGCAGGCGCGCGGCCTGGTTCTGGTGGCCATGGCCGCGCCCGGAGCGGCGAAGGACAGGGAGGGGTCGTGCAGTGGCAGGGCAGGGCGGACTCGGGGCTACGAGGCGGGCCACCGGGCGCGGTGAGCTCGCCGGAGGCGAGGGGCGGCTGCCGGCCGTTCGGGCGGAGACGGGACTGCGGCGCAGCTCAGGACAGTGGGGGGGGCGGCTGCGAGCGGGAGGCGCGGCGGTGCGCGCAGGGCGCTGGAGGCCCAGGCGCAGCTGGGAGCGGCCGAGCGGGGGGTGCCAGGCGAGCGGGCACCGGCACGGCGATGCGGGCGAGCGGCGACGGCTGCAGTGGCGGAGGTCAGAGGGGGAGGGGCCGGGCCTCACCGGCGTTTGCAGGGGCACGGGGGCGGCGAGGCTCGAGGAGGGCCGGCGAAGGGGAGGCGGGGACGAGGCGTGGTCGTCGTCGGTGCGGCGAGGGGCGTCATCCAGGGAGAGAGGACGGGTGCGAGGACGAGGGCGGCGACGGCCGGGGGTAGCGTCGTCGGGGCGGGGCGTGGTCGCCGTCGGCGCGGCCAGGGGGCGACGGGATCGGGAGATCCCGATCCAGAACGAGGGAGGGAGGAGAGAGCGAGTGGGGAACGTGGGGGGTGTCGGTGGTGTGTTCTATTTTTGTTTTTGGATTGGGTGTGGGGTGGGTTAAGTATTGTCTAGGTGGGCTTCGGCCCAATTGGGCCAGGAAGCTTTGCTTTCCCCCTTTCTTTTTTTATGTTTTGTTTGTTTTGGGATTTCCTTTTATTTATTTATTTATTCTTTTCTGTTTTATTTAATTTGAGTTTTTCTTTTCTTTTATAAATTGCAAAAGTTGTATCTAGAATGGTATTCATAAACATGCCAATACCACAAGTAACTAGGTACCTAAAATAAAATAGATGGTAATCATTTATTATTTTAAAAGCATTTAAATAATTGTTTTTGCTACCGTTTTATCCATTTTAGAGTATTTAAATAATTTATAACAGTGTGGTTTCACCACCATAATTATCTATGATTTGTTTGCTATAATTTGAACATTTTAGATTCGACAATTGAAAACTTTTATTGTTTGACTTCAATTCAAATTAGAATTCGGATCGATTCTGAACTATCACGAGATTAGCAACAGTAATCGTGGTGACGTGGCATCATTACCAGAGGGTTACTGTAGCTTGATAATCCGGGCGTCACACCTTCGTTCCGAGTACCCTTCCTTCTTCCAGTCCTAGATCTCGGGACGAGATATTTTTGTAGTAGAGGAGAGTTTGTAATGCCCTGGATGTAATACTTTCCCTTTTGGGCAATATATGTATCTTTGGCTCCATCAATTCTTTTCCGGGTTCTTCGTCTTTTCGGGTTTTCGTCGTTTTGTTGTGTGCGTGTGTGACATTCATCCATATCATGTTGTCATGTGCATCGCATTGCATTTGTGCTGTCGTTTGCATCCGGTCCCACTCGTTCCTTCCTGTTGTCCGTTTCGAGTTCCGGAGCTCTCTCACGTGTCCGTGGCATCCCCGAGGCCTACTTTGGTGTTTGGCCGTGTAACGTTTCTGGTTTGGCATGAGACTTGTCGTGCGATGTTGTTTTGGTGTGTGTAACCCGCCTATCAAATCTCGTTGCGTTTGGAGTTCGTTTGATACTCCAACAGTTATTCTCGTGGGCTGAAAGTACCTCCTCTTTGAGGCCCAAGACACCCCTCCAACAGCCCACCAACCCAACTCAAACCCCTCCCTCCGTCTAGGCCATCCAATTGTGATCGCGTGGCCGAAAACCTCACCTCATTTGGACAACCCTAGCTCCTTGTGCCTATACAAACGTCCACCTTCCCCAAATTTGGCGTCCAGAAACCCTAATGCTTCCACAGTTCGCCGCCGGTGCTTCCACCGTTGACGCGCGGTGCTTCCACCGTTGAGCCGCCGTGCTTCCGACGACCCAGCGAGCCGTGCTTCCACCTCTCTGCAATCGTGCTTCCGAAGTGCCGGAGCTGTGCTTCCGAGGTCGTCTTCTACCTCCAGATCTGCCGCCGCCGGAGGAGCTCACCACCGCCGTCTCCTTCGCCGGCCCCGCCTCCGGCCAGGACCGCCACCTCCTCCTTCGCCGGCCGGCGCCTCCCTCCGCCGCCGGGCCACCAACCACCGCCGCTGGGCCCGCCTCCACGCCCCCCGCCGCGCCCCTCCTGCCGGAGCGCCGGCGCCGCCGCCTCCCGCCGGCCGGCGCTGCTCCGGTCCACCCGCCGGCCACCACCTCCCGGCCGGGCGCTCAGGCCGCCGGCTCCGCCAGCCTCCGTCGCCCCAGGCGCTCGAGAGGAGCTCCTTGAGCCAGGTCCCGATCGGGATCTCAGATCCAGGCGCTAACGGGCCGACCCGTTAGCCCGATCCGCTCCGGGGCCCGTTAGCCGGTACGATCCGCCAGCCCGCGTTGACCCCGGGGCCCGTTTGACCAGATCTAGAGGTAGCCTCGTTTTTTTCACTAAGTCCTGGTAGTTTTTAGTTTCTGATGATGTTTTGTTTTGTGGATAACTTTTTGTGTGCTTGTCCGATTTGAGAAAATGATATGTCAAAATGATCGTGGTGACATGTACTATGTTTTGTTCCATTGTGCCATGCATGTTTGAGGTTATCTAGATGTCTTAATCTTTATGGGAAGAGTGCTACTTGTTATAAACTGTTGTTAGTAGTTGTTTTCATGCCATGTTTGCAATGTGATAACTTGGTGCATGTTTATCCAAATGAGGCAAATGATATGTCCACATGTTCATCATGAAATGCTCTACATGTTGGTTGCTTATGCTTGCATGATAGAATTCATCTCGCCATGTTTATCTCCTTTGCAAAAGTGCTAGTAGCTGTTATGTTGTTAAACTTGTTACGAGATGCCTAGTTGAGGAGCTCGTTGCTATTGATGTGGATGTCCCCTTGATGCATGCTTAGATGTTTTGGATTCACCATCATGTGTACTTTGCTGTGGTGCAAACCTCTTGTCTTGTTATGCTTTGAGGTGACTTAAACTTGCTCACAAAGATGCCATGATGTTACTACTATTTTAACACTTAGTGAAATTTCACTAAGTCTGGAATCTGTAATTTCCAGAAGCCATGTTTGCTTGTTCGTCTAGGCAAATCCATGATAGTTTTGGGGTGACTCTTGATGATTCCTTGTTGTATAAGTTGTTGGCTATCCATTCATGCTCTCACATGCTTATTTGGGTGGCTGTAGCATATTATATTTAACTCTTGCTCCCAAGTTGCAACAAATTACTGTTGTCAGGTTTTTGTTGTCAAGTTTAATATGTCATAGCTTGTTGCTATTGATCCATGCCTCCTATGGAGATGCTCCAATGGAATTGTTTGCTGTAGGAGATGTCTACTTTATGTCCATGCTCCTTGCCATGATGTTTGAGTGCCGTAGACTATTTATCTATTGCTCCGAAGTTGCTATGTGGCTGTTATTTACAGCTTGTGCATGTTTATTGATTAGGGTGTATCTTTTAACCCGTTGCTCCGTTTTGAGCAAGTCCTATATGTAACTTGTGTGATTTTGCATTTAGATTCATATTATCCTCTTGTTATCATGTTTTGAAGCATTTTGCTTGATGCATATTGTTGTGCTCCTTGTGCTGTAACACTATGCTTCCTATGTAGACTTTCTGTGCTTCCATAGTGCATCTGCAGTGCTTCCATAGTGCATCAGCCATGCATCCAGTAGTTTTGTGCATTGCGTCTTGTTGATTTCGTGTCTCGTGTGTTTTGTGTTGAGTAGAGCCGGAAGCTGAGACCGAGTACGAGAACGAGGTTACTACCGAGGTTGAGAACGAGGAACCCACTTACGATCCCATCGACGACTCTTCAGGCAAGATGACCTGACCCCGATAACATTACTATCTTTGCCTATTGCTAGAAGTCTCGCTCTATAGTTTTGCCTCGATGCCCATGTTTTTCCTGTCAGCCTCCTATTGTAACCATGAACCTGTTTAACCACCCTACCTATGCAAGCCTTTGATTGGCTAAGTACGCTTCGATCAGCCCCTCTTATAGCATTGCTAGTTGCAGGAGAAGATTGAAGATTCTTGCTTCTTGTTGAAGCTTGTTGGGATATCACACTATATTAATTATTAAATGAAATCACCTATATATTGGTAATGGGTGGAAGGCTAAGCCTTTTGCTTGGTGTTTTGTTCCACTCATGCCGCCCTAGGAACCGTATAAACCGGTGTTATGTTCCTTGATTATGCGTTCCTCACACGGTTGGGGTTATGGGACCCCCTCGATAATCCGCTAAGTGCTAAGTCTTTTCCAGCAAGTCCCAACATTGGTACTATTCGCCTAACAACTAAAACTTGCCGAGGGAGTAATTAACCAGAGGATTAATTAATCAACCCCCTTGGGCCAGTGCTCGATTTGAGTGTTGGTCCAAACTTGAGTCGTGTGCGGTACCCCCCTAGGCAACTTGGGTTTTTGGTCACCGTACGCTGTGCTCATCCGGTCGTGGCCTGAGACTAGATACGCGCGGCTACTATCAGGGTGTCGGCACGCCGGGAGGATTTGCTGGATTAGCCTTACCTTAGTCGGAGTATCTTGAGCATGGGATTCCGAGGATACTCAGGCCTTCCCACCTTGGAGTTGCGACTCCGTGGATCGTGGGCTTGTCATGGGCCAAGTTGGAACACCCCTGCAGGGCTATGAACTTTCGAAAGCCGTGCCCGCGATTATGTGGCAGATGGGAATTTGTTAATATCCGGTTGTAGAAAACTTGACACCATGCTCGAATACACTACCAGCGTGAGTACCGTGACGGTAATTTTCCGAAAGGGATTCGGGAAGTGAACACGGTGGGGTTATGTTTGATTTGCTAGTTTAGGATCACTTCGTGATCATCTCTCGTCCGAGGCACTTCTCTTCTCGCTCTCTTTTACATAAACTAGTGCTAGTGCTGCTGCTATCTCTTGTTCTTTCTTCAGCCTTGTTCCACACCCAAGGCTTGGATAGTTGTGTTACCCGGGAACGGGATTGCTGAGTCCTCTGTGGCTCACAGACTCTACACCACACCAGATGCAGCTACTTAGGCGATCTACGCAAGTGACGGTACCGAGCTGTACTGGGAGTACGACGAGGACCGTAGCCGTTACTACGTGCACTATCCCGACGATCAGTAGAGGTTTTTACTAGGGGCGATTCAGACCTGTGGGTTAATGTTATGTTTGGTATCTTTCATTTGGATCTTCACCCTTAGACGGGTTGTGATGTTTATTTGAATGATGTTTGGATATGTAATGAATTGTGTGACGTGGCGAGTGTAAGCCAACTATCTTTTCCGCTTTCATCCCTATTTTTACGTGAGATGTGCAAAGGTACCAAACTTGCGATCATTCCAGAATGGGCTTATATCTTTAAGTCGTGCCTCGACACGTAGGAGATATAGTCCCATCCTGGGCATTACAAGTTGGTATTCAGAGCCTTCTCTGACCTAGAAGCCCCCACTGTTTGATCGAATCGTTGACGGTCGAGTCTAGGCACACACTGAAAATGTTTTGAGTCCTATATTTATATCGGAGAGTAGGATTTCTTTTGCTCCTCATCTCTTTTCACTCTGGTGAGGACTCCTGACGACTACTCTTGCCTCTTCTACTTTCAAAAATTGCACCAAATTTTTTTAGGAATCTCGCGAGTATTGTTGGATTGTTTCGATGTCTTTGTGACAAGAATATTGTTCTCGATGCCTCCTGACATTAGGGGTTGTGGCAGTGTCCCGGGGAGTTGAGCTTCGGGGTATTGTCGTCACAAACATATCGTGGCAGTTCTAGAGTACTTAAGACGGTCGACATCAAAAACTCTCCTATGCGGTTAGTGGCAAGATAATCCCGACATCACCCAGTACTGGGGAGGTAGTTCGGGAGTATTGCCATAGCTTGTATAGTAGATGCGTTTCGAAGGTCCGAGGTAGACGGTTTCCGAGAACAACTGGTTATGTGTTAAAGGATGGATACAGCTGGATGTAGGATTAGAGTTGTGTGCGCGATGCTTCCCCTGTATCTCCAACACCTGATTGCATAACTGGAAACTTTCGGAAATTAATAGGTGGGTTCACCTAGTAGCTCGTAGGCATTCTTCCAACGAATGCAGGTTATGGAGTTCGGGGTTCTACATTGAGTGAAGTGGTTTTATGGCCGATGTTCCGATCGGGAGTTGCATCTTAAAGGGTCCTTGGCTATGCTGATCCGGGGATTGCAAAACCTTTTCGTAACACGTTCCATAAGCTTTCAGCACAAAGATGTCGAACGAAGCTCCTATCTTGTGTTTGTTCTATCTGTACATTTTTGTTTTTTCTTTTACCCTTTTGTCTCCCAGTGGCTTCTCGTGAAGACTGTTGTTATCATTTAACTGAGAATTTCATTCGTTCCTCTTGTTCGAATGATTCTTGTGAAGACTATGTTGCAATTCTATCCGTTGTTTCAGCTTATATCTTCTTTCAATCAATTGCTGATTGGTGGTCATCTCTTTCAGGATGGCTCCGAAACGGGTTCCCAACGCTAACCCAGAGGGTGAAGAGGTTCCTGACCGTCCTCCTTCCCCTCCTCCTCCGTCTGAGGCCTGGAGAGCGATTATGCAGACTACAAATCAGAGCACCCAGATGCTTATGCAGATGATGCAGCAGATGCAAGCAAATCAAGCAAATCAGGGTGCTCCAGGGAACCAAGGCAATTTCTTCAACCAGCAGCACCATGCTACGCTCAACCAGTTCTTGTTTAATCAACCAAAGGCTTTCAGTTACTGTGTCGACCCTCTCGATGCTGAAGATTGGATTATTGATATCAAGAAGCATTTTGAGTGCAGCAACGTAAGGCCTGAGGACTATGTGAAGTTTGCAGCCTTCCAACTCAAGGACCAAGCAGTTGATTGGTGGCAGCAATACAAAGACTCCAGAGAAGGGCGTGTGATCTCTTGGGAGGATTTCTGCAAGGACTTTCGCTCTCACCACATTCCAACAAGTGTCATCGAGGGTATGCGTGAGCAATTCCGCAACCTGAAGCAAGGCTCTATGACTGTCTACCAGTATAATGTCAAGTTCCAGAACCTTGCCCGCTATGCTAAGCAAGACAT
>LR738713.1:273194722-273214782 GCA_902687465.1 Secale cereale | reverse complement strand
CTTTCAGGATGGCTCCGAAACGGGTTCCCAACGCTAACCCAGAGGGTGAAGAGGTTCCTGACCGTCCTCCTTCCCCTCCTCCTCCGTCTGAGGCCTGGAGAGCGATTATGCAGACTACAAATCAGAGCACCCAGATGCTTATGCAGATGATGCAGCAGATGCAAGCAAATCAAGCAAATCAGGGTGCTCCATGGAACCAAGGCAATTTCTTCAACCAGCAGCACCATGCTACGCTCAACCAGTTCTTGGTTAATCAACCAAAGGCTTTCAGTTACTGTGTCGACCCTCTCGATGCTGAAGATTGGATTATTGATATCAAGAAGCATTTTGAGTGCAGCAACGTAAGGCCTGAGGACTATGTGAAGTTTGCAGCCTTCCAACTCAAGGACCAAGCAGTTGATTGGTGGCAGCAATACAAAGACTCCAGAGAAGGGCGTGTGATCTCTTGGGAGGATTTCTGCAAGGACTTTCGCTCTCACCACATTCCAACAAGTGTCATCGAGGGTATGCGTGAGCAATTCCGCAACCTGAAGCAAGGCTCTATGACTGTCTACCAGTATAATGTCAAGTTCCAGAACCTTGCCCGCTATGCTAAGCAAGACATACCAGATGCCAAGAGCAAGATCTATCAGTTCCGTGGAGGTCTGAAGGATGAACTTCAACTTGCTCTCACCTTGTTCGAGCCTGATGAGTTTGACAAATTCTATAACATGGCACTTAAGCAAGAGGCAGCCCAGCTCAAGATGGAAGCTTCCAAAAAGAGGATCAGCGACGCTGTTCACTCCTCCTCATCTTCTCAAGTGGTCGCGAAGCAACATAAGTTTTGGCTTCCACCTCCTCCTGTGATCCGAGCTCCCTACAACAACAACAAGAACTCTGGTGGCCGTGGTTTCTCCCACCCACCCAACCCAAGCAACCAGTCAAAGCATCAGTCTCAAGGTTCCAAGTCAAGTGCTCCTCATTACCGTCGTCTCTCAGAAGTGGTGTGCAACAAGTGTGGCCAGAAGGGTCATTATGCTAACAAGTGCCCCAACCCAAGGCGCCTTTCGCCTCCTCCACCTATCAGCACAGATATTGTCAAGCATAATCCAAAGTCTGCAAGGGTGAATCTGATGAATGCAGCGCAAGCGGAGAATTCTTCTGATGTGATTTTGGGTAACCTCTCAGTTAACTCTTTTCCTGCAAAAGTCTTGTTCGATTCAGGTGCTTCACATTCTTTCATGTCAAGACCTTTTGCATTGTCACATGATATGCCATTGCAAGCTTTGACTAGACCGATGTCTGTGCTTTCTCCGGGTTTGCTTATGAACTCCAACAACTTTGCTCCAAATGTATCTATTCGCATGGGTGATTATCGCTTTCTGGCTAATCCGGTTATTCTTGGCAACTCCGACATTGACCTCATCCTCGGAATGGACTGGCTTTCTCAGCATGATGCTCACATTGATTGTGCAAATAAGGAAGTCAAGATTACTCATTCCGATAAAGATGTGATTATCTTCGCCTCCAGGGATAACACAATCAGGCTTTTCTCTCTCAATGACAAGGGCGAGATTAATGCCATCTCTCAAATTTCGGTGGTTAACGAATACGAAGACGTCTTTCCTGAAGAACTTCCAGGCATGCCTCCACACCGTCAAGTGGAATTCGTCATTGAACTCGAGCCTGGTACTGAGCCAGCATGCCGGTGTCTGTACAAGCTCTCTCCTAAAGAGTTGAAGGAGTTGAAGAAACAGCTTGATGAACAGGAGCGTATGGGTCTGATCAGGCCTAGTACGTCTCCTTGGGGTTGTGGTGTCTTATTTGTCAAGAAGAAGGATGGTACGGAGCGCCTTTGCGTCGATTACCGGCCATTGAACAAGAAGACAATAAAGAACAAGTATCCGCTCCCCAACATCAATGAATTGTTCGAGCAGCTCAAAGGAGCTAAAGTATTCTCAAAGCTCGATCTCAGAATGGGCTATCACCAAATTCGCATTCGTGAAGAAGATATCCCCAAGACTGCCTTCAGAACGAGCAACGGCTCCTATGAGTATACAGTCATATCTTTTGGTCTCGCCAATGCTCCACCTACCTTCTCGAGAATGATGCACTACATTTTCAACCCCTACACCGGCGAGTTTGTGCTTGTGTATCTGGATGATATTTTGGTATTCTCCAAGAATGAAGAGGATCACGAAAAGCACCTCCGTCTGATTCTCGACAGACTCCGTGAACATAAGTTCTATGCCAAGTTCTCCAAGTGCGAATTTTGGCTCGATAAGGTCTTATATCTGGGCCATATCATCTCCGCTGACGGTATTGCTGTGAACCCTGAGAAAGTTGAAGCAATTGTCAACTGGGAACCTCCTCAGAACGTCAAGCAACTCCAAAGCTTCCTTGGTCTTGCTAGCTATTGCAGAAGGTTCGTTGAGAACTTCTCCAAGATTGCCAAGCCTCTTTCCAACTTGCTGCAGAAGAATGTCAAGTACTACTGGTCTCCAGATTGTGAGAGGGCATTCAAAACTCTCAAAGAAAAGCTCATCTCTGCTCCAGTTCTTACTCCTCCAGATGAGTCCAAGCCCTACGAAGTATTCTGTGATGCTTCTCTTCAAGGACTTGGTAGTGTGCTTATGCAGGACAAGAGAACTGTGGCATACACTTCTCGCCAGCTGAAGCCAAGTGAGAAGAACTACCCCACACATGATCTCGAACTAGCAACTGTGGTACATGCTTTGATTACATGGAGACACCTTCTGTTGGGCAGAAAAGTCGATATCTTCACCGATCACAAGAGTTTGAAGTACATCTTCACACAGCCGAATCTGAACCTCCGCCAGACTCGTTGGGTTGAGATGATCAAAGAGTATGATGCCAGCATCGAATACACACCTGGCAAGGCGAATGTGATTGCAGATGCTTTGAGCAGAAAGGCATATTGCAACAGCCTCCTTATCAAACCGTTCCAGCCTGAGCTTTGTGAAGCATTCAGGAAGCTCAACCTCCAAGTTGTTCCGCAAGGCTTTCTTGCAAATCTTCAAGTTGCTCCTACCTTGGAAGATCAGATCCGTGAGGCCCAACTCAGTGATGCTATGGTGCAGAAATTGAAACATGGTATTGCAAAGGGTACTCCCAAATACAAGTGCTATCGCGTTGATGAGAGAGATACCTTGTTCTTTGAGGACAGACTTGTGGTTCCCAAAGGTGATCTCAGGAAGCTCATAATGGAAGAAGCACATGATTCCCTCCTTTCGATTCATCCTGGCAGTTCCAAGATGTACCAAGACCTCAAGCAATCTTACTGGTGGACACGCATGAAAAGGGAGATTGCCCAATTCGTGAATGAATGTGATGTCTGCAGAAGAGTGAAGGCAGAGCATCAACGTCCAGCCGGGCTTCTCCAACCTCTTCCTATTCCCGAGTGGAAATTCGACCACATTGAAATGGATTTCGTCACTGGTTTTCCTAAGTCCAAGAGAGGGTATGATTCTATCATTGTGGTGATTGACAAGCTTACCAAAGTCGCTCACTTCCTTCCAGTCAAAGAATCCATCAATGCAGCTCAACTGGCAGAATTGTACACTTCCAGAATTGTGTCTTTACATGGCATTTCTCAAGTTATCTCCTCAGACCGTGGAAGTTTGTTCACTTCCAAGTTCTGGGACTCCTTTCAGTCTGCCATGGGCACTAAGATTCGTTTCAGCACTGCATTTCACCCTCAGACTAGTGGTCAAGTTGAGAGAGTGAATCAGATTCTAGAAGACATGATCAGAGCCTGTGTCATATCTTTTGGCATGAAATGGGAAGATTGCCTTCCGTTTGCCGAGTTCTCTTACAACAACAACTTCCAAGCAAGTGCCGGCAAAGCTCCATTTGAAATCCTTTATGGCAGAAAGTGCCGTACCCCTCTCAACTGGTCCGAGACTGGTGAACGTCAACTTCTTGGCAATGACATGATCTCAGAAGCTGAAGATATGTGCAAAGTCATACGTGAGAATCTCTAGGCCGCTCAGTCGCGTCAGAAGAGCTACAATGACGGCAAGCATCGTGATTTGGCCTTCAACATTGGGGATCATGTCTATCTCCATGTTTCTCCTATGAAAGGCACCCAAAGATTCGGTATCAAAGGAAAGCTTGCTCCTAGATACGTCGGGCCTTTCAAGATCCTTGGCAAAAGAGGCGATCTAGCCTATCAACTTGAGCTCCCCTCCAACTTCGCCAACGTTCATGATGTGTTTCATGTGTCTCAACTCCGCAAGTGCTTCAAGACACCTGAACGCACCATTCCGTTTGAGGAGATTGATCTTCAACAAGACTTGTCCTACCGAGAGCACCCAGTTGCTATTCTCGAAGAAACCGAGTGCAAGACCCGCAACAAGTCCATCAAGTTTTTGAAAGTCAAGTGGTCACACCATACCGACCGAGAAGCTACGTGGGAACGAGAAGATCACCTTCGTTCCGAGTACCCTTCCTTCTTCCAGTCCTAGATCTCGGGACGAGATCTTTTTGTAGTAGAGGAGAGTTTGTAATGCCCCGGATGTAATACTTTCCCTTTTTGGCAATATATGTATCTTTGGCTCCATCGATTCCTTTCCGGGTTCTTCGTCTTTTCGGGTTTTCGTCGTTTTGTTGTGTGCGTGTGTGGCATTCATCCATATCATGTTGTCATGTGCATCGCATTGCATTTGTGTTGTCGTTTGCATCCGGTCCCACTCGTTCCTTCCAGTTGTCCGTTTCGAGTTCCGGAGCTCTCTCACGTGTCCGTGGCATCCCCGAGGCCTACTTTGGTGTTCGGCCGTGTAACGTTTCCGGTTTGGCGTGAGACTTGTCGTGCGATGTTCTTTTGGTGTGTGTAACCCTCCTGTCAAATCTCGTCGCCTTTGGAGTTCGTTTGATACTCCAACAGTTATTCTCGTGGGCTGAAAGTACCTCCTCTTTGAGGCCCAAGACACCCCTCCAACAGCCCACCAACCCAACTCAAACCCCTCCCTCCATCTAGGCCATCCAATTGTGATCGCATGGCCGAAAACCTCACCTCATTTGGACAACCCTAGCTCCTTGTGCCTATATAAACGTCCACCTTACCCAAATTTTGCGTCCAGAAACCCTAATGCTTCCACAGTTCGCCGCCGGTGCTTCCACCGTTGACGCGCGGTGCTTCCACCGTTGAGCCGCCGTGCTTCCGACGTCCCAGCGAGCCGTGCTTCCACCTCTCTGCAATCGTGCTTCTGAAGTGCCGGAGCTGTGCTTCCGAGGTCGTCTTCTACCTCCAGATCCGCCGCCGCCGGAGGAGCTCACCACCACCGCCTCCTTCGCCGGCCCCGCCTCCGGCTAGGACCGCCGCCTCCTCCTTCGCCGGCCGGCGCCGCCCACCGCCGCCGGGCCACCAACCACCGTCGCCGGGCCCGCCTCCACGCCGCCCGCCGCGCCCCTCCTGCCGGAGCGCCGGCGCCGCCGCCTCCCGCCGGCCGGCGCTGCTCCGGTCCCCCCGCCGGCCACCACCTCCTGGCCGGGCGCTCAGGCCGCCGACCCCGCCAGCCTCCGTCGCCCCAGGCGCTCGAGAGGATCTCCTCGAGCCAGGTCCCGATCGGGATCTCAGATCCAGGCGCTAACGGGCCGACCCGTTAGCCCGATCCGCTCCAGGGCCCGTTAGCCGGTACGATCCGCCAGCCCGCGTTGACCCCGGGGCCCATTTGACCAGATCTGGAGGTAGCCTCGTTTTTTTTTTCACTAAGTCTTGGTAGTTTTTAGTTTCTGATGCTGTTTTGTTTTGTGGATAACTTTTTGTGTGCATGTCCGATTTGAGCAAATGATATGTCAAAATGATCGTGGTGACATGTACTATGTTTTGTTCCATTGTGCCATGCATGTTTGAGGTCATCTAGATTTCTTGATCTTCATGGGTAGAGTGCTACTTGTTATAAACTGCTGTTAGTAGTTGTTTTCATGCCATGTTTGCAATGTGATAACTTGGTGCATGTTTATCCAAATGAGGCAAATGATATGTCCACATGTTCATCATGAAATGCTCTACATGTTGGTTGCTTTAGCTTGCATGATAGAATTCATCTTGCCATGTTTATCTCCTTTGCAAAAGTGCTAGTAGCTGTTATGTTGTTAAACTTGTTACGAGATGCCTAGTTGAGGAGCTCGTTGCTATTGATGTGGATGTCCCCTTGATGCATGCTTAGATGTTTTGGATTCACCATCATGTGTACTTTGCTGTGGTGCAAACCTCTTGTCTTGTTATGCTTTGAGGTGACTTAAACTTTCTCACAAAGATGCCATGATGTTACTACTGTTTTAACACTTAGTGAAATTTCACTAAGTCTGGAATCTGTAATTTCCAGATGCCATGTTTGCTTGTTCGTCTAGGCAAATCCATGATAGTTTTGGGGTGACTCTTGATGATTCCTTGTTGTATAAGTTGTTGGCTATCCATTCATGCTCTCACATGCTTATTTGGGTGGCTATATCATATTTAACTCTTGCTCCCAAGTTGCAACAAATTACTGCTGTCAGGTTTTTGTTGTCAAGTTCAATATGTCATAGCTTGTAGCTATTGATCCATGCCTCCTATGGAGATGCTCCAATGGAATTGTTTGCTGTAGGAGATGTCTACTTTATGTCCATGCTCCTTGCCATTATGTTTGAGTGATGTAGACTATTTATCTATTGCTCCGAAGTTGCTATGTGGCTGTTATTTTCAGCTTGTGCATGTTTATTGATTCAGGTGTATCTTTTAACCCGTTGCTCCGTTTTGAGCAAGTCCTATATGTAACTTGTGTGATTTTGCATGTAGATTCATATTATCCTCTTGTTATCATGTTTTGAAGCATTTTGCTTGACGCATATTGTTGTGCTCCTTGTGCTGTAACACTGTGCTTCCTATGTAGACTTGCTGTGCTTCCATAGTGCATCTGCAGTGCTTCCATAGTGCATCAGCCATGCATCCAGTAGTTTCATCTTGTTGATTTCGTGTCTCATGTGTTTTGTGTTGAGTAGAGCCGAAAGCTGAGACCGAGTACGAGAACGAGGTTACTACCGAGGTTGAGAACGAGGAACCCACTTACGATCCCATCGACGACTCTTCAGGCAAGACGACCTGATCCCGATAACATTACTATCTTTGCCTATTGCTAGAAGTATCGTTCTATAGTTTTGCCTCGATGCCCATGTTTTTCCTGTCAGCCTCCTATTGTAACCATGAACCTGTTTAACCACCCTACCTATGCAAACCTTTGATTGGCTAAGTACGCTTCGCTCAGCCCCTCTTATAGCATTGCTAGTTGCAGGAGAAGATTGAAGATTCTTGCTTCTTGTTGAAGCTTGTTGGGATATCACACTATATTAATTATTAAATGAAACCACCTATATATTGGTAATGGGTGGAAGGCTAAGCCTTTTGCTTGGTGTTTTGTTCCACTCATGCCGCCCTAGAACCGTATAAACCGGTGTTATGTTCCTTGATTATGCGTTCCTCACACGGTTGGGGTTATGGGACCCCCTCGATAATCCGCTAAGTGCTAAGTCTTTTCCAGCAAGTCCCAACATTGGTACTATTCTCCTAACAACTAAAACTTGCCGAGGGAGTAATTAAACCGAGGATTAATTAATCAACCCACCTGAGCCAGTGCTCGATTTGAGTGTTGGTCCAAACTTGAGTCGTGTGCGGTACCCCCCTTGGCAACTTGGGTTTTTGGTCACTGTACGCTGTGCTCATCCGGTCGTGGCCTGAGACTAGATACGCGCGGCTACTATCAGGGTGTCGGCACGCCGGGAGGATTTGCTGGATTAGCCTTACCTTAGTCGGAGTATCTTGAGCACGGGATTCCGAGGATACTCGGGCCTTCCCACCTTGGAGTTGCGACTCCGCGGATCGTGGGCTTGTCATGGGCCAAGTTAGAACACCCCTGCAGGGTTATGAACTTTCGAAAGCCGTGCCCACGGTTATGTGGCAGATGGGAATTTCTTAATATCCGGTTGTAGAAAACTTGACACTATGCTCGAATACACTACCAGCGTGAGTACCGTGACGGTCATTTTCCGAATGGGATTCGGGAAGTGAACACGGTGGGGTTATGTTTGATTTGCTAGTTTAGGATCACTACGTGATCATCTCTCGTCCGAGGCACTTCTCTTCTCGCTCTCTTTTACGTAAACTAGTGCTAGTGCTGCTGCTACCTCTTGTTCTTTCTTCAGCCTTGTTCCACACCCAAGGCTTGGATAGTTGTGTTACCCGAGGACGGGATTGCTGAGTCCTCTGTGGCTCACAGACTCTACACCACACCAGATGCAGGTACTCAGGCGATCTACGTAAGTGACGGTACCGAGCTATACTGGGAGTACGACGAGGACCGTAGCCGTTACTACATGCACTATCCCGACGATCAGTAGAGGTTTCTACTAGGGGCGATTCAGACCTGTGGTTTAATGTTATGTTTGGTATCTTTCATTTGGATCTTCACCCTTAGATGGGTTGTGATGTTTATTTGAATGATGTTTGGATATGTAATGAATTGTGTGACGTAGCGAGTGTAAGCCAACTATCTTTTCCGCTTTCATCCATATTTTTACATGAGATGTGCAAAGGTACCAAACTTGTGATCATTCCAGAATGGGCTTATATCTTTAAGTCGTGCCTCGACACGTAGGAGATATAGTCCCATCCTGGGCATTACACTCACCCTCGGCAAGGACGGTAACATTGACGACACCTTGTTCATCCTACCTTGCAATATCATTGTCACCCTATGGACCATCTTTGCGTAGCTTTCCCATTGAGACTAGACATCTGAGTATTGCCGGGCCACGACACTTGTGCACGTTAGTGATAGTCATAGATATTGCATACTACATCATCATATCTCCGTGTGACAAAAGAGTGTCCCGCATACACAATAGCTACCTTGATCCGAGAAGCATGCATGAGTGGCCAAAGAAAGAGCTCACAAGGTTTTAAGCAAAAGAGCCAACCAAAGCTTATAAGCAAAAGGAAAATAGCATCATATGCCTTGCATCAAAAGAGATCATATGCGATAGCAATACATCATCTTGTGCTCAAGCATCGGCGCATCATACACTCATAGTATACTTGTGATAGAAAGTCGTTACGTTTTGCCTCTTATAGGTTGTGCACAAGTGCGTATACGCCTATTAAGCAATCGGTTAGCATCTCTCTAGTGTTGTGCAACACGAGCATTTTCCGGGGATTCCACATTTTCGCTCATCCTTGGTTGCACAACCACATTTATCTATCCGTGCGTGTGTTCCGTGTGCTACTTCTTGCTTGTGATCTACTTGTTGCATGAGCAAATTGTGAACCATTTTCAACATCATTGAGTCACTTTGACAATTGCATTGAATTTGTCCCACCATCCTAACCAAGCTCCTCTCAAAGCTTTACTTGTGTAGGTGTGAGAATCGACACGAAGTGGTACCAATAGTGCTATTTCCGGGTTACATTATTGAGTGATCATTGATCCATTTTCAACTTTGGTTAAGGTACATTTGGTATTGTCTTCTCCTTTCTCCCACTCACATACTTGCTTGTGATGATGGATAGGCCAAGTACATCTTCGAACCCGATCTTCGGCGATCCTCAAGAATCAAACAACTACCTCACCAAACTACATCTCTTCGGTATCCAATGAGCTCTCCATCAAGAAGTGAAGCTATGCGAGAGTACATTGAGTATGTCGCCGCCGACGCGCGCCAATTTGAAGCAAGAACAAGAGAGCAATTCGACATCATCAACACCAACATGTCTACTCAATTCGACGAGCTACGGACTTTGATAGTCAACCGACGTTCTTCTTCCACATCTTCTCAAAGACGAAGCCGCTCAAGTCGACATACCGACTCCACGGATGGCTCAAGTACCCCTACATCAAACACTCTTCGTCAAGCCGCACGTCAAGCTCGACATGACAACCGGAATCCACTTCATGACAAGAGTTCACAAGAGCTATTTGAAGAACAAGAGAGTCGACATCGTCAAAACCAAGCTACACTTGACCAAGCGCAAGAACGGCAACGACTTCGCCAACAACAACAAGAGCGAGCACGTCAATACCAAGAAGAACAAGATGCCGAAGCTCATCGTCAAGCACAGCAACGTCGTGAAGCTCAAGCTCTTGAGGCGCAAAGAGCATTACGTGATTCACATCGCAATGTGGCAGCTCGCACTCGACACACTCGTCAAGAAGAGGAGTTCCTCCAAGATGAGATACAAGAGAGGCGCCATCAAGCACGAATGCAAGAAGAAATTCCTCCTCAAGCGCGACAAGAGCAACAACCTCAACAAGAACAACAAGCTCAGCAAGGACACCATGACAATGAACATGTACTCCGACAAGAGCAACATAAGATTGCCAATTGACCCAATCAAGAACGCCCTCCCAATAGGCAAGGAAACAATGAAGAGCATCGCTACGGCAAGCTTAAGTTCAGCATGCCAAAGTTTTCTGGAAGCATTGATCCCGAAGACTACCTCTCATGGGCATTGAAGGTTGACAAGATCTTTCGCCTTCACAACTTTGATGAAGAGAAGAAGATTGCAATGGCCTCCCTTGAGTTCCAAGACCATGTTCTCATTTGGTGGGAGCAAATCATAGAGAGAAGAGAAGCAAAAGGCGAACCTCCTATCACCACTTGGGCTCAAATGAAGGAAGTCATGAGAGCACGTGTGCCAACACACTACAACTGTGACTTGTTCAAGAAGCTACAACTCCTCAAGCAAGGTACCAAGTCCGTTGAAGAGTACTACAAGGAGATGGAGATTGCCATGATAAGAGCCAACATCACGGAAGATGAAGAGCAAACGATGGCGAGATTCTTGAATGGACTCAACTATCCTATCAAGAAGATTGCGGACTTTCAACCCTACACGACCCTCCTTGAGCTAGTACACCAAGCAGCCAAAGCGGAGCGACAAGTTCAAGAGGACTACAAGTACTCCAAGTTCACCTCCAAGAACTTCGACTCCTACAACCAAGCTTCAACGACTTCGGCTCCTCCTACCTCTACCAAGCCATCTACAAACTTAGGTGACAAGTCAAGCTACAAGAATGCGACTACATCGAGTCGTCCACCTTCTACGAACAACTTCAAGCCAAGAGCTTCATCATCTATAACTCCAACCGAGGACAACTCCAAGACGAGTTCCATCAAATGTTTCAAGTGCCAAGGGCGAGGCCACAAGTCAATTGAGTGCAAGACCGTTCGTACCATGATCATCAATGATGACGGATCTTATGACTCAATACTCAATGAGCGACGATGAGATGGAAGCCCTTGAGCATGTAGCTATGCATCGCCAAGTGAACGAAGAAGAAGACCATCAAGTGTTTTGCGACAATGACTCAAGTCCCAATCTTGTTGTCTCCAAGGTCTTGACACTCCAACACCAACAAGATGACGACCAACGATGTCATATCTTTCATACCAAGGCCGGCATCAATGGACGCTCCGTCAAGGTTATCATCGATGGAGGAAGTTGTCACAACTTGGCAAGCGAAGAGCTATGCAACAAGCTACATTTGGTCAAGACAAAGCACCCTCATCCCTACAAGGTCCAATGGCTTAATGACGAAGGAATTCTCCGAGTCGAGCATACCGTGCAAGTCTCCTTCAAGATAGGTGCCTATGAGGACACACTTGAGTGTGATGTGGTCCCTATGTCCGTGTGCCACCTTCTACTTGGTCGACCATGGCAATACGATCGTGGAGTCACACACAATGGACGGACCAACCACTATAGCTTCAAGATGAAGGGCAAGGAATTCGTGCTACGTCCCATGTCACCAAGTCAAGTAGCCGCCGACAAACACTTACCTACCAACCATCGTGGAGAGAATGGTGAGAGAGTGAGCCACCAAAAGGAGAGTGAGAGCCACAAGCCAAATATGAGCGACTCCACGATGAGCGATAAGAAGCAACTAGTGCTATTTGCCACCAAAAGTGAGATGAGAGAAGTGTGTGAGAACCCATCGAGTGTCTTTCACCTTGTGCTTTTATGCAAAGGGGAAGCCAAACCTACTAACACTTCACCACCTCCACCTTTAGTGTTGTCTCAATTGTTGCAGGAATTCTCGGACGTCTTTCCCGATGAGCTACCTCCGGGTCTACCTCCACTTCGCCGAATTGAACACCGCATCGACCTCATACCCGGCGCACAACTTCCAAACAAGGCTACTTACCGCGTCAACCCCGAGGAAACCAAGGAGATACAACGGCAAGTGCAACAACTCATCGACAAATGTCATGTACGTGAAAGCTTCAGCCCTTGTGCCGTTCCGGTTATTCTCGTGCCTAAGAAAGATGGAAGTTTTCACATGTGCTCCGATTGTCGCCCGATAAATGCTATCACCGTTAGATACCATTATCCTATCCCACGCTTAGACGACATGCTTGATGAATTATGTGGTGCCACCATCTTTTCGAAAATTGATCTTAAAAGTGGTTACTACCAAATTCGCAAACGGCTTTCATAACCAAGTTTGGGTTATATGAGTGGCTTGTTATGCCAATGGGTTATCGGAAGCACCCGGTTCATTTATGCGTCTTATGCATTTTTGTCTACGACCCTACATAGGCGTCTTTGTAGTGGTTTACTTTGATGACATCCTCGTTTTTAGCAAGTCGCTTGAGGACCATGTGATGCACATCCGTATGGTTTTACAACCCCTTCGAAAAGAGCTCCTATATGCTAACATGGAGAAATGCAGTTTTGGCGTTGACAAGGTCGTCTTCCTAGGATTTGTCGTTTCTGCACAAGGTGTTCACGTTGATGAAACTAAAATTGAAGTAATTAAAACTTGGCCTCAACCAACGAATCTCATGCAAGTGCGTAGTTTCCTTGGTCTAGCCGGTTTCTACCGACGTTTTGTGAAGGACTTTATCACTATTGCTATGCGTCTACACGCTTTGAGGAAGAAGAACGCACCCTTCATTTGGGGTCCTTCGCAAGACACTGCGTTCAATGAGCTAAAAAGCTTGCTTACACACGCACCACTTCTAGCCCTACCAAACTTCGATAAACCGTTTGAGATTCATTGTGACGCTAGTGGTACCGGCATAGGTGGCGTGCTCATGCAAGAAAAGCGCCCAATTGCTTACTTTAGTGAGAAGTTATCCGGAGTGCAACTTAACCATCTATGATAAAGAGCTCTATGCCTTGGTGAGAGTTTTACGTGTTTGGGAACATTATCTTAGACCTTATGAATTCATTCTTCATACGGACCATGAGACTCTTAAGTATCTCAAGGGTCAAACTAAGTTTAACAAGCGTCATGCCAAGTGGAGTGAGTTCATTGAGTCTTTTCCCTATGTCATCAAGTACATCAAAGGCAAAGAGAATGTTGTGGCGGATGCGCTTTCCCGCAAATGCATGCTTGTTACACAACTTGAGTTGAATGTTATTGGCTTTGAGCACATCAAAGATTTATATGAGCATGATACTTTCTTTGCACATCCTTATGCTAAGTGTTTGACTCACACTTCTTGGGAACATTATTGCATAAAGGATGGATATCTTATGAGAGCTAACAAACTTTGCATTCCCGAGTCTTCGCTTCGTTTGCTCCTTTTGCAGGAATCTCATGGAGGAGGACTCATGGGACACTTTGGACCCGACAAGACATTCGCTACGCTCTCAAAGAACTACTTTTGGCCCAGGATGCTCCGTGACGTCTCACGCCTCACCAACCGATGTTCTACATGTCGCAAAGCTAAGTCAAAAGCTCAATCTCATGGCCTTTACATGCCTCTTCCTATTCCATATCATCCATGGGAAGACATAAGAATGGACTTTGTACTTGGATTGCCTAGGACTGAAAATGGAAAGGATTCTGTGTTTGTTGTCGTGGATAGATTCTCTAAAATGGCTCATTTCATTCCTTGTATCAAGATCGACGATCCTTCACATGTTGCAAATCTCTTTTGTAGGGAAATCATTCGTCTACATGGAGTGCCCAAGACGATCGTGTCGGACCGGGACGTCAAGTTTTTGAGCTACTTTTGGAAGACTCTATGCGCCAAACTCGGAATCAAGCTCCTCTTCTCTTCGGCATATTATCCACAAACCGACGGCCAAACGGAGGTGATTAACCGAACACTTTCGACGCTTCTTCGCGTGTTGATAAAGAAGAATATCAAGGAATGGGAGCAATGCTTGCCCATCACTGGGTACGCCTACAACCGCGCAAGACATTCAACTACCGGCAAGTCCCCTTTCGAGGTCGTCTACGGTTTCAACCCCTTGTCTCCATTGGACATCCTACCTCTACCTCTACAAGAGCGCACGAACATGGACGCAAGTGCACGAGCAAGCTATCTCAGGAAGGTGCATGAAGATACAAGGGCAACGATCGAGAGGCAACTACATCGTCTAGCGTCCAAGATCAACACCACCAAGAAGCCTATGGTGTTCCAACTGAGAGATCTCGTATGGCTACATATTCGCAAGGACCATTTCCCCCACGAGCGCAAGTCCAAACTACTTCCTCGAGCCGACGGACCCTTCAAGGTGCTAGCATGCTACAACAACAATGCATACAAGCTCGACCTTCCACGCGACAAGTACAACGTGAGCGATGTCTTCAACGTCAAGGATCTCTCCACTTTCCATGGTGATGAAGATTTCGATCCGAGGTCGGATCTTTCCCAAGGGAGGGGAGATGATGCGGAGCATCCCAAGGTCATCCCCATGGACAATCGCCTCACCAAGTGCTCCAAGGACCAATGACACGTGCTCGTGCTAGAGCACTTGAATCCGAGGTTAACTCTTTCCTTGTTGAATTCCCATTTGACCACCTTGAAACATGGCTGCTACCTCAAACGGAGACACTTTGTATGCTTAGGTGCCAAGGAGAAGTTACAGTGCAAGACGGATGCCAAGAGCATGAACCAGGATTCTCCCAGCGCATAGAAAGAGGTACTACCGGTCCAACTACCGGTCTGCCGGTACTACCGGTCCAACTACCGGTCAACTACCGGTCTACCTTCTGTGATCGACCGGTGCAAGGCCGGAAATTCCGCTAAAACCGCAAAAATCGGTACTACCGGTTCGAGGACCGGTACTACCGCCCTGCCTGCGCACAGATGAGGGGGTTTCACCCCATGTATCCCCCCAACTTACCCCTAGACTATAAGTACTCCGTCCCTTCCATCTTTTAGGGTTAGCTTTTGGATAGCTCATCATAGACCTTTGTGGTTCCTCTCCTACAAGACCGCGGCCTCTTCGGAGAAGATCCACCTCGGATTCAAGACCTCCACACCGGAGAAGATCCCAAGGGATACCCCAAGACCTCCTCTGGGAGAAGACTATCTTTGTGCCACCGTTGTTGACTATGGATCGTGTATCTTGATGTGTATCGTGGATCTAGCACCTTAGTTACCGTATTTGTGTTGATTTGAGTGTTTCCCCTCGTGTTTTCCTCCGTATCTTCCTTGTGTTCTCCGTGTTCATCGTGGGATAACCTCCTTTCGTGAAAGATCTGCCTATTAGGGTTCCACCCTACATCAGAGGTGCTACGAAAATTTTGTCAGGTAAGATAAATATATGTGTTGTGTTGTTACTATCGAGCTTAACGAGCTACTCGTGAAACTCGTTAGCTCGTTCGTTAAGCTCATTAAGCTTAACGAGCTGAAATCAATGATTGGCTCTGTTCATTAGGAAGCGAGCCACGAGCTTAACGAGCCAAACTATCGAGCGCTCATTAAGCTCGCGAGCTTCGAGCTTTTGGTCCAGCCCTAACGGAGGGGGAACATAATAAATAACAGAGCAATCAAAGCATCACAAAGCGTAGCATGGAAATACGTTGTGCTAGAGGTGACCTAACGCAGTGCTCGGTGATACACGCGAAGAGGAAATAACATCCGGGAAAGTATTCCCGGTGTTAGGAATTTTTGGGCAGATGAAACAGAGGGGGAATGTTGCATGTTCGTTATGATAGAGATGTGTGGTGGACGAACGGACCGCGTATTCGGATTCGTCTCGTCGTTTTGAGCAACTTTCATATATAAATTGTTTTCATCCGTGTTCACTACAAGAAATATGTCAACTTATGACCTTCTGTTAGTGACCCTGGAAGAATTGGTCATAGATCTATGACCATTTCAGACCAATTGGTCAAAAGCTGTTCGGGGGGCTCCAAACCCTAAACTATAACGACCATTTTGGTCAGAAAGGTCATAATTTCCTTACACGAAATAGTCATAAAGCAGATAGCACTGGTCCGCTGCCTTATTTCTAGCTGATCATGACCAATATAGATGGTCATAACCTTGTAAATTGTGGTGGGTTGCTACGACTAGGCGCCACCTCATCAGTTTTGCCTATGTGTCATGTCCATGTGGCAGTTTTTGCCCTAGGTTGTGAAGCAACCTATATTTCTGTCATTCCCAAAATTCCCCAAAAAATCTTATAAATTCTTTGGGTCATATCTACGTCAAATATGTACAAAACCTTCCTTGCCTAGTTCAAAAATAATTCAAAAATATTCATTTTCCTATTCTGTTCAAAAAAACACTTTGTGAAGGAAGTACCACTTTGGCATGTCCAAATGGTATCCATTTTCTACAGTGCTTTCCTATGCCCAAATAACTATCCTCCACCGAATGCCAGCTCAATCCATTCATTATTTTGAGCCCAGCTTCAACATTCGTATTTATGTCCAGTGTGGTACTTTGCAAAGAAAGTACCACCTAGACTCCTCCTTTTGAGCTCAAAATTTGTGAAGACGGTCTTCTTAGTAACTGATCATCCTCAACCAAAACTCAAGCCCATTATCCATGTGCATTTCCCGTACCGCTAATCAAACACTTGGCTGCTAATTCACGTTTGAGCATCGATCGGTCTCCTCGTGAGAATCTTATGTTGTAATTTTCTACCTAGCACCAACCTGGGGAGTGTCCAACCCACTAGACATGCCTAGGCCTCCCAGAACACATGGCAATGCCACAATCACGCGGTGACCACGCGGCGGGCATGCAAGTTTACGCGCTCTAGAGTTGGGGCCCTCGACCACCGCCCAAACCTCGATGTATCGCCACCAAACCATGTATTTATGATTAAATAGGTACTTATGTAACTAGAAATGATTTTTGGAAAAAATAAATAGCAAACTATGAGGGAGCTACAGTTCAAATTTGACCCGCTTCCAACTGAATCGGCGGAAATTTGTCTTTTTCAGGAGAGGTGGATCAAAACTTTTTCCACCCAACCATTTTGTCAATTATGCATTAAATATGTCCTAGTATTTTAGAAAATTGATTTGGTCCAATTTTGCAACAATTATTTGGGAGGTCCGTCACAAAAAAACCCTCCTTTTGGGCACTCGAAAAATGGAAAATGATTTTTTCGTCCAAAGAAAATTAAAACTTCCTTAGGCAATATTGTTTGCCATTCCAAGATGCACCCTTGTGCACAATATGAGATCATTTGAACAAACTATGCCATGAATGTGGCCATAGGATTGATCATTTGGCTTGAAAGCCATGAATCTTCACGCATGATAGCTCATTTCTGAGAACACTATTCTAAAAGAATTATCGTATTACAAGTTTATTAATATTCCTGGTAACTTGGTCATATATAATGACACAATGCGAAGGTTTTCCAATTTTTTGTTTTTTTTTTGAATTTTTATGCCTATTTCAAAATGCGGTCAAAACGGCGGGAATGACCGTTCCTAGCTAGTGGTTGAATCTTGGTATTTTTTTGGTGTTTCTCTGATTAAATAGATACTTATGTACCTATAAATGATTTTTGTAAAAAATAAAGAGGAAACTACAAGGCAGCTACAGTTCAAATTTGACCCAGTTCCACCTGAATTGGCCAAAATTTGTCTTTGTCACGAGAGGTGGATCAAAACTTGTTACACCCAACCATTTGGTCAATTGTGCATTAAATATGGCCTAGTATTTTATTAAAATGATTTGGTCCATTTTTGCAACAATTATTTGTGAGGTGCTTCACAAAAAAACCTCCTTTTGGGTACTCGAAAAATGGAAAATGAGTTTTTCGTCCAAAGAAAGTGAAAACTCCCTTAGGCAACATTGTTTGCCATTCCAAGATGCCCCCTTATGCACAATATGAGGACATTTGAAGAAACTATGCCATGAATGTGGCTATAAGATTGATCATTTGGCTTGAAAGCCATGAATCTTCACGCATGATAGCTCATTTCTGAGAACACTTTTTTAAAATAATTTCCGTATTACAAGTTTATTATTTTTCCTGGAAACTTGGTCACATATAATGACACAATGCGAAGCTTTTTCAAAATTTTGAATGTTTTTTTAATTTTTCATGCCCGTTTCAAAATCCGGTCAAAACCGCGGGCTTGACCGTTCCTAGCTACTGGTTGAATCTTGGAAAACTTTTGATGTTTCTCTAATTAAATAGATACTTATGTACCTAGAAATGATTTTTGGAAAAAATAAAGAGCAAACTACAAGGCAGCCACAGTTCAAATTTGACCCGTTTCCATCTAGATCGGCGAAAATTTGTCTTTTTCACCAGAGGTGGATAAAAGCTTCCAAAACCAAACCATTTGGTCAATTGTGCATTAAATATGGCCTAGTATTTTAGAAAATTGATTTGGTCCAAATTTGCAACAAATATATGGTAGGTCCTTCATAAAAAAACTCATTTCGGGCACTCAGAAAATGGAAAATTGATTTTTCATCCAAAGAAAATAAAAACTCCCTTAGGCAACATTGTTTGCCATTATAAGATGCCCATTTGTGCAAGATATGAGATCATTTGAACAAACCATGCCATGAATGTGGCCATAAGATTGATCATTTGGCTTGAAAGCCATGAATATTCACACATGATAGCTCATTTCTGAGAACACTTTTTTTAAAAGAATTGCCATATTACAAGTTTATTATTTTTCCTGATAACTTGGTCACATATAATGACACAATGCGAAGGTTTTCCAATTTTTTATTTTTTTTTTGAATTTTTCATACCCGTTTCAAACTCCGGTCAAAACCGCGGGCTTGACCGTTCCTAGCTACTGGTTGAATCTTGGAAAACTTTTGATGTTTCTCTGCTTAAATAGATACTTATGTACCTAGAAATGATTTTTGGAAAAAATAAAGAGCAAACTACAAGGCAGCCACAGTTCAAATTTGACCCGTTTCTAGCTGGATCGGCGGAAATTTGTCTTTTTCACCAGAGGTGGATAAAATCTTCTGGAACCCAACCATTTGGTCAATTGTGTATTAAATATGGCCTAGTATTTTAGAAAATTGATTTGGTCCAAATTTGCAACAAATATATGGTAGGTCCTTCATAAAAAAACTCATTTTGGGCACTCAGAAAATGGAAAATTGATTTTTCATCCAAAGAAAATAAAAACTCCCTTAGGCAACATTGTTTTCCATTCCAAGATGCCCATTTGTGCACAATATGAGATCATTTGAACAATTTTGCAACAAGTATATGGTAGGTCCTTCACAAAAAAACTCATTTTGGGCACTCGAAAAATGATTAAAAATAGCAAGAAAGATAAAAAATGCATAAAAATTAGTAATCATCCATAAAATGTGGTCTAACTCTAGGGAAAATTTGTGTGGTGCCCTTTTGCAAAATATTTTTGATAGTTGCTTCACAAAATCCCCCTATTTTTAGTACCTAAAAACAATTTTAAATCACTCATTTTTCAAACCAATCAGAACTCTTCCCACGGATCGATGACATGGCATCCATCCATCCATCCATCCATCTCTCCATCCGACATACATCCATCCATCTATCTACAGAAGAAAAAAAATACCCCACCCGCAACCAAAACCCTAGCTCAGATTCCCCATCGCACCCCTCCTCCCTCGTCCCCATCTCCTCGCCGCCACCACCTCCTCCCCGCCCCCCTTCCGACCGAGTCCTCTCCCCACCGCTCACCCCACCGCCGACCTTGCCGTCCTCCTCATCCACCGCCGCCGACCTCGTCTCTCCCTCCCCTCACCATCTCTCCCTACCCTAGCTCAGATCGACTCGAGCAGGTCGGCATACCATCTCCTCGCGGCATCCCATCGATCCATGGCCAGATCCGCCGCCCACCCCGACC
>LR738713.1:273121528-273194413 GCA_902687465.1 Secale cereale | reverse complement strand
GACCCAGTCCTCATCCCACCCACCCGCCGTTGTTGGTGTGTTGCCTCGCCCGTATCCAGCTGCGCGGGGGACCGAGCGAGCCGCCACCCATCGACTAGATCGACCGCACCCTCCCACCCACACATCGCCACTGCCATCCACCGTACCGTCAGACCTCGTCGCCGCCACCCACCGCCCCGTCTGACCTCGTCGTTGGCCGTCGCTCCCGCTCTCTTCCCCCACACCCGCCGCCCCCTCCCTCTCCACCTCCCATCAAAAGAGAAGAGGGATCTCACGCGGATCGCACCAGGGCGTCGGTCTGGACCTCCGTCTGCACGAGGGGACGGTTGCGTCCCATCCTCGTCCCACCTCAGGCGTGGTCTAGATCGAGCCGGACTTGCGTCATCGTCAAGAGCCAACCTCGATGGAGATGAGAGGAACCCTTCTTCCTCCGTCTTCCTTCGACCTCAACCTCGGCATGTCGCTCCCTAGCTACTCCAACTCCGCCAAGGTCTCCTACGTCCTCCAAGGTATGCGCAACTGTTTGGTGATGGTCTGTGCGGGACCAAAATTTTGGGTAGTAGATCCTCGCGGGTCAATCAAAATTGTTGGTTTTTGTCTCTAGTTTAGATCGAATACACTATAAGATTGAAATTTGACAGAGTCGTGGCTCTCCTAAATTGAGTTCAGGTGAGAGATGCTTCAGGAGTTCAGGTGATATGAGATTGAGAGAGAGGTGGGAGAGGCTTAGGCTGGGATGAGTGAGAGATTGCTATTTCATCTAATGGAGATAGATTGAGAGAGAGGGGTGCTGATTAGTGTAGTATGTGATTGAGAGAATGCTTGCTGCTGCTATTTGTGCAGTGATTGAGATGCTTCTATTTGTACTTGTTGATGTTATTGTTGCCATCCGATGCATATTGTTGTGATCCATAGCTTATTGTCTTGCCTGTAGGTGTCGTGCTGGCGATCGGGTTCAGAGCGCTCAGATCGAAGGTGGCCGAGCACTGGTACGAGCTCTACAGGATGGACAAACAGGGGGCCAACCTCTGGTTCATCTACTGGTGGGAGGACAAGGTCTTAGGTGTGTTGCTTTCTTCATGGGGCCAACCTCTGGTTCATCTACTGATGGTCAATGTAATAGTCCAGTCTGTAGTGTAAGAAAATGAAAACTTCCTTAGGCTCTTTACCTCTTTGGCTTGCCTTTGCTATGCCCTAGAGATGAATACAGCGGCCCTAGAATAATACCAACCTCTTTATTAGCACTTCCAAGTAAGCGCCGCTCTCACTCTTGCCATCTAGTATGTGTAATTAGGAGTAGGACATGGTCCTCTTGCTTGTGCTACACAAGGATTTGTACTGTAGTGCTGCCGAAACATGATGCTGCGATTGCCAATTTTTTTGTCTTAATGCCCATCTGTTGTTATTTGCTTGGGGTGTTCTTCATTAAAATACAAACAGTGACCGTTATGAAATTCAAGCTATTGAAGAATGATGATAAAATACGTTTTTAAACAGTGGGTTGAGGCATAGTGTAATTGATGTACTAGTCCACTGCTTGTCATAAAATTATAGCAGTACACATAGATATGCAATGAAATGCTTCTAGTATCTTACACATGTACATTTGAAATGAATGTGTATTGCTTGGCTTAAGGTTGCAGCAATTTATTGGCGATGTTACCTTATTATTTGCACTCTATAATTGTTTTTGCAGGTCCATGACATCTCGCTGAACCACTACTGGTTGTGTTGTCGACGAAGCACTACACCTGGCTTGCTCGCTAGCGTGTGCGTGCGTGCTTCGACGCGCGGCGCTTCGTCGAGCTGGCCGGACCACGGCAATCGCCGGAGCCGGAGGAGGCGATGAGATGCTGCTGCGGCTCCGTCCTCGGAGGCAGCAGCTGCCCCTCGCCGACCTCACCAACCTCTGACGTCCGCCATGAGCTCCGCGCAGGACCCCTTCTACATCGTCCTGGAGGAGATCCAGGGCTGGGTAATCCCCCCATCCCCGTCCGCCCTCCCTCCCTCCCCTGTGCCCCTTTCTCTTCCTCTAGTTGCGAATTTTGGTATGATGCCGCTGTTTATTTGGCTGCGTCGTGGCGTACTGTCAGGTGAAAACTGCTTCTTTATTTTTCTACTCCAGCACTGTATGGAGTAGTATATAAGGACGTCTTACAGTAGTATGGCTGAGGCAGTGACCAACTTAGTAGTTAGTACTAGCTGAAAAATTTATCTTCTTTGTGATGTCATGTGCCTTTGAGTAAACTTATTAAAGACCTTATGCTCATATATCTTTTTAGTCCCTCTATTTCCATAAATGTGACACTGTTTTGTTTCTAAATACTTGACACATACAAGTTTGAGGACATTATCCTAAACCCTTGCTATGATTGATCCATCTCCTCTATTTTGTTACTTGTGCTTAATTGAGATGTTATTCAAGGGTAGTGTTTGGGCCAGCATATATAAATGCTATGGTCTCTTACTTTAATATGCGTGTTGACTCAAAAATATCAAATATCTAGAAAGAGAGTGAACTCACTTCACAGATTCTTTCAATCTTCAATGGTTATGGTTTTTGTGTTACAGATTCTTAATCTCGGCTGATTCCAGATTCTTCCAGGTACTAGCTAGCTCCAAAAGGAAATCATCTTCATTTGGAAGATGCAACATTCTATCAGAATCCATTCTCCTACTCTTTTTCTTGTACTGTATGTCATCCATTGTTCAACCCTGTTGGTAAGTTCTTGTAGTGTGTCACTTTTTTCAGAAGTGCATTTTTATTTTAGGATTTGCTTCTTGTGTGGTACTGGATGGCTGAGCATTAAAACAATTTGGTTACTATCGGAAGCACTTTAATTCTCTGGAATTAAACTTTGACAAGCATGCATATATATTTTTCTGGATTACGTGATGGCATTCTATGATTCTGTTTAACAGCTTAAGTATATGTCTAAATGTGTTCGAGTCCATGATTTATTGTTCTGTGTAACAACTTAAGTATATGTATGAATGTGCTACATTTAGATCGACCTATCATAGAAATCTGCTTAATTTGAACTGGAAGTAGATAGTAGTGATACGTCCAAAACGTATCTATAATTTCTGCTTACTCCATGCCTTTTTTGTGTGATATTGCTATGATATTTATGCACTTCCATACACTTTTGATCATATTTGGACTAACCTATTAACTCAGTGCACCCCAGTGCCAGTTTCTGTTTTCTGCAGTTTTTGTATTTCAGGTTTTCCCATTACATAAATTGCCAGAAAAATTCCGGGAAAAATATATAAAAAATCAGCGCTTCAGAAGCTTCCATGCGGCAGAAGTAGGGCCAGAGGGGGGCCAGAGGGGCTCCAGGCGCCCTGAGGGGGCGACCCCCCTCCTGGCCGCCTCGCCAGGCCGCCTGGGCCCCCCTTACCTCCTCTGGTGACCCCCTTTGGCATATATTTACATCGCGTCCCGAAACCCTCGATTCCAGAACCCTTTTCTCCAGAAGCTATTCTGATCTCCGCCGCCATCGCCACCAAGTTTCGGGGGACCAGAATTCCTGTGCCGGCACCCTGCCGGGACGGGGAAGTGCCCCCGGATTCATCTCCATCGACGTTGCTTCCTCCCTCCATGATGCGGGAGTAGTTCCTCCTCGGGGCTGAGGTTTTCTACCAGTAGCTATGTGGTCAATTCTCTCTCCCATGATGTGATCTTCGTTGTGATCATAGGCTATGTTAATCTAGGGTGATCCCATGATATTTCCCCTTCCTCTATGTATTGGATTGATGTACTCACTTGTCTTTATCTAGTATAATCTCCGAGACCAAGGTGACAACGGTCTATTGGACATGGATTAGAAGAATATTTTCATGAGTGATTTCCTCTTTTGTGTGTAGATTGAAGATTGAGAGTCCCTTGGTGCTTGTCTTTGACTATCCTTGAGATATGTTGTGGTGATTGTGGTACTCTCTTTGGATGGCCGCGGTGACATTGGGAAATCCATAGATTGAGAACTACGAACTTTGAGGTGTGCTTCTGTAGCCCTACATAATTCCGTCCTCTCTTGACCACAAAGGAATGACCTCTGGGTGCGTCTACATTGCATGTTTTATGGGAAATATCATGTGATTAGACTATGTTAATGTTGTTGGGCGTTGCCACTAGTGACAGTATGAAGCCTAGGCCTTGTTTCCACCATTACAATACCATTTGTGCTCACGTTTACCACATGTTTGCTTGCTGCACTTTTTATTTCAGATTTACAAATACATCTTTTGCCATCCATATCACTTGTCATTTAACATCTCTTCGCCGAACTAGTGCACCTATACATCTGACAAGTGTATTAGGTGTGTTGGGGACACAAGAGACTTCTTGTATCTTGATTGCAGGGTTGCTTGACAGGGGTACGTTCAACCTCCACTTCCCTGAGTTCGATAAACCTTGGGTTACTCACTTAAGGGAAATTTGCTGCTGTCCTACAAACCTCTGCTCTTGGAGGCCCAACACTGTCTACAGGAATAGAAGCGTGTAGTAGACATCAAGATATTTCTGGCGCCGTTGCCGGTGAAGTGAGGTAAGTGAAGGTACCTTCTCTAGATCTTGCAATTAAATCTTTTCGTTTCTTGTTTTTAGTTTCACTAGTTATGTTTATGGAAAACCGCACTCTTAGTTCGCTGCTTGGGGAAGGCCGCTTTACCACACCCGTGGTAGAGAAGTCTCCTCCACCTACTGAATGTATCCCGTTCCAAATACCACTTGGGATAATTGAAATAATTTTGAATGATTGTTATGATGGGACGGTCAATCCTAGTATTCATATGTTGAAACTTACAGAACTTTGTGAGTTGTTTAAGATTTCAGGTTTGACAAGAGATGGAGTCATGAGGAAATTATTTGCCTTGTCACTGAAAGGAAAAGCATTGGAATGGTATAGGCTACTAGATGACTCTCACCTGCTGGATTGGGAAGAGATCCAGTCTCTCTTTTACTCCAAGTTTTAGCCTCTTCATGAAGTCCATGAGAATAGGAATTATGTTTATAATTTCTATCCTCATGACGGAGAGAGCATAGCTCAAGCTTGGGGGAGACTGAAAACGTTAATGCTAAAATGTCCTAACCATGGGCTCCCCAAAGATATGATTATTACTAATTTCTATGCGAGGCTTTCTCGACAGGATAAAGATTTGCTCGATGCTTCCTCAATGGGTTCTTTCACAAACGAAAAGATTGATGCTAAATGGGAACTCCTTGAAAGAATTCAACGCAACACTGAAGATTGGGAGATCGACAAAGGTAAAGAGTCAGGTATAATTTATGAGTATGATTGCATTAAGTCCTTTGTTGAAACTACAAGTTTTAATAAGTTTAGTGCTAAGTTTGGGCTTGATTCTCAACTCCTTGTTGATTTCCTCAAATCTTTTGCTTCACATCTTAATATGCCTAAGGAGGATTGGATCAAGCATCATGAACCTTTTAAAGAGATTTGCAAAGAAAATGAAATTGTTCATGATGATTGCAACATGCATGATCCAATTCCTAAAAATGAAGTTTTATATAAGCATGTTAATTTTTGTGGAGTGGATAGACCTTGTGAAAGGCATATGATTGAAGAAGAGAAGTATTGTAAGCAACATAAGCATGAAAGAACAATCACTTGGGTCAAAGATTTAAATGAAATTGCTAGAGAATTGTGTGACCTTTATCCTTTTACTTGTGAACTTTGCCGTATAGAGGGTCACTTTAATTTTCAATGCATGCACTTTCAAAACATAACTGTTACCCAGTTGTGTGATAACATGATCACCCCTGATCTTTATGATGAGCTTATGTTATTTTTGATGTGTGAAGAGTTATCAGAAAAGACTTCTTGGCTAGATGTTAATGCCATAGGAATAAAAAACACTTTGCAAAATTGCCATCTCTATTGTGTTGTTAATTGCCATGAAAATGGTTACATAAGTAAGATTAGAAAGGAGGGAACTTTACCAAAGTATAAAAATGTCTCTTATATTTCTGCTAATAAAAAGGAGAGTTTCTCCCAAGTTTCCCCTATTGTTTCTAATGATAAACCAGGATATGTGGGGAAGCTTCATCTCCGACCACTCCCTCCTAAGGTGAAGAAGGAGAAAAAGAAGAGGAGGAGGAAGAGGAGCAAGAAGGAAGAAGAATGGGTATCAACCTGGCCTGAGCATATTCCTCCCATCAACTTTTATCCTAACTGTTGTAAGTTTAAAGAAGAAGGTGAAGTTGATTGCCTTAATTATCATCTTGATGATACGTCCGTAGGTACTATTGAAGATGATTTTGATTATGATATGCATGTTACTTATTGTGATTGGGAAAATGATGATAATGCTACTTATGATCTTGAAAATCTTTTTGGTACCAACTCTGAAAGTGATGATATGGAAAGCTCTAAGCTTGGGGATGATAGGATTGCAAATCCTTTACCCACTAGTGATGTGATAATTGATAATTCTTTTGCTAGTAAGAATAAAGACAACATGTTTACAAATATAGTTGCTAGCAATGATAATGCTCTTCTCTACTATGATGATGTTATAACTCCAATCTATAGTGATTATAAAGGTACCTATGACATAAGGAGAAATTATCCTTATGAAACTTGTCGTAATCATGGAGGGAATTACTCCCTTGTTGAACACCATCTTCCTAATACACAATTAATCTATAGTGTTCAAGTTGTTTATGATAGTCCTACTCCCACTATTACCAATGAGAAAGATTATGCTTATGTGGAGAGTAAGAGTACCTTTTTGCATGTGGATCATGGTAACAATGCTTTATGTGATGCTTATATTGTTGAGTTTATTCGTGATCCCACTGAAAATTATTATGAGAAGGGAACATATGCTTATAGATATTTCAATAATATTAAGTTCCCTCTCTTTATGCTGAAGGTTTTGAAGCTGCACTTGTTTTGTCTTCATATGCTTATTGCTTTGTGCTTCAATGAATTATTCTATTGCAATATTCCTATGCATAGGAAGCATGTTAGGCTTAAATGTATTTGGTATTTGCTTCTTGATGCTCTCTTTTGTTCTTCAACTCTTATTCCTACGAGAGCATCATTAAAGTCTTAAGCCTATCTTTATGGCTATAAAGAAAGAGCTCTAGGGAGACAACCCTTGTTATCTTTGCTTTCAGTTTGTTCTTTCAGTTTTTAGTGGTCTTGATGTTTGTTACTACTGTAGCAACATCATTGTATCTTTATTTTTCAGCTTTGTGCCAAGTTTAGCCTCCGATTGCAAGAAAGTTCAAAAGTTGTGACGTGCAGTCCAGAAAACAGATTCTGTCCTTGGACAGAAAAATTCGTATAAAATCACCAGATCATCTTTTTGGTCTGAATTTTTTCGAGAGCGTGCTCCATACAATTGGCTTTCGGATGTCTATTCTGAGTTTTTTGATTTGAGTTGCAGAAGTGCCCTGAAAAAATTATTTACTACCTGCTGGTCTGTTTTTCACAGATTCTGTCCTATTTTGCCTTTTCTTCGTTTTGCAAACCTTGAGCTTGCTTTTTCTTTGCAAAATCCTTTTGGAAATCTTGAGAAACAGTAGTTCTTCGAGATTATCCTTATTTCCAGTAGGGAAAATTTATTTTATTGTGGGTACTAACCTCGCTAATCAGATTATGATGAGTTATGTATGAAGGGAGTTTTCAAGTGTGCGAGGGAAGATGATAAAAGATGATTCAGGAGGGTCAAACGCTCAAGCTTGGGGATGCCCCCGTGCACCCCCAAGAAATATTCAAGAAGACTCAAGCGTCTAAGCTTGGGGATGCCCCCATGCATCCCCTTCTCCATCAACAATTATCAGTTCGTCTTTCGTTCCACTATATTTTAATCACTTCATGCGTTATGTGCTATGCTTGGAGCGTCTTGCTCTTAGTTTTCTTTTTAGTTTTCTTTAGCTTTGCTTGCTGTTCATAATAAGTTAGATCCTAGCCTTCATTGTTTGGGATAGAAATACGCTCCAATCCACTGTAGAACACAACATAGGCTTGCATGCGTATCTTCTTGTGTGTGTTCTTTATCTTTCCATAGCTGATGTCATGCTTAGCTCTTAGTTTTCATGCTTATCTTTTTAAGAGCTTTTGTTTAGGTTGTTGCTTCTGAAACTCTCTTGAGTTATCATGCTTATCTTGTTAAGAGAGTTGGCTTATGTGGCACTGGTTGATATGTCTATGATAAAAATGCTATGTGCATAATGGTGCTTAGTAGTTCATGTTTTCTTATGGTGAGTCTCTAGTAGCTGGGGGTTCTTAATGTGTTATTGAAGTGCCAGCATGATTAGTTTGCCTATGATGTGGTATGGTTTAGTGATATCTTCCTCCAAGAATTTATTTTGATTGACTTGGCATATGCTCACGCATATTTAAGACTGTAAAGAAAGTCTATCAAGCCTTGATGATCTTTAATTTCTGAGTAGTGATATAACTTCCATGCCCGATTCAATGTTGCTTTGTTGCTTTGCATGATTATGGCCGTCATTGCTCTCTTAGTTGGTCGCTCCCAGTCTTTTGCTAGCCTTCACTTGTACTAAGCGGACTGACTGCTTGTGCATCCAAAATCCTTGAAACCAGTTATGCCATATGAATCCACCATACCTACCTATATGTGGTATTTCACCGCCACTCCAAGTAAATTTACATGTGCTATCTTTAAAACCTTCAAAATAATTCCTTGTTTTTGCAATACATAGCTCATGGGAAAGTAGCTTAAAAACTATTGTGGTAAAGAATATGTCGCTTATGTATCTTATTTCTTATAAGTTGCTTGTTGAGCGGTATCCATGTTTCTGGGGACGCCATCAACTGTTACACTTTTGTTGAATATCATGTGAGTTGCTATGCATGTTCGTCTTGTCTGAAGTAAGGGTGATTTGCCATGAGTTGAATGGTTTGAGTATGCATATTGTTAGAGAAGAACATTGGGCCGCCAACCAAAGCCATGTATCATGGTGGAAGTTTTAGCTTGGACATTAATCCTCAATCTCTTATGAGAATATTATCTGTTGTTGAATGCTTAAGCATTAAAGAGGAGTCCATTATCTATTTTCTATGTTGTCCCGGTATGGATGTCCTCAAGTTGAGATCTATCAAAAACGAGAAATCAAATGCGATCTATCTCCTTGGACCTTTGTACAGGTGACATAGAGGTACCCCTTTGTGACACTTGGTTGAAACATATGTAATGCAATGATAATCCATGGAAATCCGAGCTAATTAGGACAAGGTGCGAGCACTATTGGTATTCGATGCATGAGGCTTGCAACTTATAGGATGTCTTATGCATAACACATATGAAGTATTACTACCGTTGACAAAATTGTTTCTATGTTTTCAAAATAAAAAGCTCTGGCACATGAGTAATCCCTGCTTCCCTCTGTGAAGGGCCATTCTTTTACTTTTATGTTGAGTCTCCACCTTCTTTCTTCAAAGCACCAACTATTGAGAGCATGATTGTCATTCTGGGTGTAATGTGCATTGTCCCAAAGTACCATTGTCTTCTGCATAATTGTGATATCACTTATTCTGAAATCATTGTATCTAGTCGTCACTTAAACTTCGGAGGTGCTCCTGCATTTATGTTTTGCTTCACTAAAGGGGGCAAGCGAGGTATCACTTTGTCATGTTTGCACACCATGCTCACTACAAATCTATTGGGTGTTTCAGTATCATATTGTAAAACTTTCAGTTATTTGTGATATTCTCATGAGGCAACTTAATTACTAACGATTCATTATCTCAGTAAGCATTTGTCATGTGACTGTGAAAAGTTCTTATATGGTTGGTAGCATGTCACCACAGAAATTATGCTTGTTATCATTTACCTACTCGAGGACGAGCAGGAATTAAGCTTGGGGATGTTGATACGTCCAAAACGTATCTATAATTTCTGCTTGCTCCATGCCTTTTTTGTGTGATATTGCTATGATATTTATGCACTTCCATACACTTTTGATCATATTTGGACTAACCTATTAACTCAGTGCACCCCAGTGCCAGTTTCTATTTTCTGCTGTTTTTGTATTTCAGGTTTTCCCATTACTTAAATTGCCAGAAAAATTCTGGGAAAAATATATAAAAAATCAGCGCTCCAGAAGCTTCCATGCGACAGAAGTAGGGCCAGAGGGCGGCCAGAGGGGCTCCAGGCGCCCTGAGGGGGCGGCCCCCCTCCTGGCCGCCTCGCCAGGCCGCCTGGGCCCCCCTTACCTCCTTTGGTGACCCCCTTTGGCATATATTTACATCGCGTCCCGAAACCCTCGATTCCAGAACCCTTTTCTCCAGAAGCTATTCCGATCTCCGCCGCCATCGCCACCAAGTTTCGGGGGACCAGAATCCCTGTGCCGGCACCCTGCCGGGACGGGGAAGTGCCCCCGGATTCATCTCCATCGACGTTGCTTCCTCCCTCCATGATGCGGGAGTAGTTCCTCCTCGGGGCTGAGGTTTTCTACCAGTAGCTATGTGGTCAATTCTCTCTCCCATGATGTGATCTTCGTTGTGATCATAGGCTATGTTAATCTAGGGTGATCCCATGATATTTCCCCTTCCTCTATGTATTGGATTGATGTACTCACTTGTCTTTATCTAGTATAATCTCCGAGACCAAGGTGACAGCGGTCTATTGGACATGGATTAGAAGAATATTTTCATGAGTGATTTCCTCTTTTGTGTGTTGATTGAAGATTGAGAGTCCCTTGGTGCTTGTCTTTGACTATCCTTGAGATATGTTGTGGTGATTGTGGTACTCTCTTTGGATGGCCGCGGTGACATTGGGAAATCCATAGATTGAGAACTACGAACTTTGAGGTGTGCTTTTGTAGCCCTACATAATTCTCGTCCTCTCTTGACCACAAAGGAATGACCTCCGGGTGCGTCTCCATTGCATGTTTTATGGGAAATATCATGTGATTAGACTATGTTAATGTTGTTGGGAGTTGCCACTAGTGAAAGTATGAAGCCTAGGCCATGTTTCCACCATTACAATACCATTTGTGCTCACGTTTATCACATGTTTGCTTGCTGCACTTTTTATTTCATATTTACAAATACATCTTTTGCCATCCATATCACTTGCCATTTAACATCTCTTCGCCGAACTAGTGCACCTATAGATCTGACAAGTGTATTAGGTGTGTTGGGGACACAAGAGACTTCTTGTATCTTGATTGCAGGGTTGCTTGAAAGGGGTACGTTCAACCTCCACTTCCCTGAGTTCGATAAACCTTGGGTTACTCACTTAGGGGAAATTTGCTGCTGTCCTACAAACCTCTGCTCTTGGAGGCCCAACGCTGTCTACAAGAATAGAAGCGTGTAGTAGACATCAAGTAGTAACAGTTAGATTGTTTTCCAGTCCATGTCTTTGATGTACACCTGCTCTGCTATTGTTATTTGTTAATATACAGATACAACCGTATGTATAGTCACTAACACTTGGACTTGCCAAAACATTCATGCAGGCTGCTGGTGGACGTGGTGGCGATCCTCCTGTGATGAGGTAGATGATATTATTCTATAATGAATAAGCTAATAATATGGAGTTGTTCTTGTTATCCATTGCTGGTACTATGGATAGAGCTTTGTGTGTTTATGATTCTATAATGAATTGTCCTTTACTCCATTTTACTCCAGTTTTTCTAATTCTTCTTAGCTGATTCATGTAACAGGGCGATCATGGAGGGCATGCAGTCATCCTGTTAGCCCAGTCCTGACTATGGCCATCCAATGACTCGGGCATTTGATCTCTATCGAAGGAGCTCCATGCTGAAGAAGAAAACACTTGTAGAGCTTGTAACATTACTTGGAGAGCTTGTAAAGTACTATAGAGCTTTGCATTTGTAGAGCTTGTAAAGCATTGTATATGTTAGAGCTTGTATTATGTGTCATTTGTAGAGCTTGTAGTGAATCTGGCTAATGTTATTTGAATTATTATGTGTGTTTTCTGCTTGCCTATTTAAATACTGGGTATTTTCTTACTACGAAAATCAAATATGATGTCAAATTGAAATATGAAGAATCTGAGCCTAATAGCTGGGACCCATTTATCAGAACCTGACAAGTGGGACTTGTTTGACTAATGGAAGCATTTTGTGAAAAAAGAAAACTAAAACTGCTGGTACAAAAAGGCCATGGTCCAGAAAATAAAAAGGCCGAATTGTAGGGCTAGGCCCGTGTAGTTAACCAAAATTAGCAGCGAAAAAATATAAATGGGCTCGGCCCATGTAAAATACCGAATTGGCCCGGGCCGATTCTTGTGCCACATCAGCTTGCCACGCTGGATGCCTACGTGGTCTGGGGAGGCTGCTAGTGACCAAAACACGACAGTAGGCATATTTTTGTCATAAACGTCTATGACCTTCTCACACAGAAGGTCGTTAATTTCAGTTTACGACCCTCAGCTTTTGACCATCTATTTTTGGTCAAAAAAGGTCACAAGTGAAAAACAATGACCCTTCAGTGACCAATAGTCAAGGTCACAAGTTGACATATTTCTTGTAGTGGTTACGAATTATTTTATATGATTTTTCAAAGTTTTAACAATATTATGAAAATATTATTAATTACTAAATTCGACAGAAAAGAGTAGTTACATCAGCATGATGTCATCGTGACATCAGCAGTCAACCAGTCGGTTGACTGGTCAACCTGTTAAGCGGGGCCTGCCTGTCATTGTCTCATCTAACTAACTGCAGCATTAGATTAGCTAATCTACTAAATTAGGTTAATTAAGATTAATTAAGTTAATTAATCATTTAATTAATTATTTTATCAATATATTTTTTAACCTCTTTTTTTTAAGGGAGGGGGCCCCAGCTGCCATTGGCACAAAGGCCACTAGAGCGGGTTTTAACGGGCGCAGGCAGGGTTGCCCGTCGGGGCGGACCCGGACGACGGCCACGGTGGGGAGCCGGCCCCAGGCGCGGGCCGGGGCGCCGGCCCAGGCGCGGGTCGGGTGGCCGCGGCGGGGCGCCGACCCCTGGTGCTAGTCGGGGCGGCCATGGCGGGGCGCCGGCCCCTGGTGCTGGTCGGAGCGGCCACTGCGGGGCGTCGGTCCCAGGCGCTGGCTGGGGCGGGAAGCGGCGCCAGGCAGCTAGAGGCGGCGCGACGGTCGGAGGCCTGGGGGCTAGCGGGGCGGTGGCGTTGAACGGGAGCGGCTAGCGTGCAGCGCAGGCGCGGCCATGGACGCGTGCCGTAGGCGTATGCCGCGGCTAGCAGCGACGGGCTGCGGTCGAGGGTTCTGACACGGATTCTAAGACGGTCTAATGCGACAGATTCGACGAGGAAAAGGGGGAGTCGAGGAGGAGCTCACTAGGCCCTGCAGATGTGCGTCCGCAGGCTTGGGGGAGGCTTGGTGACGACGACGTGGTGGCGGCGTTCTCCGACGACCGGAGGCGGGAGGCTGGGTCGAGCGCGTTGACGACGGACATCGACGGTTGCCGGCGGAGGGGATCGATGGCAGCGACGGTACAAGGGCGTTGTAGCTGGTGGTGCTCGGCATGGAAGAAGAGGATGACGACACACTTCTTCTGGGCTTCAACGGACGGTGAACGGTGGCCACGGCAACAACGACGACCACGCGGTCACCGTGCGAGCTCTTGCGCTCGATTTCGAGTAGATGAGGAGGGCGCGATGGGAAAAAAGAGAGGGGATCGGGCGAGCTCGATCTAGGGTTCCCAGTGGACGTGCTTATATGTCATGCGTGGCGGCAATCGAGCGACGATGGCATCGGATGCACGACACGCACCGGTCTCTCTAGGTAAGGTTGAAGAGGAGGGAGAGATGGGCTGGATTGAGTACTATTCACGATGGGCCAAAGTGCACTGTGTAAATAGAGCCCACTAGCACGGTAGTAGTTAGGCATTTTCCCCTTTTCATTTTATTTATAGTTTTGTAGTTTCTCCACTGTTTTGCATTTACCTTTTGCTGCCAGATGATTTTTTTAATAGTGAAACTTAGAACATAAATACTAGGCTATCTTACACGGTTGTACAAAAAAGGTTTGAGGCCAATTGGGACTGTTGAAATTTATTTTTGAATTAAAATGTATTTATTTAATCTCGCTGATCCACTAAAAATTCCTAGGGGCAATTTAAAGATCCATTTAATGTTGGTTCCTATATGTTAATTATTTTGTGAATATTTTCAACCTATTGAACATTTTTATTTGTTAGTTTGAAGAAATGTCTTCTCACTTGCAATTTATATTGGATATTTGGAGTTCATTTGAAATAGGTGGCAATTAGCATAGTAATCATGATGACATGGAATCATTAGCATGAGATCACTGTAGCATGGCACTGGGGGTGTTACAAATCTCCTCCACTACAAGAAATCTCGTCCCGAGATTTAAGCGATGGAGTAAGGGGGAAGTTTTGGTTGCGAAATTCTAACGGGTCTTCTTGGTCTTGGTTGCCCTTCTCGAAGAGGTTGATCCCTTTTGTTGATGTCTTCATTTCTCTGCTTCAAGTCATAGTGATCAAGTCGTCATCCTTTCTTCGGGATCTCCATCGCCCTACAAACGCGACAAGAGAGGAAACTTTGGAGGAACGTATCTCCACGAAGTTTGTGCATCCGACGGCGAATTCAGAAAGTGATACACGAAGTACCCTACAAGTAGTATTTAAGTGAATGCATTGAGAAGAATAAGCGATTGTACCAAAGTTTTAATCGGGTAGGCAGTCATTCGATGCCTAACCAGAAGCTGGAATGGGGTCTTGATCAATGAGAATAATATGGTGTTTGATACTAGGATGAAACATGGTAGAATTTAGCTCGTGAATTACACACGAAGGCAAGTGCAAAGAATTCATTAGAATCATGGTTGTACAGGAGAGTCAGGTTTCAATCTCGTGGACCTGTGGGTTATGGGCCCACCATGTGGGTAAAAAGTAGGAAGGGCGATGACATCTTGGACAGAAAGCAAGGCATGTCAGAGGATAGTCTGTCAGCTATGTCGGCAACAATGTCGGTACAAAGGGGTGGGGGACGAAGAGAACCATTTTCTTGCTCGTTAAACGAGGCGGACCAATAGGCAAAGTTCTCGCCCATCGGTGGTTACCGGAGTGTTATGAACAATAGTAACAGGTTCTTATTGACAGAGTTGTACACCAACTTGTTTACATAAGCAGAAAATTATTACTGCTTAGATTATATGTAGATCAAAGAAAGGTTAAACAAACAAATGAAAAGGAAAATTGTGATAACACACAATTATTAGGAGTATATCCTTCCCATGGACAAGAAGAACATGTAATACAGGGTAGGAGAGCAAGTACCCAACCATTCAGATAAAGAGACAAGGATTAATCAAGATGTTACCCATAGAACGATGTTTGGATGGCTGACCAAGAAACATTTAGCATCACGCCTCCAATGTTGTTGTTGATGAGCGGGGTAGCATAGTCATGCTTCGAGGTAGCAATGATATGGTGTTCCAATCAAGGGCCAGACTTTGGATACACAAATGATCCATCAGGAGCAACTTACAAAATAAGTTTTACAATTTCCTCCTGGAAGAATGGCTATCCTTGCAAAAGAAATTATAATGATGGGTCCTCCAGCGAGGGGTGCTAGGCATGACATCATATTACCGGGTCATTAAAGGACCAACATAATAACTCCTGGAAAGTTGTCCCAACCATCATATTTGACTGAGATTCAGATCTGATAGGTGTCATGGTACCTCAGACTCGGGATGTTCGAGAAGAAAAGGTGCAACACAAATCGACGAAATGACATGGCAAGATTCTCGGGAAATGAACTATGGGAGCGGGTTCTCGAAACAATAGTTCATCATTAAACCAAGGAGAGGATGAGGAGGTGGCTGATGGGCTCAGCGACAATTCATCGAGAATTCCAAACGGATGGATTTCCAAAATAATGTGAACAAGAAGATGACACTTGTCAATTCAAATGATATAATGTTGTATGCTCGAGGAAAACATGCACCATTGATCATTAGTTGAAAGGTGTGCCTGAAGTATGACCTTAGACAGCAAGATCAATGTTAGAGTGACGATTCGGTAATCAACAGTCTAAGAACGAGTTGTCGGTCGTTACTTCAAGGCAATAGGGTTGCTAGAAGTGCAGAACTCAAGCAGCATCTTTAGCATATTGGTATCCCGGTTGAAAACAACACGGGGACCAAGGAATAATGGTGATGATGAGAAGTATCTTCATACCGAGAATTTCTAAGAGGTGGGGCAATCCCCACAACAATCTCGACATAAAAGACATTAATACTTCAATGCAGAACACAACACTAGCTGGAGAGCAAGTTGTAATCATAATGTGGACAAGTTCGCGATGAAAGGAAGTCAAGGGTGTTGTCGATGAAAAAAAATCATCTAGAACAAGGATGGTATTTCTCATCATGAACGCAGTTGACATCTTGGAAGAAGTCAAAGTGTTGAAGGTGATCCGACACATTTGTCGAGAGGTTTCAAGAGGATGCAATCGAACAACAACGGCAACAAGCAATGGAATGACGAAGTGGTAAGTTATAGTATCAATATATAAGATGCAAGCTCGGAACCAAAGTTGCCTTTCAAGACAAGCAATATGATGTTGAAAGGTCGACTTAAGTCGTGCTCACACACTGGAGAATTCGTGCACCAGAGAAGGACGAGGTAGCACAATCAAAGATAGCAAGGCTAGGATATAACCGATAGTCTAGGAATGACTAGATTGAGTTCAGAATTTCCCGTAAAAAACTAGGGGTATTTGATTTGTAGTGTAGAATAATTTCACTAGTCGGTGTCCTCGGTTGACAACAACCCAGAACCCGTAGAGTGATTACGACAAGGAACGACATTACTCCAACAAAGTTAGTAAGATGTGGTGCAATGGCAAGACATCTTCGAGATACGAGGGGGTAATACTCAAAGGTAGAACATGATAGAAGTAGAACCGGGTCATTGAGCTATGACAGTAGATACTTCAACCTTGCCAAAATAGACGAGGCACTCGAATGAATTCCCATCAGATATATCAGATCAGGACAGCATGGTCGGAACCATAACTGTAAGGAATCAATTCAAGAATACCGAAGAAATCATACAGCTGGATAATCATTTTGCAATAAGCTTCCGAGACAGCCTGCATCATTTTCATGGGCATGAACACAAATTTCAAGGTCGACTCCCACTTCTTTAATGCATATCATTTCATTCACCTCTCGCTTCGATAAAACTGTAGTGTTGGAATTTTAATTGGTAGAACACCGGAAGAGTATGACTTGTGAAAACAGTCAGGTTCTCACTGATTAGGGGAAGGCATAGGTTCAACCCATCGGGGCATCTTAGAAAATATACCACAAATTTCAAAAGTAAATAAGACAAGCTTGATAGTAGAGCATGGTTGACAAAAGCAGAGGATACAATTTACCAAAGGCATTATGTATCAGGGGAAGAACTCACAAGGTGATTGAATATGAAGGACACTATCGGATAACAATCCAACAATGGATCGGGCGATCCACAACGGAGCTGATGTAAGTATCGGTACTCACTCAGAGGAAGAAAGAATGCAGAGGCATCAGATTCAAGAATCACCTGAATAGTCTGATGCTTAATTAGAAAGAAATTATGGTTTCCAAAACGAAGGATCAGAAGCAGACGCTCTGATCAAGGATGGATAAGTTGAAAACACTTAGTTGGATGATCAATAAAGGTTTGAATTACCGAGAACCAACTCATGTCCGGAATGACGCCTGAGCCGGAAAGATAATTTTAAAAAGGATAACCTGATGACTGTGTGCATACGCACACATTGAATCAATAGGCTCAAAATGGCTAAGACAAGGGATGTTAACGAAGACTACTAGTCATATGGAATTAACCATGATGCAAGCAGGCAAGAATTTCAAGAGTAACAGGCTATAGAGGATTTTTGAAAGATCGAAAAGTAATCAGAAGAATTTTGTGAGACACATGAACAATTGAGAAGAACGGATCCTCGATAAATGTGAGGAATCAATCATAAGGGATTTCATGTGAAATAAAACTGCAAGATAGTAAACCCAAAGGATTCTCGGGACAACGGAGAATATTTTGAGGCATCTTGTAATAACAAGATCGATGAGGAGCAATCATGAGAATGACAAATGCACACAGATATCCGTAGGGATATATCGGTGGCAGTGAATTGCAAAGGCGATGAGCACAAGGGTCTCGGGAAAATATCGAGGGATATCCTCAGAATCGTCTGACGAAGCAGGTGATCTTCCGGAATGAGGGCTCTCTGGGAGAATTAGTTACGAGAACCTAGAGTCAGAGTTAGTAAAATCTTTTAACCCGAATAGAAGAGAGATCAGAGTCCCAGAGTATAGAAGATGAATAAAAGATCCTAACACCACCCATTGGTGTTGTGGGCCCGTAAGCCACACAACAAGTTAGTAAATTTGGTTTTCAAAGAGTAGACTCAACTTCGGCCAAGGAGTTGGAAAGGGGGATTCCTACAGGCAGTCGGCTCTGATACCAACTTGTGACGTGCCCGATTTGACCATACACTAATCAGGCACGCAAATGTGTACGACCAAGATCAGGGACTAACTGGAAGATATCACAACACAACTCTAGACACAAATTAAAATATTAAAAGCTTTATATTACAAGCCAGGGGCGTCGAGGGATCAAATACGTAAGCTCGAAATACAAGAGTGAGCGAAAGCAATAATATCTGAGTACAGACATAAGTTAAACAAGTTTGCCTTAAGAAGGCTAGCACAAAAGTAGCAACGATCGAAAAGGCAAGGCCTCCTGCCTGGGACCTCCTATCTACTCCTCGAAGTCGAACTCCATGTAGAAACATCATCGGGATCCTCTGGGTCCTGGACTCCACCATCTGGTTGCGTGATGTAGGGTGGAACCCTATGTGGCCGATCTTTCACGAAATGGAGGGGATCCCACGATGAACACGAAGAACACGAGAGGGAACACGAGGGGAAACACGAGAGAATCACTCAAACCAACAAGAACAAGTCACACATATGCTAGATCCTCGAAACACAAAGAGATACAAGATCCATGATCAACAAGGGACGATACAAAGGGTAACCGGTTCTTCTCCGTGAGGAGGTCTTGATGATATCCAGTAGGATCTTCCCGCGAGGGGCCTTGAATCCCGTAGGATCTTCTCCGCAGAGGAGGTCTTGAATCCGTGTGGATCTTCTCCGTGGAGGGGCCGCAGTCACTCACAGGGAGATGAACCACTAGTGGATGAGCAAAGCTCTATCTCAAATGAGCTAAACCTAAGCTAACCCTCAAATGGAGGAGGGGGAGGAGTATATATAGTCTAGGTCCACGAAGGGGTAAGTGGGAGAGGGATACATGGGCCTCAGGCCCGATACACTGTACGCAGACAGGGGCCGGATGTCCGGGCGGGGGCCGGATGTCCGGGCCTTCCCGAGACGCCGGATGTCCGGGCCGAGGGGCCGGATGTCCGGGCTGGAGGGGTTGAGCCACGGGTGTCTTCTGGACAGTGGCGCCGGATTTCCGGCCAGGGCCCGGATGTCCGGGGCGCCGGATGTCCGGGCCTGGGGGCCGGATGTCTGAGGCCTATAGGTGCTGGTCCTTCTTCCTTCTTTCCCGCGCGCACTTGGCCTTGGTCCTTGGGTTCTCCATGGTCTCCTTGGGTGTTCCTGATCAAGCACAAGGTCCGCGCTTAAAGTAGCATCCATGTGTCGCGAGAAAAGAAAGGGGAAGCATTGAGGAACGGGATCACCTTGCGTCCAAGTGGTGTACATGGGGATGAACGAAGGATGCTCCGCATCATCTCCCCTCCCTTGGGAAAGATCCGACCTCGGATCAAAAACCTCATCACCATGGAAACGGTAGTCGTGAACGGACTTGTAGTTGGACGAAGTTGAAGGCATGTCGTAATCCAAGTACTCCAAGGTGTCTTCGGTATGTGGTACATGCAAAATGAGCAAACACAAAGTACACTTGGAAATACAATGGTTAGCGCACACAAAGTGTCTATCATGTAAGAATGAGTCCGTGTGACAAGGTACATGAAGCTTAGCAAGATGATACAGTATGAGATGGAAAGCATTCATGTGAGCAAAATCATTTGTTGTGCACACAAAGGTAGGGTAATTGGCATGGCGCACAAAGCTACAATTTCTACCATTGTGCAAAATGATGTCATAGTGTGATGGTTTATCAAGAGCATGAACATGGCAATGGATGCTCAATATGTGTATGTTATCATGCAATTGATGGAGGACAATATGATCATGATGTTTGAATATGCCATCAAGAAAGATCACAACAAATTTGCTAAGGAAATGCACAAGCTCATATATCATGGATGACATGGGAATACACGATGCAACGAGGCAATCATATTGTGAGTCAATCCATGCATAAGATGCAAATTTGTCATGGGTATGATTTGTCCATGGAGCATGGCATGTGAGCACACAATCAACAAATATGAAGGTTTTGGTGCAATGTGCCAAAGGAGTTTTGATATACCAATGCTCGATGTCGTGGCATGAGTGAAGGTCCGAAGGTGCATCCAAAGGGTCCATCTTCAATGTCGGTCCTCCATCCCGTAGATGTATCATGTAGACAACAAGAAGGAAACAACAATGAAAGTATGGCCTATCCAATATGCATATGTGAGGATGGCTCACAAAGAAGGAATGCACCTTATGTATGTTTTCGAAGATGTTGTTGTCGCGCAACGTGTATGCCTTAACATGCCCAAGATGCCACGGGATGGTACCGTCTTGTGAATCCTTCAAAATGAAAGAACATGACAAACACTCGGAAAAACAAATGAGGTTAGCCGTAATGCAAAACCTAGCATTCGTGCGGGAAAATACCCAACAAGTGCTTGCATCCTTCTTATCATAAGAAAGTACAAGGGTTTGGTGCATGGTATGTAGGCATAAGATGCGAGAACAACCAAGTGCAATAGGCTCAATCAAGCAAGTATGCATCTCAAGAAGGGTGTTAAAGTCTCCAAGATCAACAAACATAGCATTGTTGCACTCAATACAAGTGATGAGAGATGCAACTAATGGAGACAAATGACAATGATCAAGATATATCATGTGAGTGGCATGAACATATATGTCATCAACCCAAGAAAGCAAGTAAGAGAGGAACATGGGTGATGCAACATAGCAAGCGATCATAGTGATCAAGTCAAGCAAGCTAGTAGTGCAAAGATGCAACATACTAGAAGTAATCATGGCAATCATGGCATGTGTGCAAATAGGAGACATGAATAATGCACATGGCATATCACAAGCATGAAAGCAAGGTATGGGCAAAGTCTCATCATTGTGGTGGCAAGAAGTCCTATGTAAATAGCAACGGAGTATCATGACTCTCCCAACACAAGAATCAACAATAGCATGGGGCACAAAGAAATCATGGTAGTAGCTACAAGTATCTCCACCAAGCATGCAAATACACATATAAGTAGCATAATGGTGAATCATGTGTAAAGGCAAGCAAGGGTCACAATTGCATGGCAAAGTCATAGCGAGAGGCATAACATGCAAAGTGAACACGATAGTATGGGCATAATGTGATAAGTGGCAAATAACCCATAGCCGTGTGAGAGCCAAGTAAAAGAGATGCGCGTAGTGGTTGCGCGAAGAGAATGGTGGTAAGGAGATTCCACGGAATCCCAAGTCATCGTTGCTCTCAAGAGCTCGTTTTGTCAACTCATGGGATTGTGAGGTTGACAAATGTTCATGAGTACCTACACAAAGCAAAGACAAAAGGAAAATTGTGTGTGCGTGGTATATGTACACATCATCCATCATGATGCGCACGTGCATGTGTTGGTTAGCACAAAATAGCCAATGCTCAAATAAATGAGATGCGTGATATAGAAACATGTCATCCATCATGAGAGGTTTGTTCTTATGTATAGCATAATGGAGACTCAAATTGTGTAATGCATCATGACAAGTAGGTAGAGCATTGTTATTCATGGAATGCATATGGTGCACACAATTATGGGAACTATGCAAAGTATGGAATGCATCGAGATCTCCTAGTATGTATGAGGAAACTATGGGGGTCTCCTCAAGAGCATCAATGGAAACATCGCATGGAGAATATTAATAACATCCAAAACAATGCATATCCGGAGCAAAGTGATCATGGCATGGTATATTAGATGAATTGCGCAAATCATGTAAAGGAAGCATGGCAATATCATCGCAAGAGAAACACATTCCAATGACCATCATCTTGTCATCTATGCCACAAGTGCAAATAGGATTCACTTTAATGGGGCATGTATAGGTACTATGTTGAGATTGAAATGATGCAATATGGGAGATCTCACTCATAGCATATGACAAGTTCAAAGGATTATCAAACATGATGTGACCAAAAGAATTTTCACATGATATCCTATGGAGCATAGCATCACAACTAGGCAACTCAACATGCTCATCATCATATTCATCATAAATAGGTAAGTCAAGACATGAGGAAGTTGCACTAGCATGAGGCATGGTCATAGGTGAATCAACATCATGCAAGCAATCATTGGTGATATAGTCCACAAGTGGGACGAAAGAAGAACCATCACCTATGTTACCTTTGGAGCATCGCTCATGTATTGTAGGTGAGGTTGCAACTTGATGGTACCATGTGGGGGGTACATCTTCTTCCACCATGGCCATCGGGTTATCCAATGGAGGGACAGACTCATCGAGGGTAGGAATGTCCTCTTGTAGGAGACCTAGCACCAAATAGAACACACTCGGAGTAGAGGTTAAGTCGTTAGAAATCATAGTGGCCTCACATGCCCTATCAACTACCTCACTCACTAAGTGTTGTGGCTCACTCACTCCCTCCTGGATGCTCTCACTCGTATGGTTGGTGGAGTCACTCAAATGGCTCTCAACCTCACATAGGAGAAGTGGCATGCTCTCATGTGTGGGGCTAGTGGTGGGCACACTCATCCTGTCAAGGGAAATGCTCTCAAGATCACATATGGTGGAGTCACTCATATCGCTCATGTGGTGGTGGCTCTCCTCACATGGGAATTGGGGCATCTCGTCATAAGTGGATGTTGAAGAGGTGTAGGTGCAATAGTCTCCATGCTCAACTTCCTCATCCGTAATGCCTCCAAAGATGAATGCCGTAGGGTGTGGCAAACCATCACGCTCCTCCGACGTCAAAGAGAAGGTCTCATGCTTGCTTATGTAGCTTGACCCGGAGTAGTAGTCCAATATGGGCGCCGTCTTCATGGTGTCGAAGAGGTTCATGCTCGTCGCCTTGGTCGAAGGGGATGGCCCATGCTCGACCGTCTTGTCGCCGTCGCTCGTAGATGATCGCCTTGATGATGAAGACGTCGATGTAGGCGAACTCATGGGAAGTAGGTGAAGATGCCGTACATCCAAAGGCGAAGATGCCTTGATAGCACTTGGCGAAGATGCCGAAGTGGTGGTTGTAGCCGTAGCTCCGTCTTGGGTATGCTTGTCTCGCGGTCTTCTTATGTTCTCTTGAAGCTTGGGCTTAGCGTGAAGTAGAGCGTCTTCGGACTTGTAGGTATGCGCTTGTCGAGCATCTTCATGATGATGATGTCGTTGTCGTGCTTGAGCGCTTGGTAGATGTCGTTCGTCGTCGTCATGCACAAGATGCTTGGAGGTGACTTGCCCTTCATGATGATGTCGATGGTCGCCATGGCGGTGTGGACGTGGAAAACTTGTACTTGCATCATGTTTGCGCTCCGAAGACTTGTGACTTGAACGTCGCCGCCGAGAGGATGACGAAGGGGAAGAAGACTTGTAATCGACCACCAAGTGTCGGAGCTCCGCCATTTGTTTGTTGAAGGAGTCGCACATGTCGTCGAAGGAAGCCATTGTCCTTGTCTCGAAGTGTCGTTGTTCGATGGCGATGTTGCCCAAGCACTCTTGCATTTCTCGTTGTAGTCCGATGGTTTTCGCGTGGATGTCCTTGTTCGCGTCGTCGATGTCGAAGACCGGAGATGAAATGCCTTGCCTATCCATCACAAGACGCTAGCAAGTATGAGTGGGAGAAAGAGAAGAACTATACCAAATGTACCTTGACCGATGTTGAAGATGGATCAATGATCACTCAAATGTGGAACAAGGAAATACCACAATTGGTACCAATTCTTGTCGGTTTCTCACACCTACACAAGTAAAGCTTATGGTGGAGCTCGGTGAGGATAGTGGCACAAAAAATTTGATGCAAAATGTTAGAAAGAGTCAATAATGTTGAAAGAGATTCACAAATTTGCAAGCGAAACAAGTAGACCAATAGCAATATGGGTGGCACACGAAAACACACACACGGATAGATAGATGGGGTCGTGCAACCAAGGAATGAGCCAAAATGTGGAATCCACAGAAAACGCTCGTGTTGCACAACTCAAGAGAGACGCTAGCACGATTGCTCTATAGGCGGATACGACACTTGTGCACAACCTATATGATGCAAAATGTATGAACTTTCTATCCCAAGTATGCTATGTGTATGATGTTCCGGTGCTTTGAGCACAAGATGATCCAAGATGATCAAGTATGATATGATATTTTGTGATGCTATGGCTCTTGCTTACAAGCTTCTTTGTCTTTCTCTTTTTGCTTAAAAGCTTTATTCTCTTTTTTTTCTATATATGGCCACGATGCACAAACCAAGATAGCAATTGTGTATATGCGGGAACAATCTTGTGACACAAGGGATGATATGATGATACCAATATGATATGGTGTGTATGCAATGGAAGGTGGATCTATGATCACTAATGTGCACAAGTAACGTTGCCGACAATACTCAAAGGCTAGTCTCGATAGGTAAGTGACGCAAAATGGGCTAGGGGTTAACAATGCAATTGCAAGGGAATATACAATGATGTCGTCGAAGTTACCGTCCGTGTCGATGATGAGAGGTGGTGCTCTTGATGTAGACCCGTTCCTAATTAGCCGAAACACCTTAGGAAACGGAAAAACTACAACTCAAAATCTCAAGGACAGATATCAAATGGTGGTAGCGGCAATGCCGTGGTGGTTGAGGAAGTGGAATGATGGGCTATACACGATGTCGGAGTTGAAGTCACGGTCCCTAAGTAGCCGAAACACCTTAGGAGACACGAGGCACAACTCAAACAAGCTCAACAAAATTTGGTTAAGTTGGGTTGGCTATGTATGGTGGACTAGGCTATGCGGAAGTGGTGGTGGTGGTTGATGAAGAAGCAATGGTCCCTAAGTAGACTAAACACCTTAGGAGACGCAAATCACTACTCAAGCAACCACAAATGCTATGGGGGACAAAATGGTTAGGTTGCGGAAGTGTATGGTGGTTATGCGGATGATATGGTTGAAGCCCTAGGCAAAGATGCCAAAATACACAAAATATGATGGAGCCAAATGATTATGGTGGTATTTTTGTGTTAAGAGGGATGTCAAGAGCTTCAAAACGAGCTCAAGAACGTCGAAATCGGAGTTCGGATGAATTAGTTATGGACAAAACGGTGAAACGGAAAAGTCTGAATTCCCAGGGGTCGGACATCCGGGGTCGGGTCCGGATTTCCGGGACGTGATGTCCAGAACCGCGCGGGAATTTTCCCTCCAGGAGCCGGATGTCCGGCCCGATGGCCCGGATGTCTGGCCCGAAGATTCCAGATCTGAATCGGGACGAACTTTTCGAATTGGGGGCGGAAATTGATGATTTGGGGCTCAAAATTTGAGAGATTTTGTGGAGGAAAGATGGGGAAACTTGGGGAAATGCTAGATCCACTTGAAACCAAGCAAATCCATGGATCAAAATCAACAAAACATCATCTAACCAACAGATCACAAAAATTTTTGGGGCTATTTTTGGTGGGGAATTTCTGAATTTTGGGAAGAACACAACAAAACAAGGCTAGAAAACGGTGGGGAGGCTCCAAATTCGTGAGAAACCGTGGCTCATGATACCATATGATGTAGGGTGGAACCCTATGTGGCCGATCTTTCACGAAATGGAGGGGATCCCACGATGAACACGAAGAACACGAGAGGGAACACGAGGGGAAACACGAGAGAATCACTCAAACCAACAAGAACAAGTCACACATATGCTAGATCCTCGAAACACAAAGAGATACAAGATCCATGATTAACAAGGGACGATACAAAGGGTAACCGGTTCTTCTTCGTGAGGAGGTCTTGATGATATCCCGTAGGATCTTCCCGCGAGGGGCCTTTAATCCCGTAGGATCTTCTCCGCAGAGGAGGTCTTGAATCCGTGTGGATCTTCTCCATGGAGGGGCCGCAGTCACTCACAAGGAGATGAACCACTAGTGGATGAGCAAAGCTCTATCTCAAATGAGCTAAACCTAAGCTAACCCTCAAATGGAGGAGGGGGAGGAGTATATATAGTCTAGGTCCACGAAGGGGTAAGTGGGAGAGGGATACATGGGCCTCAGGCCCGATACACTGTGCGCAGACAGGGGCCGGATGTCCGGGCGGGGGCCGGATGTCCGGGCCTTCCCGAGACGCCGGATGTCCGGGCCGAGGGGCCGGATGTCCGGGCTGGAGGGGTTGAGCCACGGGTGTCTTCTGGACAGTGGCGCCGGATTTCCGGCCAGGTCCCGGATGTCCGGGGCGCCGGATGTCCAGTCCTGGGGGCCGGATGTCCGAGGCCTGTAGGTGCTGGCCCTTCTTCCTTCTTTCCCGCGCGCACTTGGCCTTGGTCCTTGGGTTCTCCATGGTCTCCTTGGGTGTTCCTGATCAAGCACAAGGTCCGCGCTTAAAGTAGCATCCATGTCTCGCGAGAAAAGAAAGGGGAAGCATTGAGGAACGGGATCACCTTGCGTCCAAGTGGTGTACATGGGGATGAACGAAGGATGCTCCGCATCATTGCGTCATCCGAGAAGAAGGGACAAGAGGGCAAAAAAGGGGGAGCAAAGCAACCGTGAGTACTCATCCAAAGTACTCGCAAGCAAGGATCTACACTACATATGCAATGATATCTGTGTAAAGGGGTAATATATGTAGGCTAAACTGCAGAATGCCAGAATAAGAGGGGGATAGCTAATCCAAACAAAGACTACGCTTCTGGCAACCTCCATCTTGCAGTAGTAGAAGAGAGTAGCTGGAAAGTAACAAGCGTCATAGCTTCTGGCAGCCTCCGTCTTGCAGCAGTATAATAGAATAGATGGTAAGTTCACAAAGTAACATCGAATAGCATAATCCTACTAGGTGATCCTCCCGCACATCACCCTATGAGAGAGCAACCACCGAGTTATAGCTGGAACTCATCTGGGTGTGTTTTATCAAGTATCCGGTTCTAGTTGTCATGAGGTCGGAATACAACTTCGGGTTGTCCTTTTACCGAGGGACACGGCTATTCGAATAGATTAACTTCCCTGCAGGAGTGCACCACATAACCCAGCACGCTCGATCCCATTTGGCCGGACACACTTTTCGGGGTCATGCCCGGCCTCGGAAGATCAACACGTCACAACCCTACCCAAGCACAACAGAGAGGTCAGCACGCCAGTCTAAGTCCTAAGCGCGCAGGGGTCCGGGCCCATCGCCCATTGCACACCTGCACGTTGCGTACGCGGCCGGTGAGCAGACCTAGAAACCTCCATTACTAAGGAAGTTACGTTATGCGGTCCAACCTGGCGCGCGCCTCTCAGACGCTGACGGCAAGAAGGCTTCGGCTGATACCACGACGTTGAGAGCCCATAACTATTCCCACGCAGCTGGTTAGTGCGTATAGGCCAACGGCCAGACTCAGATCAAATATCCAAACTCGTTAAGCATGTTATTATGAAATCACCACGGACAACGACCACGGCCAGGCCAGCTCTCCACTGCGTGTCTCAACCTGCCCTGTCGCTCCGCCACAAAGATCCACTCGGGGGGCCGTCGGGAACTCAGGCCCATCACTACCTGGATAGAGCCACCTGTCCTTTCAGCCCCCTCATCGAATCACTTGCGGGTACTCAATGAGCCGACCCTACTTTAGTCACATCATGTGTCATATAAAGTATGTGTATAGTATATACCCGTGATCACCACCCGCGGTGATCACGGCCCGATAGTATAGCATGGCAGATGGACAAGGATGTGGGGCCACTGATGGAATACTAGCATATCCTATACTACGCATTAGGATAGCAGATATAGGTATCAACAGTAGTAGCAACAATGACAGGCTATGCAACAGAATAAGAGCTATCGAATCATTAACAGTAGCAAATCTAATGCAAGAATAAGAGAGAAGAAAATGGGCGATATCTGGTGATCAAGGGGGCGTTGGCTTGTCTCGTTGCTCTAGCAAGGAGGGGTCGTCATCACCGTAGTCGAACTGGGGGTCGCCGTCAGTCTCGGGGTCTACCGGAAAGAAGTAACAGAGGAGGAACTGATGGGCCTCGAACCCCTCGTTGGATTACCCCAAGTGGAAGGTGTAAGATGCAGTAAGTAGAAGTGTTTTCCCCTAGCAAAGATGCCAAGGATCGAATCCCCAGAGACTCCTACGTTCAACAGGTAGGTGTCAACTGCTAACGGCGCAATTAGCAATCAACGTGGACCTGCACACAGATACAAATAACTTTGCTCCCAATGAGTACAGAGAGGTTGTCAATCTCTCCGGCCTTGTAGTTCACAAAGGGTTAAAAGCAATATGATAGTAGTGATAGATAGTGTTTTGCAATAGTAAGTAAAATAACGGAAAAGTAAAATAGTGTATGTGATCAATGATAGTAATATGGACCGGAGTCACATGATGTTCACTAGTGATGTCTCTCTCCCAAAAGACGATAAAACAGCTATGCGAGGTAACAAATTACAGCTGGGCAATTGACAGGACCACGAACGCAAACCAATGCTGACTACATTGCAAGAAAGGTTGAGGTTCAAAGCATGGGCGGTACGCCAAAGTAAGTAGACCGAAATCCATCTGCATCTACTACTAATCATCCACCTTGAGATATCTATCCAGAACATCTCGCTGGTATTAAGTTGCGAGTCCCACCCATAGTGTAAACTCAATGCAACACACAACTGCATTAAAAGAACTTTGCTTAAAGTAAACAATCCTTGCACCCGCGGGCACAAGCACCGTTGTTTTCCCCCCTTGTGGCAACAGCACATCCCCTAGACTCATGTTTCTGTCACTCAAGCTAGTCATCGAGGGGAATGAACCCACAATCGAGCATAACGTTCCCTCTTGGAGTCACTACCTACTACTTGGCCAAAGCAATAAATAACAACGGAGAACATGCAAGAATTACTTATGAACTAAAATATAAAAGAGGTGAATCAAATATATTACTCAAGATCAATCTGAACATAATCTCATAATCCATCGGATCCCAGTAAACTCAACATAGCAACAACACAAGGATTACATAGGTGCCTCAATCATGTAGGGCAGCTCACGAGGACTAATTAGTGAAGCACAAGAACGGGAGGAGAACATCACATAGCTACTGGTCATGGACTCATGGTCCAAGGGAGACTACTCACGAGTCATCCGGGAGGCGTCCATGGTGGTGGAGAAGCTCCCGGTGGTGATCCTCCCCTCCGGCAGGGTGCCGGGAAGAGTTCTCCTGGTGCTCCCGATCTTGGAAGCGGCGGCGGTGGCGGAACAGAGATGGGATCGCGAAAAGAAGTCCTGTTTCAAGGGTTACGGGGGACCCTTTAAATATCTGCCAAAGTAGGGCACCGGGGGGCTCTCGGGGTGCCGAGGCGCCCCCCCCCCCGGCGCGGCCCAGGGGGGGCGCCCACAGGGCGCCTGGGGCCCCTGTGGCCCCCCCAGGATCCCCTTCGGAAGCAGTGTCGTTCCCGATACGCTGATTTTTTATATATTTTTTCTGGATTTTTCTGGGCAGTTCTCGAAACGTGAAAACCTGAAATACAAAAACAGCCGAAAACAGAAACTGGCACTGGGGTGCACTGGATTAGTAAGTTAGTACAAATATGATCAAAAGTGTATGGAAGTGTATGAATATCATAGCAATATCACCCAAAAGTGGCATGGAGCAAGTAGAAATTATAGATACGTTTTGGACGTATCAACATCCCCAAGCTTAATTCCTGCTCGTCCTCGAGTAGGTAAATGATAACAAGAATAATTTCTGTGGTGACATTCTTTTAACCATATAAGACTTCCTCATAGTCATATGACAAATGCTTACTGAGACAATGATTCTAAAGTAATTAAGTTGTCTCAAGAGAAAATCACAAATGACTGAAAGTTTTACAACATGAAACTGAAACATCAAAAAGATTTGCAATGAACATGATGTCTAGCTTGCCCCCTTTAGTGATATCTTACTTGCCCCCTTTAGTGATGCAAAACATAAGTGCAGGGGCACCTTCAAGGTTTAAATGATGACTAGATACAATCATTTCAAAATAAACAATATCACAATCATGCAAAAGACAATGCTACTTTGGGACAATGCACATTACACTCAGAATGACAATCATGCTCTCAGTAGTTGATGCTTGAAGTGCTAGAGCTTTTTATTTTGAAACATGGAAGCAATTGTGTCAACGGTAGTAGTACTTCATATGTGTCATGCATAAAACATCTTATAAGTTGCAAGCCTCATGCATCGAATACCAATAGTGCTCGCTCCTTGTCCTAATTAGCTCGGATCCCCATGGGTTATCATTGCATTGCATATGTTTTTACCAAGTGTCACAAAGGGGTACCTCTATGCCACCTGTACAAAGGTCCAAGGAGATAGATCGCATTTGATTTCTCGTTTTTCATAAATCTCAACTTGAGGACATCCGTACCGGGACAACATAGAAAATAGATGATGGACTCCTCTTTAATGCATAAGCATATTCTCATGAGAGATTGAGGATTAAGGTCCAAGCTAAAACTTCCACCAAGATGCATGGCTTTGGTTGGCGGCCCAATGTTCTTCTCTAACAATATGCATATTAATTCAACCCACGGTAAATCACCCTTACTTCAGACAAGACGAACATGCATAGCAACTCACATGATATTCAACAAAAGTGTGACAGTTGATGGCGTCCCCAGAAACATGGTTACCGCTCAGCAAGCAACTCATAAGAAATAAGATACATAAGCAACATATTCTTTACCACAATAGTTTTTAGGCTACTTTCCCATGAGCTATGTATTACATGGTTAATTTGCTTAGTGCAGGTGGAGGTCGGCAAAAGACTGGGAGCAACCAACTAAGAGAGCAATGACGGTCATAATCATGCAGAGCGACAAAGCAATATTGAATCAGGCATGGTAGTTATATCGCTACTTAGAAACAAAAGATCATCAAGGCTTGACAGACTTTCTTTACAGTCTTGAATATGCGTGAGCATACGCCAAGTCAATCAAAATAAATTCTCAAAGGAAGATATTACTAAACCATACCACATCATAGTCAAACAAACCAAGTTGGTACTCCAATGACATATTGGGAACCCCCCAGCTATCTGAGATTAACCAAAAGAAAACCTGAACTACTAAGCACCATCATGAAAGTAGCATCTTTATCATAGACATATTAACCAATGCAACGGAAGCAAACTCTCTTAATAAGGTGATCATGATAATTAAAAAGAGTTCAAGCAACCAACTAAACAAAAGCTCTTGAAAAGATAAGCATGAATACTAAGAGCAGAGCACGATAGTAGCTTTTTAAAAGACAAAGAACACACACATCATAGATAGACATGAAAATTCTATGTAATGTTCTAGGTAGAGGTGGAGCGTGTTTCTCTCCCACATAAAGGAATGCTGGGTTCCGACTCGTTATGAAAAACTAAAAAGAAAACTAAAAGCAAGACGCTCCAAGCATAGCACATAACACATGAAGTGATAAAAATATAGCGGAACGAAAGACGAACTGATAATGTTGATGGAGAAGGGGATGCACGGGGGCATCCCCAAGCTTAGACGCTTGAGTCTCCTTGAATATTTCTTGGGGGTGCACGGGGGCATCCCCAAGCTTGAGCGCTTGACACTCCTGAATCTTTTTATCATCTTCCCTCGCACACTTGAAAACTCCCTTCATACATAACTCATCATAATCTGATTAGCGAGGTTAGTATCCTTAATAAAATAATTATACCTTGCTGGAAATAAGGATATTCTTAAAGTTCTACTGTTTCTCAAGATTGCCAAAAGGTTTTTGCAAAGAAAAAGCAAGTTCTTAATTTGCAAAGTGAAGGTAAGGCAAAACAGGACAGAATCTGTGAAAAATAGAACAGAAGGCAGTAATTGACCTATTCGGGATACTTCTGCAACTCAAATCAAAAAACTCAGAACTGACGCACGAAAGACAATTATATAGAGAACGCTGTCGAAACAATTCAGACCAAAAAGATGATCTGGTGATTTTATACGAATTTTTCTATCCAAGGACAGAATCTGTTTCCTGGACAGCACCTCACAACTTTTGAACTTTCTAGCAATCAGAGGCTATACTTGGCACAAATATGAAAAGCAAAGATACAATGATGATGCTACAGCAGTAAACAACATCAAGACACAACAGAAGCAAAATTTTATTCATGTGGGCTGCCTCCCAAATGCGCTTTCTTTTATGCCTTTAAGCTAGGCATATTGCATAGATCAAGTTTTATCAAACGTAAAAGAATAACTAGCCCGTACAACGGACTCAAAAGGTAACTTGACCTTCTTACGAGGGTAGTGTTCCATCCCTTTCTTGAGAGGAAACTGAAATTTTATATTACCCTCTTTCATGTCAATGACAGCACCAATGGTGCGCAAAAAGGGACGTCCCAAAATAATTGGACATGAAGGATCACATTCAATATCCATAATAGTGAAATCAACGGGCACATAATTATCATTGACAACAATAAGAACATCGTTGATCCTCCCCAAAGGTTTCTTTATGGAAGAATCAACGAGACGAACACCAAAAGAACAAGAATCATAAGGTTTCAATTTAAGCATATCATATATCCTTTTGGGCATAACAGAAGTACTAGCACCAACATCACATAATGCATAACAAGAGAAGTCATTCAAATAAATTTTTATCATAGGATCCCAACCATCGTCTAGCTTTCTAGGTATGGAGGCTTCTACTCTAAGTTTCTCCTCCCTAGCTTTGATGAGAGCATTAGTGATATGCTCTGTGAAGGCAAGGTTAAGCGTGCTAGTGCGGGGATCTCTAGACATCTTGTGAAGGAAATCAATAACTTCTGTAAGAGTGCAATTATCAAAATCAAGGTCACGAGCATCAAGTAAGGTAGTAGTGGTGTCCTTAAGGCTCACCTGTTTGGTAGTTGACATAGCATCACCATTAATAGGTCCATTGGGACCAGGAGTACATTGGGTGCTAAGAGTGTGAACATTCGCAATAACTTGGATAGTAGCAACAGTGTGGTGGGTAGGAAGGCTCTTAATTCTTTCCTCTTCCTCCCTTTCTCTAGCCCATCTCTCTTTAAGCTTAGCCATCATCCTAATGTTTTCATTGATTTGCACTTGGGTAGCATTAATAGGGATGACTTCCTTCTCCTTAAGAGAAGAAGTTTCAATTTTTAGCAATTTTAACTCATTGGCTAAGTGGTCTACCTTAAAAGAAAGATCATCTAGTTTATGTAGTTTCTCCTCTACATTCTTATTAAAGGCTTTTTGGGTAGTGATGAAATCTCTAAGCATGCTCTCTAGTTCAGTGTTGGAGTTCTTGGAATTAGGATAAGCATTGTTGTTCCCATAAGAGTTAGAGGGGAACGGTCTAGAATTGTTACCAAATTTACTCCTATAAGCATTGTTGTTGAAATTATTTCTAGAGATAAAGTTAACATCTACTTGTTCTTGAGCAATCAAAGAATTTAAAGGAAAATCACGAGGATCAACAGTAGATTGCTTCGAAAGTAGAGACATGATCAAGTCAACTTTTTCATTGAGGGAGGAAATCTCCTCGACAGAGTTTACCTTCCTATCTGTTGGAGCGCGTTCGGTGTGCCATTGGGAATAGTTGGTCATCATCTCATCGAGAAGCTTTGTGGCAGCACCAAGTGTAGTTGACATAAAAGTTCCTCCCGCGGCCGAATCTAACAAGTTCCGCGAGGTAAAGTTCAAGCCTGCATAAAAAGTTTGGATAACCATCCAAGTAGTCAAACCGTGAGTAGGGCAGTTCTTGATAAGAGACTTCATACGTTCCCAAGCTTGGGCAACGTGTTCATTATCCAATTGTTTAAAATTCATGATGTTACTTCTAAGTTGGATAATTTTAGAAGGTGGATAGTATTTTCCAATAAAAGCATCTTTGCACTTGTCCCAAGAATCTATGCTATTTCTAGGCAAAGACTGAAACCAAATTTTAGCTCCTCCTCTCAAAGAGAAAGGAAAAAGCTTAAGCTTAACAATATTACCATCTATTTCTTGGTACTTTTGCATATCACAAAGTTCTACAAAGTTGTTCAAGTGTAAAGCAGCATCATCTCCAGCACCGGAGAATTGTTCTCTCATAACAAAGTTCAGTAAAGCAGGTTTAATTTCATATGAAGGTGCTGAAGTGGCAGGTGTAGTGATAGGTGTGCTAATAAAGTCATTGTTGTTGTGACTAGTGAAGTCACACAACTTGGTGTTCTCGGTAGAACCCATAGTAGCAAGCAAGCAAGATAACTATTTTTGTGATTTTTGATAAAAGGAACTAAAGCAAATATGAAAGGTAAACTAACAAGACTAAAAAGCAAAGGTAAAAGATAGCATGCAACTCCCCTATCCTGAAGAGTGGAGTCCCCGGCAACGGCGCCAGAAAATACTCCTTGATGGGCCTCGAACCCCTCGTTGGATTACCCCAAGTGGAAGGTGTAAGATGCAGTAAGTAGAAGTGTTTTCCCCTAGCAAAGATGCCAAGGATCGAATCCCCAGAGACTCCTAGGTTCAACAGGTAGGTGTCAACTGCTAACGGCGCAATTAGCAATCAACGTGGACCTGCACACAGATACAAATAACTTTGCTCCCAACGAGTACAGAGAGGTTGTCAATCTCTCCGGCCTTGTAGTTCACAAAGGGTTAAAAGCAATATGATAGTAGTGATAGATAGTGTTTTGCAATAGTAAGTAAAATAACGGAAAAGTAAAATAGTGTATGTGATCAATGATAGTAATATGGACCGGAGTCACATGATGTTCACTAGTGATGTCTCTCTCCCAAAAGACGATAAAACAGCTATGCGAGGTAACAAATTACAGCTGGGCGATTGACAGGACCACGAACGCAAACCAATGCTGACTACATTGCAAGAAAGGTTGAGGTTCAAAGCATGGGCGGTACGCCAAAGTAAGTAGACCAAAATCCATCTGCATCTACTACTAATCATCCACCTTGAGATATCTATCCAGAACATCTCGCTGGTATTAAGTTGCGAGTCCCACCCATAGTGTAAACTCAATGCAACAGACAACTGCATTAAAAGAACTTTGCGTAAAGTAAACAATCCTTGCACCCGCGGGCACAAGCACCGTTGTTTTCCCCCTTATGGCAACAGCACATCCCCTAGACTCATGTTTCTGTCACTCAAGCTAGTCATCGAGGGGCATGAACCCACAATCGAGCATAACGTTCCCTCTTAGAGTCACTACCTACTACTTGGCCAAAGCAATAAATAACAACGGAGAACATGCAAGAATTACTTATGAACTAAAATATAAAAGAGGTGAATCAAATATATTACTCAAGATCAATCTGAACATAATCTCATAATCCATCGGATCCCAGCAAACTCAACATAGCAACAACACAAGGATTACATAGGTGCCTCGATCATGTAGGGCAGCTCACGAGGACTAATTAGTGAAGCACAAGAACGGGAGGAGAACATCACATAGCTACTGGTCATGGACTCATGGTCCAAGGGAGACTACTCACGAGTCATCCGGGAGGCGTCCATGGTGGTGGAGAAGCTCCCGGTGGTGATCCTCCCCTTCGGCAGGGTGCCGGGAAGAGTTCTCCTGGTGCTCCCGATCTTGGAAGCGGCGGCGGCGGCGGAACAGAGATGGGATCGCGAAAAGAAGTCTTGTTTCAAGGGTTACGGGGGACCCTTTAAATATCTGCCAAAGTAGGGCACCGGGGGGCTCTCGGGGTGCCGAGGCGCCCCCCGGCGCGGCCCAGGGGTGGGGGGGGCCCACAGGGCGCCTGGGGCCCCTGTGGCCCCCCCAGGCTCCCCTTCGGAAGCAGTGTCGTTCCCGATACGCTGATTTTTTATATATTTTTTCTGGATTTTTCTGGGCAGTTCTCGAAACGTGAAAACCTGAAATACAAAAACAGCCGAAAACAGAAACTGGCACTGGGGTGCACTGGATTAGTAAGTTAGTCCAAATATGATCAAAAGTGTATGGAAGTGTATGAATATCATAGCAATATCACCCATAAGTGGCATGGAGCAAGTAGAAATTATAGATACGTTTTGGACGTATCAGGAACATAATAAATAACAGAGCAATCAAAGCATCACAAAGCGTAGCATGGAAATACGTTGTGCTAGAGGTGACCTAACGCAGTGCTCGGTGATACAGGCGAATAGGAAATAACATCCGGGAAAGTATTTCCGGTGTTAGGCATTTTCGGGCAGATGAAACGGAGGGGGAATGTTGCATGTTCGTTATGATAGAGATGTGTGGCGGACCAACGGACCGCGTATTCGGATTCATCTTGTCGTTCTGAGCAACTTTCATATATAAATTATTTTCATTCGAGTTACGGATTATTTTATATGATTTTACAAAGTTTTAACAATATTCTGAAAATATTATTAATTGCTAAATTCGACAGAAAAGAGTAATGACATCAGCATGATGTCAGCGTGACATCAGCAGTCAACCAGTCGGTTGACTGGTCAGCCTGTTAAGCGGGGCCTGCCTGTCATTGTCTCATCTAACTAACTTCAACATTAGATTAGCTAATATACTAAATTAGGTTAATTAAGGTTAATTAAGTTAATTAATCATTTAATTAATTAGTTAATTAATTATTTTATCAATATATATTTTTAACCTCTTTTTTTTTAAAGGGAGGGGCCCCCAGCTGCCAGTGGCACAAAGGCCACTGGAGCGGGTTTTAACGGGCGCAGGCGGGGTTGCCCGCCGGGGCGGACCTAGACGACGGCCACGGCGAGGCGCCGACCCAGGCGTGGGTCAGGTGGCCACAGCGGGGCGCCGGCCCCTGGTGCTGGTCGGGGCGGCCATGGCGGGGCGCCGGCCGGGGCGACCACTGCGGGGCGTCGGCCCCTGGTGCTGGTCGGGGCGGCCATGGCGGGGCGCCGGCCGGGGCGGCCACTGCGGGACGCCGGCCCCAAGCGCTGGCCAGGGCGGGAAGCGGCGCCGGGCAGCTGGAGGCGGCGCGACGGTCGGAGGTCTGGGGGCTAGCGGGGCGGTGGCGTTAAACGGAAGCGGCTAGCGTGCGACGCAAGCGTGACCATGGACGCGTGCTGCAGGCGTATGCCGCGGCTAGCAATGACGGGCTGCGGTCGAGGGTTCTGACGCGGCTGCTAAGATGGTCTAAGGCGACAGATTCGATGATGAAAAGGGGGAGACGAGGATGAGCTTACTGGTCCCTGCAGATGTGCGTTCGTGGGCTCGCGGGAGGCTTGGTGACGACGGCGTGGTGGCGGCATTCTCCGACGACCGGAGGCGGGAGGCGGGGTCGTGCGCATCGACGACGGACATCGACGGTTGCCCGCGGAGGGGATCGACGGGAGCGACGATACGAGGGCGTCCTAGCTGGTGGCGCTCGGCGTGGAAGAAGAGGATGACGACACGCTTCTTCTGGGCTTCAACGGACGGCGAACGGTGGCCGGTGGCCACGGCAATAATGAGGACGACGCGGTCACCGTGCGAGCTCTTGCGCTCGATTTCGAGCAGATGAGGAGGGCGCGATGGGAAAAAAAAGAGGGGATCGGGCGAGCTCGATCTAGGGTTCCCAGGGGACGTGCTTATAGGGATGGGGAGGCTCTATGGCATGCGTGGCGACAATCGAGCGACGATGGCAGCGGATGCACGACACACACCGGTCTCTGTAGGTAAGGTTGAAGAGGAGGGAGAGATGGGCTGGATTCAGTACTATTCACGATGGGCCAAAGTGCACTGTGTAAATAGAGCCCACTAGCACTGTAGTAGTTAGGCATTTTCCCCTTTTCTATTTTATTTACAGTTTTGTAGTTTCTCCACTGTTTTGCATTTACCTTTTGCTGTTAGATTATTTTTTTAATTGTGAAACTTAGCACATAAATACTAGGCTATCTTACAGGGTTGTACAAAAAAGGTTTGAGGCCAATTGGGACTGTTCAAATTTATTTTTGAATTAAAATGTATTTATTTAATCCCGCTGATCCACTAAAAATTCCTAGGGGCAATTTAAAGATCCATTTAACGTTGGTTCCTATATTTTAATTATTTTGTGAATATTTTCAACCCATTGAACATTTTTATTTGTTAGTTTGAAGAAATGTCTTCTCACTTGCAATTTATATTGGATATTTGGAGTTCATTTGAAATAGGTGGCAATTAGCATAGTAATCATGATGACATGGAATTATTAGCATGAGATCACTGTAGCATGGCACTGGGGGTGTTACATTGGGTTACCCCATGGCAACTTACGTGGGTCTCATACCCATCTTCCTCGATGCATTTTCTATCACAGTCCGTGATAGCCTTTTCGTAAAAGGGTCTGCCAGATTTTTAGCAGTCTGGATATAATCCAATGCTATCAATCCGGAGTTTCTTCATTTTCTGACATATTTTAATCTTCTTCTTATGTGTTTTGTGGATTTCATATTGTCCTTTGAACTCTTAGACTTGGCAATCACAGTTTGATTGTCACAGTTCATAAGGACAGCCGGGACTGGTTTATTAACCATCGGCAAATCCATCAAAAGCTCTCGACGCCATTCTGCTTTGACGCATGATGTGTCTAATGATGTGAGTTCTGCTTCCATAGTCGATCTCGTTAAGATCAACTACTTGCAAGACTTCCAGGAAATAGCACCACCATGAAGTGTGAAGACATATCCACTTGTGGCTTTCACCTCATCGGCATCAGATATCCAATTCGAATCACTATACCCCTCAAGTACCGTCAGGTACCCAAAATAGTGAATTCCATAGTTCACAATACCTTGCAAATAACGCATCACTCGCTCAATAGCATGCCAATGCACATCTCTCAGATTGGAAACAAACCGGCTCAGTTTGCACACAGCAAATGAGATGACAGGACGAGTAGCGCAAACTAGGTACATGAGTGAACCAACCACTTGAGAATATCTCAATAGATCCACAGCCGTGCCTTCGAACTTTCGAATCCGCACACTAGGATCATATGGTGTTGTAGAAGGTTTGCAGTCTGAATATCCAAAAGGGCTCAAAATCTCCTCAACATAGTGGGATTGCACAAGTGTAATTCCACCCTCAGTATTTTTCAGTAGCTTGATGTTCAAGATAACATCAGCCACGCCCAGGTCTTTCATCTTGAAGTTTTAAGATAGAAAAGCCTTGACCTCCTCAGTGACTTTGAGGTGGGTCCCAAATATCAGTATGTCATCGACATACACACAAAGTATAACTCCTTCGTCACCACCATAGTGATAGTATACACATTTGTCAGCTTTGTTAACAACAAAGCCAACAGATGTCAAAGTTTTATTAAACTTCTCATGCCATTGCTTAGGAGCTTGTTTAAGGTCATACAAAGATTTCACTAGCTTGCACACCTTTCTTTCCTGACCATTAATTACAAAGCCATCTGGCTGTTGCATGTAAATTTCCTCGTCTAACTCTCTTTTAAGGAAAGTCGTCTTAACGTCCATCTGATGAACGAGAAGACCATGCGAGGCAGACAAAGCGAGTAAGACTCGAATGGTTGTCGGTCTAGCCACATGTGAGTAAGTATCGAAGAAATCCTCTTCTTCTTTTCAGGTATAACCTTTGGCCACAAGCCTAGCCTTGTACTTCTCAATAGTACCATCAGGCCTAAGCTTCCTTTTGAAGACCCACTTACATCCCAATGGTTGGCAACCATAAGGACAATCAGTGATCTCCCATGTCCGGTTAGCCAAGATGGAATCCATCACGCTACAGACCGCATCCTTCCATGATGCGGGGTCAACCCGATTCTAGGCCGATCTTTCACGAAATGGAGGGATCCCACGAGGAACACGATGAACATGAGGACGAACAAGGAGAAATCACAAGGGAAAACACTTAAGAACAAGTCCAATCACACATGCACCAGACAATCAAACACACAAGATCACAAGGTACATGAACAATAAAGGGAAAGATACAAGGTAAAGTTCATCTCCGTGAGGAGGTCTTGAATCCGTGAAGGATCTTCCCGTTTAGGGGTCTTGAATCCGTCGTGGATCTTCTCCGTAGAGGGGCCGCAGTCTCTCCTAGGAGTAGAACCACTGAGATGAGCAAAGCTGTAGTCTAAAATGAGCTATCACATTTGCTAACCCTAAAATGGTGGAGGTGGAGGAGTATATATAGTCTAGTACACGAAGGGGTAAGTAGATGGGGGGATACATGGGCCTCGGGCCCTGTCCCTGCGCGCAGGCAGGCGCCGGATGTCCGGCTGGGGGCCGGATGTCCGGGCTCTGATGAGACGCCGGATGTCCGGGGCGGTTGGCTGGATGTTCGGGCTAGGGGGGCCAAGTGTCGGGTGCGGTTATGTTGCTGGCGCCGGATTTCTGGGCTGAAGGCCGGATGTCCGGCGGCTGCTGAGGCGCCGGATGTCCGACAGCTGTAACTTCAGCTGCTCCGTCTTCTTTCGTCTTCTCTTCCAAGCTTCCCCTGCGGATGGTGTAGGTGTTCCTTGGCGCTTGCACTCCTCCTCATCGTCCGTGAAGCTCCGACAATACCTATGCATGTACATGAGTGGAGTGTCAAGTAGTATACCATCCTCGAAGGGGTCAAGTGAACACGTGTAAAAGAGATGATTCACCTTTATGTATGAGAAGTAGAGGTCGCACGTGTCACTTGCCAAACGGACCATTGACATGGTGATGTCCTTAGGATGCTCCGCATCATCCCCTCCCCCTTGGAAAAGATCCGACCTCGGATCGAAAGCCAAATCACCATGGGAAAGAGATGGCGTTGCCATGTCAAAGCGGTCGATCACCAAGCACTCATCATCTTGAAGCTTGAAATGGGCACTCTCCAATGTCGCATCGTCTAGTAATTCCTTCAAAAGGAGCAAGGACAACAAACACTTGGAAAAACAAATGTGGTTAGCATTAGTGCAAAACCAAGCATTCAAGAGGTGATTCACCCAACAAGTGTTGTCATCAAGCATATCATGTGGTGTGACAAAGGATTGTGAGATGGCATGTAACCATATGAATTGAGCCCAATCAAGGTCATCATGGAAACAAGCAAGTAAATGTGAGGTAGAGATGCACATATGTGTGACAAGAGAGTAAGCGTCTACCTCAAAGTCGTAGCAAGCATGCATAAAGTGCTCAATGAAAGGTCTATGGTAGGCGTAGGAATCATTCACAACACCAAATAAAATGAAGTGTCTAAACACATGAGTCAAGTGCAAGACAATCCAAGCATAGCGTGCATATGGTGTAGTGAAAGTCGTGTGGCACTCAACACAATAGAAAGAGAAATTGTTCAACATGTGTGAGGCAATCAAGCGAAGCATGTGACAAGCAATGGGAGACGACATATGTGAAGAGATGACATTGTAGCAACCAAGCATATGATAGGGAGAAGTAATCCAAGAATTGGATACAACACACAAGGCATATATAACATGGGGCATGGCAATGTGACAATGGCAAGTCGAAGTGAGTTCTCTAACATGTGTGCAATCAAGGGGTCCAAGATGACAAATAAGTCTCATGGTGCAAGCAACACATGTAGTGTGATCCACAATATCCATGCTCATGGTTTTGGGTGTCCCGGAAGAGAAGGATATCACCTTGAAAGTGTGTCCTTGTGCGTCCTTCACAATGCCGAAGCACAAGCAAGTGCGATGTAGAAGCGTCGTGAACAAAGATGGTTCACTCTCAAGAGCTCGAATGGTCAACTCACGTGAAGTGGAAGTCGACACATAGTCCAAGTATCCTACACATGCACACAACAAAACAAAGAACGTATGCGCATGGTAGATAAACACATCATCCATCATGATGGTTCTCTTCTCTTGCACATAACCATTAGGAGCAAAAGTGCATGAATAATATGATGCAACAATGGCTATATTCATGGCACTAGGCATATGGTGCAAAGAGGTAAGACAAGCATGCTTCACAAGAATTATGTCAAAATCTCCAAATAAATGCGAGAATGCTATGGGGCAATCTCATTGGCAAGACTAAAATCATGGTTGCGCTCAATGCATGGACAATCATATAGCATGAGAGAGGCAACATGTGGAGACGTATGACAACAAGCAATATCAATCATGCGCAAAGCATGGCAATGGTGGCTATCAATCGCATGAAAAGAGCATGTATGTATCATGGGTGATGCACTACATGACGCAAGCATGGTGATCAAACTGTGCAAACTAGTGGAGCGAAGATGCAACACACTAGGAGAAGGCATGGCAATCATGTCATGTGAGCAAATAGTGTATATAGACAATGCACATGACATATCGCAAGCATGATCACAAATCAAGATCAACGCATCATAATAGGCATGGTGTGCAAAGGAATCATGGCAATAACAAGTGATATCTCCACCAAGCTTGCAAATACACATACAAGTATGAGAATCAATCATCATGTGTAATGTGAAGCATGGGTCACAAATGCATGGCCAAGGCATATAAATGAGCATATCATGCAAAGTGAACATGGCAAGAGGGGCATAAAAGATATAATGGACAATAACCCATAACCATGTGAGGGCCATGTAGAAGAAATGCGCGAAGTCTTTGCGCGAATGGATCGGTTGGAAGGATAATCCATGTACTCCCAAGTCGTCGTTGCTCTCTAGAGCTCGTTTCGTTAACTCATGCTCTTGCGAGGTTGACGAGTAAGTATGGGTACCTACACAAAAGAGAAACAAACCTAAGAAATTGTGTGCATGGTAAATGTACACATCATCCATCATGATGTGTATGTGCATGTGTGAGTTAGCACAAGATAAGCATCGCTCAAATAAATTTGAGACACGATAGAGAAATATGTCATCCATCATGAAAGAATAGTTGTCATGTATAGCACGATGGGGACACAAATTAGAGCAAGTATGTGGCACAACAACAACATTGGCATTCATGGGGAGCATATTGTGCACACAACTATGGGAATCATGATAGGTCAAAATCTCCTAAAATGTATGAGGAAACTATGGGGGTCTCCTCATGAGCAATATCGAAAGCATAATATGGAGAAGTGGAACAATCTCCAAAACAATGCATATCCGAAGCTAGGTGTTCATGGCATGGCATATGATGTATATGATGCAAAGGAAGCATGTCAATATCATCACAAGAAAAACAACTGCCAATAACCATGGGCTTGTCATCTATGCCATATGTGCAAATTGGGTTTATCTTAATGGCATATGCATAGTTACGACGAAGAGATTGCAAATATGATATATGGTTGATCTCATTCATAGCATATGACAAGTCAAGCGGATTGTCAAACATGATGTGAAATCCTATGCAACATGGTATCACAACTAATAGACTCCACATGGAAATCATCAAACTCATCATGAATGGGTAAATCATCGCATGGGGAAATCATACTAACACAAACCATGGCAATAGGTGGATCAACATCATGCAAGCAATCAATGTCAACATAGTCCACTAGTGGGACGAGATCATCACCTTCACCTTTGTTACCTTTCTCATTCCACTCATGTGGTGTAGGTGAGGTGGGAAAGACCAAATGGTGGTCATCAACATCATCGTGATGGAACCATGTGGGGCGTGCATCATATTCCACCATGGCCATCGTCAGGTCCAAAGGAAGGACGAAGTCTTCGCGAATCGGCATGTCATCATATATGGGACCTAGCACCAAATGAGAAGACACAATAGAGGTAGAGGTCAAGTCGTTAGTGTTGAAAGTGGCCTCACATGCCGTATCAACTATCTCATTCTCTCTATGTGGTGGCTCACTCACTCCCTCAATGTAGGTGCACTCAATGTCGCATATGGTGGAGTCAGTCGTCTCACTCAAGTGGTGGGGGTTGTGGTTCTCCTCACATGGGAATTGGGGCAACTCGTCATATATGGGGCTAGTGGTGAACTCACTCTCACTCTCAAAATGGTGGCACAAGTCACTCAAGTCATCATACGCCGCCGTGGTCGAAGGGAAAATCCCATGCTCAACCATCTCGTCATCGTTGCCGTGGATGAAGGCCGAAGATGGCACATCATCACGCTCGCCTCCTAAGATAGAAGCATCATCCTTGCTCGTCACCATGTCGTTCGCCTCCGAAGCTTGGTCCTTGAATGACTCCGTAGTAGTAGTCGTCACTGCACCGTCTTGAAAAAGAGTCGAAGTAGACTCGGCATCATCAATGCCACAAAGAGGGATGGCGGTGGAGTCGAACTTTGGAACGTTGTCTTGGAGCTCGTTGGGCTTGGATATCATGGTGGTACTAGCCTCATGCTCGCCGTCTTGGAGCTTGGTCTTCGAGAAGTGTGCTCGCGGTAGAGAAGCCTTGGCCTTCATGAGTTCTTGTTCCGCCTTGAGAGCACCAATGTAGTTGTCGTCGAGGGACTTGTAGTTCTCGAGGAAGATAGTCTTGTAGATGTCGTTGTGCACTCCCATCATGAAGTGGAGCTTCATCGAAATGGGGTCGTCCATGCCGGCTCGTCGCAAGGCCATCTTCATGTCCTTGAAGTACTTGTCGATGGACTTGGATCCTTGTATGGTGTTCTCCAATTGGCATAGAAGATGTTCCGTGTAAGTGGGAGGCACGAATTCTCGCCGCATAGTTTTCTTCGTCTTGGGCCAATTCACGTTGAAGCTCGTCGAAGGTGTGTGAAGCCACCATGTTGATGCGTTGTCGTGGAAGTTTCTTGTGGCGCACTTCACTTGATCTTCGTAGGGAACTTGACGTAGATTGAGGTAGTCGTCCATCTTGCGCTCCCACTCGACATACTCCTCGGGTTCTTGAGTCCCATAGAAAGGAATGTCGAGGTCATAGTAGCTCGTGGAAGTCATGGACTTGAGCTTGGGGAGCTTCTCTCGAGCATAAGCTTCGGGTGCTTGTTGGCGAAGATGCCGTATGTGCAAAGGCGAAGATGCCTTGAAGTCGCTTGGCGAAGATGCCAAGGTACATGGTGAAGTCGTTGAGCAATTGTTGGTGTTGAGCTCATGACCTTCACGTTCTTGTCTTTGATGTTGTCGATGCCGATGTGATATCGCCGAAGATGGTAGCTCGGAAGGATGTGCACTAGAGCGTGTTCTCGAAGATGAGGGAGACCTCTTGCGGTTCTTGATGAGGGCTTTGAGCTCCTCTATTTGAGCATCCATGTTGGCGCACAAGTTGGTCATCATGGCATCGAACTTGTCATTGTTGTTGTAGACCGAAGTAGATGAAATGCTTTGCTTATCCATCACAAGACTCGAGCAAAGGTGAGTAGGAGATGAGATAAACAATACCAAGTTACCTTTTCCCAACGTTGAGAATGTATCTCGTTTCACTCAATGTGAAATGAAAGAATAGTGGAATTGGTACCGGACTTGTTCACTCGCACCTATCAAGTAAAGCTTATCGAGTAGCTCGGTGAGGATAGTGGCACAAAAATTTGTTGCAAAATGTTAGCAAGAGTCAATAAAGTTGAAAGAGATTCACAAATTCGCAGGTGAAACAAGTAGACCAATAGCAATATGTGGCACACGGAAACACACGCACGGATAGATAAATGTGGTTGTGCAACCAAGGAATGAGCACAAAATGTGGAGTCCACGGAAAATGCTTGTGTTGCACAACTCTAGAGAGACGCTAGCACGATTGCTCTATAGGCGGATACGACACTTGTGCACAACCTATAAGATGCAAAATGTATGAACTTTCTATCCCAAGTTTGCTGTGTGTATGATGTTCCGGTGCTTTGAGCACAAGATGATCCAAGATGATCAAGTGTGATATGATATTTTGTGATGCTATGGCTCTTGCTTACAAGCTTCTTTGTGGCTCTTTTGCTTAAAAGCTTATTCTCTTTTTTTTTGTATATGGCCACGATGCACAAACCAAGATAGCAATTGTGTATATGCGGGAACAATCTTGTGACACAAGGGATGATATGATGATACAAATATGATATGGTATATATGCTATGGGAAATATGATCACTAATGTGCACAGGTCACGTTGCCGACAATACTCAAAGGCTAGTCTCGATAGGCAAGTGACGCAAAATGGGCTAGGGGTTAATAATGCAATTGCAAGGGAATATACAATGATGTCATCGAAGTTACCGTCCGTGTCGATGATGAGAGGTGGTGCTCTTGATGTAGACCCGTTCCTAATTAGCCGAAACACCTTAGGAAACGGAAAAACCACAACTCAAAATCTCAAGGACAAATGTCAAATGGTGGTAGCGGCAATGCCGTGGTGGTTGCGGAAGTTGAATGATGGGCTATACACGATGTCGGAGTTGAAGTCACGGTCCCTAAGTAGCCGAAACACCTTAGGAGACACAAGCCACAACTCAAACAAGCTCGAACAAAATTTCGTTAAGTTGGGTTGGCTATGTATGGTGGACTAGGCTATGCGGAAGTGGTGGTGGTGGTTGATGAATAAGCAATGGTCCCTAAGTAGCCTAAAAACCTTAGGAGACTCAAATCACTACTCAAGCAACCACAAATGATATGGGGATTAAAATGGGTTAGGTTGCGGAAGTCGGTGGTGGTGTAGCGGATGATATGGTGGAAGCCCTAGGCAAAGATGCCAAAATTCCAAAAATATGATGGAGTCAAATGATTATGGTGGTATTTTTGTGTTATGGGGGATGTCAAGAGCTTCAAAATGAGCTCAAGAACGTCGAAATAGGAGTTCGGATGAATTAGTTATGGACAAAATGGTGAAACACGGGTGGCTGAATTCCCAGGGGCCGGACATCCCGGGTCGGGTCTGGATTTCCGGGACCTGATGTCTAGAAACTTGCGCGATTTTGCCCTCCAGGAGCCAGATGTCCGGCCGGGGACCTGGATGTCCGGCCCGATGGCCCGGATGTCCGGCCCGACGATTCCAGATCGGGATTGGGACTTCCAAACTCGTTTGGGGGCGGAATTTGATGATTTTGGGGGCAAAATTTGACGGATTTTGTGGAGGAAAGAAGGAGAAACTTGGGGAAATGCTAGATCCACTTGAAACCAAGCAAATCCACGGATCAAAATCAACAAAACTTCATCAAACCAACAGATCACACAAATTTTTGGGGCTATTTTTGGTGGGGAATTTTCGAATTTGGGGAAGAACACAACAAAACAAGGCTAGAAAACGGTGGGGAGGCTCCAAATTCGTGAGAAACCGTGGCTCATGATACCATATGATGCGGGGTCAACCCGATTCTAGGCCGATCTTTCACGAAATGGAGGGATCCCGCGAGGAACACGATGAACACGAGGACGAACAAGGAGAAATCACAAGGGAAAACACTTAAGAACAAGTCCAATCACACATCCACTAGACAATCAAACACAGAAGATCACAAGGTACATGAACAATAAAGGGAAAGATACAAGGTAAAGTTCATCTCCGTGAGAAGGTCTTGAATCCGCGAAGGATCTTCCCGTTTAGGGGTCTTGAATCTGTCGTGGATCTTCTCCGTAGAGGGGCCGCAGTCTCTCCTAGAAGTAGAACCACTAAGATGAGCAAAGATGTAGTTTAAAATGAGTTATCACATTTGCTAACCCTAAAATGGTGGAGGTGGAGGAGTATATATATTCTAGTACACGAAGGGGTAAGTAGATGGGGGGATACATGGGCCTCGGGCCCTGTCCATGCGCGCAGGCAGGCGCCGGATGTCCGGCTGGGGGCCGGATGTCCGGGCTCTCATGAGACGCCGGATGTCCGGGGCGGTTGGCCGGATGTCCGGGCTAGCGGGGCCAAGTCTCGGGTGCGGTTATGTTGCTGGCGCCGGATTTCCGGGCTGAAGGCCGGATGTCCGGCGGCTGCTGAGGCGCCGGATGTCCGGGCTGGCGCTGGATGTCCGGCAGCTGTTACTTCAGCCGCTCCGTCTTCTTTCGTCTTCTCTTCCAAGCTTCCCCCGCGAATGGTGTAGGTGTTCCTTGGCACTTGCACTCCTCCTCGTCGTCTGTGAAGCTCCGACAATACCTATGCATGTACATAAGTGGAGTGTCAAGTAGTATACCATCCTCGAAGGGGTCAAATGAACACGTGTAAAGGAGATGATTCACCTTTATGTATGAGAAGTAGAGGTCGCACGTGTCACTTGCCAAACGGACCATTGAAATGGTGATGTCCTTAGGATGCTCCGCATCATTCCAGTAGTCAGCATCCGGAGATGCATAAGCTTCTAAAATGGAAGTGGGAGTGTCGTCATCCACGAGGTATACAAGGAAATCATCACCAAAATACTTTGACGTCCTTTGTCTCTTGCTCCTAAGAGGAGCTTCCTCATCATCCTCCGATGAACTTTCATCACTTTTGTGTTCATAATATTCCATTGGAATGGAAGGTTCAGGAGGGTCATCAGATTCCAGTCTAGAAGTGCTTTGCATATCTTTCATGGGGAAACTATACTCAAAGAATGTAGCATCCTTAGACTCTATAATTGTACCGACCTTTTGGTTAGGTACCTCAGATTTCACTAATAGAAATCTATAGCCACCGCTATTCTTAGCGTAGCCCAAATTAACGCAGTCCACGGTCTTTGGTCCAAGCTTATGCTTTTTGGTGATCGGCATGTTGACTTTCGCCAAACAGCCCCAAGTGCATAAGTAGGAGAGTGTAGTTATTTTCTTTTCCCATTGCTCATATGGAGTAGTCTCATTATCCTTTGCGGGAACTTTATTCAAGACATGACATGATGTCAGTATAGCCTCCCCCACCATGCTTTGGATAAACCCGATGTATCTAACATGGCGTTAACCAAATCAATTAGAGTACATTTTTTTCATTCGGCCACCCCGTTTGACTGGGGTGAATAGGGAGGCGTTCTCTCATGAATAATACCATGTTTCACATAGAATAAATCAAACTCTTTAGAAAAGTACTCTCCACCACGATCAGACCAGACTCGTTGTATTTTCTTCTCAAGTTGGTTCTCAACTTCAGCCTTATAGATTTTAAAGTAGTGTAGAGCCTCATCCTTAGTATTTAACAAATACACATAGCAAAATCTAGTGGAATCATCAATCAACGTCATGAACTATTTCATTACACCATTAGTAAACACACCATTCATCTCACAGAGATCTGAATGTACGAGCTCTAACGGTGCGAGGTGTCTCTCCTTCGTAGGCTTGTGAGGCTTATGAGGTTTCTTTGCTTGCACACACGCATGGCACTTAGAGCCTTTAGCTAAAGAAAAACTCGGAATTAGCTCCATCTTAGGTAGCCGCATCATACAACCGAAATTTATGTGACAAAGGCGGGAATGACAAACCTCAGATTCGTTCATATTAGAATAAATTTGGTTCATGATTTTATTACAGAAATAATCCAGGGAAATGCGGAACAAACTGCCACAATCATATCCTTTTCCAATAAATAGTCCATACCGAGATACAACTACTTTATTGGACTTAAATACTAGCTTAAACCCTTATTTACATAGAAGGGAGCCACTAAAGAGATTCTTATTGATGACGGGGACATGATGCATGTTCTTCAGTTGCACGATCTTTCCTGAAGTACACTTCAGATGTACCGTGCCAACACCATGAACAAAAGCATGCGAGCCGTTCCCCATCAGGACGGAACAATCTCGTGCAACCAGGTAAGAAGAAAACAAAGACACATCAGCACACACATGAATGTTGGCCCTAATGTCAACCCATCAATTGGTGGACTGACAAACTGAAAGTACGGTAAACAGATTACCATACTCAGATGCCTCATCATTTTTGCTCAGAGTGACATTGACAGACTTGGCGTCCTGTCCTTGCCTCTTATACTTGTTTGGGCACTTGTTTGCCCAATGTTCCTCTGAACCACAAGTAAAACATACATCTCTCTTTTTGTCTTTCTTCTTACCCTTCTTCTTAAAGGTAGCATTCTGCTGGACAGAGTTTTTTCCCTTGAACTTGTGAAATTTCTTCTGCACCACATTGGCGCTTGAAGAACCCTCTGCTCCTTTAACGTGTGAGTCCTTTGCTCTCGAGTTCTGCTCAACACTTAGATGACCGATGACATCCTCAACAGAGAATTCATGTCTCAAGTGCTTGAGAGAAGTAGCAAAGTTCCTCCAACTAGGAGGGAGTTTTTCAATAATGCAACGCGTGACAAACTTGTCTGGTAACTCACACTTCAAGAACTCCAACTCCTTAGCAATGCACTGTATCTCATGAGCCTGATCCAATACAGGACGATTATCAACCATCTTGTAATCACGGAACTGCTCCGTGGCATACAGCTCACTACCAGCATCGGTTGCGCCAAACTTTGCTTCGAGCGCATCCCACAAATTCTTGGCAACACGCATATGGAGATATGCGTCAACTAGCTTATCTCTGATCACAGTAAGAACGACTCACACAAAGATGGTGATTGCCTACCTAAACGCATTCTCCTGTTCAGGAGCAATCGTTACCGTGGGAGACACACCACCAACTCAGAACACGTTCATTGTTGTGAGCCACAAGGTAGTCCTATTCTGCCAACGCTTAAAATGTGTCTCGGTAAAGTTTTCCGGTTTCATTGTAGCGGCGAAGCCATGAGTAGAAAAGTGCGTAAAATAAGGTTTTTGGATTGTTGGAAATATTAGCACTTTTCCGACTAATCTAATCCACGAGAAAACAATAAACATGGTAAATACAGTATGCATCTCATACCGATACCTAAGCATGTGAGCACGTACATTGCATAGAACCGAAACATCTATGAACAGCATATATACAGCTAGCACATGTACGAGTAAACAAGGGATGAGCATAACATACCCTCCGGTTGGCCAGGCCAACGCGGCGGCAACAGCAGCCTCGGCGTCATCCGTGGCCTTCTTCTTGGAGGCGGCGTCTTCGACCATAGTGTCGATGCTGGGGAAGTAGTGGAAGCAAAGGCGGATGGAGACGGAGATGAATCAGGAGCAGTCGCGTGGAGACGCTCCCCAAAAACCTTATTGTCGTTCTCCCGAGCAGGATCTCGAACGATAGGGATTCGGAGTCACCTGCTCTCCCAACCAACCGTGTACGCAGTCGTCGGAATGGGATCGCCGGAAGCAGCAGGGAGAGAGGAACAATAGATGACGGCTAGGGTTGTGCGAGAGGGAGGGAGTGAACTAAGTAGGGTTAACTCCACTGGCCAGTGCCTTCTTATATAGGCCGTCGAGTAGATGGGCCTGGGCTCGAACAGTGGCACTTCCGTTAGAGACTCGTTAATTAATATGAGATTAATTAACCATTCTTGACCGGCAAAAATAAACTTTGGCTTGGCTCACTCGCGCAACCCGCGGCGCGCGCGTCGCGTCGTGACGAGGCGAGGCGGGGCGAGGCAGGCGGCGGAGGAGGAGGAGCACGCGTGTACAACTTCTATTCTCAAGCTCTCAATAGCAAAGTGGTGGAGCAACCCTTATAAAGAGGTCTCACTCTTCCTACTGTAGCAGTATGATACTAAACTTTTCATACTTCCCACCACTTGCCATACACATGCATGAGCCTTAGAGATTAATTGAGAATTATAGTTTTATATGGGTCTAAGCCCATCCATAATCCATCAGGGACTACACCCAGGAGCCAATAAATCTTGGCTGAGACCCCAACTTCGTTAATAATGGAACAAAGCGTGTGAAAAGCCAACAGAAAGTAAAACATGGGAGAGTTGGTGCCTAGCGTTTAGCAATAAACCAGTGGTATGCGTGCCAAATTACCAATAGGATTAGCATTGACTAATCATTGCGTCGTTGTCAAAACCACAACAAAAATGTACACCAGGTTAGCAAAAGGACAGACACGTGAAGTCGACGAACCATGTTTGACGGATTTACATCATAGGTCTAAAGAAATACCCCATGCTTTTAAAAGAATCACTTAAAACCAAATTACCTCCCTCATATCAAGTGACCCAGTTTGACCATGCCAAATGTAACCAATAATTGATGCACAAGGATGTTAAACTCTCGTGCTTTTTTTCTAACACAATACAGACGTAAGGGCTCATACATACACGCATATACCCACCCCTATGAACGCACACACAATCTACCCATAGGATCACCTTCAAGAGACTGAGCCGGCATATTATCTTGAGATTTTCGAAGTCATCGTAGACGCCTCGTCATCAACGGGAGTGTCTCCTCCCGCTGAAAGCGTGTTGCCGAAAATCCTGAAATAAATTCAGAAATAATGCGAGCACCAGGATTTAAATCCTCATGGGCTGGGATACCATTGTCCCTCTAATCATCCTACCTATGTTGGTTCGCGTTAGACTCTGGTGTTGTCATTCCAGTATACTTCAAGTCCATACCACATCAAAGCTAACATTTTCAATCCCAAGTTCAAAGCACCTCATACAAAGTACCTAATTTATGGCATCTCGAACGTCGGCATGCAAAACCTCCCACAACCGTTTCGGCCGCGCTGTCCGGACCGAGGAAGCCATCCAACGCGGTCCGGCATCGGACCGCGGCGCGATCCAGAGGCGACAAACGTGGGGAAGTTTGCGGGAGTCCGGACACGCGAAACGTCGCTCTCCACCCCCTGACCCACCCAAAAGGAAGGCAGAGCCCGTGCTTTTCTAGCATCCCACACTATTTCAGTGCCAAAATCCCCCACTCTCTTATTCCAATCCCCGCCGCTCTTCGCCCAATTCTTGCTCTTTTCTGCCACCCTCTCCTTCCCTCCGGCCTACGCATGGAACTGTCAGAGAACCAGTCGGAGAAGGAGCCGGTGGAGGTGCCGGAGGATCCGAGTATCACACTCACCCGGAAGATCTGCTCGGTGACGCAACAAAATTGTCGCGTCAAAGCAATGGCCGCAAAGGCGGAGAAGCTAAAGAAGCAGCTGGCCGCCAGTAGGCCTGGTGGTGGCGATGGGCATGGAGGGCGTGGCGGACAAGGCGATGGGCAAGGCCGTGGCGAACGCCGCCAGATGGGTTTGCCCACAGTATAGACGGTGTCGTGGTTGAAGCCTTACAAACCTCTATACTACTACGCCGCCAAGCAGCTCGCAACCCCCTCCCCCCCGGTAGGTTCGTTACATCGTCGATGTTAATGCGATGCCGCTCTTCTCCAAGTATTCTTTGCCGCAGCTCGTCCGGGCGAGGACGGCGGGTGGGGAGCAGATGGGTGCCTGCACGCTGTTTGCTGCAATGCCGAGAGCGGGGGAGCCGATGTACAACGCAGTCAAGGAGATGCTCGATATCATCCACGATGGAGGCGATGGAGGAGGAGGGGGCTATGAGGACGGACATGTGGAGGACTCAGATGCCACCCATCCTGGCAACTACCAGCAGCAGCAGTTCTACACCAAGACCGGCGATGGCCCACATTAGTAGCAGCATTGGGCCACCGGAGAGTAGCATTCGGAGGGCGGAAGGGGGTGGAGGACAATGACGACGATGATCTGGATGATAGAGCCGGCGATCTGATGAAGAAGGGTAGAGGAGAAATTTTCAACATGCAGGAGGATGAGCTGTTGTTCGATGCATGGTTGGCCACTAGCCTTGATCTTCTCCACGTAATGGAGCAAAAGGGCACTACCTTTTGAAGCAACATTCACATATGGTTCCATAAGCACAAACATTTCGCGCCCTACTGCGACGCGTTGATCCACAACTATGAGCGGAAGTTCCTCAACCATCGTTGGTGCTTCCAAGAGGCCGTGTCCAAGTATTACGAACACTTGAAGCATCCCATCGCACGGTGGCCTAGTGGGGCACAAATCACTGAGCAAGTAAGGTGATCACTAGCGGATATGCTTTAGTTTTGTTGATCCCTAGCCGGACATGTATTGTTTTGTTGCTGACTAGACGGCTATGCATTGTTTCTCTTTGTAGCCTACTCGTGCTTGTGCGGTGTACAAGAAGTTGAAGAAGAAGTCCTTCACCGTTATGCATTGTTGGTTGAAGTTGAATGGGCAACCAAAGTGGAACATTTTCATTGCCAAGACCGCTGCCCAAGTCCACAAGGAAAAAATCGTGACCCTACTGCCCCAACCAAAGAACTGCCAAAGAAGGTTAGAAGAAATTTACGGGGCAAGAAGTGGGAGGTGGAGACGGCAAACTGAGAAGGTGCGGTGGCCAAGTTGACGGAGAGGTTCGAGGAGATCTTGACGAAGAAGGAGGCATGCGTGAGGCGCTCGGACATAAAGAAAGAGAGGAAGACTGAGAGGTTCAAACAAATGATGGAGGCAATGGAGAAGAAGATCAAGCTCGTAGAGAGGAAGACTATGATCGAAGAGAGGAAGGCCGCGCTTGAGGAAAAGACGGCCGCACTCGAGTAAATAGGGTGAAGATCGTCGCCTATGCGGAGGAGGCCAAGATGTTGACCTTGGATGTCGATGCAAGAATGTTCGTGCAATTCGTCCACTAACAGATGTTGGATGGTCAGAAAGATGAGTTGGCGACAGCGGCAGATGAGGACGCGGCGGAGGGAGAGACGGAGGCGAACGTGGAGGCTGCCTACGCGATGGCGACATCACCTTGATCGGGGAGCAGCTTGCTGGAATGGCTAGTCCGGCAGGGCAGAAATGCACAGACTGATGTTCTTTTGGATTCGGGCATATACAAACTATGCATATTTGCCTTTTTCTTGGTTGTGATCGAGGATATGATACAATACTGGTGTAATCCGGCGCATTTGGTGAATCGGCGTATATTTGAATTTGAATTTACTAGACGAACATGGATGACATCCTTTCGCATCCGTGTACGCGGACGGAGGCAGAATGATTTTCGCGGATTGCCGTTGAAAATGCCCTCAATAGCTACGTCATATAAAACTTCATGAACAGAAAAGCATCATATGCTATAACTATAGCTTGACCTGTGAGGAAGAAAGTGTACAGATTATTACCGAGTACTACTCTACATCGATCGTCGACCTATCTATCATAATATATTCCATACAATAACACTAAGTCTTTTTAGAGATTCTAATATGCATTATATACGAAGTAATATATGTGAATCTATGCTCTAAAATACGTGTATATACATCAATGTTAGAAGGGAGAGAGAGAGAGATTGGTGGAATAGTTGTTGTATTGCTTGAGCCCCGTGGCATATATATAGGAGTGCATGATCTACTTGGAGTACAAGGCAAGCCAGAATATTTCCTAGTCTAACCTATGTTTCCTAATACAATCACGTTACTCAACACCCCCCCGCAGTCACAACGGTAGCGACGCATACAGTGAGACTGGAGAAGAATCTGAAGGCAAGCCGACGAATACCCCCCCATAGTTGAACGGTCGACGCATCGCGGAGTCGTGGCTGGAGTGGAAACCGACGAGGTTGCTCAAGCAGGCGGTAGCCCTTTGTGCCGTTTGTCGATGTAGCCGAGAATGTATGTGGTGGAGCCGTGGTTGAGGTAGCCATGCGAAGAATGCCGTGGTCGATGTCGAGTCGGGGTATCCGGTGTCGACGAAGCCGTCGTGGAGCCGCGGGCGCGAGAGGGCGCCGAGTTAGGACGGGCGCTGTGGTGTCGAAGTAGTGGTGCGCCAGGAAGAAGATGTTGTTGTTGACACGTCGCGGCGGGTTTGCCAAGCCCGGGGACACATCGTAGACGAAGGCACGCACCGGTGTTGCCAGCACCGGGCATGCGTAGACAGACGAAGACGAAGTTGACAAAGCGCGACCAGGCTTGCCACGCCCGCGGACACGTCGTGGATGAAGGCACGCATCGGTGTTGCCATCATCGGGCATGCGTAGACGAGGGACCTGCACGAGCTATACGCCATGTCGGAGAAGTCGGAGGGGCCAGCAGAGAAGAACTCGACGACGATTACGGCGTCCATCGGCGCGGGGCCGATGTCACCAACGGTGGTCGGAGTAGACGAAGTGGTCAGGGTAGATGACGGCGACGCTGGCGATGGGCTGGTGCTTGGACGAAGACGAAGGGGGCGGACGGACGACAGCGGCGGCTTCGAAGGTAGCGGCAGCGACGGCGTCTAAAGAAGAGTGGCGGCGGTGGCCTGACGGCGGCGGCGGCGGCTAGGTTAGGAGTGCGGGGGCGGTGCTCGAAGTAGGCGAAGAACCCTGACAGCGTGACGAAGACCGGCGCGGACGGTGACGTTCCCGCGCCAAGGGAGATGACGCGGCGCATACCACGGGAAGTCGACACACGGTGACGGTGGAGTGGACCGCGGGCCGCGGCGCTACGACCCGAAGGGGCGACGCAGCAGCGTGAAGCGGGTCGGTGCGATGGCGGGAAGACCTCGGGGCGGCGGCGGGGACCGCGAGCCGCGACGCTACGACCCGAAGGGGCGACGCAACGGGGGTTCGCGATTCGGTGCCGCTAGGACGGCCTCGGGGCGGCGGCGGGAACCGCGTATCATGGCGCTACGGCCCGAAGGGGCGACACAGTGGCGAATCACGAGTCGATGCAGCCGCAAGGAGAACCACGGGGCGGTGGCGTTGCGGCCTGATTGGGCGACGCAGCGGCAGCCCAATGCTCGATCGACGGAGTGGCGTGCTGTACTCTGAACGATCTTCACGGGACCTGCGGAGGCGCGCGCAACCGACGGGCCAGGTTAGTTGCACGACGTAGATGTGGCGGATCGCGGCGGCGGGCGGGTGATCAATCCGACTGCGCGCGAGGTCGGGGACGCCGCTCGGTGAAGATGGGGTGGCGGCGGAGTCCGAGATGAAGCCAGCGAGGACGGACGGCGTGTGACGTCGTGAGACCGGCACCCGGGCTGTCAAGCAGCGCCGGCGCCCGGGCAGCAAGGCCCGAGCGACCAATGTAGTAGCGGCGCCCGAGCTGAGACAATCAATGAGCCTGATGCCGCCGGAGACGAGGCCAACAAGGTAGACCGCAGGGCCACCGTGCAGACACGACGGAGGCGGTTTGTGTGGATAGATGGATGGACCGGCGTGCGAATGACGGCTATGATTGGCTGCCACATGGCGCGAGGCCGTCGGGTGGGTGATGCAGATGTTCCGGTCAGAGCTGGGCGGTGACGATCGGCGCAGGGTGACGGCCGGCGCAGGGCGACGGACGGGCCGGCGCGCGGACGACGGCCTTGACGGGCCGCCTGTCACGCGAGGCCACCGGGTCGGTGAAGTAGCCAGATAGTCATTGTCGAAGTCGGAGTAGAGACGCGTGAGGTCGATGGCGGCGGCGAGCGACGCAAACCGATCTTAGATCGAAAACCCAAAAAGAAACAGCCGATCAAGATGACCGACGGGAGAGAGAAAACCCAGAGCAAGGGCTCGGGAAAAAGACTCTCTAGGGCAGCTGGTAAACACGACCGGCGGACGAACCCTAGGTACGGGCGGCGCGGTCCCCGGCGGCGATCATGAAGATCCGCCCCGGAGGCGACGCGGTGCGGAAGCGACGGTGGCTAGGGTTGGATCGAGATTAGACTGATACCATGTTAGAGGAGAGAGAGAGATTGGTGGAATAGTTGTTGTATTGCTTGAGCCTCGTGGGCATATAAATAGGAGTACATGATCTACTTAAAGTATAAGGCAAGCCAGAATATTTCCTAGTCTAACCTATGTTTCCTAATACAATCATTTACTCAACAATCAATATATAATGCACGTAAAAATCTATCAAAGGACTTATTTATTTAGAAACATAGGGAGTACTTTTTCTTGCGGGGGAACATAGGGAGTACTTGTGTACATCTACGCACCAACTAAAGGGAAGTCAATACAAGTATGTTTAATCAGTTGTAGTTTAGTGACACCTTTTACGTATCATTAAGTGCCGCTCCTACCTTAAGTTCTCAACAATCAACCGATCGCAGACGCTCTAGCCATCTGTTGCCTACTCAACAAGCTAGGGTTTCTCTGTCTTCTGCCGGCTCGAGCGCTAGTCCGCTCTGTCTCCCGTGGCTTTAGAGCCATGGGGCGGAGTGGATCCCGATCTTTGTCGGTGGGAACGCTTCGTTTTTATTTCTTTTCTCGGGGTTTGTTATGGTTTGTGTTCTACTCAAGAAGACGAGATGGTGGTGACTCCCTGAAGATGAAATAAAGATGATGTCCCAATTGGCAGGCCAAGTGAATCTTGGACCCCGAGCTCCCTCCTCTAGGGTTCTCGCGTCGCCGCCGGCGGCTCCTCCACGCGGAGCCGCCGCCGCGGCCGGAGCCTGCCGTCGCTGCTCGCCTCGCCAGCCCCTCCCCCCACCTCCTCCCTTCCCCGTACCCCCTGCGTCACCTTTCCGGGCGAGGCGGCCGGGGGGGCCTCCGCCGCTCCCCTCCAGGCCCTCTCCTCGCGCCTCCTTCCTCCCGCCGCCGCCAGCGAGCGGCGCCGGGCCTCGGTCGCGTGGTGCTGGCGGCGGCGGGCCTGCCCTTCCTCGCGCGGCCCCCCATGCTCGGCCGGTGGGGCTGACGGCGGTGCTCCTCGGTTGGCATCGGTGTGGCCCGTCGGCGGTGATGCCGCGTGCCACGGTGGTGCTCGACGCGGTGATGCGGCCGTTGGTTGTGGGGCGGCGCAGTGGCGCTGGTGGTTGGCGGCGCCCGCCCAGCCCATATATGGGCCCATTTGGGCCCCATCTGGGTTTGGGTGGGTCGGTGGCTCGGTGTTCCGCGGCGTCGTTTCCTGGTGATGGCATGGTGGCGGCGGTCTCGGGTGGTGAGGACTTCGTCGGTCGGCGAGTTGCAGCGTGGCGACGGGATTGTGCGGGTCCAAGTGGACCCGGCCGGGCCGTCAAGGCCCGGCAAGTCCTCGTCGCTGTGTCCGGTCGGCTCCGCTGCGGCGGTGGAGGTTGTCCCCTTCCCCCGGCCGAGTTGTGGTCGCTCTCGTGGCCGGGGTCTCCTTGCCCGCGCTAGGCCTCGTGTTGGCAGCTACAGTGAGGCGGCGGGGGTTGTCCGTTAACCGTGGCAACACAGGCTGGTGGACGGCTGTTGGGGTGGTGCATCTCGAAGTGCCTCGGGTGATGGTGGTGGTTGTGGATCGGGAGAAATCCTTGTCGACTTGTTCGGCACCGACGCGGTGACGCTTGCGGGCGCCATTGGACCCTCCTGAGGGGCGTCGGATATATCCCTTCCACACCATCCCTCGCGTACCGGGGGAAACCCTAGAACTTGTTCGGGCAACAGCGACGGCGGCGTTGCGTTCCTTCTTGAAGGTGTTGCTTGGTGCGAGGCACTTCGAGATGCTGGGAGCGCGGTGGCACTTCCTCGGAGGGTGCAGCGGTTGCCGGTCTTTCTTTCGTCGTTGATCTGCCGGTATCGGCATTCATTTCTCTTTCATTTTCTTTTGTTTTCTTTTGGACTTATCTGTGCTGCGCCACCAGCGTGCTGTATGTATCGGATGTTTGCTTTATAATATAAAGTGGGGGAACCTTTTTTCGTAATATGAAATAAAGATCTCCCCGTCTAACCCCCGTTCCGGTGATGCGTCTAGCATCGTCGGTAGGCATGTGGAGGTATGTCTCTCGTGGATCTGCTCGGATCTGTTTGTCGTTCGTCTTTGTTTGTGTGTCTTCAGGTTGGATCCTTCGTATCTACACTCTTCATCAACGGCGGTTGCTATTCTGGTGTGTTGATTTTATGGGACCTTAGGATGGCAACTTCCCGACAGTCTACTACAACAAGGTTTGTCCGGCTTTGACGAGGGAGGGGCGATGACAGCGGCGTGCTAGATGGTCCACGAATCTGAATGTAATTTCTATTATTTATAGTGTTTGTTGTACTAACATTATTAAAATGAATAGATCGGAAGTTTATCAAAAAAAATTACTTGTCATTCACACAAAACCTAATAAAATGCATATCTATCGTCAGGTATATATCCACTGTAGTCATCTGTTCATATCGGAATCGATAAAGTAAACTTATACAACGTATACGGCAACTACTACAATCAAGGTAGCATATTTTTCCTGGAGAAGATGCTTCAAAGGTCCAAGAAAACTGCACACGCCACGAATATATACAACCTATTAGGTGATGCGGACTCAGAGATTTGGAACTTGGATGTAAGTAAAGAGCATCTATGTATATCGTGTTGGGATGTGCTGTCACTTGTCATCGAAAAACAGTACGCGACGGTTGCTGCATCATGAATTGAATCGTCAAAAAGGTGACCGCAACTTGCATAAACAAAGGTCCTCAAAGAACATACTCATAGTGCGTCTAGCCAAAATTATCCTTCTGCAATTTTTTTTCTAGTCAGAATTATGGGAGACAAGTAGTATAGTGGTTGTAAGTATCGAAAATACAAAGGTGGATATAGGTGTGCGCGTACCCACGTGAATAGTAAATTCATAAAAAATGCTAGAAAAAATTAAAAATTTCTGAAATTTGGCGGTGTGAAACTTATTCGATCATTCTACTCACGTGTGAAATTTCATGTATATTGACACACATGGTATTCTTAGTGAAGAAAATACAAATGCGACCATACTATTCAATAAATAGTGTTTTTAATATAGCTTTGATTAACTTTGATTTTGTCATTTTTGCTCATATGTGAGTATACCGGTTGACTATGTATATTGCAAAAATATATTCCGATTTTAAAAAAATCTAGCATTTTTTGGATTTACTATTCATAAAGGACAAGCACACACCCATGTTCACCAAATCCGCGTCCATGTAAGAGAGGGAGATAATTGACATAATACGATGTATATATTACTCTGCGCCTTAGAGGATGCTGAAGTACCTGCCTCCAGGGAGCTTCGGCGTGCAAGAGTGCCCTCGGTGCCATTGTTTCGTGCATGCCTCCCATCGTTGGCTCCCTCGCACGTTGTGGGAGCAAACTCAACAAAATAATTATCATGCGAGGCATAATCCAATTGAAAACTAAAATCATGATGACAAGTTTCATAGTTATCATTATTCTTATTAGCATACAAGTCATCACAATAATCATCATAGATAGCAACTTTGTTCTCATAATCAATTGGAACCTCTTCCGAAATAGTGGATTCATCACTAAATAAAGTCATGACCTCTCCAAATCCACTTTCATAAATATAATCATCATAAATATGAGGCATGCTTTCATCATAATAAATTTGCTCATCAAAACTTGGGGGACTAAACATATCATCTTCATCAAACATAGCATCCCCAAGCTTGTGGCTTTGCATATCATTAGCATCATGGGTATTCAAAGAATTCATAATAATAACATTGCAATCATGCTCATCATTCACATATTTTATGCCAAGCATTATATGTAATTCTTCTTCTAGTACTTGAGCACAATTTTCCTTCCCATCATTTTCACGAAAGATATTAAAAAGATGAAGCATATGAGGCAACCTCAATTCCATTTTTTTGTAGTTTTCTTTTATAAACTAAACTAGTGATAAAACACGAAACTAAAAGATTCGATTGCAAGATCTAAAGATATACTTTCAAGCACTCACCTCCCCGGCAACGGCGCCAGAAATTGCTTGATGTCTACTACACAACCTCCTTCTTGTAGACGTTCTTGGGCCTCCAAGTGCAGAGGTTTTTGGACAGTAGCAAATTTCCCTCAAGTGGATGACCTAAGGTTTATCAATCCGTGGGAGGCGTAGGATGAAGATGGTCTCTCTCAAACAACTCTGCAATGAAATAACAAAGAGTCTCTTGTGTCCCCAACACACCAAATACAATGGTAAATTGTATAGGTGCACTAGTTCGGCGAAGAGATGGTGATACAAGTGCAATATGGATGGTAGATATAGGTTTTTGTAATATGAAAATATAAAAACAGCAAGGTAACTAATGATAAAAGTGAGCATAAACGGTATTGAAATGCTTTGAAACAAGGACTAGGGTTCATACTTTCACTAGTGCAAGTTCTCTCAACAATAATAACATAACTGGATCATATAACTATACCTCAATATGCAACAAAGAGTCACTCCAAAGTCACTAATAGCGGAGAACAAATGAAGAGATTGTTGTAGGGTACGAAACCACCTCAAAGTTATTCAATCTGATCGATCTATTCAAGAGTCCATAGTAAAATAACACAAGGCCATTCTTTCCGTTCATTATATCCTAGAGCTCGTACTAGAATAACACCTTAAGACACAAATCAACCAAAACCCTAATGTCACCTAGATACTCCATTGTCACCTCAAGTATCTGTGGGCATGATTATACGGTATGCATCACACAATCTCAGATTCATCTATTCAACCAACACAAAGAACTTCAAAGAGTGCCCCGAAGTTTCTATCGGAGAGTCAAGATGAAAACGTGTGCCAACCCCTATGCATAAGTTCACAAGGTCACTGAACCCGCAAGTTGATCACGAAAACATACATCAAGTAGATCAAGTGATATCCCTTTGTCACCACAGATATGCACATGCAAGACATACATCAAGTGTTCTCAAATCCATAAAGACTCAATCCGATAAGATAACTTGAAAGGGAAAACTCAATCCATTACAAGAAAGTAGAGGGGGAGAAACATCATAAGATCCAACTATAATAGCAAGCTCGCGATACATCAAGATCGTGCCATCTCAAGAACACGAGAGAGAGAGAGAGCAAACACATAGCTACCGATACATACCCTCAGCCCCGAGGGTGAACTACTCCCCCCTCGTCATGGAGAGCGCCGGGATGATGAAGATAGCCACCTGAGAGGGATTCCCCCCTCCGACAGGGTACCGAAATGGGTCTAGATTAGTTTTCGATGGCTACAGAGGCTTGCGGCGGCGGAAATCCCGATAAAGGTTATTTTATGGAGGTTTGGGTATATATAACAGGTGTTGGAGTCGGGAACAAGTCAGGGGGGGGTCCCCGAGGCGGCCACGAGATAGGGGGGTGCGCCCGGGGGGGTAGGGCGCGCCCCCACTCTCGTGGTGGCCTCAGGACACTTCTGGTCCATCTCCGGTACTCCGTGGGCTTCTTCTGGTCCAAAAACAATCTCCGTGGAGTTTCAGGTCAATTGGACTCCGTTTGGTATTCTTTTCTGCGATACTCAAAAACAAGGAACAAACGAAAACTCACACTGGGCTCTGGGTTAATAGGTTAGTCCGAAAAATCATATAAAAGTTTATATTAAGGCCTAGTAAACATCCAAAAGAGATAATATAATAGCATGGAACAATAAAAAATTATAGATACGTTGGAGACGTATCAGTGTCCACAAGGACCCCTCCCCACCCAAGCATGGGGGGAGGTTGTGACGAAGTAATGGCTGAGGCTAAGACCTCGGTCACTGAAGACCAGGAGGATGGATCCCTCCTGGCGAACAAAGAGGGAGAGCTTGGCCAATCTGGGCCCTCCTAACAGGTCATGCTGGAGCCCCCGAAGTCCTCGAAGGCACCGATCCCGCCCTCCCTCGAGGGGGGAGCCAGGGCCCCGCCACCTGCGCCGGACACCGACAATTGGGATGCGACAGTGTGGCCGGATGTGATGGAGGAGGTGGTGAACAACTCCTCCATAGTTGACGAACACCGCGTCCTGATGGGCGTGGTTTTACAAGGTATTCGGTCTGTTAACAGTGGACTAAAGGAAGCCTTCATCGGCGTCCTGACAGGCTTAGATGTGGGCCATGTAACACTTTTGTCATAACATGGACGTAGCCACCAAAGATCGTATATGTAGCAGCCCCTCGAGACTTGCTTAGGGCTGAAAATCTTGACTAAGGATCGAAAATCAGGAGGTTTAAACGATGTGAATGTTTTGGTATTACAAGCCTCCTCCTTGGCAGCGGCTGCTAATGGCGCATCACTAGAGGATATGAATCGGAAGCTCAAGAGCTCTGACGAGGTGCTCGACCTCATCAACAAGCGGTTCGACGAAGCACAAGGTAGGCCCGATCAAAACGGTATAGCCCATATATCTAGTAAAGTATTTGGGATTGTTCCTGAGCGAGCGCTGATCAATCGCAGCCACCGCAACTGAGGTTGAGGGTGTCAAGGGTGAACTAAAGGAGGCCAAGGCGGAAGAGGCAAAGCAGAAGGCAGCGGCCGACAAGGCGGTTGCCGAACTTACCACGGTGAGAACTGTGAGTGAGAAGCATGAGGCCCGAGTGGCCGAAGTGCAGCAGGAGCTCAAGGATGCCATCAAGAAATGTGAGGACCTTGAGCAAAAGAGTAAGGACTAGTCCTCCAAGCTATCCAAGGTGAAGCAGGGGTTCTAGGAGGCGAGGGGGGAGGTGCGAACTGTCCGGGAAGAGCTCCTCCAAGTGAGGCAAATCGCCGATGGTAAGTCGTACTTGTTGCAGAGTGTCTTTGGCGAGAACAGATCCGTGTTTCTCACCCGGATCTGGCGTTCCTCAGGCACTTTCGTGGAGCTTTCGAGGAGTGTGAGGGATGCGGCCAAGCACTAAGCAACGCGGGAAGATGACACTGATTAAAGGCTTTTCTGGGCACAGTTCCAGGCGCCTGAATACCCTCTCCACCTGAGCAACCACATGAAGCAGCTGATCGAACTGCATCGGATGGCGGAGCCATCCACGAAGGATCTTTGTGTGGGGCTTTCACCCTTAGAGCTAGTACTAAGCAACTACTTCGTCCTGTTGCAGAAGCTGCATGACGCGTCAACCCGGATTGATGCCATGTAGCACTCCGTGTGCATTGAAGGAGCGCGGATGGCCTTCGCAAGGACCATGGTGCACTGGCCGAAGATCAAGCAAGTAGAGATGGCCACCGGTCCCCCTCCTACTGGGAAGGAGCATCGTAGTCCTGAGTAGTATTTCTCCGTCGTTATGGATGGTGCTCGGGTGATAGAGGGCCAGTGTTCCAAACATATATTCCTTGACTGAATTGCCTTGTATGTGAATGACAATTAGACCTTTTGCTTATATAACGGGGGTCATATGTGTGGTTTTACCAGATGTGAATTTGTGCTGATTTTATTTTGACTCCTATGCAGCCGTTTTGAGTCTAAAAGTTACCGGTTGTCGGCTTCAGCCCCCAGGTAGATGCTACGAGGGGTGTTTTGTCCCTGCCCAGTAACCCTTAGCCGACGTCTCGGTGCCCAGAGGCGGTAGTGCATGGGGGGAACTAGGCAATCAGACTATATGGCTTTAACACTTTCACTTGGCCATATGAGCTTGACTGCGGGGGTCATTGACTAGCCCCCAGTGTTTTGTGATGTTTGGGAAATCCGAGGCATATGCCTTTGATCACATGGTTTGTGTAAGGACAAACCCTTCGTATAACATGGGGTAATCACTATCGATTTGTAGTTTAACACTTGTCACCGAATCGCCGACCAGTTCTCGCTCATTATGACAGCCAGTTTTTGGCTTTCTCCACTGAGTTGCTTTACTAGGCCAGCTAGAAGCACAATCGCAGTGGTTCTCCCTTTACCCTCTTAGCCGAAATTGCGGAGCGTAGGGGGGTAAACACAGGAGCCGGGCAACCTATTGACCCAAGATATAATTCAGACCTAATACAATGCAATATCCGAGACGCTAGACACACTTTGCAAATGTAATGCCGGACTTCGTATGTGGGGCGGGTGGTGAAAGTGTGGCCTCGGTTTATTAGCCGATTGTTTTTGTACAAAATGCATGTTTGTTGAGCAAGTCGAAGAGCCGAGAAGAAATAAAAGGGCGATAAAGATGTTTGCCCGAATACCATACACCACTGCAGGAGGCTGCTAATGCGACACTACTATCAGAGACCCTTCGACGAAACTGTGTGCGGTGCCATAATCGCAAACTGTGGTGTAAAAACCCGTCAAAAAATGTGCAAAACATTTGCTATGGCGGAGCCATCAAGCATGGTTCAAATTTTAGTTGCTTGTGCGATGCAGGGCATACGGTTCACTTCAATTAACTGTTTGCGATGAGGAGGAATAAAAGAAATGGGCAGCCAGATGGAGGTCTGTGCGATAGCATACGGTTCACTCGGATTAACTGTTTGTGATTAGGCAACACAAAAAAATGGTCAGCCAGATGAAGGTGTGTGCGATATACGGCATGCGGTTCACTCGGTTGAACTATTTGCGTTGAGATATGAGAATAGAAACGGTTCAACTTAACAAGATGTGTGTGATACACGACAAACAGGTCTGTAATCATAAATGTGTGTGAAGACCGATAATAACACAGACGCTTGCGGCTAATAAGACGTGTTTGTTATGCGATGGGATTGCATACATAACAACAACAATATATATATATATATATATATATATATATATATATATATATATATATATATATATATATATATATATATATAGACACACACACACACTCACACTTATAAGGACATGCTTGCATAACCAAATTAAACATCCACTTACATATGTGGTTGCTACAACCATGGCGTTTGCACGCACCAAAGTAAACTATTACATGCATAATTACATAGGTGGCTACTACACACATGACATTTCCACACACCAATAAAGTAAACTATATATTACATGCATGATTAACTAGCATAAACAATCATCATCTACTTCTTGTGACGCTTGCTCTTCTTGTGGCTCGATTCCGGCTCGTCGATTTGGGTAACAAGGCACTTCCTCATGTCAACGATCCACCTGTGCATCTCGTAGCATGTGTACACCCTCTTAGCCGCGAACCTGAGGTGAGGTTCATCTAGTTACCGCATCCAGGCCCTGTGCCAGGATAGGGGACTTGTTCTCTGGGCATCCTGCTTCATCGTTTTGTAGTAGGGGTCGATGATGGTCGAGGCGAGTTCGACCAGGGAGTCCTTCTTTGTGCTGCCTCAGACCCTGTAGTAGTCACGGATTTCGACAAGGTTCTTGCAGGCCAAGCCCGTAACACTGAGCACATTTACATCGTCTTTGGTTTCCACCGGGGCAAACTTGTAGTCGGTGCTGTTGACAAACCTGTTGAAACGGTCGCAAGGCTCTGTGGCCATGCAGTAGTGGTAGATGAGGACATGATAGCGCTCGCACAACTGGGCGACGACAACCATCTGATCTATGCCGGGACGACCGGCGGTGTACTTGAGGTCGATGCCGACCACCTTGTACTTGTCTCGAGCAAGCAACTGCTCAACGATGTTGATGTAATCGTCCACCACGGTCGTGTCAATGATGTACACCATCGAGAGAGCCGTCTCCCTCGCGTGGGTCTCCACTCTATGCTCGCCGAACTCCATTGGAGCGCCGCTGGACTTCCCCTCTCTATGTGTCGTCGTGGGTGTGCTTGTTGTGTTGTGGGGCGCGATCGAAAGGTTAAAGAGACTAAGGTTATAATGGTCACTAGAATTAAAGGGGAAGCCGGACGGCCAATGATATCGATAGGCCCTTGATATATATAGTCCACAAGCCGAGCGCGCCGCGGCGCCTAACAGCGAGCACAGCGCGCTGCGGCGCCTAACGACGAGCAGAGCTTGCCGAGGGACGTGAGCTGAGGCCGGCACAGTGATACGTGGCAAATAAGATGAACTGTGCAAGCGATGTCGGAGACATCAAGCATGAATCAGATTAGAGTTGCGTGTGTGATACGTGGCATATAGTTGATCCATCCGAGCTGTTTGTGATGGAATAAGCCGTGTGCGTTACGGACAAACGCATGCTGGTATATAACCTTAAATTTAACAAAAAAGTGTTAATGCATGTTACAAAAATTGTATAGCTGGAAACTATGTTCAAATGCGACTCCAACGGTATAATCTTTGGCGACATGTATTGGTATTTTATTAGTTAAATCCTATTTATAAACCAGGACGGGGGTATAGTAGGTAATTAAATCGCAAACGTTTTTTTATTAACCGTATGTGTTCGTGTCCTTTCGTCCTCCTTCGCATGTCTTGTCACCCCGCTACCGCAGACGTCTTATAGCGCAAGCTTGCGCAGCGCGCGGGGGCGTTCTTTTGGCCAAACGGTGGCGCCAATGAATCATCGATGGGCCCATTCCCGCGCAACCTCGCAGGTTCCCACATAAGCTTCCCGCCCGACTCGATGAAATCCCCCAAAATCCCAATGCTTACTGGCCTGCTATAAAAACTCTCACGGCCGGTGAGTCATGCGTCGCATTTTCCCCTTCCTCCCTGTAGCATATCTCGTCTGCTTCTCCCACATCGCCAATGGCACCGGTCCGTCGTCGTCGCTCAGCCACTCCACCGTCATCAGAGGACAGCTCCAGCTGAGAGGCTACACCACGGCGGCGGCGCAGTCCCCGGCGTAATGTAGTGCGCGTGGTGTCCCTATTGGGTCCCCATCTGGGAGGCTACACCCACCACACGCTCCGTCGCCGCTGCCCGTCGGCAGCTGTTGTCGGCCGTCGTTGCTGCCACACCACCGTCGAAAGCCAGGGCCATCTCCCGCTCCGCCGCCGCGGCCTGAACGCGGTAGGTGGCCGTCGTGGCCACCACCCCACTGCCGGCCACCGTGGCCATCACCCGCTCCGCGACGGCGGCCCGAAGACGAGAGGTGGTGGTCGTGGCCGCCACCCCATTGTCAGCCGCCATTGCAGCCAGCCCACCGTCGACCGCCGGGATCATCACCCGCTCCGCCACCGCCGCCCGAAGGAGGAAGGCAGAGATGGAGGGCCGCACGTGCGTCAGTGACCTTGTGTGCTACATCGAGTTCATGCGGGAGGAGGAGCAGTGCCTCGTCGAGCATGCAAAGAGCCGTACTGGAGCCGTGGCCGCAGCACACGCCGACGCAGAGGCGAGGAATCAGGAGATCTACGAGCAGTCTGGACGCTTCGACAGGGATTGTCTGGAGCGGTAGTGGGCGTTCGAGCTGGCGAGCGTCGCTGAACGTGCAACAGCGGCAGGCACCGTATTGCATTTCTCCAGCTCGTCGGTAGGCTCCTCCTCCTCTGCCTCTTACTAAGCGCGCTCGGCAGAGGAGAGGCTATCATAAGTAGCACAAAGCCCCTCCGTGGTAGTAGTAGTATTTAGAGGCTATTTTGTTCACTTCATCTGACTATAGATGTGTGATCGAACTGTACAACGTACTTAAAATTAGCAAGTATATATAGTTGAACTAGCTATTTCAGTATATGGTTGGCAACAATTGGGGAAAAGTTTGGTCAGTTCAGCTGTCGAGTGGAACTGTTTGTATAAATTAAGAACGACTGCTTAATCTATGAATGAAATCTATGCTTAATAACTGAATTTTAGTTGCAAAAATTAGATAGTGTTAGTGATTTCTAGCTGCATATTTTGACAAATCGCAGTGTTACAAGGATTGAAAAATGGCAACGTTACTAGATCAGCAAATGCAAATCTTTCTAGTTTGACAAATGGCAACATACCCAATATGATAGATGCAAATCTTACCAAATTGTTTGTACGTGGTTGCACACGGGTCATCCAAAACAACCATTTGCGTTAAAGGGATGCACAAATCCTGTGCTACCGATTTTCCCTCGACTTAAGGGGGGAGACCATAGCTCTCACTTTGCATACGAGTGTTCTATCTAAAACGTTTGCAATTAAGAGCTGCACAAATCCTAGGGAAGCTGTCGGTTTGCATACGGGTGTTCTAACTAAAACGTTTGCGATGAGTGTTTTATATTTAAAAACCAAATTAAACTACGGCTTGGGAGCCATTAATGGAGAGGATGCGAGCAAGGCGGGCGACCATGGAAGTCAAAGGGCTCGCTTCCCGGTGAGCCTGCACGACGTACAGCTCGCACGCTTCCCGTTGAGCCTCCGCATTGGAGTACTGCTCACACGCCTTCCGTTTAGTCAAGCACTCAAGCACCTGTCCGCATGGCACCTCCTAGCCATTAAAAGAGTGAGTCGTGGTGTCATGTGTATGGTTAACAGAACACACACAATTTAAATTATACAAAACGTTTGAGATGTTACAGTGGCAGCTATTTGTTTCGAAATGCCATTGTTGGCTGTTATTCGAGTGCGCCTTCTTTCAAAATGGACACGAAAAATACCACAACATGCCGAGTGCCATTCCGTTATAGCATGCCAAGTCTCATGAATTCCAGACGAGTTTTGGATTTACTAGAATTTAAAAACAAAGTATCTTAACGTTTTGCAGGCAAACAAAAGTGCCCTGGTGTTTGAAATTCATTCCCATTTCTTGCATGGGACCTAAGCATGCCCCGAAGGACACATACTTGATTTTTCAACCAATTTATATGCACTGGAGCTTGTGCATGTAGTTCAAATTTGAATTATGCACATGAAATGCCTAGAACACCCAGTTAATATATAAAAATGTCCAAATGAACACCGAAAAATTCCAAGAGTAAACACAACACTCCTGTTGTTCTATGTTGACACTCGAATTTTTTGAAAGCAATAAGAGGCAACAAATATCGTTTCGTCCCCAAAGGTGGCACGTTCCCTACCGAAACCATCACGCTTGTTGTGAGAAGTTTATTTCCAAACCTGCCCCAAATGGGAAAAAATTGTTTCCACAGCATGTTGATGATGCTCCATGATAGCATGCCAAGCTTCATGAATTTCGGACGAGTTTTGGATTTACAAGAATTTAAAAGCCATGTATCTCAATGTTTGCGACAGAGTGGTGGTGGCAGGGTGTTTGAAATTCATTCCGATTTCTTGCATGGGACCTAAGCATGCAACCAAGGACACATATTTGATTTTTCAACCAGTTTATATGCACTCGAGAATGTGCATGTAGTTCAAATTTGAATTATGCACATAAAATGGTTAGGAAACCCAGTTAATGTATAAAAATGTCCAAACGAACCCCGAAAAATTCCAAAATTGAACACAACACTCCTGTTGTTCTATGTTGACACTCGGAGATTTTGAAAGCAATAAGAGCCAACAGATATCGTTTCATCCCGAAAGGTGGCACGTTCCCTACCGAAACCATCACGCTTGTTGTGAGAAGCTAAGGTTAGTGAGAAACTTATACCCTAACCTTCCCCAAATGGGACAAAAAAATTACCACGTCATGTTGATACCGCTCCATGATAGCATGCCAAGTTTCATGAATTTCAGACGAGTATTGGATTTACTAGAATTTAAAAACCATGTATCTCAATGTTTGCGGCCGAGTGGCGGTGGCAGGGTACACATATTTGATTTTTCAACCAGTTTATATGCACTGGAGAATGTGCATGTAGTTCAAATTTGAATTATGCGCATAAAATGCCTGGAAAACCCAGTTAATATATAAAAATGTCCAAACGAACCCCAAAAAATTCCAAAATTGAATACAACACTCCTATTATTCTATGTTGACAGTCGAAAGATTTTGAAAGCAATAAGAGGCAACGGATATCCTTTCATCCCCAAATGTGGCACGTTTCCTACAGAAACTATCACGCTTGTTGTGACAAGCTAAGGTTTGTGAGAAGCTTATACCCAAACATGCCCCAAATGGGACAACATTTTTACCACAGCATGTTGATGCCGCTTCATGATAGCATGCCAAGTTTCATGAATTTCAGACGTGTTTTGGATTTACTAGAATTTGAAAACCAGTATCTCAATGTTTGCGGCCGAGTGACGATGCCAGGGTGTTTGAAATTCATTCTCATTTCTTGAATGGGACGTAAGCAAGCAACCAAGGACACATATTTGATTTTTCAACCAGTTTATATGCATTGGAGAATGTGCATGTAGTTCAAATTTGAATTATGCACCCGCAATGCCTACAAAACCAAGTTAATATATAAAAACATCCAAACGAACCCTGAATAATTCCAATTTTTTTGAGGACACACCTATAGTTGCATGTTCACTGCAGATAAAAGTTCTAACAATTCAAACACCATCCTTTGTAGCTGTGACCACATTACGTAATTCAAATCAAGACGGTAAATCAAGTAGATCGCATACAGTTTATTATCACCAACCGTGTGAGATGCAACACAAAATATCTTGGAGCACCGTCAGTGTATAGTATGCCTATGGATTACGCGAGAAGGTGCGTTGGCTACAGTTCATAGCCGGCGTGTCAAGCACACTAGCTCACTCCCCAAATATCATTTCACTATTTATTCGTCACCAGTGAAAGATGGGGACGTGGACCCACGTCGTGAGGGCAACTTCGGAGGACCACTCCGGTGAGAGCGCGGCCGCAGCCGCCACGCGCGTGATAACAAGCTTCGTGAGGGCGACCGCAGTCTGCGTCCGGGCGGCCAAGGCAGCCCAAACGGCCGATGTTGCTTCATAGGCGGCGGCAGCAGCATCTGCCTTGGGGATAGCCACTGGCGAGAACGGCACAGTAGCTCTCCGTTCCGGAGCGGCGGCCTTAGCCCTGATGGAGGCCGCCCACTACCATGTCGAGGCTGTCGATGTCCAGCTCATGGCGGTCACCGCACAAATCGAACGAAGCTTCTCCGACAATGGTCAGCAACCCACAGCCGATGAGCTGGCAATCGCCGAGAGAGGTCGAGCAGCCGTCCGTCCCTGCGCGGCATACCTTGCCACGATGGAGCCCGCCAGAGGCCAGATCGCGGCCGCCCACGCCCAGCTCATGGCGGTCTATGCCAAAGATATGGCGGACACGGATGGCGAGATGCTTACCGAGTATGGTGCAATTGATGTCATGGAGCCCCTATCCCAGGAGACCGCCGGGCACGAGCTGGACATGGAGGCGGCGACGGAGATCGACGAGCACCAGCCGTAGTAGTACTCTTTGTTTTCTTTAATTAAGAGTGCCGGTCTTTAATTTGTTAGAGTAATGTTTAGGTCATCTAGCTCTGTTCAATTGCTGAACTTGCTCGATTAAGAAGTTAGTCTCCTTTGTGTACCCAAATTATGCAATGACGTGGATGACCACTGTAACCAGGGAAATTCGAACCAAAATTATTGACGTTGAAACTCAACACACACGTGTTAAGCTATCTGAATCA
>LR738713.1:273089593-273121518 GCA_902687465.1 Secale cereale | reverse complement strand
GCTCATGGCGGTCTATGCCAAAGATATGGCGGACACGGATGGCGAGATGCTTACCGAGTATGGTGCAATTGATGTCATGGAGCCCCTATCCCAGGAGACCGCCGGGCACGAGCTGGACATGGAGGCGGCGACGGAGATCGACGAGCACCAGCCGTAGTAGTACTCTTTGTTTTCTTTAATTAAGAGTGCCGATCTTTAATTTGTTAGAGTAATGTTTAGGTCATCTAGCTCTGTTCAATTGCTGAACTTGCTCGATTAAGAAGTTAGTCTCCTTTGTGTACCCAAATTATGCAATGACGTGGATGACCACTGTAACCAGGGAAATTCGAACCAAAATTATTGACGTTGAAACTCAACACACACGTGTTAAGCTATCTGAATCATTTGTGATGTTCACATATCATACACAGTTGTGAATAAGGGACCATGTGTGATGACACTTTGCGCGCTAGTTTTTTCGCTGAAGCGATTCCAAATTTTCGGCTTCCGCGGAAATATCTACCTTCCGCCCCTCCCCCTTACCAAAAGCCACATTTCCCCTCTTTCCGCCTTCCTTTCCAAGTTGAAACCTTCACTCCTTGCTTGCAGTGCCGCCTCCTCGCCGGCGACCCTCCTTCACGCTGATCGGCCTCGCCTATCCACGCAGATAATCCACACCTGACCCCCATCCTGATCCCCCTTCCACATCCCACATGCCCCGACCGCCGGCGCGAGCGCGACACCTTCCACCCAAATCACCGACCCCTCCACCCAATAAGCGCCGCCCTAAGCCATGGTGCACGCAGTATAGTCAGGATCTCAAGGAGCATTTGGTAATGGAGAAGAAAATCGTGACCGCACGAGCAGATGAGGTCGCGACGGTTTCCATTCATGCCGACCCCCAGATCTTGGAGGAGCAACTCGTCGTTGAGGCCACTGTTGATGCCTCGCGCGCCGATGCCGCGACGCGGTTGGCTGTTGTAAATGACAGTTCATGGCGTTTTCTCGAGGCCATCGTTTGCTAGCTACTGTCGTTCCTTAACAAATTCTAGTGAATTGTGCTATCTACTTTTACCATGCAACCTTCTGCTATAGTGTATATGTTTTATATGTCGTGCAATGTGGTGTTCAGTTAACTGCTTGGTTCAATTCTTCAAATGCGATGTTCAATTCTTCAGGGTGCAATATTTCCAAGTTGTTAAGCATGCTTGGTTTGGTGAACTGTCTAATCTTCTATTACGAGTATGTTATATTGTGCAATGTGGTGCTCAGTTAACATTTGGTTCATTTGTTGTGGTGTTTAGCTAACTGCTTGGTTCAATTCTGGAATGCGATATTCAATTGTTGTGGCTGCATTCTGTTATTGTATACCATGTGAGAAATAAATCAAATTTGGTTGTACTAAATACATCAGAAACAAATACAATTGCTATATTTCCAAGTTGTTAAGCATTCTTGGTTTGGCTAACCGTCTGATCTTCTATTAGGAGTATGTTATATTGTGCAATGTGGTGCCCAGTTAATGTTTGGTTCATTTGTTGTGGTGTTTAGCTAACCGCTTGGTGCAATTCCACATTGCGATGTCCAATTGTCGTGGGTAGAATTTTGTATTGTTGTGCATGTGAGGAATAAATCGAATTTGGCTGCACTTAATACATGAGAAATGTATACAATTGCTATATTTCCTAGTTCTTAATCATGCTTGGTTTGGATAAATGGATTTTCCATGTGGCTTGAATTAATCCGATGAATCTGCAATGTGCTTATTTTTCATCAACATATTTTACTGATAGCATGCGAACCATTACTTAACCTGATGACAAACTACCTTATATGTGTTGCAGTGAAACAATGGGAAGCACTAAGGTTTACAATCGAGGTTAGCACATGCATGGTCCGTTATCTAATAGCATATTATTGTGCAATTGCATGAACCATTCTAATATTTTGGTTTTAATAATTTGATCTTGCACATGTAGGTCCTCCTGTGAGAGGTTTTGACCCACTGTTCAACTCTTTTTGCATATGGGGAAATGAGTTGTCCATGAATATCAGTCAAGTCAATAAACTCAGAAAGATTGTTAGGATAAAGAAATTAGCAACAAAAAACAACAAGATCTTTGTCTGCACAATGAAGAAGACATCAGTTCACTACATGATGGTACTAAATATTATACCTTGCCTTTTTATTCCTTTGCCCCATTTCCATTATAGAGAAGATATTTATGCACATCCTTATTATCAGGCCTTTCCAAAGCAGTTCACTAATGATTACCTCTCAAACCACCTGTATGGTCAGGAGGCGAGGAAGGTATTCATACAACAACCATGGTTCAATATTTAAGTGTTCCTGAAGAGGACGAAGTATGGATGGTCAATCATCCACAGGCACTGGCCTAAAGTTACAAAGACCTTCAACATCAATGAAGACTCAATATTCGCCTTCTGCTTCAACAATTTTTTAGATGAGATACATTTTTCTATGTACCGTCTATGATGCTAATTTCAAAAGGTTATAGATGTTGCATGTGAAACTTGGTCCTGGTGTAGTTGTGTAATGGGGTAGCTGAGTGTTGAAGCAATATGATGTTGTACTCTGATGTATTTCAATTATGAAAGTGAAATGTATTGTGTGCTTAATATGAAATGTTAATTAGATTAGTAAATGGATTATGAATAATCGGATAATTAGCCTGCTAATTGGGTTTTTTCAGTTGCAAACGGTAATTGAGAAAACATGATGTGCGATCTATTCAATAACGCACACAGTTTCTAGGAATAAACCGTGTTAGATTAATGAACAACCACACACGGCATCCTCTTGAAAACTGTTTGCGTTAGGCCACCTGGCGCAAACGTTTACCACATAAAAACTATGTGTGATCGACAGCCTTTGCCACACAGTTTCTTCTACACACAGTGTGTGATGCATTCAATAATGCAAACGATAAAATTATTAATATCATGTGCAATGGCAACACTATCACAAACGATTTAACAGGACAAATTGTGTGTTATATACGTGTGAACGGAAACATTTTCCTTGGAGCGACCGTGTGGGATGTACATACAAACGGAAACGTTTTGATAGAGGCAAAGGTGTCCCGTCTTTCGATGAGATGGTGGCTATCGTTTTGGAGGAAGTTGACTTTGACGATCCGACTACGAACGTGCGAGGACGTCGCGCCTTAGCAATCGCTAAACCAACTCTGAGAGGTTATTGACCACGCCAGAGCACGATCAACCTGACCACGAAGGTCTGTTTCCTGCAGGCAAACAAAGAACAAGCAAGAAACTGAGATTGCAGTCTAGATATTGCGAATTCAAGAGGAAAGCTTTATTGATCAAGTGGGGTTCTGTGACGTCTTTGTCTGGTCACTGAACACAAACGAAGTATGCGAAGTTGCAGCTATGGTGAACTTTAATCTATACAAAACCCAAAGACTAAACGATGCCCTAAGGGCTGTATATATTGGGAAAGAGGGGGAATTTCGTGGGCCCTTGGAGAAGGGGTTCGAAACCAACCCTAACTCTATTTTCCCCACACATACGAACTCTAAAAACAGCCTATACTTGACTATTTTCGAAATTACATGGGCCTGGCCCAATAATAAGGTGACGTAGCACCAATAATAGACTCTGGACGAAATCTATGAAGTGGCATCTTGTATATTTCGTCCAAGGCTTCTCGCACTCATTATGGTGGCTTCAAAGTCCAGAAATCATCACTTGTAACTCTGTTCTTGCTCCCCTTGCGCATGCCATCATCTCCATGCTTGATCTTGCTCCAATGTTCATCCTTCTTGTCCAAGCTAGGCCCTTCATTTGTAAGCAAGGCAAATGTATCCAATTTAGGCAGCATCATATTCTCATGAACATTAGAATCATTACCAAGAAACGAAAGTACCTGGTAATTTAATTTGGGTGCACGAGCTCTAGTAATTGGTCCTGTATATCTATCAGTTGGGGCTGTGGGTGTAACTCTGTTAGTGATGTCCTCATCATCCTCCCCTTCTTGAATTGAAGTCGTCCTCGACGGAAGCTCATCTTCCTCACCCAAGTAAGGCTTCAAATCTGCAATTTTAAATGTGGGACTAACCCTAAAATCTGGAGGCTGCTCAAGTTTATATGCATTATAATTTATTTTCTCTAACACCTTAAAAGGACCGTCAACACGTGGCATTAGCTTTGACTTGCACAAATTAGGAAACCTATCCTTACGCAAGTGTAACCAAACAAGATCTCCAAGTGCAAAGACAACACGTTTTCTACCCTTATCTCCAACAAGTTTATATTTAGCATTCATGCGCTCAATATTTTCCTTAGTTAACTCATGCATTTTTAAGATCAATTCAGCATGTTGTTTAGCATCAAAATTAACCTTCTTCGAAGATGGAAGAGGCAACAAATCTGTAGGTGCACGAGGTAGGAAACCATATAGAATTTCAAAAGGGCACATCTTAGTAGTAGAATGCAATAAACGATTATAAGCATATTCAATATGAGGCAAGCATTCTTCCCACATTTTCTTGTTATTCTTCAAAACAGCCCTAAGCATAGTAGACAAAGTTCTATTGACTACTTCAGTTTGTCGATCAGTTTGGGGGTGACAAGTAGTACTAAAAAGCAGTTTAGTCCCCAACTTAGCCCATAAACATCTCCAAAAGTGGCTAAGAAATTTAGTATCACGATATGAAACAATAGTATTTGGCACACCATGCAAGCGAATAATCTCACGAAAGAACAAATCAGCAACATTAGCAACATCATCGCTTTTATGACATGGTATAAAGTGTGCCATTTTCGAGAACCTATCCACGACAACAAATATGCTATCCCTCCCCTTCTTTGTTCGAGGTAAACCCAAAACAAAGTCCATAGATATATCTTCCCAAGGAACACTAGGGATAGGAAAATGCATATATAAACCACGAGGATTGAGTCGTGACTTAGCTTTTTGACATGTAGTGCAGCGAGCAACAAAACACTCAACATCTCGTCTCATCTTTGGCCAAAAGAGTGTGTAGCAAGTACGTCCTCCGTCTTCTTCATGCCAAAGTGTCCCATTAATCCTCCTCCATGCGCCTCCTGCAACAACAAAAGATGAATAGAGCTAGCTGGAATGCATAGTTTGTTAGCACGAAACACAAATCCATCATTAACGACGAACTTGTTCAATGTTCTCCCTTCTTTACAATTCTACAATACATCTTCAAATTCAGCATCATGCACATATTGATCTTTGATGGTCTCCAAACCAAATAATTTTAAGTCAAGTTGTGAAAGCATAGTATAACGATGAGATAATGCATCAGCAATAAAATTTTCTTTTCCCTTCTTGTGTTTAATAACATAAGGGAAACTCTCTATGAATTCAATCCATTTAGCATGTCTACGGTTTAGGTTTGCTTGACTTTTAATGTGCTTCAAAGATTCATGATCATAATGTATAACAAATTCTTTGGGCCATAAATAATGTTGCCATGTTTCCAAAGTCTGAACAAGAGCATATAATTCCTTATCATAAGTAGAATAATTCAGACTAGGCCCACTCAATTTTTCAAAAAAGTATGCAATAGGTTTACCATCTTGTAATAAAACTCCTCGTAATCCAATTCCACTAGCATCACAATCAAGCTCAAAAGTCTTATTGAAATCAGGAAGTTGGAGTAAAGGAGCATGTGTCAACTTATCTTTCAATACCGTGAATGCTTCTTCCTGTGCAGTACCCCAAACAAAAGGCACATCCTTCTTTGTAAGCTCATTGAGAGGTGCATCAATGGTGCTGAAATCTCTCACAAAACGCCTATAGAATCCAGCGACGCCAAGGAAGCTCCTCACGTGTGTGACCGTTTTGGGCTGCGGCCAACTCTCAATAGCTTCAATCTTGGCTTTATCAACCTCAATTCCCTGTGGAGTAACAACATAGCCAAGAAAAGGAACTCGGTCAGTGCAAACGCTGCACTTTCCAAGGTTACCAAACAAACTTGCATCACGTAGAGCAATAAAAACAACACATTAATGTTCCAAATGTTCCTCCAAAGAGCTGCTATAAATCAATATATCATCAAAGTAAACTACCACAAATCTTCCAATGAAAGCACGTAAAACTTCATTCATTAATCTCATGAAAGTACTAGGTGCATTAGTTAACCCAAAAGGCACGACTAACCACTCATATAATTCAAACTTAGTTTTAAATGCTGTTTTCCGTTCATCTCCCAATTTCATACGAATTTGATGGTATCCACTACGCAAATCAACTTTGGAGAATATTGTAGAGCCACTCAATTCATCAAGCATATCATCTAGCCTAGGAATAGGATGACGATAACGAATAGTAATATTATTAATGCCTCTACAATCAACACACATATGCGATGTACCATCACTTTTTGGCACTAAAATAATACGAACAACACAAGGACTAAGGGATTCACATATATAACCTTTGTCGACTAACTCATGTACTTGACGCATAATCTCCTTTGTCTTCTCTAGATTGGTACGGTATGGTGCGCGGTTGGGAAGCGATGCACGGAGAATTAGGTCAATCTGATGCTCAATCCCTCGAGTAGGTCGTAATCCCAGTGGCACGTCTTGTGGAAGGACGTCCGCGAACTCCTGCAATATGTTAGTGCAGGAGGCAAAGAGGAAGGCACGTCCTCGAATAAAAATAATGCCTCTTTGCACACAAAAGCATAGCAAACAGATTTGCTGAAATCTAGATCATCAATATTAGATTTGGTGGCAAGTAAACATCCACTTTTTAATTTAATTTTAGATGCAACATGAGATGATGGTGTGTTATTAGGCTTTATTTGTTGCTCAAACTCTTTTGCCACAATCTAATTTTCACTCATATTTTGCTCCTCTTTCACTTTATTAGCTCTATTAATATCATCTTTCATAGTGGAATCAGGAGACATAGGAAGCAAAGTAATACGTTTATCCTTATGAACAAGAGTATACTGATTGTTTCTACAAAGGTTTACAGAATTCTTATCAAATTAACATGGTCTACCAAGTAATAAGGAACATGCTTGCATGGGTACCACATCACAATCAACATAATCAGCATATGTGGAGATACTAAAATGCACACGAACAGTACGTGTTACCTTAACCTTGCCGCTGTTGTTGAAACATTGGATATAGTAAGGATGTGGATGTGGTCTTGAGGTGAGAGATAGATTCTCCACCATCTCCATGCTAGCCAAGTTGTTGCAGCACCCTCCATTTATGATGACGCGAACAGGACGTTCCTTCACAACTCCCTTTGTATGGAACAAATTATGCCTCTGATTTTGCTCCGCTTGTGTGACATGCACACTCAAAACATGTTGAGAAACTAAACATCATACATGTCACCGTCTTTAGGAGCCATGTATTGCGTCTCATTTTCAGAATCATCTCCACCGTGTTCTTCACGTGTAATAAGAGCCAATATCTCCTCATCATAGTCACTAGCGGACTCATAACCACCATCCTCAGTAGCAATCATGACACGCTGAGCTGGGCATTTGCTCGCATAGTGACCACGACCAGTGCAACGACGACATATAATATCATGTGTTGGCCCTGTGGATGCCATGGATGATGAAGAGCTCTACGCAGGACCGGAAGGTGTACTCCTGGTTGATGGTGGTGGTTCCTGTTTGCTTTTATCACGACTAGAAGTGACGACTGAAGTAGGCGGTGGTGCAGCCGGACGTGTTGAAGTAGATGATGCACGCGGTGTCCATGATGAAGGTCGACCTACAGAAAAATTAGTTCGCGCCAAGGCGTGTCGATCCTGCACTGCACGTTCAGCTTTGCAAGCAAGATGGAATAAACGAGTGATATTATTATACTCCTTATACTCTGGAATTTTCTGAATCTCTCTATTTCAGCCACCCATAAAACGTGCAAGCATAACCTCATTATCCTCAACAATATGACATCTAATCAGGCCAGCTTGAAATTCCTGATAATATTCCTCTATATTTTTTCCTTGTCTTAAACGTTGCAATTTCTGAAGTGATTCACATTGATAATATGGTGGAACCAAACGAGTACGCATAGAAGTTTTCAAAGCAGCCCAAGTAGTTGTAATATTATTTGGATATAATCTAAAATATTCAGACCACCACACACAAGCAAAACTAGTGAAAGCACAAAGAGCAGCAACAACACGTCTCTCCTCTGGATATTCTAAACATGTAAAACGTTGTTCGGTTCCTAACTCCCAAGTAAGATATATATCAGGAAGATATCTACCCTCAAATGGTGGAATATTCAATTTTAGTTTAGGTAGATGGTCATGATCGCGTACCTGAGGGTGGGGTGCATCCCTACAATTGCGATTATTTGCATGTGGATGACCTGCTGGTTGTGGTGCTGGTGGTTGCACGTAGTTCTGATTTTGATCAACTTCATCCTCGTAATCTCCCGCGTAATCATCCTCCTCCTCAGCAGCAGCAGGAGCCACAGAAGTATCAACAACAGAGCGACACAGCTCGCTTTGCAGAGGGCTATTTCGCGACGTGAAGGTGGTTGTTGTTGTTGTTGCAATGTTGCAGCAGGTGGAGGCAGACGCGCAAGCACTTCAGCGAATTTGGCATCTAACTTGGTGTCAATTGATTTCTCAATGCCATCCATCCTCGCTAGTGCGTCGCCAAAACTGGTCATCACATCTTCTACCTGTTGACCCATCATTTGCTGAAATATATCATGCAACTCCTTGTTCGTCATGTTCTCCCAGTCAGTCTCGTCGACTTGTGATCCTGGCATGGTTAGCAACAATAGAAACACACAAAAATGATCCTACAGACTACTAAAAAATGGTGGTGGTGGGGCGTCACAAATCCGTCAAGCAAATCTGAAATTCTTACCAGTTCTTACCCAGCAGCAGGTGGTGATCGACAACCGCGGTAGTCAAAACTCTCAAAGCTTGGATAAAGCTATTACCAGGGAGAGTCAGACGCACGACGTAGATGTATGTGGAGCTGGGAAGGCTTATAATATAGTAGCAAAAAGGGTCAGCAATAATCAATTCAGAGATGCAAGGTTGAATAAACGCTCAACGACGGTACTATGCTGGTCCTAGGCTAGACCATACTAGAGACGTGAGCCTAGAACACTAACAAAATCACGGCGCTGCACCTAAACAAGGGAGGAGCACACTCTGATTTTTTTCTACCTTTTTTCCTCTTTTTTTTGCTCCGCAATTGTTTTTTTCGTAAAAGTCTACAAATGGTTTAAAAATTGCCTAGCCAGAATTTTCCAGACTAGAACTATTTTTCTTCTGCGGGTGTCTCGGAAGTTGGGATGTCCGACTTGGCCACGACACGTAATATCGCGTGATCCTGAACTCGAAAAGAAAGGATCAAATACTGGACTCGGACTAGGACTGATGGCAGAGATGAATTTGGTGGAACTCGGTCTCGTGGCGGAGATGAATCTGGTGGAACTCGGGCTGGTGGCAGATGTATATTGGAGGTGGACTCGGATTGGTGTGATGGCGGCGGATCTGTGGTAGCGTATATGGACTCGGATTGGCAACGGATATGTGGTCGTGGTATATGGCGATGGCGATGAAGATGGTGCGGCGGCGGCGTGACAACCTGTGACCAGAACTCGAAACTCTAAGCTAACTAGACGCTAAGACCAGCAACTCGACACGATGATGCAACCGCAAATTCAACAAAGCAAACACGGAAAATATTATGCAATGGCTCAAACTGGTTCGGATATGATGAACTAACCCTAATTTTTTTTGGCTTTTTTGTGGACTATAGGTATGAAGAACAGACTCAATCTAAACTACGAAAAACTGTAAAATCTCACTGAGCAACCTGGAAATTTGATACCACTTAATAGAGGCAAATGTGTCCCGTCCTTCGATGATATGGTGGCTATCGTTTTGGAGGAAGTCGACTTTGACAATCCGACTACGAACGTGTGATGACGTCGCGCCTTAGCAATCGCTAAACCAACTCCGAGAGGTTATTGACCATGCTGGAGCACAATCAACCTGACCACGAAGGTCTGTTTCCTGTAGGCAAACGAAAAACAAGCAAGAAACTGAGATTGCAATTTGGATATTGCGAATTCAAGAGGAAAGCTTTATTGATCAAGTGGGGTTCTGGGACGTCTTTGTCTGGTCATTGAACACAACCACGTGAAGTTGCAGCTATGGCGAACTTTAATCTAAACAAAACCCAAAGACTAAACGATGCCCTAAGGGATGTATATATGGGGAAAGAGAGGGGGAATTTCGTGGCCCCTTGGAGAAGGGGTCCGAAACCAACCCTAACTCTATTTTCCCCACACATACGGACTCTAAAAATAGCCTATACTTGATTATTTCGAAATTACATGGGTATGGCCCTATAATAAGGTGACGCAGCACCAATAATAGCCTCGGGACGAAATCTATGAGGTGGCATCTTGTATATTTCGTCCAAGGCTTCTCGCTCTCATTATGGTGGCTTTGAAGTCCTGAAATCATCACTTGTAACTCCGTTCTTGCTCCCCTTGTGCATGCCATCATCTCCATGCTTGATCTTGCTCCAATGTTCCTCCTTCTTGTCCAAGCTAGGCCGTTCATTTGTAAGAAATACAAATGTATCCAATTTAGGCAGCATCATATTCTCATGAACATTAGAATCATTACCAAGAAACGGAAGTACCTGGTAATTTAATTGGCGTGCGCGAGCTCTAGTAATTGGTCCTGTATATGTATCTGTTGGGGCTGTGGGTGTAACTCTGTTAGTGACGTCCTCATCAAGTTTAGCGGGGACTGACTGTGTGGGATGTACTTGCGACCGGAAACAATTTCGCCTTATAATTGTAGTTTTTAGCTCTACTGTACGTATTTCCGTATTTGAGCACTCGTCGGCCGCACACGACCTCATTTTACTGAGTGTGTTTGCCAGGAGGGCATATCCCTGACTATTTCTGGGTCGTGTGGGAAGGACCCCCTATTGCCCACACTAACTTGGCGTTGGTTCCGAAGGCCATCGCGAAAAGGGTTAAAAATCGTTTGTTTAGCAGCTCACTATACTAGTGGTAAGAGGCATTTTTTATTTCCAATAAGCTCGAGACGTCTATCTGTACAATTCGGACTGCCGAGGCATCTATTACAAGTAAAAGAAAAGGGAAATGTCTTAATAGATGAAAGGTTTACGCAGGGCCTTGATGCATGGGTTGAAGCCTCTACTGTGCCATGTTGCACATCTGCCCCTTTTCTTTTACTCAGGACAAAAAAGGGATCGGTTGGAGGGCCCTTGAATAGGAGTCTTGAGAAGTAGCCATTGGAGCTTGATGCTGAACGGGTCCGAGATGGCGCACGTTGCCGTCCGAAGACATACTGGAATATAGTTTGGTTGATCCAAACACATGGTGTTTAGGTTTATCCTTAGGCCCCCATGGCAACCCATGGTATCTTGAGCACAAAATTGTGTTGGCGAGGCACATGGTGTGTGACTATGGTAGGTATGCCATTGGGAGCGTATCCCTATTTGCGACCAACGCAGGGAGGCTTCCAGATTGGGAATAGGGCTCAGGCCCGTTTACCTGCTTCTCGGGCCTTGACGGCAGGTTGGTATCTTGTCCCTTCAACGCCGGTGTAGTCTTCGGCTGCGAGGGCGACGGTGTGTTCCTTGGTCCGGAGAGAGCGTTCGGTATTGCCGTTGATCGTGATGACGCCCTTGGGTCTGAGAATTTTTAATTTTAGGTATGCGTAATGCGGGACAATGTTGAAACGGGCGAGCACCATTCGACCAAGGAGGGCGCGATAGCCGCTGCAAAAGGGGACTATGTCGAAGATCAAGTCTTCCCTGCGGAAGTTGTCCGGCGAGACGAACACTACTTCCAGGGTTATGGTGCCCGAGCAGCGGGCCTCTACCCCTGGGATGACTCTCTTGAAGGTAGTGTTACTAGGTTTGATCCTTGATGGATCGATTCCCATTTTCCTCATTGTATATGCATAGATCATATTGAGGCTACTGCCTCCGTCCATAAGGACTCTAGTGAGGTGGTACCCATCAATAATGGGGTCGAAAACCAGGGCCGCCGATCCTCCATGACGGATACTGGTTGGGTGATCCCTACGGTCGAAGGTGATCATGCATGCCGGGCATGGGTTTAATTTAGGGGCAACAAGCTCAACGGCGTAGACATCCCGTAGTGCGCGTTTTCTCTCCATCTTTGCTATATGGGTGGCAAAGATCATGTTCACCGTCTTGACCTCAGGAGGGAACGTATTCTGGCCTCCATTATTTTGCCTGCGAGGCTCCTCGTCATCGTCTTTGCGGGGGCTTTTGCCTGAGTCCTCGGTCGTGAGCTTGCCGGCTTATTTTAACACCCAACAGTTACGGTTGGTGTGGTTGGTACGCTTCTTAGAAGTACCGTGGATCTGGCAGGGCCTGTCCAAGATTGTGTCCAGCTTGGTTGGTCCGTCTTGGTTGTCTTTACAGGGATATTTCCGCGGTCCTGACTTGGGGTTGCGGAATCCAGCATTTACGGCCATGTCTTCAGCTTCACCGCCGTTATGACGACACTTATTCCCGTTACGTCGTGGCTTCCCGTTTCCATTCTGGATTTTCGAGGAGTCGGGGTCTTCTGGGTTGGTGCCTCTACGAGCCAACCAACTATCTTCTCCCACAAAAAAGTGTGTCATCAGAGATGTGAGTGCGGACATAGTCCTTCATTTGTCCGGGCTGAGCTGACGTGCTAGCATTCGTCCCGTATACTATGTTTGCAAGCGGCAATGGCTTCAGCGTCCGGACAGTCAATGATATGGTTTTTCTTTGTCAAAAACCGATTCTAGAATTGTCGGACTAATTCTCCGGGTTATTGGACCACATGACTTAGGTCGTCGGCGTCCGAGGCCGGACATAAGTGCCTTATAAACTGGCTCGAAAGGCATCTTCAAGCTCCTCCCAACATCCTATTGAGTTTTCGGGGAGGCTATTGAGCCGATGCATGGCTGGTCCTTTGACCTTTAATGGCAAATATTGGCGTGTAGGTCATCCCCTTGTTCCATATGTACGTGGAGGAGGAAGTCCTCAATCAACACAGACGGATCTATAGTTCCGTCGTATTGTTCGATATTAATGGGTTTAAACCCATCAGGGAATTGATGTTGCATCACCTCGTCTGTGAAGCACATTGGATGAGCATTTCCCCTGACTCGGGCCACGTCGCGCCAAAGGTCGTCTTCCATTCGAGCCCATGCTGTTCCCGAGCTCTGCCGTTTCGGTCGAGCCATGCTTGATGTATGTCCCTTCCATCGGAAGGATACTCCCTAGATCCGTAAATGGATCTTGTGTGACCTGGTCTAGCATCCAGGTCATGTTGTAAGTTGTATTCATATTCTAGGCTAACCAGATCCTTACCTCTTCTGCGAGGAGGACTGGCGAGTGTTTGGCTTGTTCAGCCGACCTGTCTCGTCCTCGAGGGGGGCGGTCTGGCTGATTGGCCTGGGTGTATCTTGGAAGTGCAGGCTCAAAAGCCTCGTCATAAAACCATGACAGCGGCTTCCGCTTAGGGTAGATTTTTGTCTGCCGCCCGTAGCCATACCCTTCTTGTGTGGCTAGGACATTGGTCCACCTATCATTGAGGGTGTCATGTTCAGCTTTTATCTTCTGCTGCTTTTTCTTCAGGCTTCGAGTGGTGGTAATAAGCTGCCTTTTAAACCGCTCTTGGTCCAATGGATCCTCGGGAATGATGAAGTCCTTGGCTCTGAGCCTGGCCTCCTCTTAGGAGAGAGGGAGGTAATTGCTATCTTCAGAATCATGGAGGTCATCGGGCATAAATTGATCCCTCAGCTACTCCGAGCCTCTGGTTGTTGGTTGGTGCCGGCATGGTCGCCGAGGTCGTCCTTATTGTTCGCTGTGTGGTTTCTCCAGTACCCCTGTCACTTTCCTTGTATCGATGTCCCTTGGATCATCGGCTATCTCCAGCGTTTGGATGGTACTTCGCCAGGTTTGCCGCTGTTTCTCCTGGGGTGCCATCGCCGTTATCGGTACCGTCGCCCTTGTTCTTGGGGGTGCCCGCCATATAAACATCATATGTTGAGGTGGCTGTCCAATGGGCGGTGATGGGAGGGATCATGTTTCCGATGTCTTCATCCATATCTTCGGCCTATTCCAAGGCATAGTCCAACATGTTGGTTAAGTCTTTGACAATGGCTACCAGGGGATGGTAGGTGGGTCGTAAAATTCCCTGTATATTGCCTCAAGGCCCAATCGAGCACGGGCCGAGGACATGGCATCCGAGATAGTCATCATATGGATCCGATCAAGCGCCTCATTTAACATGGCAAGGCTGACCGGACTATCATGAGAGGTTCCTTCGGAGCTGACCTTCGTTGTGATGGTGGGCGAGGGGCTGGTCCTGCCAAGGCATGCTCCTCATCCTTGTGTACCGAATCCGCATCGTGGTCTAGGATTGGTTTTGAGAGAGATAAGGCGAGTTCGTCCGAGGAAGACCGTAGTCGGCAGACGCCGCTCCCGTGTTAGGGCACCGAACAGAATCTGTAGCAAGGAGAGGGAGCTCAACCATGGGTGATTCCTGGTCTTCGGGAGCCGCTCTAGTATTGGGGCTCGTCGTCGGATCCGTGGTGAAAGGAGCGGGTTTGGTTAGAGATGACCCCTGGTCTTCAGATGCACAGTTGCGTCCGAGCTCGAAGCCGGGCGCGAGGTAGGGGCTGATGTAGTGATCAGATTGGGGAGGAACTCCAGAGTTAAGGCTCCGGAGTCCACCGGCATCGGCCACGTACTCAAGGTTACTGAACTTGATCTCGTACTCAGGGGCGAAACTGTCTTCTCGGCCGAGATGACCGGTCAGGTCGGCGTGCAGAACAATGTTTCCGAACGCAAAAAGCTAACTGGGGACGAAGATGTCCCATGTGTTGATGCCATCTCCGATGATCAGGCGAGCCATAGATACATTGGCGATCCAACAACGGAACTCTCAATGAAAGCACCAATGTCAGTGTCAAAACCGGCGGATCTCTGGTAGGGGGTCCGTAGCTGTGGATTTTGGATCAATGGGGAACATGAGACGAGGGACGCGATGTTTACCCAGGTCCGTGCCCTCTCTAAGAGGTAAAACCTACGTCCCGCTTGATTATATTGAAGTGTATAGGATGGTTACATAGTTGATCTACCTCGAGATCATATGAACTAACCCTAGGATAGTAGAGAAATGGTTGTTGTTCTAGCCCCTACAGACCTAAGCCCTCTTGTTTATATAGGCACCATGGGAACTAGGGTTACACATGGTCGGTTACAACAAAGGAAATAACACGCCGAATCTTCCATCTTGACTTGGAGGACACACCAAGCCTCCGAGAGTTTCCTGTCCGACCACAAGGTCATCTGATAGTTTGGCCCCACAGTAGTCACCCGGCGGCCCACCTTTCCGGAACGAGAATTAGGCCGACGACCCGAGGACCCCTTAGTCCAGGACTCACTCACCCTTTGTCCAATAAATCCACGTATGTTCACCATATTTTATGTTAGATACTTTGTGAAACACTATCGATGTTATCATATAGTCCTTTTAGGCATATTTGCTTTTGAATCTATAAATACTCGTAGCCCGCATCAGATCTAGGGTTAGACTAGATGAGGAAAAACTAGAAAGCCAAGTTCCTCCTTCCTCCCCTTGTGAGGATGAATGTATCCAATGCATCCTTCATTGGTTGACCAAGACCCCATTTGCATGGGGATGACAAAGACCTCCATCTAGGTATGATCCGTGCTTTGTCTACTTCTTGTCCTTTCGGGTTTGTTGTGGGTCGATGGATCGGCCGAGTAGGAAACAATCGTAGGAGTGTTTGTTGACTTGGTTCCTATCCAAAAAAGGATTGCACACTTAGTGTTTGTTGTTTGATTTTTGCGCTTCACCGAGTAGGCTACGCTAGTTATCAACGGTTGTTGTTGACAATGGAGGAAGAGTGGATAGCAATTGTAGTGGGGGGGAAGAGGATAGGGAGTGTGTAAATGGAGAGAGAGATGAAGTGGGAGGCGACGGGTTTTAGAGAGATAGAGAGAGGGGGTCGGTATCTGATATATAGAGCAATCGTCGCGGGAAATAGGGGGTCACGGAGAAGCTCTAGGTTATGTGAGTAGTATGTACGGATGAATTAGTGGGCTAGTTACATTCACACACAATGGCCTAAATTTTTGACCATAGGCAAGGCAATGGCCCAATTCTGGTGTGAATCCAATATAGGTATAATTCACATGGTGATATGGAGTGCGGTCGATCTTTCATGACTGAAGCGGATCCCGCGAAGAAGTCGGACAACATAGAGGGAAAACGAGAGGAAGCACTCAAAATGACTTGATCCAATCACACATGTGCTAGATCCAAACACACAAAGAGATAACAAAGGTACAAATCCAACAAAGGGGGTACAAAAGGGGAACTAGTTCATCTCAATCCTAGGAGGAACGAGGTCTTGAATCCATGAAGGATCTTCCCACAAGGTGGTCTTGAATCCACTTGGGTGATCTTCTCCTAGGAGGCCTTGGTCTCCAAAGAAGTAGGGATAAGTGGATGAGCAAAGCTATGAGCTATCACAATGCTAACCTTAAAATGTTGGGGAAGGAGTATATATGGTATAGGAGGGCGTGGGGGCACATGGGCCTCAGCCCGAGTAGTTTTGCGCAGACATGCCTCAGACGTCCGGACGCTACCGGTCGTCCGCTGGCTCATGAGGGTCCAGACGCCCGGTAGAGAACAGACTTCTGGCAATTTGGCTCGGCCACAGGTCAGTCGGATTTCCAGAGGTGGTCGAATGTTTGGACCAGCAGTTGTTCAGTGGACATTGGATTTCTAATATTTTGTTCCTGTGATGGAGATTCCCGATGTCCTGATGATGTTGGTCGTCCGGTCGCTGGTGGGTGTCGGACGTCCAGGCACTGTAGCACTCAGTATCTGGTCCTTCTGGCCAGCTGATCTCCCAGGTGCTGGGTGTCCGGTGCAGGTCGGTCGTCCGGTGGATGAAGCTTTCAGGCAGCTCTTCCACTTGGTCCATGTACTTGGTGTCCTCGCCATCTTGTCCATTGGATGTAGTAGCTTCGAGAGAGTCTTCTTGGTACCTAAGCACACATAACATTACAGATTGAGGTAGTAACCATGTATCATGTGGGTCATATGGAAACTCACCAAGGAGAGATGTCACCTCGGTCTCAATAGCTCTCGCACATGCTCGTGTCATTGGTCCATTTGGATCTTGGATAGGTGTAGGTGGCTCCATGGGTTGACCATGGGATGCTTCACATCATCTCCCCCTAGAAAAGCTCCGACCTCAGATCGAAAACCTCATCACCATGGAAGGGAGATAGATCTTTCACGTTGAAGATGACGCTGACGTTGTACCTGTCGCGAGGGTGTCGATCTTGTGTGCATTGTTGTTGTTGCGAGCTAGCACCTTGAAGGGTCCATCAGCGCGTGGTAGTAGCTTGGATTTGCGCTCGTTAGGGGTGCGTTCCTTGCGAAGGTGTAACCACACAAGATCACCAATGATGAATATCATGGGTTGCTTGTTGATGTTGATCTTGCTCAGAAGTTGTTGTACTTGGCACTTGATTGTGTGCCTTGTATATTCATGCACCTTCTTGAGATAGCTCGCACATGCACTCACATCCATGTTGATGTACTCTTGTAGAGGTAGTGGTAGAATGTCCAATGTGGTCAAAGGATTGAATCCGTAGACGACCTCGAAGGGGGACTTGTCGGTAGTCGAAATGTCTTGCTCGACTATAGGTGTACTTGGCGATGGGTAGGCGCTCCTCCCACTCCTTGATGTTCTTCTTAATCAACACACGTAGGAGAGTAGATAACATCCGGTTCGTGACCTCCGTCTGGTTGTTTGGTTTGTGGATGTTATGCCGAAAAGAATAGGAGCTTGATTTCGAGCTTGGCACAAATCATCTTCCAAAAGTAGCTAAGGAACTTGACATCGCGGTCCGACACAATAGTCTTTGGCACTCCATGTAGACGCAAGATTTCCCTACAAAATAGATTGGCAACATGTGAAGCATCGTGGTGTAGGGTGGAACCCTAGGCGCCGTTTTTTCATCAATTGGAGGGGAAAACACCAAGAACAAGATTAACACAAAGGGGGAAACACAAGAGGAACACTCAAGAACAAGTCCAATCATACATTCACTAGACTCAAATCCACACAAGATCCATAAATTTACATAAACAACAAGAGGAACATGGATACCTGATAGAGTTCATGCCAAATCCAAGAGGAGATGAGGTCTTGATGATCTAGATAGATCCTTCCCGCAAGGGGGTCTTGTATCCCTAAGGATCTTCTCCAATGGAGGTCTTGATCTCCATGGGAGAGGTCTCTCTCTCTCTCAAGAGGGGGTACAAGGAGAAAAGCTCAACTAGATGTCATATACTTTGCTAAGTCCAAATGGAGGAGGGGTGATACGTCTCCAACGTATCTATAATTTTTAATTGTTCCATGCTATTATATTATCCTTCTAGGATGTCTTATGGGCTTTTATATATACCTTTATATGATTTTTGGGACTAACCTATTAACCCATAGCCCAGTGCCAAATTCTGTTTTTTTCTCCTGTTTTAGGGTTGTACATAAATGGAATATCAAACGGAGTCCAATTGACGTGCCAATTTTTGATAATTTTTTCTGGACCAAAAGGAGCCCTCGAAGTAAAAGAGTTGGGCCAGGAGAGCCACGGGCTGCCCACGAGGGTGGGGGCGCCCCCTGGGCAGGGGGGCGCGCCCTCCTATCTCGTGGACAGCCCAGAAGCCCCCTTGACGTGTGCCCTACGCCAAAAAATCCTATAAATACTGAAACCTTCAGAAATTAACCTAGATCGGGAGTTCCGCCGCCGAAAGCCTCTGTAGCCACCGAAAACCAATCTAGACCCCGTTCCGGCACCCTGTCGGAGGGGGGAACCCTTACCGGTGGCTATCTTCATCATCCCGGTGCTCTCCAAGACGAGGAGGGAGTAGTCCACCCTCGGGTTGGGGAGGCCCGTGCGCACGGGGTCTCCTGGGAGCTCCTACCTTCTTCTTGGCCAGTTCCTTCTCCGCTCCCAGGCTTCCCTCTTGGATGGTGTAGTTGTTCTCTTGAGCTTGGACTCATCCTCGATGAATGCGTAGTTCCGCTCACACCTTTGTATGCACACGAGAGATGGGTTAAGTAGTATACCATCCTCGAAGAGACTAAGAATACACGCATTAAGGATGGAACTCACCTTAGTATGATTGAAGTAGGAGTTGGGCGTGTCTCTTAGCAATGGAACTATTGACATGGTGATATCCATAGGATGCTCCGCATCATCCCCTCCTCCTAGGGAAAGATCCGACCTCGGATCGAAATCCAAATCACCATGGGAAAGAGACGTTGTCGCCGTGTATAAGTGGATGATCACCAAGTGTTCGTGATCTTGAAGTTCAAAATGGGCACTCTCCAATGTCACACCGTCTTGTAATTCCTTCAAAAAGAGAAAACAACAAGCACTTGGAAAAACAAATGTGGATAGCGTTAGTGCAAGACCAAGCATTCAAGAGGTGAATTACTCAACAAGTGTCGTCATCAAGCATAGCATAAGGTGTGCAAAGAAGTGTGGCATGGCGAGTAAGCATATAAGTTGAGCACAATCAAGGACATCATGGAAACTATCATGCACGTGGGAGGTAGAGATGCTAATATGTGTGACAAGAGAACAAGCATCTTCCTCAAGGTCATAGCAAACATGCACTAGGTGCTCAATGAAAGGTCTATGGTATGCATAAGAATTATTCACAACACCAAATAAAATGAAATGTCTAAACACATGGGTGAAGTGCAAGACAATCCAAGCATAACGTGCACAAGGTGTAGTGAATATAGTGTGGCACTCAACACAATAGAAAGAGCAGTTGGTCATCACGTGTGTGGAAAATAAGTCAAGCATGTGACAAGCAAATGGCATATGTGAAGTGAGGACATTGGTGAGACCGAACATGTGATATGTGAAAGGAGGCAGCAAGTTGGTTGCGATACAGAAGGCATATATATCACGAGGCATGGAAATGTGAAAATGGCAAGTCATAGCAACATCTCTAACATGTGTGTAGTCAAGTAGTCCAAGATGGCCAATAAGTCTCATGGTGCAAGCAACAAAGTAGTATGATCCGCAATATCCATGCTCAAGAAAGATGTCACCTTGAAGGCGTGTCCTTGGGTATCCTTCACAATGCCGAAGTGCAAGCAAATGCGGCGTAGAAGCGTCGTGGTCGAAGGTGGTTCTCTCTCAAGAGCTCGAGTTGTCAACTCACATGAAGTGGAGGTTGACATATAGTCGAAGCATCCTACACATGCACACAATAAGACAAAGAATGTATGTGCATGATAGATAAACACATGATCCATCATGATGGTTCTCTTCTCTTGCACATAACCATTAGAAGCAAAAGTGCATGAATAATATGATGCAAGAATGGCAATATTCATGGCACAAGGCATATGCTGCAAAGAAGGAAGAAAAGCATGGTTCACATGAAATATGTCAGAATCTCCAAATATATGTGAGAATGCTATGGGGGCAATCTCATTCGCAAGACGAAAAGCATTGTTGCACTCAATACATGGTAAATCATCTAGCATGAGAGATGCAACATATGGAGACATATGACAACATGGACTAGCAATAATGTGCAAAGCATGGGAATATGTGTCATCAATCGCATGAAATGAGCAAGTATGAGTCATTGGTGATGCAACAATCAAGGCAAGCGTATCAAATTTGTCATGCAAACTAGTAGCGCAAAGATGCAGCATACTAGGGGAGATCATGGCAATCATGTCATGTGCGCAAATAATAGACAAAGGCAATACACATGACATATCACGATCAACACAAGTAATGGGGAAAAAAGCATCAATATCATCATAGGAATGGGGTACAAAGCAAACATTGCAATAACAAGCAATATCTCCACCAAGCTTGCTAATACACATACAAGTACTAGAATCATGGATTATGTGTAATGTAAAGTATGGGTCACAAATGCATGGCAAAGACATCGTAATGAGCATATCATGCAAAGTGAACATGGCAAGATGGGCATATAGTATGTAATGGAGAACAACCCATAACCATGTGAGGGCCATGTAGAAGAATTGCGCGGAAGGAGCGGTGGGAAAGATAATCCACGGTGTCCCAAGTCATCGTTGCTCTCTAGAGCTCTTTTCATCAACTCGTGCGTTTGTGAAGTTGACGAGTATGCATGGGTACCTACACAAAAGAGACACAAGCCAAAGAAAGTGCGTGCGTTGTAAATGTACACATCATCCATCATGATGTGTATGTGCACATGTGGGTTAGCACAAGATAAGCATCGCTCAAAGAAATTTTTAGCATGGTATAAGAACATGTCATCCATCATGGAAGAGTAGTTATTATGTATAACACGATGGGGGCACAAATTGATCATACAAGTATAGGGCACATCAATAAAATTTTCATTAATGGGATGCATATGGTGCACACAATCATGGGAATCTTGCAATGGAGGGGATGGGTCACAATCTCCTAAAATGTATGAGGAAACTATGGGGGTATCCTCATGGGCAATAGTGTAAGCATAATACGGAGACGTGGAGAAACATCCAAAACAATGCATATCCGAAGCTATGTGGCCATGGCATGGCATATGAGATAGATGATGCAAAGGGAGCATATCCATATCATCACAAGAAAAACAAATGCCAATAACCATGGGTTTGTCATCTATGCCATATAAACAAATTGGATTGATTTTAATGGCACACGCCTAGTTACTACGATGAGATTGCAAATATGACATATAGTTGATCTCATGCATATCATATGACAAGTCAAGAGGATTATCAAACATGAGGTGACCTAAAGAATTATCTCAAGAGGTCCTATGTAACATGGCATCACAACTAATAGACTCCACATGACAATCATCAAACTCATCATAAATGTGTAAATCATCGCATGGGGAAATCATACTAGCATGAAGCATGGCAATAGGTGGATCAACATCATGCAAGCAATCAATGTCAAGAATGTCCACTAGTGGGACAAGAGCATCACCTTCACCTATGTTACCTTTCTCATTCCACTCATGTGGTGTAGGTGAGGTACCAAGGACCAATTCGAGGTCATCATCGGCATCTTGATGGAACCATGTGGGGGTGCATCATAGTCCACCATAGCCATCATATTATCCAAAGTAAGGATGTAGTCATCGAGGATCGGGGCGTCATCATATATTGGACCTAGCACCAAATGAGAAAATACAATAGAGGTAGATTTGAAGTTGTTAGAGATGAAAATGGCCTCACAAGACCTATCAACCATATCACTCTCTCTATGTGGTGGTGGCTCACTGACTCCCTCAGGGTAAGTGCACTCAATGTCACATATGGTGGAGTCACTCATCTCACTCAAGTGGTGGTGGTGGCTCTTCTCACATGGGAAATGGGGCAACTCATCGTATATGGGGCTAGTGCTGATCTCACTCTCACTCTCAATATGGTGCCATAAGTCTCACAACTCATCATCATACGCATCCTTAGTCGAAGGGAAAATCCCATGCTCAACCATCTCGTAGTCGTCATCGTGGATGAAGGCCGAAGATGGCACATCATCACTCTCATCCATGAACGAAGGGAAAATCCCATGCTCGATCATCTCTGTGGTACTATGCTCATGCTTGTCGTCTTGGAGCTTAGTCATCGCGAAGGATGCTTGGGGTCGAGTAGACTTGGCCTTCATGAGATCTTGTTGCGCCTTGAGAGCACCAATGTACATGTCGTCGAGGGACTCATAGTTGTTGGTGAAGATAGTCTTGGCGATGTAGTTTTTCAATCCCATGGATAAGTACAACTTCATCCAAACGGAGTCGTCCACGCCGGCTTGTCGCAAGGCTTTCTTCATGTTCTTGAAGTACCTGTCGAGGGACTTGGATCCTTGCATGGTGTTCTCCAAGTGGCTTGAAGATCTTTCGTGTAGGTGGAAGGCACAAATTCTCGCCTCGTCGCTTTCTTCATCTTGGACCAACTCATGGTGAAGCTCTTCGAAGGTGTGTCAAGCCACCATGTTGATGCGTAGTCGTCAAAGTTACTTGTGGCACACTACACTTGATCTTCGGAGGGGACTTGATGTCGCTTGAGGTAGCCGTCCATCTTGCGCTCCCATTCGAGGTACTCTTCGGGGTCATGAGTCCCAAAGAATGGAATCTCGTAGTCGGTGTCGAAGTAGTAGTAGCTCGTGGAAGTCGCGGACTTGAGCTCGTGGAGTAGGCGAAGATGCCGTACATCCGAAGGCGAAGATGCCTTGAAGTCACTTGGCGAAGATGCCAACGTAGTGAAAGAAGTCGTCTTGTCGAGGATGATGTCACGACTCTGTGTGGTCCGTGCGCACGGGAGTGTAGAAGGCTGTGTGCACGGGGTCCCTTGTGCATGGTGGTCAAAGGCCCGTATGCACGGGGTTGGCAGAGAACCCAACTCGTGTCTGGACGTTTGCTCTTCGTTCTTGTGGTACGCCCTTGATGAACTTGAGCGTCTTGGTCTTGTTAGTGTTGATTCTGGTTTGTACTTGCCGAAGATGGTAGCTCGGAAGCATGTGCACTTGAGTGTCTTCTCGAAGATGAGGGCGACTGCTTGCAGTTGTTGATGAGGGCCTTGAGCTCCTCCATGTGCTTGTCCATCTTGGCGTCGATGATGTTCGTCATGGCATCGAACTTGTCGCCGTGGTTGTAGACCGGAGATGATGTGCTTTGCCTATCCATCACAAGACTCGATCAAAGCTGAGTAGGAATTGAGATAAACAATACTAAGCTACCATTTCCCAAAGTTGAGGATTCGATGCGGAGCATCCCAAGGTCATCCCCACAAACCTACCTGTTGGGGAACGTAGTATTTCAAAAAAAATCCTACGATCATGCAAGATCTATCTACTAGAAGCATAGCAACAAGAGGGGAGAGTGTGTCTACGTACCCTCGTAGACCGGGAGCGGAAGCGTCTAGTGACGCGATTGATGTAGTCGAACTTTCTTCGCGATCCAACTGATCAAGCACCGAACGTACGGAGCCTCCGCGTTCAGCACATGTTCAGCTTGATGACGTCCCACAAGCTCTTGATCCAGTAGAACTTCACGGGATAGTTTAGTCAGCACGACGGCGTGGTGACGGAGATGATGAAGCTACCGGCGCACGGCTTTGCCTAAGCACTGCAACGATATGACCAAGGTGTGTTTCTGTGGAGGGGGCACCGCACACGGTTGGGAGAGATCAACTTGATCAACTTGTGTATCTAGAGGTGCCCCCCTGCCCCCATATATAAATGAGCAAGGGGGAGGCCGGTCGGCCCCTATGGCGCGCCCTAGGAGGGCCACTCCTACTTGGAATAGGATTCCAATCGTATTCCTAGTAGGAGTCCACCAAGAGAGAGAGAGAGGGGGAAGGAAGAAGAGGGAGAGGGAGAAGGAAATGGGCGCCCCCCTCCTTTCCTTGTCCAATTTGGAACAAGGGGCAGGGGTGCGCGGCCCAGCCCTGGCCGGCCCTCTCTCTCGCCACGGAGGCCCAACTGGCCCATTTGTTCCCCCGGGGGGTACCGATACCCCTCCGACACTCCGGTTTAATCCGAAACTTATTTGGAACACTTCTGGTGTCCGAATATAGTCGTCCAATACATCAATCTTTACGTCTCGGACATTCTGAGACTCCTCATCATGTCCGTGATCTCATCTGGGACTCCGAACTACCTTCGGTACATCAAAACTCATAAACTCGTAATACGGATCGTCATCAAACGTTAAGCGTGCGGACCCTATGGGTTCGAGAACTATGTAGACATGACCGAGACTCATCTCCGGTCAATAAAGAATAGCGGAACCTGGATGCTCATATTGGCTCCTACATATTCTACGAAGATCTTTTATCGGTCAAACCGCATAACAACATACATTGTTCCTTTTGTCATCGGTATGTTACTTGCCCGAGATTCGATCGTCGGTATCTCAATACCTAGTTCAATCTCGTTACTGGAAAGTCTCTTTACTCATTCCGTAATACATCATCTCGTGACTAACTCATTAGTCATTTGCTTTCAAGGCTTATTATGATGTATATTACCGAGAGGGCCCAGAGATACCTCTCCGACACTCAGAGTGACAAATCCTATTCTTGATCTGTGCCAACACCACGAACACTTTCGGAGACACCTGTAGAGCATCTTTATAATCACCCAGTTACGTTGTGACATTTGATAGCACACAAGGTGTTCCTGTGGTATTCGAGAGTTGCATTATCTCATAGTCATAGGAACATGTATAAGTCATGAAGAAAGCATAGCAGTACAACTAAACGATCATAATGCTAAGCTAACGGATGGGTCTTGTCCATCACATCATTCTCCTAATGATGTGATCTCTTTGATCAAATGACAACTCATGTCTATGGCAAGGAAACATAACCATCTTTGATCAATGAGCTAGTCTAGTAGAGGCATACTAGGGACATACTGTTTTGTCTATGTATTCACACATGTACTAAGTTTTCGGTTAATGCAATTCTAGCATGAATAAAGAACATTTATCATGATATAAGGAAATACAAATAACATCTTTATTATTGCCTCTGTGTCGTGGAAATAACACGGCAGATGTCTGGTTTAGCGGACTTGATGATGGAACCATCGCACGGGTTAGCTTGAAAGGATTCATGGCACACAAAGGACACAAAGGATTTATACTAGTTCGGCCCCTTCGAGAAGGTAAAAGCCTACGTCTAGTTGGTTTGATATTGCTTGGGCGTCGGTTTACAGGGAGCGGATTCGCTTGCCTGTGTCTCGACGGGTTGATTGTTGCTTGTCCTTGAACCGTTGCCGGGTCGTCCCTTTATATAGAGGTGACGCCTGGTCCGGTTTACAGAGTCCCGAGGCCGGCTCATAATCGTGTCCGCCTCGGTCTCTGTCTTTTCTTTCTTATCTCTCAAGTTACATCTCTTGGCGGTTTACAAACCGTACTTCTATACATGGGCCTTGAAATCTCATGGGCCTTAATCTCTTAGTAAAATATTAAAACCATGTACGATATAACTAAGCAGGTTTACAATATCCGGTTTATACCTACTAACCATATCCCTGACATTAGGCCCCAGAATGATTTGAACTTGTTCATATCAGTCTTCTTCGTTTCATATAATTTTCTTCTGTCTTCATCTTTTTGTAAACCGGCTCTGACGTCATCCTCCGAAATCATTAAAGTCTGACAATGACATCATCTCCGCATTTAACGCCGTGAGCTGTACTGTAGCGTATTTTAAGGGTTATCCCGAAGATCGAGGCATCACGGGATCTTTATCCGATTTCTGTCTCCTCGATTCTCGCACCTGTCGTTTCAGATCTGACTCCTGGCTATAAATACTGCCACCCTCCATTCATTATCTTCTTCTCCCTTCATCCTCTTCCTGCGTCTTCTTCCTCCATTGCTGCCCGAGCTCAAACCGCCGCCGACGACCGCCGGATCTCCAGTCCTCGACCGGCCGCTGCATCAACCTGAGCCTCGACCAGATTAATCTCCGCCGCCGATTCTCGCTGTCCCAGGTATGTTCATCCTCCTTGCTGTTGATCTGCGTCCGCCATTGCTTCACCTTGTTCTTCCGCCATTAGGGCTTCCAATGAAGCTTCACCTCTTCGTAGATTCGTTTATCATAGAAGATTTGTGACCCTTAGGCCCTAGCCAGCAGATCTTCCGCTTAATATTAGATTAGATCTCACCGTCATAATGCTGTAGATTTATCCGTTCCGCCATTAGAGCTCTTAGCAAGCTTCGTGTTGTTCGTTCTTTGACCCTGTGACTCGTAGTAGCTTTATCTTTCAATCTTCTCCATTTTTACTCCGCTGTAGATGCGTCGAAACTTTATTGCTCCTATCTGATATGTAAATCCGTCTTTTTGGTATAAAGTCTGCGTAGCTTTCCCCCTTAGCAATTATTACTCCGCTGTAGATTAGTTTCTTTTCCTCAGCATACTCAGATCTTTCCCCCTTAGCAATTATTTAGAAACCTGTTTTTCTCCTCAGTAGATTCGCTAAGTATGTTCCGGTTTAAATTGATATGCCAAAAACCGGAAATGATATAAACTGATGCAACGATTTAAACTGTTCCTCTTCAACTGCCATTTAAACCGGAAATGATATAACTTGTTTTATGATTGCCGGTTTAACCTTGCCAGCTAGTTCTCAGTTTCAACCATTGTATAATATAAATAGATCCCGGATCATTGTACGTTCATAATCCATCTCTGTACTTTATCTTCTTCAGCACTCTGTTCAATGGCTAAGCAGTATGTTTCGTGCGATTGGGTCCGTTCTGTCGTGACTGAAGATGACTTAATCAAACTGTCAAGAATCGGCACATTAGGCCCTCAGGCTGAGCTGAAATGGCGTGCTCCGGGTAATGAATGCCCTCCTACTCCTAGATCCGGGGAAGTCATCGTATTTCTGGACCACATCTCCAGAGGCTTCTCTCCCCCCGGTTCAAATTTTTTCCGGGATGTTCTTGCCACTTTCCAGCTACACCCACAAGATATCGGACCAAATTCTGTCTCCAACATTTGCGATTTCCAAGTATTTTCTGAAGTGTATCTGCAAGAGGAGCCTTCAGTTGATTTATTCCGGGATTTCTTCCATGCAAACCGGCGCACTGAATTCACCAGCGGACCTCACCAAGAACTTGGTGGGATTAGTATTCAGAAAAGGAGAGATGCAGTCTTTCCTCACGCCTCTTTACATACTCACCCTAAGGATTGGAATAAATCCTGGTTTTATTGTGTAGACACTTCCCCTGAAGGTGAAAATCCTTTGCCGGGTTATCGCGAAACTCGTATCCCGGCGAATCACCCCTTGCCACAACGGCTTAGCGCTGCTGAACGGACCCGGTTTTCACCACAGCTCTCCAAGCTGAGAGCTTTTATGGCAAATGGTCTAATCGGCACTGACTTCCTTCGCTGCTGGCTATCCTGGAGCATCCTTCCCTTAAGCCGGCGCCCTAAGTTGATGTGCAAATACTCTGGTAAACCGGTTGATCCTCAGAGGTTTACTAAGGAGAAGCTTTCTGAATCAGAAGTAGTGGAGTCAGCCAAGAAGATTGTCAATCCTGCCTTAACAGATTGCTCTAAAGTCGGTTTGGCCCCGTACTTTAAGAAGAATAAGCTGCCTGAAGTAAGTTTGTCTTTGGCTTGTACTTTATAAACCGTCCTCTTTGAACCGTCTTTTACTTGCCTTTGCTTTTTTCAATTAGGCCGATGACCCCTTCTGGAGGAGAAAACCTCAGGAGAAAACTGTAAAGCAGGCTCGCCGGAAAACCCCTGCAAACAAGAAAAGGAAAGCAGCCGTCGATGCCGGTTCTCCTTCTGAGGATGATGATCCGGACTCCGAGGTATGCCTTACTCCGGTTTAAGTCTCACTTTCATGTACTTGTAATCATATCTAATGATACCTTTTCACAGGAACCGCTTGAAGGTGATAACCCGGCTGAGATTGAGGTAACCCTTATTTCTTCTGATTCAGAACCTCCTCCTCAAAAAAGCCGTCGGACCGTCAGAAAATATCAATTTTCTCACCCTTATGCTAAGTTGGATCCTAATTTTACTTTGAAGAAGCAACAGCACGAAGCTTTTCGCCGGACCACTCGCCATAGTGGCCTGGCGGTGGAGTCCTCTGGAATCTCGTTTACTCCGGTTCGAAAGCGCCGTGCTGAGGTGATACTCTCTCCGACCCCTCTTCATCCCAAGGCCAGACTTATCCGAAAACCACTTAAATCGTCTGATCCTGACTATCAGGAAACTCCGCTGTCTTCTTCCGGCGAGTCGACCGCTACACAGCTTCCTCCTTTGAAGACCGTCCCGGGGTAACTCTCTTCAGCTCTTCCGGTTTATAACACCCCTTTCTTTTTATAATGCTAACTTATCTTGCCTGTTTTCCAGCAAACCGAAACCTAGCAAAAAGGCCAAGGCGAATAAGCCTGTTGCTGATCCTTCTGCTGATGAACCGGTGATTGATCCGTCTACAGCCGTTCCTCCAGAAGGTACCCCTGCAGCTCCGGTTGAAGAACCTGCTCTTGAAACTCCTGTCGCAGAAAATGTCCAAGACCCACCAAGTCCGGCCCGGGTTAATTCTCCTCAAGTTAACCCGGCGTCTCCTGATCCGGCTCAAGTTGAAGTTACTCCTCCCAATGTACCCACTTCCCCTGATGTTGTGGTTACTGGCACTGCTTATGTTGCTCCAGCTGAACCCATCGTTTTAGCAAAACATACAGCTAAAGCGGAAAAGATAACTCAGGAAAAAGGGAAGTGGAGTACTGATATATCCAGTCTTTCGAGTATGAGTGCTCAAGATATCTATTCCGGATATTTGAACCGGCTCCACAGCAGCCGGGATTATGAAGACAGCCTGGTAAACCTGATGAGAGAAAAATATGAAGTAAGTTTTCCTCTTCTGACTTTGCTTTTTTGACGCGTCTTTATCTCATAGCAGCCCCCAAGTTCCGGTTTATCTGCTTTACTGAAGGTAATCCGGAACTTTGTAGTTTGAACTGCTGATCCGTACATTAGCCCCCAAGTATCAAGTAGATAACTTGGTTATGTAGTTGATACTTGTAATTTCAAATTGTCTGTGGTGCATTGCTTCAACTGCCATTAGCCCCCAAGTGTCAAGTAGACAACTTGGTTGTGTGCTTGAGACTTGTACTTTCAAATTGTCTTTGCTGTATTACTTCAACTGCCATTAGCCCCCAAGTGTCAAGTAGACAACTTGGTTGTGTGCTTGAGACTTGTAATTTCTAATCTTGCTTTTGAACTTTTGTCTACAGGATGAGCTGAACCGGAATGCTCTGGAAATTAGTGAACTTCGAAGCCGGCTTACGGAGACTGAGTCAGCCGCTTCAAAGGCTAAGAAAGAACTTCAAGTGAGTTTAAAGACTGCTGAAGACTTGAAGAGGTTCTTTGACGAGGAGCGGACTACTTTCGAAGTCCAGAAGAAAGATCTTGAGAAACGTGTTCAGGATGCCGAAGGAGCACTTAACCCGGTTACTGAAGAATTGACCGGGTTAAAGCGCCAAATTGACTTGATGACTTCTGCTATTTTTGGTAAGCATAATCTGAACTCCTGTGTTTATCTTTGTAACCTGTGACCTGCACCGGTTTAACTTTCATTGTTGTATGCAGGATGCCGTGTCTCCCATCTTGGGGATGACTTACGGAAGAAACTCAAGGCCTGCTATACCTTGGTCGAACAGTTGTACTCTGGAACGCAAAGGATTATCAGTGCCACTTCCTTCGGTAAACCGGCTCCTTCAACTATCAAAGATACTTTGAATAGTTTGTCCATTCTGCCGGCTCGTCTTGAAGAGGTTAAGAAATCGGCTGCTCGAGGAGGTGCTCTTCTGGCCCTTACGAGGGCTAAAGCTTGGGTCCCGGACATTGATCCGGAGGAGGTGTTAACTGGATTTCCTGATACCAAGGAAGACGGTTCAACGTTTAATGAAAAGGATATTTATGCTCTGACAAAGGAAATGCGTCCCCTCGCCAGCAAGATTGCGGTGGAGTCTGACTTGTCTCGATATCATCCATCATATAACCTGCAGAACGAGCGGGTGGATCGACCGGTTTACGATATTGTAAACTTAACTCCGCCGGTTCGTCCTCACACCTTTGCTCCTGATATTGATCCTGCTGAGCTTATCAATGATGAAGTATATTTCCGTGCCTTGGCAAAGATTGATTGGCGTGTACCGGACTTCCCACCGCTTCACGAGGATGAAGACGTTCCGGAGCAAGACGGTGGCCAACCATCTCAGCAAGGAGAAGCACAACCTGGAATGCTATTGTTGTAATCATTATTGTTATTCCGTCAAACAATGCTTCCAACTATTTGGCTTTTCATGCCTTGTAATAGGTTTAGCTGAAACTTAATGCGCTGTGATCCGACATTTGGTCTTCATGAAGTATTCATTTGTTGACTTGTTGATTGATGCGGATGCCTTGTTCTGTTCATAAAAAATATCGAAAAACATGTCCTAGTGGCTTACCACTGGACGGATTATCTTGCTCTCTTGACACATTTAATAAGCATATCTTAAAAAATAACTGTGATACCTGAATTGTATGTAGACAATATACCTTAAACCGGTCAGGATGTTTAAAATCACCTTAATCGGTCTTTATCAATTCTAAAACACCTGAAACTCTTCGGTTCATCTTGATGATAAATCTTTCTCATCTTGGTTCAGCAACTTGTAACTTGCACCTGATACTCCATCCGGGTTTGAATGAACACCGGGCTTGGTCATAACTGGGCCGGGTTTAATAAACTCCGGTCATTGTTTTGTCTCATACTGGTGACTTATAGTCAAAACCAGGCCGGTTTAAAAAACACCGGTCATTATACCTGATCGTGTACTGCCAACCTGTCGGCTCATCATGAAGTCGATCCGGGTTATGATGAACGCCGGTTTAATTCTCGCTGGTGTTCATGACCCAGACTTATAACATTATAGATAGGTGGTCAACTTCTGGAGCTGTTCCACTCGGTTTAAAAGGTTATGGAACACAAAAAACACCAAGAAACACACAATTCTTGTAAATCAGACCATGTAGTCGAGGCTTTTTCAAAGAGCTGCCAGGCTCAAAAACAAGGTTCAGCCAATCAATGGGACGTGGGCAAACCTACTGTCCCAAGGAGCCTAGCCAATCACTGAACGTGAGCGTATCGACTGTTCAGAGGGCCGATAGAACCGCAAATAAAAACCGAGCCAATCATTGGGACGTGGGCAAACCGGACTGTCCCAAGGGGCCTAGCCAATCACTGAACGTGAGCGTATCGACTGTTCAGAGGGCCGATATTATCGTAAACATAGCCAATCATTGGGACGTGGGCAAACCG
>LR738713.1:272965021-273079530 GCA_902687465.1 Secale cereale | reverse complement strand
TGTGGAGGCATGCCTGGAAGATCTTCTGGAAAGACGTCTTGATATTCGTTCACCACTGGAATTTGCTCTATGGCATTAATTTCACCCTTATCATTAAGAGAGAAAAGCCGAATAGTATTATCCCTGGAGGCGAAGATAATCACATCTTCATCAGAATGAGTCATCTTGACTTCCTTTTGAGCACAATCAAAGTGAGCATCGTGCTGAGAAAGCCAATCCATTCCGAGAATGAGGTCAATATCAGAATGACCAAGAATCACCGGAGAAGCCAAAAATCGATAGTCACCCATGCGAATGGAAACATCCGGAGCATATATACTGGAATGCATCTGCTTTCCCGGAGAAGAAACTGCCAACTGCCTCGGTAAAGCTGCTGTGGTCACACTATGCTTGGATGCAAACGGGTATGACATGAAAGAATGTGAAGCACCCGAATCAAATAACACTTTAGCTGGAAAAGAGTTAACTGGAAGGTTACCCAGAATGACATCAGAAGAAGCCTCCGCTTGTGCTGCATTCATCAGATTGACCCTTGCAGCCTTTGGATCATGCTTGACCATAGCGGTACCGACAGGAGGAGGAGGAGGAAGACGCTTCGGATTCGGACATCTGTTGGCATAATGACCCTTCTGGCCACACTTGTTGCACACCACTTCAGAGAGAGGACGGAAATGAGAGCCACTGGACTTGGAGCCTTGAGACTGAAACTGCTTCTTCGACTGGTTGCTTGGGTTGGGTGGGTGGGAGAAACCACGACCACTAGAGTTCTTGTTGTTGGAGTTGTTGAAGTTGTTGTATGGAGCTCGAATCACTGGAGGAGGAGGAAGCCAGAATTTCTGTTGTTTCGCAGCCAACTGAGACGATGAGGAAGAGTGAACAGCATCTCGAATTCTCTTCTTAGAAGCCTCCATCTTAAGCTGAGCTGCTTCTTGTTTCAAAGCCATGTTATAGAACTTATCGAATTCGTCTGGCTCGAACAAAGTGAGAGCAAGCTGAAGTTCATCTTTGAGACCTCCACGGAACTGATAGATTTTACTCTTTGCATCAGGAATGTCTTGCTTTGCATAGCGAGCGAGGTTTTGGAACTTGACATTATACTGATAGACTGTCATGGAGCCCTGCTTGAGGTTGCGGAATTGCTCACGCATACCCTCGATAACACTTGTAGGAATGTGATGCGAGCGGAAATCCTTGCAGAAATTCTCCCATGAGATCACTTGACCCGGCCTTGAGTCTTTGTACTGCTGCCACCAGTCAGTTGCTTGATCTTTCAGTTGGAAGGCTGCAAACTTCACAGAGTCATCTTCTTTCACGTTACTGCACTCAAAATGCTTCTTGATATCGGTTAGCCAATCTTCAGCATCAAGAGGGTCGACACAGTAACTGAAAGCTTTAGGATTGTTGGCCAAGAACTGGTTGAGGGTAGCATGGTGCTGCTGGAAGAAGTTGCCTTGGTTCATTGGCACGCCCTGATTAGCTTGATTAGCTTGATTAGCTTGCATCATCTGCATCATCTGCATCATCAACTGAGTGTTCTGAGCAGTAGTCTGCATAATTGCTCTCCAAGCCTCAGGCGGAGGAGGAGGGGAAGGAGGACGTTCTGGAACCTCTTCACCCTCTGGGTTGGCATTCGGAACCCTCTTCGGAGCCATCCTGTAAGAGATGACCACGAATTCAGCAATTGATTGACAAAAAGAATAAGCTGAATCAATGGAATGAATTGCAACAAGTCTTCACAATAATCATTCGAACAATAAGAACGAATGAAATCATCCGAGCAAGAGGAACGAATGAATTTCTCAGTTAATTGATAACATCAGTCTTCACGAGAAGCCACATAGGGATCAAAAGGATAAAATAATAAAACAACAAGGTACGGAAAGGAACAAACACAAGAGAGGAGTTTCGTTCTAACATCTTTGTGCTGAAAGCATATGAACGCGTTACGAAAAGGTTTTGCAATCCCCGGATCAGCATAGCCAAGGACCCTTTAAGATGCAACTCCTGATAGTAACCTCGGTCATATAACCCCTTCACTCAATGTCGAACCCCGAACTCACTAACCTGCATTCGTTGGAAGAATGCCTATGATCTACTGGATAAAACCCACCTATAGCTTTCCAAAAGATTCCAGTTATGCAATCAGGTGTTGGGGATACACGGGAAGCACCGCGCAATCAACTCTAACCTACATCCAGGTGTATCCATCCTTCAACACATAACCAGTCTTTCTCGGAAACTGTGTACCTCGGACCTTCGAAAAGCATCCACTATAACAAGCTATGGCAATACTCCCGAACTACCTCCCCAGTACTGGGTGATGTCGGGGTTATCTTGCCACTGGCCGTATAGGGGAGATTTTCGATGTCGGCCGTCTTAAGTATTTAGTACTGTCACGATATGCTTGTTACAATGATACCCCGAAGCTCAACTCCTCGGTAACAAGAGGCATCGGGAACAATATCCTTGTCACAAGAACATCGAAACAATCCCAGAATACTCGCGGGATTCCTAAAAAAAATTTTGTGCAAATTTTGAAGATAGGAGAGACAAGAGTAGACGTCAGGAGTCCTCACCAGAGAGAAAGGGGATGAGAAGCAAAGAAATCCTACTCTCCGATATAATATAGGACTCAAAAGTTTTCAGTGTGTGCCTAGACTCAACCGTCAACGGTTCGATCAAACAGTGGGGGCTCCTAGGTCGGAGAAGGCTCTGAATACCAACTTGTAATGCCCAAGATGGAATTATACCTCCTACGTGTCGAGGCACGACTTAAAGGCATAAGTCCATCCTAGAATGATCTCAAGTTTGGTAATCTTTGCACAACTCATGTAAAAGAGGGATAGTAAACTGAAAATAGTTGGCTTACACTCGCCACGTCACAGAAATTACAGTACAAGTCTCAAACATCATACATTAAGAGCACTACAACCCTCTAAGGGCAAAAGCCAAATGTCAAAGTACCAAACTCAGATAAATAAACCACAGGCAGATCGAATCCTAGTAAGAGACTCCACTACTGATCGTCCGGGTAGCGCACATAGTACCGACTACGCTCCTCGTCGTACTCCCAGTCCAGCTCGGTGCCATCACCTGGATAGCTCACAACTGGACCTGCATCTGGTGTGTGAAGTAACTGTGAGCCACAGAGGACTCAGCAATCCCGTTCCCGGGTAACAGAACTATTTAAGCCTTTGGGTGAGGGAAAAGGCTGAAGAAAGAACAAGTCTGCAGCAGCAAACTAGCATCTAGCTTACGCAAGTGAGAGCGAGAAGAGAAGACATCGGCGAGAAGTGATCACGAAGTGATCCTAGCTACAAGCTCACAAGCATAACCCCTCCGTGTTCAACTCCCGAATCCCTATTCGGAAATTGACAGTCACGGAACACACGCTGGTAGTGTATTAGTAACATTGTGTCAAGTTATCTACAACCGGAATTAACAAGCTCCCATCTGCCACATAACCGCGGGCACGACTTTCGAAAGTTCAAACCCTGCAGGGGTGTTCCAACTTGACCCATTACACGCCCACGATCCGCGGAGTCGCAACTCCAAAGTGGGAAGACCCGAGTATCCTCGGAATCCCGTGCTCAAGATATACCGAGCTAAGGTAAGGCTAATCCAGCAAATCCTCCCGGCGTGCCGACACCCTGATAGTAGCCGCGCGTATCTCGTCTCAGGCCACGACCGGATGGGCGATTCTACAGGTTTTTACCAAACCTCGAGTTTCCTTGAGGTGGCCCCGCAGAACCCCCGTTTCGGACCAACACTCATGTGGAGCACTGGCCCGGGGTTGTTGAATTAAATAAAAGGGTTTATAACTCCCTATGCAAGTTTAGTTTGTTATTAGGCAAAAAGTACCAATGTTGGGATTTGCTGGAAAAGACTTAGCACTTAGCGGTTTATCGAGGGGGTCCCATACACCCCAACCGTGTTAGGAACGCATAATCAAGGAACATAAAACCGGCTTATACGGATCCTAACGGCATGAGTGGAACAAATCACCAAGCAAAAGGCTTAGCCTTCCACCCTTGCCAATATATAGATGATTTCATTTGAAGCATTTATATAGTGTGATATAACCCAACCAAACTTCAACATGAAGCAAGCATCTTCAATCTTCACCTGCAACTAGCAACGCTATAAGAAGGGCTGAGCGAAGCGTACTTAGCCAAGCAACGGTTTGCATAGGTAGGGTGGTTAAACATGGCAATTGGTTACAAGTAGGAGGCTGACAAGAAGAACATGGGAATCGAGGCAAAACTATAGATCGAGACTACTAGCAATAGGCAAAGATAGTAAGGTTATCGGGGTTCGGTCATCTTGCCTGAAGAGGAGTCGTTCGGATCGTAAGAAGGGTCCTCGTGCTCAACCTCGTTGGAAAACTCGTGCTCAACTTCGTACCCGGTCTCACCTTCCGGCTCTAAACACAACAAACACACCAAGCACCAATCAACCAAATGCAATGCGCACTCGGAAAACATGAATGCATGATGGATGCACTAAAGATGCACATGGAGCACGGAAAACATCACTCAAGAAAAACACCTCAAAACAAGATAACAACCTGATATTATTAATCTACACAGAAAATCACCCAAGTTTGATATAAGATTCGCTGAAATCGGAGTTACGGGCTAAAAGTTATGCCCGAAACAAGATTTGAGCGAAAGCTGAAAATTACAGCAACATAACAACTTGGGAGCTCAAAATAATTAAGCTACAGCACCCAAAAAGCATGGCAAAGGACTTTAACACAAACTAGATATATAGTACAGCAACTAGGTCCAAAGTGCACCCCCAACGGAGTCACGGATCAATAGCAATGATCTTGGACATATTGAACTTTGAAATAAAATTCTGGCAGCAGAATTTTATTGAAAGTTTAGAGCAAAAGATAAACATGCTACAGCCACTCAAATGGACATGTGAGGACATGGATGGAAAGACAACAATATATACTACAAGGAACAATCAAAATCCACCCCAAAACTATCATGCTTTGTCCTACAACATCACACGAACATGGCATCGGAACGTTACAGATTTCAGACTTAGTGAAAAATCACTAAGTCCTAAAACAGCAACATCATCATAGCACACACAAGAGCATGTTTAAGTTACCTCGAAACTAAACATGGCAAAGGGGTAAGCACCTCATCAAAATACATATGACGGTGATCCCGAAACACACAAGCATGCATCATAGAGGTGAACACACCGATTACAACGAGCTCAACAAGATGGCATTTCATAACAAGTGAAAACACAACATATGAACATGGCACTTTGCAACGATGACAACAAGGCAACAATACATCTACCATGCAACCTATCACAAGCAACACGTAGTTCGTGGCGAGACGAACACGTGGACATGTCATTTGCATCGTTTGGACAAACGAGCTAAAAGATGTCACATGTCAAAGGTGGCATGAAAATAACACACAACAGCAGTTTATATCATGATGCACTCTTGCAACAGCAAAACAAGTGTCAAGATGACATCTAACATGCATGACAACAACAGGTAAAACGTAGATGACATCTCCACGAACATCTGGACATGCTACACGCGCAAAACGGAGCAACAGGCACCAAGTTACAGCAGTTTAAAGATTGTATTACAGATCAAAAGAACAGGGACTAGGGTTTTGAAATAGACCTCAGATCTGGATCTGGACAGGTCAACGGGCCGGCGGATGGGCTCGGAGGCGGCGAGGCCCGCGATCCGGCGCTGTAGCTGGCGAGGCCCGGGCGAGGCGAGGCGGCCCGCGCGCGGTGCGGTGGCCCAGCCAGGCCTCCTGGCTGGCGCGGTGGCGAGCTGGCCCTGGGCCTGGCGGCGGTAGAGGCCCAGCGGGGCAGTGGCGCTGAGGGGGGGCGAGCGCCCAGGCGGAGGATCGGCCTTGGCGGAAGCTGGGCCTTGGGGGCCTTGGAGGCGGACGCTGGAACGGAGGGAGTTGCCTGGCCTCGCGGGCGGATCCAGGCGCGGTGATGTGGTCCCCGAAGCGGGCCGGATGGACGGGGTCGCGGCCTGCCTGCTGCTTCGAGGGGGATCCGGTCGACTGGACCGATCGGGCGAAGGCGCTGAGGGCGTTGACTGGCGATCGAAGGCTGGATCCAGCGACGAACTGGCGACGCGAAGACCCAGCGGTCGAAGGATTCGGCGGCTGCTGGAGTCCTCGGGATCTGTGGGGAGTTTTGGGATCTGGGGAAAGAAGAAAAAAAAATAAAAAGGAAGGGGAAGGAGGAAGAAGAAGGGGATGCCCAAATATAGACTAGGGGTCTATATTATAGCAGAATTTTAGGGTTAGGGAGAGTTTAGGGGCGCTAAGATCCCTCCGATCGCGATCCGACGGATCCGATCGCGGGGATAGTTTTAAAGGGCCTAGACGGAGATAAAAGAAAGCAGTAGGGGTATTTCCGGGACACGAAGTAAAGGCACTTCGGGCCCACACGAGCAACGGATGGAAAAGTCAACGGAGTCCAAACGAGACGAGATTTGAGAGGCGGGTTGCACACACAAAACAACAACACACACAACAGCCTCGCGGCACACCGGTAACGTAAAACGCCCGAACAACAAAGTAGGCCTACGGGACGTCACGGACACGTGAGGGAGCTCCGGAACGCGAAACGGACAACGGGAAGAAACACACGGAACCGGATGCAACCCACAACACAAATGCAATGCAATGCACATGTCTACATGATATGAATGAATGCCACACACTCACACAACAAAACGACGAAAGCCCGAAAGACAAAGAACCCGAAAAGGAAATAGATGAAGCCGGAGATATATTATATACCCAAAAGGGAAAGTATTACATCCGGGGCATTACACGTTCCTTCCTATCTGCCCTTTCAAACAATTCTGAATGCAACGTTGATAAGTTGCCTGTGCACACTTGAGCCCAAAGGGCATAGACACATAGCAAAAAGCACCAAAAGGGGTTATGAAAGCCGTCTTCTCTTGATCTTCAACTGCCATCTTGATCTGGTGGTAACCTGAATACGCATCCAGAAAACTCAGCCGCTCAGACCCTGCTGTAGCATCAATAATCTGATCAATGCGAGGTAGAGCAAAGGGATCAGTCGGGCAAGCTTTATTGAGGTCTGTGTAGTCCACACACATCCTCCACTTCCCATTCTTCTTTAGAACCAGCACCGGATTAGCCAACCATTCCGGATGAAAAACTTCCACTATGAATCCTGCCGCCAAAAGTTTGGCCACTTCTTCTCCTATAGCCTTGCGCCTCTCTTCATTAAAGCGGCGCAGATACTGTTTTACCGGTTTAAACTTCGGATCAATATTCAACTTGTGCTCAGCGAGTTCCCTCGGTATACCTGGCATGTCAGAAGGTTTCCATGCAAAGATATCCCGGTTCTCACGGATGAACTCGATGAGCGCGCTTTCCTATTTAGGATCCAGGTTAGCACTGATGGTGAATTGCTTAGACGAATCTCCAGGCACAAAATCAACCTGCTTAGTCTCTTCCGCTGACTTGAACTTCAAAGCCGGATCATGCTCGGTAGTTGGCTTCTTCAGCGGAGTCATATCTGCCGGATCAACATTATCTTTATAAAATTTTAACTCTTCCGTGGCACATACTGCTTCTGCATAAGCTGCATCACCTTCCTCACACTCCACTGCTATCTTACGACTGCCATGCACCGTAATCGTGCCTTTATGACCCGGCATCTTAAGCTGCAAATAAACATAACATGGCCTAGCCATAAATTTAGCATAAACCGTCCTTCCAAACAAAGCATGATATGGACTTTTGATTCTGACAACTTCAAAGGTGATCATCTCCGATCTGGAATCATGCTCATCTCCAAAGGTAACTTCTAAGTCAATCTTACCAACTGGATAAGCTGACTTACCTGGGACCACCCCGTGAAACACTGTGTTTGATGTCCTTAACTTTTTATCTGTCAGACCCATGCGGCGAAAGGTCTCGTAATACAATGTATTGATACTGCTACCTCCGTCCATGAGGACTTTAGTAAATTTGTATCCTCCCACCTGAGGTGCTACCACCAAGGCTAAATGTCCCGGATTATCTACTCGTAACGGGTGGTCCTCTCTGCTCCATACAATGGGCTGCTCTGACCATCGTAGAAACTGTGGCGTCGCCGGTTCTACTGCATTAACAGCCCGCTTTAAAACCTTCTGGTCTCTCTTACATAAACTTGTGGTGAAAACATGATATTGACCGCTGCTCAACTCCTTCGGATTACTCTGGTATCCGGATTGCTGCTGTTGCTGCGGACGCTGTTGCTGCTGGTTTCCTTGGTTATTGTAACTCCCTTGGCCCTGCTGCTGATTATTCTGATTGTTGTAACCACCTTGATGATGCGATTGACTTCCCTGACCGTGATAACCACCTTGATGATGTGATTGACTTCCCTGACCATTGTAACCACCTTGATGGTGCGATTGATTTCCCTGACCATTGTAGTTTCCTTGACTATTTTGGCCGCCTGGCCAGGATTGATAACCGCCGTTGTTCCCTTGATAACCGTCGTTGCCCCTATATCCTGATCCGGAGTTGTTCCCTTGATAACCCGGACCATAAAACCCGGGCCCTGAACCGCCGTTCGGGGGCCGGCTAGGAGGATTAAAACGGCCGTTCCCTGCTTTCATAAAGGACAAGCATTCTCTTATAGTATGCCTTGCAATCCTCCCTCTTCCGCTATGCTTTAGACAGGGTTGATCCAAATCCTGCTCCCAACCCGGGTTTCCTCCGCCGGTTTGGAGAGTGGAACCCTGCTGACTAACCTGAAGACCGCCTTGAGCCTGTGTATTAGCAACAAAATCGGAGCTATTTTCTGCCTTCCGTTTGCCTAAAAAGCTTGAAGTAACCGGATTAACCGGCGCCGGTTTACCAGACTTGCTGGCCTTCCCCGTTTTATCTCCTTCTGACTCCGGATACTTGGTATTATCTGAGTCTCCGTACTTCACCAGGGCGCTCATTAAAGTCCCCATGTCATTGCATTCCCGTTTGAGCCGTCCGAGTTTTAATTTTAAAGATTCAAACCGGCAATTGTTCTCCAATGTTACAATTGCTGTGCTAGGGTTGATGCCATTTGAGGAGTGCAAGATCTCTGCCACTCTGCGTACCCAAGCTGTTGTAGACTCCTGCTCTCCTTGCACACATGCTGCTAAATCTATCACCGACATCGGTTGTTTACATGTATCCTTGAAGTTTTTGATGAACTGACTGCGCAGCTCCCCCCATGACCCGATAGAATTCGGAGGTAGCGCCTTCAGCCAAGTCCGGGCCGTGCCCTCAAGCATCATAGTGAAATATTTGGCACAAGCCGATTCATCTACGTCCAGCATCTCCATGGCCATCTCGTAACTCTCCACCCAAGCTTCGGGCGGTAAATCGGCTGTGTAGTTAGGCACCTTGCGAGGTCCTTTGAAATCCTTGGGCAACTTAACGCTCCGCAGGGCGGGGACGAGACATTGTATTCCAAAACCGCTCGCTGTAGCTCCTGTCCCTGTAGTGGCTGTGTGAACCGGCGTCGACTGACGAATTTCCTCCCTGGCCTCCGATCTAGGCCGGTTTAGGTCCGGGGCTGGCATCTCCGCCCTTGCCGGATTATCCTGCCTGTGCTGATGTCTCCTGCGCTCACTGCTAGACACTTCTGGCTCCTCCCAATGTCTAGAGTAACTTCGGTTGGGGCGTGGTGTTGAATGTAACCTTTCCCTGCTATGAGAGTACGCTTGCTGCTGTATTAACGCCGTATTAAGCAGCTTCTGGGCCCTGCGCGCCTCTATCGCCACCGGGGACGTTTCTTCCACGGGTAAAGCGGTCAACCGTGCTGCCGGTGCAGCAATATTATCCAAAGGGTTTGAATAATGTCCTGGAGGGACCGGAACATAAGGCGCCGATGTAATCCGACGCTCCCGTTCTGCGGCGGGCTGCTGAACCGGCTCATCCCGAGCCGGTGGGCTTCTCCGGTTTAAGGCCGGATTATCACTGGCCCCAGCCCCAGGTGTTTTGAACAAATTCGCAGATTCGTAACCCGGCGGTAGGCGGGATCGATACTTTCGCCCCCTTACTCCTTCCACAGAAGCCTGCTCCATCCTCAAATGAAAGGCTTGATCATCCAACTCTGCTTGTCTTATGGCTAACATCTCTCCTTCTGCCTTTAAATCCTCCTTTAACTGATCGATCCGGGCTTTCAACTGAAGAAGCGCTGCATCATGTTGCGCCTTGTCTGCTGGAGCTACGACCTCCACTGCCTTAGCTGTGAACTCCTCGATCAAGGTGGATAGAACTTCAGTAAGGGAGGGATTTGACCCGCTTCCCCCTGCACCAGCCTCTCCTGTTGTTCCGTTCGTCGGGGGTTGTGAACCGGCCATGAAGACCGCCACCCGGTTTGGCGGGCCAAAGGGGTCCGGAATACTGTTCCCATCGGACTCGCCCTCAGACCGGCCGTCCCGCAACTGATACAGAGATTCAGTTTCCCTGGATGAAGACTCGTCATCTGAGTAGACGACGGTTGCACCATCAGATTCCGATCCGTCCTCGGCTCGGCCTCCATGAATTGCTCCAACGAACACATGCTTCATGGCAGGCTGAATCCGGGCCGATCTCGCACGCTGAGCCGGCTCGACGATGTTGGGGAGGATGTCCGGCTCAGGTCCCGGTTCACCAATTTTGCCAATGAAGACTTGGATGCTGCCGAAGGGGACCCGGTACCCGTATTCGATCGAATCGGCCTCCGGTCCCCAACCCGCGTCGTCGATGTAGATCCGGCCACGACGACTCTTGGTCATCCGGCCGACTGCGTAACCCTTTAACCCTTCGAAGCCGCCTTTCAAGAACTCGAAACCATCGTGCGCAGGCCCCACGGTGGGCGCCAACTGTCGTGGAAATAACACGGCAGATGTCCGGTTTAGCGGACTTGATGATGGAACCATCGCACGGGTTAGCTTGAAAGGATTCATGGCACACAAAGGACACAAAGGATTTATACTAGTTCGGCCCTTTCGAGAAGGTAAAAGCCTACGTCTAGTTGGTTTGATATTGCTTGGGCGTCGGTTTACAGGGAGCGGATTCGCTTGCCTGTGTCTCGACGGGTTGATTGTTGCTTGTCCTTGAACCATTGCCGGGTCGTCCCTTTATATAGAGGTGACGCCTGGTCCGGTTTACAGAGTCCCGAGGCCGGCTCATAATCGTGTCCGCCTCGGTCTCTGTCTTTTCTTTCTTATCTCTCAAGTTACATCTCTTGGCGGTTTACAAACCGTACTTCTATACATGGGTCTTGAAATCTCATGGGCCTTAATCTCTTAGTAAAATATTAAAACCATGTACGATATAACTAAGCCGGTTTACAATATCCGGTTTATACCTACTAACCATATCCCTGACACTCTAGGGCATATTTCCTTCAGTCTCCCACTTGAACTAGAGTCAATAATCTAGATTACAAAGTAATGATTTTAACACCCATGGAGTCTTGGTGCTGATCATGTTTTGCCCGTGGAAGAGGCTTAGTCAACGGGTCTGCGACATTCAGATCCGTATGTATCTTGCCAATTTCTATGTCTCCCTCCTTGACTTGATCGCTGATGGAATTGAAGCATCTTTTGATGTGCTTTGTTCTCTTGTGAAACCTGGATTCCTTCGCCAAGGCTATTGCTCCAGTGTTGTCACAAAAGATTTTCATTGGACCTGATGCTCTAGGTATTACTCCTAGATCGGATATGAACTCCTTCATCCAGACTCCTTCATTTGCTGCTTCCGAATCAGCTATGTATTTCGCTTCACACGTAGATCCCGCTACGACGCTTTGCTTGGAACTGCACTAACTGACAGCTCCACCGTTTAATAAAAATACATATCCGGTTTGTGACTTAGAGTCACCCGGATCAGTGTCAAAGCTTGAATCGACGTAACCATTTACGACGAGCTCTTTGTCACCTCCATACACGAGAAACATATCCTTTGTCCTTTTCAGTTACTTCAGGATGTTCTTGACCGCTGTCCAGTGATCCACTCCTGGATTACTTTGGTACCTCCCTGCTAAACTTATAGCAAGGTCTGGTACACAACATTGCATACATGATAGATCCTATGGCTGAGGCATAGGGAATGACTTCCATTTTCTCTCTATCTTCTGTAGTGGTCGGGCATTGAGTCTTACTCAACTTCACACCTTGCAACACAGGCAAGAACCCTTTCTTTGACCGATCCATTTTGAACTTCTTCAAAACTTTATCAAGGTATGTGCTTTGTGAAAGTCCAATTAAGAGTCTTGATCTATCTCTATAGATCTTAATGCCTAATATGTAAGCAGCTTCACCGAGGTCTTTCATTGAAAAATTCTTATTCAAGTATCCTTTTATGCTATCCAGAAATTCTATATCATTTCCAATCAACAATATGTCATCCACATATAATATCAGAAATGCTACAGAGCTCCCACTCACTTTCTTGTAAATACAGGCTTCTCCAAAAGTCTGTATAAAACCATATGCTTTGATCACCTCATCAAAGCGTATATTCCAACTCTGAGATGCTTGCACCAGTCCATAGATGGATCGCTGGAACTTGCACACTTTGTTAGCACCTTTAGGATCGATAAAACCTTCTGGTTGCATCATATACAACTCTTCTTTGAGATATCCATCCAGGAATGCAGTTTTGACATCCATTTGCCAGATTTCATAATCATAAAATGCGGCAATTGCTAACATGATTCGGACAGACTTAAGCATCGCTACGGGTGACAAAGTCTCATTGTAGTCAACTCCTTGAACTTGTCGAAAACCTTTCGCAACAAGTCGAGCTTTGTAAACAGTAACATTACCGTCAGCATCGCTCTTCCTCTTGAAGATCCATTTATTTTCGATGGCTTGCCGATCATCGGGCAAGTCAACCAAAGTCCACACTTTGTTCTCATACATGGAGCCCATCTCAGATTTCATGGCCTCAAGCCATTTTGCGTAATCCGAGCTCATCATCGCTTCTTCATAGTTCATAGGTTCATCATGGTCTAGAAACATGATTTCCAGAACTTGGTTGCCATACCACTCTGGCGCGGAACGTACTCTGGTTGATCTACGAAGTTCATCAGAAACTTGATCCGAAGTTTCATGATCATCATCATTAGCTTCCTCACTAAATGGTGTAGGAATCACTGGAACCACTTTCTGTGATGTACTACTTTCCAATTCGGGAGAAGGTACAATTACCTCCTCAAGTTCCACTTTCCTCCCACTCACTTCTTTCGAGAGAAACTCCTTCTCTAGAAAGGATCCATTCTTAGCAACGAATATCTTGCCTTCGGATCTGTGATAGAAGGTGTACCCAACAGTTTCCTTTGGGTATCCAATGAAGACACATTTCTACGACTTGGGTTCGAGCTTATCAGGTTGAAATTTTTTCACATAAGCATCACAACCCCAAACTTAAAGAAGCAACAACTTCGGTTTCTTGCCAAACCACAGTTCATAAGGCGTCGTCTCAACGGATTTAGATGGTGCCCTATTTAACGTGAATGCAGCTGTCTCTAAAGCATAACCCCAAAACGATAGTGGTAAATCGGTAAGAGACATCATAGACCGCACCATATCTAATAAAGTACGGTTACGACGTTCGGACACACCATTACGCTGTGGTGTTCCGGGTGGCGTGAGTTGTGAAACTATTCCGCATTGTTTCAAATGAAGACCAAATTCGTAACTCAAACATTCACCTCCACGATCTGATCGTAGAAACTTTATTTTCTTGTTATGATGATTCTCTACTTCACTCTGAAATTCTTTGAACTTTTCAAATGTTTCAGACTTGTGCTTCATCAAGTAGATATACCCATATCTGCTAAAATCACCAGTAAAGGTCAGAAAATAACGATACCCGCCGCGAGCTTTAACACTCATCGGTCCACATACATCAGTATGTATGATTTCCAACAAATCTGTTGCTCGCTCCATTGTTCCGGAGAACGAAGTTTTAGTCATCTTGCCCATGAGGCATGGTTCGCAAGTACCAAGTGATTAATAATCAAGTGATTCCAAAAGTCCATCACTATGGAGTTTCTTCATGCGCTTTATACCAATATGACCTAAACGGCAGTGCCACAAGTAAGTTGCACTATCATTATTAACCTTACATATTTTGGCTTCAGTATTATGAATATGTGTATCACTACGATCGAGATCCAACAAGAATAGACCACTCTTCAAGGGTGCATGACCATAAAAGATATTACTCATTTAAATGGAACAACCGTTATTGTCAGATTTAAATGAATAACCGTCTCGCAATAAACAAGATCCAGATATAATGCTCATGCTTAACGCTGGCACCAAATAACAATTATTCAGGTCTAAAACTAATCCTGAAGGTAGATGTAGAGGTAGCGTGCCGATGGCGATCACATCGACTCTGGAACCATTTCCCACGCGCATCATCACCTCGTCCTTAGCCAATCTTCGTTTAATCCGTAGTCCCTGTTTCGAGTTACAAATATTAGCAACTGAACTGGTATCAAATACCCAGGTACTACTACGAGCATTAGTAAGGTACACATCAATAACATGTATATCACATATACCTTTGTTTACCTTGCCATCCTTCTTATCCTCCAAATACTTGGGGCAGTTCCGCTTCCAGTGTCCAGTCCCTTTGCAGTAGAAGCACTCAGTTTCAATCTTGGCTCCAGACTTGGGTTTCTTCGTGGGAGTAGCAACTATATTTCTATTCTTCTTGAAGTTCCCCTTCTTTCCCTTACCCTTTTTCTTGAAACTAGTGGTCTTGTTAACCATCAACACTTGATGCTCCTTTTTGATTTCTACCTCTGCAACCTTGAGCATAGCGAAGAGCTCGGGAACTGTTTTCCGCATCCCTGGCATGTTATAGTTCATCACAAAGCCTTTATAGCTTGGTGGCAGCGATTGAAGAACTCTATCAATAACACTATCTTCATCAACTTTGCAACCAAGTTGAGTCATATGATTGTAGTACCCAGACATTCTTAGCAAGTCTTCACTGATAGAACTGTTCTCCTCCATCTTACAGCTGTAGAACTTATTGGAAATCTCATATTTCACAATCCAGGCATTTGCTTGAAATATCGACTTCAACTCCTGGAACATCTCATATGCTCCATGACGTTCAAAACGTCGTTGAAGTCCCGGTTCTAAGCCGTAAAGCATGGCACACTGAACTATCGTGTAGTCATCAGACCGCGTTTGCCAGACGTTCAAAGCATCTACATTAGCGGGAGGGGGCTTGTCACCTAGCGGTGCTTCAAGGACATAATTCTTCTGTGCAGCAATGAGGATAATCCTCAAGTTACGGATCCAGTCCGTGTAACTGCTACCATCATTTTTCAACTTAGCTTTCTCTAAGAATGCATTAAAATTAAAAGGAACGGTAGCACGGGCCATTGATCTACAACAACATAGATATGAAAAACTATTAGGACTAAGTTCATGATAAATTAAAGTTCAATTAATCATATTACTTAAAGTACTCCCACTTAGATAGACATCCCTCTAGTCATCTAAATGATCACGTGATCCAAATCAACTAAACCATGTCCGATCATCACGTGAGATGGAGTAGCTTTCAATGGTGAACATCTTATGTTGATCATATCTACTATATGATTCACGCTCGACCTTTTGGTCTCTAGTGTTCCGAGGCCATGTCTGTACATTATAGGCTCGTCAAGTTTAACCCGAGTATTCTGCATGTGCAAAACTGGCTTACACCCGTTGTATGTGAACGTAGAGCTTATCACACCCGATCATCACGTGGTGTCTCGGCACGATGAACTTTCGCAATGGTGCATTCTCAGGGAGAACACTTGTACCTTGAAATTTAGTGGGAGATCATCTTATAATGCTACTCCCGTACTAAGCAAAATAATAAGCATAATAAGATAAACATCACATGCAATCAAAATATGTGACATGATATGGCCATCATCATCTTGTGATTTTGATCTCCATCTCCAAGGCACCGTCATGATCACCATCATCACCGGCGCGACACCTTGATCTCCATCGTAGCATCGTTCTCGTCTCGCCAACTATTGCTTCCACGACAATCGCTACCGCTTAGTGATAAAGTAAAGCAATTACATGGCGACTGTATTTCATACAATAAAGCGACAACCATATGGCTCCTGCCAGTTGCCAATAACTTTACAAAACATAATCATCTCATACAATAATGTATAACTCATCATGTCTTGACCATATCACATCACAACATGCCCTGCAAAAACAAGTTAGACGTCCTCTACTTTGTTGTTGCAAGTTTTACGTGGCTGCTACGGGCTTAGCAAGAACCGTTCTTACCTACGCATACAAAAAACCACAACGATTTTTTGTCAAGTATGTGCTGTTTTAACCTTCACAAGGACCGGGCGTAGCCACACTCGATTCAGCTAAAGTGAGAGAGACAGACACCCGCCAGTCACCTTTAAGCAACGAGTGCTCATAACGGTGAACCAGTCTTGCATAAGCGTACGCGTAATGTCGGTCCGGGCCGCTTCATCTCACAATACCGCCGAACCAAAGTATGACATGCTGGTAAGCAGTATGACTATTATCGCCCACAACACATTGTGTTCTACTCGTGCATATCATCTACGCATAGACCTGGCTCATGATGCCACTGTTGGGGAACGTAGTATTTCAAAAAAAAATCCTACGATCATGCAAGATCTATCTACTAGAAGCATAGAAACGAGAGGGGAGAGTGTGTCCACTTACCCTCGTAGACCGGGAGCAAAAGTGTCTAGTGACGCGGTTGATGTAGTCGAACTTTCTTCGTGATCCAACCTATCATGCACCGAACGTACGGAGCCTCCACATTCAACACATGTTTAGCTTGATGACTTCCCACGAGCTCTTGATCCAGTAGAACTTCGTGGGAGAGTTTCGTCAGCACGACGGCGTGGTGATGGAGATGATGAAGCTACCGGCGCAGAGCTTTGCCTAAGCACTGCAACGATATGACCGAGGTGTGTTTCTGTGGAGGGGGGCACCACACACGGTTGGGAGAGATCAACTTGATCGACTTGTGTAGCTATAGGTGCCCCCTGCCCCCGTATATAAAGGAGCAAGGGGGGAGGCCAGCCGTCCCCTATGGCGCGCCCTAGGAGGGCCACTCCTACTAGGAATAGGATTCCTAGGATTCCAATCCTATTCCTAGTAGGAGTCCACCAAGAGAGAGAGGGGGAAGGAAGGAGAGGGAGAGGGAGAAGGAAAGGGGCGCCGTCCCCCCTCATTTCCGTGTCCAATTCGGACCAAGGGGGAGGGCCGTGCGGCCCAGCCCTGGCCAGCTCTCTCTCTCTCCACTAAGGGCCCAAGTGGCCCATTAGTTCCCCCGGGGGGTACGATACCCCTCCGGCACTCCGGTTTAATCCGAAATTTATCCGGAACACTTCTTGTGTCTGAATATAGTCGTCCAATATATCAATCTATACGTCTCGGACATTCCAAGACTCCTCGTCATGTCTGTGATCTCATCCGGGACTCCGAACTACCTTCGGTACATCAAAACTCATGAACTCATAATACTGATCGTCATCAAACGTTAAGCATGCGGACCCTACGGGTTCGAGAACTATGTAGACATGACCGAGACTCATCTCCAGTCAATAACCAATAGTGGAACCTGGATGCTCATATTGGCTCCTACATATTCTACGAAGATCTTTTATCGGTCAAACCGCATAACAACATACGTTGTTCCATTTGTCATCCGTATGTTACTTGCCCAAGATTCGATCGTCGGTATCTCAATACCTAGTTCAATCTCGTTACCAACAAGTCTTTTTACTCGTTTCGTAATACATCATCTCATGACTAACTCATTAGTCATTTGCTTGCAAGGCTTATTATGATGTATATTACTGAGAGGGCCCAAAGATACCTCTCCGACACTCGGAGTGACAAATCCTATTCTTGATCTATGCCAACACCACGGACACTTTCAGAGACACTTGTAGAGCATCTTTATAATCACCCAGTTACGTTGTGACGTTTGATAACACACAAGGTGTTCCTCCGGTATTCGGGAGTTACATAATCTCATAGTCATAGGAACATGTATAAGTCATGAAGAAAGCAATAGTAGTAAAACTAAACGATCATAGTGCTAAGCTAACGGATGGGTCTTGTCCATCACATTATTATCCTAATGATGTGATCTCATTGATCAAATGACAACTCATGTCTATGGCTAGGAGACATAACCATCTTTGACCAATGAGCTAGTCTAGTAGAGGCATACTAGGGACATACTGTTTTGTCTATGTATTCACACATGTACTAAGTTTCCGATTAATACAATTCTAGCATGAATAAAAGACATTTATCATGATATAAGGAAATACAAATAACATCTTTATTATTGCATCTAGGGTATATTTCCTTCACTACCATCGTATCACCAAGTGCCAAGTGGACCCATGACACGTGTTCGTGCAAGAGCTCTTGAAACCGAGGTGACTTCACTCGTCTCTCAACTCCCTCTCGAATGACATGAGACATGGATACTAGCCTCACCGGAAACTCTATCCATACTCAGCTACACCAAAGACGGCCATGGAGAAGCTAGGGAGCCAAGAAGGATAGGGAGACGAAGACGAGCACGAAGACGGAGAAGGAGAAGGGCAAATCTACATTTGCCTGGATGATTCGGATGGATGTCCGGACGATCTGGCCCCATCTCGGATGATCCCAACACCGCCCCGGATGATCCGAGTAATTTGTCCGAGGACACCCGAAGCGCCACCACCAAGCCGGATCATCAGGGGATGTCCCAGATCATCCGGACCAAGCTGACGTCTGGACAAACCCTCAGACATCCAGGCCCCCATCGCCATCCTCCGCCCGTCAGGACGATCCGGGAGAACATCTGGATCATCCGGGTCCCTGACGGCCGGATCATCGGGACCAACTTCCGGATCATCCAGACCCCTGCCTGCATGCATGATGTTGGGCCGAGGCCCATATACCCCTTTGTCCCCTTAGCCTATATATATGACTCCACCTACACTTTTCTAGGGTTAGCACTGGTTTAGCTCATTTTTGAGATAGAGCTTTGCTCATCCTCTTGGTTCTTCTCGTTTGAGAGACCGCGACCTCTAAGGAGAAGATATCCCAAGTGGATTTAGGACCTCCTCACAGAGAAGACCCCTCAAGACCTACTCACGAAGAAGAACTCGTTACCTTGTATCGTCCTTTGTTGATTTTGGATCTTGTATCACTCTTTGTGTTCCCAGATCTAGCATATGTGTGACCTAATCTTGTTGATTTGAGTGTTTTCCTCTCATTTCCCTCGTGTTCTTCGTGTTCATCGTGGGAATCACCTCCAATCGTGAAAGATCGGCCTTGAATCGGGTTAGCCCCACATCATATGGTTTCATGAGCCTGGGTTCATCACAAATTTGGAGCCCCACAACTTGTTTTCTAGCCTAATTTTTGTTTTTTGTCCAATTTTAAAAATTCCCCACAAATATAGCCATAACAATTTTTTGTGATTTTTTTGTTTGATGAAGTTTTGTTGATTTTGATCGATGGATTATCTGTGTAGCAAGTGGATCTACCTATTCCCCACCATCTCCACTGCTAAATCCATCCAAAAGTCCATGAAATTTTATTTTCCCCCGATTTTTCGAGTTTTCTCGAGTTCATCCCATGCGAGATTGACCTGCCCGGATCATCTGGAGGATCTCCCGGTTCATCCGAACGACCAACACCGGATCATTCGGCTGCCACCCCGGATCATCCGAACGACCGGATCCTGGACCATCCGGACGAACCCCCGGATCATCTGACTACCTCTGTCTGAACTGCATTTTTCTAGCTTGCCTCCGCCGCCACTTCCGCTACCGCATACCTACCTACACCGCATACCCCTAACTTCCGCTACACCCTTGATATACCCACAGTACCACCACTTACACGCTACCAACACGGATCATAGACTACCTTAGACCAATATCGATTTCGACCATTTGTCTTCGTGACTTGAGTTGTGGTTTCTCCGTTTCCTTGGGTGTTTAGGCTAACTTGGAACGGTACGATATCGACGACACCATCTCTCATCTTCGACAATGACGGTAACATCGACGACACTCTGTCTACTCTCTTGCAATTGCACTATAACCCTCATAGCCCATTTGCGTACCCTTTCTACCGAGACTAGCCATTTGAGTATTGGCGGGCCACACTACTTGTGCACCTTAGTGATCGTCGTAAACATTGCATACTACATCATCATATATCGGTGTGACACAAGAGTGTTCCACATACACAATTGCTACCTTTGTAGAGAGTTTTGCATGAGTGCCAAACAAAAGAGCTCAAAAGAGAAAGAGACAAAAAGATTTTAATCAAAAGAGCCTCAAACAAGCATATAAGCAAAGGACCATATCATCATACATCGTGCTTCAGATTATATCATATGGTATCACAAATACATCATCTTGTGTTAAAGCATCCGAACAACGCACACATATAGCATACTTGTGATAGAAGTTGTTACATTTTGTCTCTTATAGGTTGTCCACAAGTGCGTATCCGCCTATTGAGCAATCAGTTAGCTCTCTCTATTGTTGTGCGAAAAGAGCATTTCCCGTGGAATCCACATTTTCCCGCTTAATCCTTGGTTGCACAACCACATTTATCTATTCGTGCGTGTATTTCCATGTGTCCACTTTGCTATTGGTCTACTTGTTACATTTTCTTATTTGCACATCATTTTCAACATCATTGAGTCTTACTAACAACTTGCATACATTTTGGTGCCACTATCCTCACCGAGCTACCACTAGTACGCGTCTGTCCTAAACAAACGGTATTTAACCCCTTTCCGCGACGACATTTGGAATCTTCGGCAAGTGAGTGTGGGCGATAGTGTGGTCCTTCCCACACGACCCAGAAACCGTCCGGGATATGCCCTCCCGGCACACACGCTCGGCAAAATGAGGTCGTGTGCGACCGGCGAGCTCTCAAATACAGAAATCCATACAGTAGAGCTAAAAAAATACAATTATACGGCGAAATTATTTCCGGTCGCAAGTACATCCCACACAGTTAGTCCCCACTAAATGTTTCCGTTCGTATGTACATCCAACAAAGTCGCTCCAAGGAAAGAATTTCCGTTCACAAGTACATCACACACAATTTTTCCCGTTAAATCGTTTGTGATAGCGTTGACATTGCACATGATATTAATAATTTTATCGTTTGCGTTATTGAATGCCTCACACACGGTGCGTAGAAGAAACTATGTGGCAAAGGCTGTCCATCACAGACACTCTTTATGTGGTAAACGTTTGCGCAAGGTGGCCTAATGCAAATAGTTTTCAAGAGAAAGTCGAGTGTGATTGTTCATTGATCCAAAACGGTTTATTCCTAGAAACTATGTGTGTTCCTGAGGTCATCGCCCACCGTATTGTTTCAACAACCGTTTGCAATATTAAGACCCAATTAGCAGGCTAATTTCCCTATTATTAATAATCCATTTATTAATCTAATTGATATTCATATTAAGCACATAATATATTTCATTTCCATATTAAGGAAGCAGAATTTCATAATTGAAATACATCAGAGTACAACATGATATAGCTTCAGCACTCACCTACCCCATTACACAACTGCACGAGAAGCAACTTTCACATGCAACATGTAGAACCTTTCGAAATTAGCATCATAGACGGTATATAGACAGATGCATCTCATCTGGAAAACTGCTGAAGCGGAAGGCGAATATTGCACTTTCATTCATGTTGTAGCTCTTTCCAACTTTAGGCCAGTGCCTATGGATGATTGACCGTCCGTCCTGCGTCCTCTTCCGGAACACTTAAATATTGAACCGTGGGTGTTGTATGAAAATCTTCCTCGCCTCCTGACCATAGAGGTTGGTTGAGAGGTAATCATCAGTGAATAAATGAGGAAAGGTTTCCAATGATCACGTGGTGGAGTATTGCATGGCTTTATACTAAATCTGAAATGGGGGAGAGTGCAGCAGGTGCTATTGCAAAGAATTACAGAGGCTTTGCGTATGTGTTTGTCTACAAGATTTTGCTTCTATGTCACCACGTGGAAAAGGCTGAAGCCCACACTGTTCTGTTCAATTGCAGACCATGGCCGAATAGTTTAATGCCCAGGCCTAGAGACAGGGTTTGCGTACGGAGCTGTTGCCTAAATAATTCAGGTGATATTTATCCTATATATTTTTTGTTAAGTACATGTTGATTTCTTTCGACAAACTACTACTCCGCCGTACTGTATTTTTTGTATGCAGGACAATTATGTTTATACCGCGGGTATGGAGCACGAGCTGGCAACATTCTGTACCAGCGTTTATCCGTGCCATACTGCCCGGGGAACGGACATGCGCAAGCCACCACCCCCGATCCAGATTACAACGACCCGTCGGGACTGCGCCTGTTCGCTGTTCCACGGACGTGCGTAAATCGTCGCCCTTACGGCCCGGTCTACATCGACTCGCTGGGACCGCGCATACTCATTACTTAATGGACTCCCGCGTCGGCTTACAATGCCTTCGCCGACTCGCCCGTCCGCGCCGCCTTACAACGCCACGGACGACTCGCTCATCTGCCCTCATGGCGGTTCACGCGTCCGCACCGGTTTACAACCCGGAGGACAACTTGTTCGTCTGCGCCGGCTCACAACACTGCGGCCGACTCATGTGTCTGTGCTACCTCTGATGCTGCGGTCGTTTTACTGTCCGCCCTGCGGTCCGGTCTACTCAACATGCGGGGTTGGCTAATGGACACCGATGAGGATCATAAGGTCCAAATACATCAGGTGATATCTGTCTAGATTATTTTAAAAAGCACGTATCAACTTTTTCCTTTTGAGAACAATTACTCCGATTTATGATATTATTTATGCAGGACATTTGGTCACTGCAAGAGCGGTAGCGACTCGCCAGCGTCCATACTGCCTCTAATATTGCAGTCGTTTTTTCCGTCCGCCTCCGCGGTTCGGCATATATCAACACAATGCGGCTCACTTGCCCATTCGCACGGTTTATCGTGCCGCTTCACCATGGTGGTCAACTGATCATCAACTCTGTGGAGGATAAATACTGGCCTAACATATCAGGTGAAATCCGTCTAGTATATATTTTTATCATTATATATCGCTTTCTTTAAAAGAGCAATTACTCTGGTCTGCAAAGTTATCTAATGCAGGACCCTAAACCGCCATATTGGTGCTAATTTAAAGGCCAACTCACCCGTCTGCGGCGGTTTACAACGCAACAGTCAACTCACCCGTCCGCCATCGCGTCCGGTTCACCAGACTGCACCGGCTTACAACGCCGTGGCCGACTCATTTATCTATATCGCCTCTGATGTTGCGGTCGTCTTTGCTGTCCGACTCTCGCGGCCTGGTCTACATCAACATACTGGGCCGCATCTATCTGCATGAGTTGTTTATTGAGTATGAGCAAGTCACAGCTTGGGTATCCCAGTTTTCTTTCAACAAAATGGAGGCAAGTTATCATATACTATCAACCGCCATGTCCACTTGGTGGCTCAATGGGCAGGCGCACAAGGCGCCGCCACTACAGATTGGTTAACTTCAAATCGCCAGTTGGAAGGAGCCATTGGCCGAGTTGCTGACATGGCTCATATGGGATCTTTTATAAACCCGCTGCAATCACCTCAACCTTATGTGGATTCACATCGCGCTATCAACACCAATGATATACACCTTCTGCTATGGTCAAATACAGAGAATCTCAAGACAACTCCTCGAGTTGTCTTAAGACTCGGGGGCTATGATGGCATGACTCAGCAAATCTTCCCAATTTCAGCAAAATTAAAGAACCCCAGGACGATGGAGGGAAAGATAACTCGGTCCCAGAGGCAACTGCTATATTGATGAAAATTTGAAGGCCGTCAGAAAAATTCCAGCTTAAAAAGTATATGACAATTACAAAATCCCGTCTCAATGAAGAAGTTTTTGGGTCATCAGAAAGGAATCTAGTTTAAAATCCGGCTCAAGGGACATTAGTCTTACTGCAGCTCTCAAATATCCGGTTTACAATCCGATTCAAGGGAAATATGTCTCCTACAAAGCTCTGAAGCCCTCAAATCCGGTTTAAGAATCTCCGATTCAAAAAGAATTAATCTCTCGCAAGTTCGTGTTTAAAGGCCGTCAGAAAAATTCCGTTGAAAATGAAGATTCCGGTTTAAGATCCGGTTCAAGGGAAAGATGTCTCCCACAAAGCTTTTAAGCTCTCAATATCCGGTGTAAGAATTTCTGGTTCAAAAGATAATCTCTCGCAAGTTCGAGTTCTCAGGAAAAATTAAAGGGACCAAAGAGAGTTTGTTCCACAGCACAACTCAAACATAGGCACCCAGTGAGCATAGCTCAGAAATATATCACATGGGGGCTTCTGTTTATAAAGTGGAGTTCTGATTACCCTCTTGATTCGTCTATCAAGCCAATATTATCATAAGAGCACAGCTTTAGATACTTTGGTAATCCGGCTATCAAGCCAATATTATGATAAGGGGCCAAAGAAAGTTTGTTGCACAACACAACTCATACATAGGCACCCGCTGAGCATAGCCCAAAATGTTACCTGGGCGCTCTTTTTGCACAACAACTAAGAGTTTTTAAGACCCTTGTAATAAGCTATCAAGGCAGGCTTGGAAGCCAGGTGTACCCACCTAAAACACCGGGTTAACCTGCCTTCATCAAGTAAGTCACTCCGTCCAGGTAATCCTGGTATGACCCGTCGAACGTTTGACAAGTCAATCTTATACAGACCCTGAACTTGTCGAAGTTAAAACGATGATTGGTTAATGTGAGGTCCATCTTAAAAGTCTTTGTAAAATGGTTTAACTCAGTGGCCTGGCAGCCCATAAAAAGCCTCGATTTTAGGCCTGGCAGCCCATGAAAAGCCTCGCAACTTCTGATGATTTTATTTGACAAGTTTTTTCTTTCGTTTCGGTTTACAACATTGTATGATAAACCTGCGTCTATTAACCTGGCCTGGCTTTTGACTATAAGTCGTCAGTATGAGATAAGATAATGCACAAGGAATATTCTCCTACAAAAGAAGCAAGACTAGGACTCCACTTGTAATAGAGTAATCCTAATCCTACTAGGACTAGTCATGTAACCCGCCCCTTCAACATATAGAAGGAGGGGCAGGTCTCCCCAAAGGGGGACAAGAAGCAACAAACAATCTCTAGGGCTAGACACAACTAGAGGAGAGTCGGTTTATGCGGCGACTCCATGACGGTCATAATGAGATCTAGCCTCAAACAACATGTAGGGCTATTACCGGATGATGTTCCCCGGGGCCCGAAGCTGTATAAATCCATGTCTTGTGTGTTGCGTCTCTCGATTTCGCTCAACCCCTCTCAAGCTACCACATAGATGCGCGGCCTCATGACTAAGTCCCCACACTAGGACATCTACCGTGACAATTCCACGACACATTACCTCTTATTGCTTCCAAAAAATTTCTCGTGTCAACATAGAACAACATGAGTGTTGTCTCAGTTTTTGTGATTTTTCGGGGTTTTTTTGGACATTTTTATGCATTAACTGAGTTTTCAATGCATTCATGTGCATAATTCAAATTTGAACTACATGCATGATACGTCTCCTACGTATCTATAATTTTTGATTGTTCCATGCTATTATATTATCTGTTTTGGATGTTTAATGGCCTTTATTATGCACTTTTATAATATTTTGGGACTAACCCACTAACCCAAGGCCCAGTGCAAATTGCTGTTTTTTGCCTATTTCAGTGTTTGGCAGAACAGGAATATCAAACGGAGTCCAAACGGAATGAAACCTTCGCGAGGATCGTTTTTCGAACAAACGCAACCCAGAAGACTTAGAGTACACGCCAGGGAAGCCACGAGGTGGCCACGAGGCAGGAGGGCGCGCCCAGGGGGGTAGGCGCGCCCCCACCCTCGTGGGGCCCTCATAGCTTCACCGACATGCTTCTTCGTCCTATATATACTCATATACCATGGAAACATCCGAGAGCACCACGAAACCCAATTTCCACCGCCGCAACCTTCTGTACCCATGAGATCCCATCTTGGGGCCTTTTCCGGAGCTCCACCGGAGGGGGAATCGATCATGGAGGGCTTCTACATCAACACGATAGCCTCTCCGATGAGTTGTGAGTAGTTTACCACAGACCTTCGGGTCCATAGTTATGAGCTAGATGGCTTATTCTCTCTATTTGGATCTCGATACAAAGTTCTCCTTGATCTTCTTGGAGATCTATTCGTTGTAATACATTTTGCGGTGTGATTGTCGAGATCCGATGAATTGTGGGTTTATGATCAAGATTATCTATGAACAATATTTGGTTCTTCTCTGAATTCTTATATGCATGATTAAAATATCTTTGCAAGTCTCTTCGAATTATCAGTTTGGTTTGGCCTACTAGATTGATCTTTCTTGCAATGGGAGAAGTGCTTAGCTTTGGGTTCAATTGTCATGCCCAAGATGCCATTCTATGTCGATCACTAGATAAAACTTGTGACTGAGGCACAACCGCATTTCAGGCGCTTAGAAAGATGGATATCATTACATCGTACCATTACATACATACACGGGGATACAACAATTCATACAAGTCACATGAATATGAAAACATCAATACAAGACATCCGACTACGGCTGCAAACATGAAAAGCACAAAGACATCCATTCTGCTATCCCAGGCTGCCGACCAGGAACCTAACCCAAGACTGACGAAGCAGAAGAAGAAATAACTCCAACACAAGTACATCGCTCTCACGTCAAGTCATCGGAAACCTGCACCTGCAACTGTTGTTGTAGTATCTGTGAGCCACGAGGACTCAGCAATCCCATAACCATGGGTAACAAGACTAGCAAAGCTTAATGGGTAGGAAGAGGTTAATTGGTGAGGTTGCAACAGCGGCTAAGCATAATATGGTGGCTAACTTACGAGTACAATAATAAGATGAGCATCTACGCAAACGGTCGCAAACTAGTAGTGATCGCTAAGGATCCTGAACTACCTACAAGTCAAACATAACCCCACCGTGTTCTGTTCTCAAAGTGAAAAGAGACGGTCACGGTTACTCACGCGGTTCGTGTATTTTATTTCGGATCCTCTGTCAAGTTTTCTACAACCGGACATTAACAAATTCCAATCTGCCACATAACCGCGTGCACGGCTTTCGAAAGATTATAACCCTACAGGGGTGTCCCAACTTAGCCCATCACAAGCTCTCACGATCAGCAGACATAATAATAATATTACCCCTTATCTTGGGGACAACCCGATCAGACTCGGAATCCCGGTGCATAAGACATTTCGACAATGGTAAAACAAGTCCAGCAAGACCTCCCGGCGTGCCTACACCCTGATAGTAGCCGCGTGTATCTCGTCTCAGGCTATGCCCGGATTGCCCAAACTTCCGGTAGGCCAAATACCAGAGTTGGCCCTAGCGGTCACCGGCGGTTGACAGGTTTGGACCAACACTCATGAGGAGCACTGGCCCGGGTTGTAAATTAAGTCCTCGGGGTCCGCAAAGTCCCTATGCAAGTTATTTAGTTATGGCAAATGGTAAAACCAAAGTTGGGCCTTGCTGGAGGAGTTTTATTCAAAGACGAACTGTCAAGGGGTCCCCATATAGCCACCGCGTTAGGAACGCAAAATCAAGGAACATAACACCGGTTTATTGGTTCTTAAGGTGGCATGAGTGGAACAAAACACCGAGAAAATGGCCAAGCCTTCCACCCATTGCCAAGTATATAGGTGTGTTAATTATAATAATAGATATTGTGATATTCCCAAAGTATCCAAGTTCCGGCATGGAGCAATCTTCATCTTCACCTGCAACTAACAACGCTATAAGAGGGGTTGAGCAAGCGGGTAGCATAGCCAAACAACGGTTTGGTAGGAAGGTGTCAAAGGTTAGTGGTTTCATGGCAACAAGGAGAGGCTGACAACAAAAGATAGGTGGCGCGACATATAGCGATAGCATCGAGACAACTAGCATAGCAATGATAGTAAAGGTATCCAAGGTGATGGTCATCTTGCCTGAGATCCTGCAAGGAAGAAGAACGAGTTCATGAAGTAGACGAAGAAGAAGCCACGAAGACGAACCAAGTGTAGTCGAACGCATCCTCACGAACGCAACGGAATATGAACTAGCGAGAAGAAGCACACAACATGGTAAACACACCACTCAAGAACATGACAAGATGCTCAAACAAGTATGATGCAAGACAAGTCTATATGATGCAAAACATGGCAAGGGATGAAGCACACAAGAACAACACAAACCAACAAGTTTAAATGAGGCCGGAATCAACATATAACAATTCCGGTAAGTCCTCATATGCACATTTCAAAATTGGTCTAGATCTGAACAAACATTAAGTTAAAGTTGTTAAACATCAAGTTAACATGCACCATGATGATCTACTCGAAATTCTAGTAAAGTTACATATAAAGTTTATTTAATTCGGAGCTACGGCCTAGAAGATATGAGCACAACAAGTTAAGCATGGAAATGATGCAAGATGCATCCAAACAACAAGCTAAACACTCCAAGCATGTAAACAACATGATATTATGCAACCACATGCAAAAAAACACAAGTTTCATATAGGACACGCTCAAAACGGAGCAACGGTTCAACACATACACATGAAACAAGATATAACAACAAGCTGTCCAATAACATCAACATAGCAACTTTGGAGCAAGGTATATTTATGCTACAGCACCCAAACATGATAACAAAGGCATGGATGTGAAATAGACATGAATCCCAACAAGCATGAACTCAGAGCACACCCAAAAACTTGCTGGAACACAATTAAACTAGCATGGCAAGATTCAAGAAGTTTACTAATTTCTCAGACTTAGTGAAAAAAACAGAGCATCGCAGAAAAAACGACATGTACGCATGTTTGCAAGCTTGTGCAACTCAACTCAAAGCATAACATGGCATAAGAAGATAACCAACAGCAAGAAGGCATATTTATGAAGCTACTCATGGCAAGTACATGGTCATAGGATGCATAGATCAATATCTATTCACATGGCAAAACCGAACTTACTGATAACAGGCTGATAGATACATTTATAGCAACTTGAGAGCAAGGAATAAACAAGCTACAGCAGGCCATATATGCAAACAAGGGCATTGATGGATAGAGCATAACATGGACAACAAGACATGAACATTGAACACTCCAAAACAATCATGGATTTGAGTGGGGCATCAAGCAAACATGACATCAGGTTTAACAGTTTCAGACTTATCAGTTTTTCAACAAGTCTCAGGAAGCAACAACAACGAGTAAGCTACTTTACAAGCTTGTTGCAAACACCACAAGGCATAACATGAAAAGTCGATTGCACCACAGCAAAGATGGCATGATTGTGCTTCTAAAACATATTAACATGTGGCATAAAAGACAATCACACCAATAGCTATGAACAAGACAAAATAACATCTCATAACAAGTTTCAGCACTTAACAGCCACATGCACTTTTGCAACAGAGATAAACATGGCAATATGGCACCTAACATGAATGTTATAGCAACCATCATGTAGAGCACTTCACAAGGAACCTTTTGACATATCACACACTCCACTTGGACCAACATGCACAAAGTTATCATCACCACAAGCATCCAACAAAATTATAGTTATCAGCAGTTTTAAACATATAGTACTCTTGCAACGATGATTAGGGCATCAAGATGAACTCAAACAAGCATGCCACAGTACAACAATATGAAGAGCATCACACGACGAACATTTTGGCATATTATTCATTCAATTTGGTAATCACACAAAAAAGTTACATGCCACGCAATATGCTAACATAATGTAAAAAAATGCCCAGGGACTAAGACGAATTTTACCATCGGGGCAGAACTGGGCGGACAATGTTCGGACCCAACTGGACATGTCCGCCCGGCTGGCGCGCGGCCCAGCTGGCGGCGACATGGGCGAGGGCTGGCGTCCTCCTCCCGACGAGGACGAGGCCGGCGACACTCCGGCGGGGACGGCTGGATCCGCCCGCGCCAGGCCGGATCTGGTCGGAGGCAGGCTCCCGGCGAGTCCAGCGGGGACGGCGGAAAGATGGAGGCGGGGTCGGTGAGCAGCACACGGCGGCGGCAGACTCGGGCTGCGGGGCAACTGGAGGAGGGGTCGCCCGCAGGGGCGGCGGCGTAGTTCGTGGCCGGCGGCGAGACGAGCTCCGACGGCGGGGCTTGGGCACGGCGGCGCTCGAGCGGGGCTGCGGGGAGCGCTGGAGCGGTGAGATCGGGTGCGGAGGTAGGCGCTCATACATGCGGCAGTGCGGTGCGGGGCCCGGTCGGGCCAGGTTCGGCCCGGCGTGGGTTCGTTGTGGGCTTGGGCGGCCTGCGGCGGCGCTGGAGGTGGGGGAGGCCAGGTGGCGCGCCTGGAGTGGGCAAGGAGGCTGCACAGGGATGGCGGAGCCAATGGGAAGGCGCCAAGTGGCGGAGGAGGGCTGGCCAGTAGTGGATTTTGAGGTGGAAGTGGCTGGCGGCGCGGGGATCACGAGGAGGAGGGGCTCTAGGGGTAGGGGAAGGCTAGGAGGCCGAAAATGGAAGGGAGGGATGTATATAAATGGTAAGGGGGCTAGGGTTAGGGGGTTTTGCACCGTTTCGAGCCGTTTGATCTCGATCGGACGGCTCCAATAAGTGGGCTCGGCAGGGTGGGCCTAGTGGGCTGTGTAGATGGGGTTGGCTGAGGGGAGATGAGAGGAGTGCAGCCCCGGAAGGTTTCCAGAGACCGAAAATATCCGACGATTTAACCGGTGATAGTGCCACTATAGTTTAACTGTCGGGCCATCAAACGAGCTCCGAATGCGATGAAATTTGACAGGCGGTCTACCTACACTATAATAAGACCACATGCCAAGTTTCATCCCATTCCGATAAAATTTTTCCGTCCACTCATAAAATAATTATTCGGAGGTGCCGCGGGCGCTTGCAAGTGTGTCTGGGCTCAGAACGGACAACGGAGAGGACGAGCGGACTCGGACGGATGCAAGTTTTGAAAACATGCTAATGCAATGCACACGATGACATGGCAACATGCAACACGCAAGCAGAGTGACATGTCAACGACGACGAATAACTGGCTGACACCTGGCACATCGGTCTCGGGGTGTCACAACACTCCCCTACTAACAAGAGATCTCGTCCCGAGATCTTAGGAACGAGACAGAAGATAAAAGGAAGAAGGTGGCATCAAAGAATGTTGAGAGGTTGAGCCACTTGATAGGAAGAATACAACGGAGATGAACTAGGCTGAGAAGCTCAGTTACAAAAGAGGAACAAGGAACAAACGAGCTGAACGAACAAGAATGAATTCGAAACCAATCCAGCTAAAAGAGATAGAAAAGAAATTCAAACGAAAGAATTTGGGTAGCACTCCGGCTGAAAATGGAATGAATATAACATGAACTTGAGAAGATGTAATAATACTTGACGAGATGAACAACACAACGCCTCCGGAAGAATTACAAGAGTGAAATGAAAAGAACGGATAAGAGAACAACAGGTTCCACCGCGAATGAATTTGAAAGAGGATCTTCAAGTGAAAGACTTGAATGGAGTTGTTGAGAAGATCAACAAAGGAATACGCTTGTTGTGGACTTATGGTACACATCTCAAAACTTGAGGTGAATTATGCCGCAACCAAAATATTGATGAGCTAAGAAGAACGAAGAATGCAAAACTCCACTTCAAAAGAATACGGAGGATTATTTGCATCTTGAGGTGCAAGAAGAGGAATGCTTGAGCTGCTCCACAAGAATTAGATGAATATTTGAGGAATGAATTTAAATCGTGATGAACCACCATGAAGAACTCCGGTAACGAAAAGAATGATGATGACGGATGAAAAGAATGAGAATAAGTCCTTGCGATGATTTAGAAGGGGGTACCAACGAGATAGCCGAGAACTTTGAACTCCGGAGAAGAAAAGATTAAAGCACTTGGAACTAGAATTTATTCATCAAGAATAAACTCCGAAGGAAGGGATAAATCAACTTGACGAAAATGACTAAGAATTATGTTATGCTTATCCTCCACCAATAAATTGATGAGTAACAATGGACTTGCATACTACTTATTCTCGTTGAAAAAAGATTAAAGATGTATATATCGCGAACTTGCGAAAAATCTTCATGAACCATCTGTAGGATTGGAAAACAAATGAATCTATTTGTAGAACAGGGAAAAGAAATCTTGAACGAACCACCGTAAGAATTGAAAACCTGGTGAAGAAAAGGAACGAACCACCGTAAGAATTATAAAATTAATGAACAAAAGAGAATGAATCGCCGGGAAGAATAATAACTTGAGGGAATTAGAATGAAAAGAGCGAAGAGATCGCTAAATGATTAAATGATACTTGGACGAAGCACCGAAAGAATGTGAGACGAACGTAGATGCATGAATGAAGAATAGTTGGAGGACGAAGTTGAAAACTGAGAATGAAGAAATCTTCTGAAATGATGGCCTTCGGAGGAACACAATGGAAATAATTCATGAATTACTCCGGATGGTTAAAAAAGAATTTATGACAAAGAGAATAATTCACGAGGATAACATGAAGCTAGAACCACAAATCTTCAAGAGAACGAACAAGAATTAGAGGAAAACGCTTCTTCGGTCTTCAAATGTCGACGGGAAACACAACCAAAATTGTTGAGATACTCCGGAAAAGAAAAAAGGAAGGTTGAAGCAACGTTGAAAAGAATTTCCAAATGATCTTGGAGAAGGCACATGACTGATGGAATCCATACTTACGTCACACTTTGAAAAGAATTTCAGAATCACTCCGGAAAAATTAGAAGACTCAGGTAAGATCCTGGGAATAAACCTTTGGGTTAGGGACCACCGAAGAGAAAACACCATTGAAAAGGATCGAAAAGGAGATGATGGACATGAACGATTGAAAAAACTCGAATGAGGAGACAACCTCGAATTAATTGGAACACAGATGAATTTCCTAAGATGTCTTCAGAACTCCGGAACAATTAAATGGCGAGAGGCGAACGAGCAATTGGAATCAATTTAGCCGAGGGACAGAATAAGACCAATGCCGAAAACTTGAATTGAATCCACCAGAAAAGGGAAAAGAGATGAAGAATGGCGAACTAGACGAGAATTCACCGGAGAAGAAAAGAGATGAAGGATGACGAACTAGCCGAGAATTCACCAGTTGAAACAATTGAGGAAAGAAAGCAAAGACTTCGCACGAGTAGGAAGGATACTCGATTAAGGACTCCGGCTCCGAGAAGAAAAAGGGTGGGCGGGTGGGGAAAAGAAAGACAACTTTGGAAGGGGAAACAACATCGGTTGGAAAGAACCGAGGATTGAAGCAAAAGACGAGGAGGGTCAAAACGACTTGACGAGAGATGCACCAGATGAAAAGAGCAGACATCGCAACGAACAAAAACTAACCACGTGATCCTAAAAAAAATTGCAGGGGGAGAGGGGTAATTCAAAACACCTACGTCAAGATTCCTCACCAGAGCGACGAAGGGGCAGGGGAGTAAAATAATTCCTACTCTTCGATATAGTTAGACTCCGAAAAAAGTTTTTGCTAGACTCGACAATGGCCAAACTACGAGCAATCAAGGGGGCTCCTATGGTCGGTCGAGGCTCTGTTACCAACTTGTCACGCCCAATATGAGATTCTATCTCGATCACTAGATAAAACTTGTGACTGTGGCACAACCGCATTTCAGGCGCTTAGCAAGATGGATTTCATTACATCGTACCATTACATACATACATGGGGATACAACAATTCATACAAGTCACATGAATACAACAACATCAATACAAGACATCCGACTACGGATGCAAACATGAAAAGCACAAAGACATCCATCCTGCTATCCCAGGCTGCCGACCGGGAACCTAACCCAAGACCGACAAAGCAGAAGAAGAAAGAACTCCAACACAAGTACATCGCTCTCACGTCAAGTCATTGGAAACCTGCACCTACAACTATTGTTGTAGTATATGTGAGCCACAAGGACTCAGCAATCCCATAAGCATGGGTAACGAGACTAGCAAATCTTAGTGGGTAGGAAGAGGTTAAGTGGTGAGGTTGCAGCAACTGCTAAGCATAATATGGTGGCTAACTTACGAGTACAAGAATAAGACGAGCATCTACGCAAACGGTCGCAAACTAGTAGTGATCGCTAACGATCCTGAACTAGCTACGAGTCAAACATAACCCCACCGTGTTCTCTTCTCAAAGTAAAAAGAGACGGTCACGGTTACTCACGCGGTTCGTGTATTTTATTTCGGATCCTCTGTCAAGTTTTCTACAGCCGGACACTAACAAATTCCAATCTGCCACATAACCGCGGGCACGGCTTTTGAAAGATTATAACCCTGCAGGGGTGTCCCAACTTAGCCCATCACAAGCTCTCACGATCAGCAGAGATAATAATAATATTACCCCTTATCTTAGGGACAGCCCGATCAGACTCGGAATCCCGGTGCACAAGACATTTCGACAATGGTAAAACAAGTCCAGCAAGACCTCTCGGCGTGCCGACACCCTGATATTAGCCATGCTTATCTCCTCTCAGGCCACGTCTGTATTGTCCAAACTTCCGGTAGGCCAAATACCAGAGTTGCCCCTAGCGGTCACCGACGATTGACAGGTTTGGACCAACACTCATGAGGAGCACTGGCTCGGGTTGTGAAGTAAGTCCTCGGGGTCCAGAAAGTCCCTACGCAAGTTATTTAGTTATGGGAAATGGTAAAACCAAAGTTGGGACTTGCTGGAGGACTTTTATTCAAAGACGAACTTTCAAGGGGTCCCCATATACCCAACCGCCTTAGGAACGCAAAATCAAGGAACATAACACCGGTTTATCGGTTCTTAAGGCGGCATGAGTGGAACAAAACACCGAGCAAAAGGCCATGCCTTTCATGCATTGCCAAGTATATACGTGTGTTAATTATAATAATAGATATTGTGATATTCCCAAAGTATCCAAGTTCCGGCATGGAGCAATCTTCATTTTCACCTGCAACTAACAACGCTATAAGAGGGGCTGAGCAAGCGGGTAACATAGCCAAACAACGGTTTGCTAGGAAGGTGTCAAATGTTAGCGGTTTCATGGCAACAAGGAGAGGCTGACAACAAAATATAGGTGGCGCGACATATAGCGATAGCATCGAGACAACTAACATCGCAACGATAATAAAGGTATCCAAGGTGATGGCCATCTTGCCTGAGATCCCGCAAGGAAGAAGAATGAGTCCATGAAGTAGACGAAGAAGAAGCCACGAAGACGAACCAAGTGTAGTCGAACGCATCCTCACGAACGCAACGGAATATGAACTAGCGAGAAGAAGCATACAACATGGTAAACACACCACTCAAGAACATGATAAGATGCTCAAACAAGTATGATGCAAGACAAGTCTATATGATGCAAAACATGGCAAGGGATAAAGCACACAAGAACAACACAAACCAACAAGTTTAAATGAGGCCAGAATCAACATATAACAATTTCGGCAAGTCCTCATATGCACATTTCTAAATTGGTCCAGATCTGAACAAACATTAAGTTAAAGTTGTTAAACATCAAGTTAACATGCACCATGATGATTTACTCGAAATTCTAGTCAAGTTACATAACATGGCATAAGAAGATAACCAACAGCAAGAAGGCATGTTCATGAATTTACTCATGGCAAGTACATGGTCATATGATGCATAGATCAATAGCTATTCTCATGGCAAAACTGAACTTACTGATAACAGGCTGACAGATACATTTATAGCAACTTGAGAGCAAGAAATAAACAAGCTACAACAGGCCATATATGCAAACAAGGGCATGGATGGATAGAGCATAACATGGACAACAAGACATGAACATTGACCACTCCAAAACAAGCATGGATTTGAGTGGGGCATCAAGCAAACATGGCATCAGGTTTAACAGTTTCAGATTTAGCAGTTTTTCAACAAGTCTCAGGAAACAACAACATCGAGTAAGCTACTTTACAAGCTTGTTGCAAACACCACAAGGCATAACATGAAAAGTGGATTGCACCACAGCAAAGATGGCATGATTGTACTTCTAAAACATATTGACATGTGGCATAAAAGACAATCACACCAATAGCTATGAACAAGACAAAACAGCATCTGATAACAAGTTTCAACACTTAACAACCACATGCACTTTTGCAACAGAGATATACATGGCAATATGGCACCTAACATGAATGCTACAGCAACCATCATGTAGAGCACTTCACAAGGAACATTTTGACATATCACACACTCCTTTTGGACCAACATGCACAAAGTTATCATCACCACAAGCATGCAACAAAATTGTAGTTATCAGCAGTTTTAAACATATAACACTCTTGCAATGATGATTAGGGCATCAAGATGAACTCAAACAAGCATGCCACAGTACAACAATATGAATAGCATCACACGACAAACATTTTGGCATATTATTCACTCAATTTGGATAATCACACAAAAAGTTACATGCCACACAATATGCTAACATAATGTAAAAAAATGCCCACGGACTTAGAGGAATTTTACCCTCGGGACAGAACTAGGCGGACAATGTCCGGACCCAACTGGACATGTCCGCCCGGCTGGCGCGGGGCCCAGCTGGCGGCGACAGGAGCGAGGGTTGGCGTCCTCCTCCCGACGAGGTCGAGACCGGCGACACTCCGGCGGGGACGACTGGATCCGACCGCGCCAGGCCGGATCTGGCCGAAGGCAGGCTGTTGGCGAGTCCGGCGAGGACGGCGGAAAGACGGAGGCGGGGTCGGCGAGCAGCGCACGGCGGCGGCATACTCGGGCTGCGGGGCATCTGGAGGAGGGGTCGCGCGCGGGGCCGGCGGCGTAGTTCGTGGCCGGCGGCGGGGCTTGGGCACAACGGCGCTCGAGCGGGGCTGCAGGGAGCGCTGGAGCGGAGAGAGCGGGTGCGGAGGCAGGCGCTCAGACCTGCGGCGGCGCGGTGCGGGGCCTGGTTCGGCCCGACGCGGGTCCGCTGTGGGCTTGGGCGGGCTACGGCGGCGCTGGAGGTGGGGGAGGCCAGGTGGCGTGCCTGGAGTGGGCAAGGAGGCTGCACAGGGGTGGCGGAGCCAATGGGAAGGCGCCAAGTGGCGGAGGAGGGCTGGCCGGCGGTGAATTTTGAGGTGGAAGTGGCTGGCGGCGCGGGATCCCGAGGAGGAGGGGGTCTAGGGGTAGGTGAAGGCTAGGAGGCCGAGAATGGAAGGGAGGGATGTATATAAGGGTAGGGGGGCTAGGGTTAGGGGGTTTTGCACCGTTTCGAGCTGTTTGATCTCGATCGGACGGCTCAGGCGAGAGGGGTTGGTAGGGTGGGCCTAGTGGGCTGTGTAGATGGGGTTGGCTGAGGGGAGAGCAGAGAAGTGTAGCCCGGGAAGGTTTTCAGAGACCGAAAACATCCGACGATTTGACCGTTGATAGTGCCGCTATAGTTTAACGGTCGGGCTATCAAACGAGCTCCGAATGCGATGAAATTTGACAGGCGGTCTACCTACACTATAATAAGACCACATGCCAAGTTTCATCCCATTCGGAGAACATTTTTCCGGTCACTCATAAAATAATTATTCGGAGGTGCCGCGGGCGCGTGCAAGTGTGTTTGTGCTCAGAACGGACAGCAGAGAGGACGAGTGGACTCGGACGGATGCAAGTTTTGAAAACATGCTAATGCAATGCACACGATGACATGGCAACATGCAACATGCAAGCAGAGTGACATGGCAACGTTGACGAATAATTGGATGACACCGGGCGCATCGGTCTCGGGGTGTCACATCAATCTTGCGGTGTCCTTTCCCAGTGACAGCAGGGGCAGCAAGTCACGTATTGTATTGTTTCCATCGAGGATAAAAAGATTGGGTTTATATCATATTGCATGAGTTTACCCCTCTACATCATGTCATCTTGCTTAAGGCGTTACTTTGTTCTTATGAACTTAATACTCTATATGCATGCTGGATAGCGGTCGATGTGTGGAGTAATAGTAGTAGATGCAGAATCGTTTCGGTCTACTTGTCACGGACGTGATGCCTATATACATGATCATGTCTAGATATTCTCATAACTATGCGCTTTTCTATCAATTGCTCGACAGTAATTTGTTCACCCACCATAGAATATACTATCTTGAGAGAAGCCACTAGTGAAACCTATGGCCCCCGGGTCTATCTTCCATCATATTAGTCTTTAGTCAAGTAGCTATCTTTTATTTTGCAATATTTACTTTTCAGTCTATACAACAAAAATACCAAAAATATTTATCTTATTATCTCTATCAGATCTCACTTTTGCAAGTGGCCGTGAAGGGATTGACAACCCCTTTATCATGTTGGTTGCAAGGATCTTATTTGTTTGTGCAGGTACAAGGGATTTGAGTGTAGTCTCCTACTGGATTGATACATTGGTTCTCAAAAACTGAGGGAAATACTTACGCTACTTTGCTGCATCACCCTTTCCTCTTCAAGGGAAAACCAACGCATGCTCAAGAGGTAGCAATGCACATGCTCCAGTGCATATAAATTTGTTGAAAAATCAAATATGTGTCCTTGGGTGTATGCTTAGGTCCCATGCAAGAAATGGGAATGAATTTCAAACACCAGGGCCCTGTTGATTGCCAGCAAAACATTGAGATGCAAGATGACGTTTGGCTCCACACCTATTGAGCTACTGTATATTATTCATGTAAACTTTTGTAATCTGCCTTTTTCATTTGTGCGCATAAGTTAAGTATCATATTGGAGTACACTTTTGGTACTAATACTATGTTCTATGCTCAATGAAGAGCTTGTCCATCCTATCAGTGGTGGTGGATTCTTCCAAGTCCTTACATATCAGTATGTGGTGTTTTGATCTGAACACGATTATTGGCTTGCTGCAATGCTTTCCATATCTGGAGAATTTGTATATAAAGGTGATGATTTCACACACATTGAAAGCCCATATATAATGTACTATAATTAATCGTTAAGCTATCACTCTTTCAACATAATATTTTTAGACATTAACTGTTTTCAATCTTCATCTCTATTTACACACTAACACATGGAGAAAAAGGTATAACCAATATATGGTTCAAGAAGCACCGGGATTTTCTCAGATCTCATGACATTCGTTTGAAGAGAGTAACACTGGAAGGATATGCATCGAACAATGCAAACACTAGCTTTGTCACATTCTTCATGTTGAATGCGAGGGCACTATTGTCCGTAAGGATTAAGTTTTTCGACAAGAAATTTCTTATGGTTGCAAGCGTTGAACAACATAAAAAGAAGTTTCAGGTGGACCTAAGGGCTTCTGATCGTGCTCGTCTTTTATTTACAATAGCTTGCCATCATGTACCGGTAGAATTTCTGGCCGGGGATCTTGATTTTATGGATCAGACGGGTCCATTTGATTGTGACTGCCGAAAACTTTGGTTGAGTTAGATGTCATTGTCCTGTTCAATCTGGATTTTGTCTAAACCTGATGAGCAATTAGTCCTCGTGCTTTTGTACTATTTGTAAGCTGGAGTGAGATATTGTTTCCCTTTTCAACTCGGTTTTGACCCATATTTTCTTTCATACTGGGCCAATGGCTTGCCGTTTCTTTCATTACGACATAAATATTATAAGCATTCACAAACTTATTTTCAGCTAGCACTGGGAAAGAACATCACTCTCGCTGGATCCTCGAGATCTTTGTTCATTACAGATCCCGCAAGTTCTTAATGCCCACCAGCACCCACAAACTTATTTTTAGCTAGCACACCAAATGGGCTGTAATTCTTAATAAGAAAAGTAGCATGGTAGTGACAGATTTGGATTTGTCATTTGGGACCCACGAGGAAAAAGCCTATCTAGGGTGGTGCCGACTCGACAGCAAACATTGAGAAACCTAGTTTTATAATTACTGTAAATCCAAAACTCGCCTCAAAATCATGAAACTTGGCATGGTGTTATGACATAGCAGCAACATGTTGTGGTAAAAAATTAGTCCAATTTGGGACAAGTTTTGGTACAAACTTCTTACAAACCGGAGCTTCTCTAAAAAAGGCTCATGGTTCCAAGAGGGACCTTGTCACCTATGTGTGCGAAACGACATACGCTGTCTCTTCCCGCCTTGATTTATTTTATAGAGGCAACATGCAACTATATATAGTAGTGTCGTCCTAAAAATATGAAATTATTCATGGTTCGTTTTGCCTTTTTATACATTATATGAGTTTCCTAGGCATTTTGGAACGTACTTTCGTGTGTGCAAAGGTCATGTGTGTACTAGCCACATCTGTAATTGGATGTTCAATTTGTTTATGGAATCAAGTCCTTATAAGTTATAAGTACATATGCTATTGTTCTGTGTGCAATGACATCGCACACGGACCATACTGGGAACCCGTCGGTGATGATTTCATCAATCGCTGACAATTGTATACCACCAAGCATTTGCCCACAACACACACAGCTTATTAGTTGCAATCTTCTATGTTATTATCAATCTTCGCACACATTTCTGATTACACACCTATTTGTCGCGTATCACACACATCTTGTAATATTGAACCATTTATGTTCTCTTGGCTCAAAGCAAATAGTTCATCCGAGTGAACCGCATGCCGTATATCGCACACACCTTCATCTAGCTGCCCGTTTCTTTTGTGTTTCCTAATCACAAAAAGTTCATCTGAGTGAACCGTATGTTGTATATCGCACACACCTTCATCTGGCTGCTCGTTTCTTTTGTTCCTCGTCGTCACAAAAAGTTCATTGAACTGAATCATATGCCCAGCATCGCACACACAACTAAAATCTGAACCGTCTTTGATGCATCCTCCATCGCGAACGATTTGCACCTTTTTTTGACGGGTTTTTTACATCCCCGTTTGCGATTATTGCATCGCACACAATTTCGGGAAAGGGTCTCTGATCGTAGTGTCGCGTTAGCAGCAACATGCAGTAGTGTACACTAAAAGCTTTCCTTGTGTAGGTGTGAGAATCTACAAGAATTGGTACCAATTGTGCTATTTTTGGATTACACTATTGGGTGATCATTAATCCATCTTCAACTTTGGTTAAGGTACATTTGGTATAGCTCTTCTGCTCTCCCACTCACATATTTGCTTCAGATGATGGATAGGCCAAGTACTTCTACCAACCCGCTATTCGAGAATCCTCAAGAATCGAACAACTACATCACCAAATTTCACCTATTGGGTGTTCAACGAGCTCTCCATCAAGAGAATGAAGCTATGCAAGAGCGCATTGATCTACTCGCCAACGACTTGAGGCACTGCGAGGCACGAACAAAAGAATACTTTGAACATATCAACACCTACATGTCTACTCAAATGAACGAGCTATGGACTTTGATGATCAATTGACCTTCTTCCACTTCTTCATCTCAAAGACAGAGCCGCTCATGTCGTCATTCCGACTCCATCTCCGGATCAAGTACACCGACATCCAACACTCTTCGTCCAACCGCGCGCGAAGATTGACATGCAAGCCGGAATCCACTTCACGGCAAAAGCTCCCAAGAGCAACTTGAAGAGCAAGGACGTCGACATCGTCAAAACCAAGCTACACTCGAGCAAGCACAAGAAAGGCAATGCTTACGCGAACAAGAGGAAGTGTGGGCGCACCAACACGAAGACAAGCAAGATGTCGAGGCACAACGTCAAGAACAACAACAGCGAGAAGATCAAGCTCTTGAGGTGCAACATGCACTACGTGACTCACATCGCGCCGTCGCCGCACACAATTGACACACTCGTGAAGAAGAAGAAGCACTTCGCGATGAAGTTCAAGAAAGGTGATATCAAGCAATATTACAACGCCAAGTTGCTCCACAAGCATGTCAAGAGCAACAAGTTTGACAAGAACCACAAGTTCGCCAAGAGCAACAAACTCAACAAGAACAAAAAGTTTGCCAAGCGCAACAACACAATGAGCATCAACCACGCCAAGAACAACTTGAGGTTGACAATCCTCCTCATCAAGAATGACACCTCAATAGGCAAGAGCGAACAATGAGGAGCACCGCTACAACAAGCTCAAGTTCACCATGCCCAAGTTCTCCGGAAGCATTGATGTCGAAGACTATTTCTCATGGGCATTGAAAGTCGACAAAATCTTTCGCCTCCAGAACTATGATGAGGAGAAGAAGATCGCGATGGCATCCCTTGAGTTTCAATACTATGTTCTTATTTGGTGGGAGCAAGTCATTAAGAGGCGAGAAGTAAAAGGCGAACCACCAATCACCACTTGGAATCAAATGAAGGATGTCATGAGAGTGCGTTTTGTGCGAACTCACTATAACCGCGACTTATTCAAGAAGTTGCAACTCCTCAAGCAAGGCACCAAGTCTATTCAAGAGTACAACAAAGAAATTGAGATTTCTATGATTAGAGCCAACATCAAGGAAGATGAAGAACAAACGATGGCAAGATTATTGAAAGGACTCAACTATCCTATCAAGAATATCATGGATTTCCAACCGAATCTCCTCGAGCTAGTGCACCAAGCCACCAAGGCGGATCAACAAGTACAAGGGGACTACAAGTACTCCAAGTTCACTTCCAAGAACTACGACTCCTACAACGAAGCTTCAACGACTTCGGCACCTCCTACTTCAACCAAACAGTATCCAAGCATAGGCGACAACTCAAGCTACAAGACTTCGACAACATCAAGTCGTACTCCTACTTCGAACAACTTCAAGCCGAGAGCTTCACCATCTACAAATCCTACCGAGGATACCTCCAAGACAAGTTCCATCAAATGCTTCAAATGTCAAGGATGAGGCCACAAGTCATTTTAGTGCAAAACTGTATGGACCATGATCATCAACGACGTTGGCTGTTATGACTCTATGAGCGATGATGAAATAGAAGCCCTTGAGCACGTGGCCATGCATCGTCGAGTGAATGAGGATGAAGACAATCAAGTCTTTTGTGACAATGATCCGAGCCCTACTTTCCTTGTATCCAAGGTCTTGACACTTCAACACCAACAAGAAGAGGACCAATGTTGCCACATCTTCCACACCAAGGCTGACATCAATGGACGTTTCGTCAAGGTCATCATCAATGGAGGAAGTTGTCACAACTTAGCAAGTGAAGAGGTATGCGACAAGCTACAATTGATTAAGATGAAGCACCCTCGCCCCTACAAGGTCTAATGGCTTAGTGTCACCGGAACTATTCGAGTCAAGCACAACATGCAAGTATCATTCAAGATAGGCGCCTATGAGGCACTTTCGAATGCGATGTGGTACCTGTGTCCATTTGCCATCTCCTTCTGGGATGACCATGGCAATTCGATCACAGAGTCATCCACAATGGACGTACCAATCATTATAGTTTCAAAATGAAGGGCAAGCAGTTCGTGCTACAACCTATGTCGCCAAGTCAAGTGGTCGCCGACAAGCAAGTACCTATCCATCGCGGATAGAAAGGTGTGAGAGCGATCGACCAAAAGGAGAGTGAGAACCACAAGCCCAAATCGAGTGCCTCCATGATGAGCGACAAGAAACACCTAGTGCTATTCGCTAGCAAAAGTGAGATGAGAGAAGTGTGTGAGAACCCATCAAGCATCCTTCACTTTGTGATCTGCTACTTCTCGAGCTTGCATTGTATTCCCTCGAAGAGGAAAGGGAGATGCAGCACAGTAGCGTAAGTATTTCCCTCAGTTTTTGAGAACCAAGGTATCAATCCAGTAGGAGACCACGCGCGAGTCCCTCGCACCTGCACAAACAAATAAGAACTTCACAGCCAACGTGATTAGGGGTTGTCAATTCCTTTATGATCACTTACGAAAGTGAGATCTGATAGAGATGATAGTTTATATTTTTGGTATTTTAGTTTATAAGAACAGAAAATAAAAGCGATTAAAGTAAAGTAGATGTAGATTGATATGTTGAGAATAGACCCGGGGGCCATAGTGTTCTCTAGTGGCTTCTCTCATGATAGCGATATTCCACGGCGGGTAAACAAATTACTGTCAAGCAATTGATAGAAAAGCGAATAATTATGAGACTCTCTAGGCAAGATCATATAGGCATCACGTCCGAGACAAGTAGACCGACTCTTGCCTGCATCTACTACTATTACTCCACACATCGACCGCTATCTAGCATGCATCTAGTGTATTGAGTTCATAAGAACAGAGTAACGCCTTAGGCAAGATGACATGATGTGATGGGGACATCACTAACAAGGTTACACCCACAGCTCCAAATGACACATATACAGGACCAATTACTAGAGCTCGCGCACGCCAATTAAATTACCAGGTACTTTCGTTTCTTGGTAATGAATCTAATGTTCATGAGAATATGATGCTGCCTAAATTGGATACATTTGTCTTGCTTACAAATGAAGGGCCTAGCTTGGACAAGAAGGATGAACATTGGAGCAAGATCAAGCATGGAAATGATGGCATGCGCAAGGGGAACAAGAACGGTGTTACAAGTGATGATTTCAGGACTTTGAAGCCACCATAATGAGTGTGTGAAGCCTTTGGACGAAATATACAAGATGCCACTTCATAAATTTCATCCAGAGGCTATTATAGGTGCTGCGTCACCTTATTATTGGGTCAGGCCCATGTAATTTCGAAATACTTGAGTATAGGCTGTTTTTAGAGTCCGTATGTGTGGGGAAACAAGAGTTAGGGTTGGTTTCGGACCCCTCCTCCAAGGGCCACGAAATCCCCCCTCTTTCCCCCATAAATACAGCCGTTAGGGCGTCGTTTAGACTTTGGTTTTTGTTTAGATTAAGTGGTATCAGATTTCCAGGTTGCTCGGTGAGATTTTACAGTTTTTCGTAGATTAGATCGAGTCTGTTCTTCATACCTACAATCCACGAAAAAGCCAAAAAAATTTATGGTTAGTTCATCATATCCGAACCAGTCTGAGCCATTGCATAATCTTTTCCGTGTTTGCTTAGTTGAATTTGCGGTTGCATCGTCGTGTCAAGTTGCTGGTCTTAGCGTCTAGGCTTTTAGAGTTTCGAGTTCTGGTCATAAGTTGTCACGCCGCCGCCGCAACATCTTCATCGCTACTGCCATATACCACCACCGATCCGTATCCATATACCACCACCAATCCGTATCCATATACCACCACTGCTGCCATATACCACCACCGCTGCCATATTCTACCACCACATATCCATCACCAATCCGAGTTCTTTTCGTTTTAGATTGGCTTTCGAGATCCATCTAGTTTCGGTTTCGTGTTTCCTTGCCTGAGTAGGTCTGGAGACCCCCGGGCAGTTTTTAGGCCAAAATTTCGACAGGTGAAAATATTTTTTCCCTATCCTATTTTTAGGCTTTTCTGAGTCTTTTGAGACACGTGCCACCATACTGTTTTTTTACCGCACTTTTTCGTCGTCGCTGCCCTGATTCCGAAAAAAAATCATCAAAAAAATTTCGTGCCTATCATCTTCGTTTGACTTGAGAAGTGTTTTGAGACACTCGCCATTATAGTGATTTTCGGCAAAAAAAAAGGAGCGAAAAAAAAAGAGCCCAAAAAAAAGAGGCAATTTTTTTTTTCAGAGTGTGCTTTCCCCTTGATTACATGCAGCGCCGTGATTTTGTTAGTGTTCTAGGCTCGCGTCTCTAGTACGGTCTAGCCTAGGACCAGCACAGTACCGTCGTTGAGCGTTTATTCAACTTTGCATCTCTGAATTGATTATTGCTGACCCTTTTTGCTACCATATTATAAGCCTTCCCAGCTCCACATACATCTACATCGTGCGTTTGACTCTCCCTGGTAATCGCTTTATCCAAGCTTTGAGAGTTTTGACTACCACGGTTGCCGATCACCACCTGCTGCTGGGTAAGAACTGGTAAGAAATTGAGATTTGCTTGTCGGATTTGTGACACCTGCCACCACCACCACTTGTTAGTAGTCTATCGGATCATATTCTTGTGTGTTTCTATTGCTGCTAACCATGCCAGGATCACAAGCCGACGAGACTGACTGGGAGAACTTGACGAACAAGGAGCTTCATGATAAATTTCAGCAAATGATGGGTCAACAGGTAGCAGATGTCATGACCAGTTTTGACAACGCACTAGCGAGGATGGATGGCATTGAGAAGTCAATTGACACCAAGTTGGATGCCAAATTCGCTGAAGTGCTTGCGCGTCTACCTCCACCTGCTGCACCGTTGCAACAACAACAACAACCACCTTCACGTCGCGAAATCGCCATCCGCAAAGCGAGCCGCGTCCCTCTTCTGCCTGGCCAACCTGTTGGTGCTGCTGTTGATACTTCTGTGGCTCCTGCTGCTGCTGAGGAGGAGGACGATTACGCGGGGGATTACGAGGAAGAGGTTTATCAAAATCAGAACTACGTGCAACAACCAGCACCACAACAACCAGGTCGTCCACATGCATATAATCGCAATGGTAGGGCTGCACCATACCCTCAGGTACGCGATCATGACCATCTCCCTAAACTAAAATTGAATATTCCACCATTTGAGGGTAGATATGTTCCTGATATATATCTTACTTGGGAGTTAGAAACCGAACAATGTTTTACATGTTTAAAATATCCCGAGGAGAGACGTGTTGCTGCTGCTCTTTGTGCTTTAACTAATTTTGCTTGTGTGTGGTGGTCTGAATATTGTAGATTACATCTGGATAATATTCCAACTACTTGGGTTTCTTTGAAAACTGCTATGCGTACTCGTTGGGTTCCACCATATTATCAACGTGAATTACTTCAAAAATTGCAGCGCTTAAGACAAAGAAAAAATTATGTAGAAGAATATTATCAGCAATTACAAAATGGCCTGATTAGATGTGGTATTGTTGAGGAGAATGAAGCTATGCTTGCACGTTTTATGGGTGGATTAAATAAAGAGATTCAGACCATTCTAGAGTATAAGGATTATAATAATATCACCCGTTTATTCCATCTTGCTTGTAAAGCTGAACGTGAAGTGCAGGATCGACATGCATTGGCGCGGACTAACTTTTCTGGAGGTCGACCTTCATCATGGACACCGCGTGCATCCTCTACTTCCACACATTCTACTGCACCGACACCTCCATCAGGTGTTACCTCCAGTCGTGATACAAGGAAGCAGGCAGAACCACCATTATCTGCCAAGAGCACACCTATTGGGCCTGCACAGAGTTCTTCTTCTTCCATGGCATCAACAGGGCACACCAGTGATATTATTTGTCGTCGTTGTAAGGGAAGAGGACATTTTGCGAGGGAATGCAAATCTCAGCGTGTGATGATTGCTACTGAGGATGGTGGATATGAATCCGCTAGTGACTATGATGAGGAGACTTTGGCTCTTATTACACGTGAAGAACACTGTGGAGATGATTCTGATCATGAGACACAATACATGGCTCCTGAAGATGCTGACAGGTATGAATGTTTAGTTGCTCAACGTGTTTTGAGTGTGCAGGTTACACAAGCTGAGTAAAATCAGAGACATAACTTGTTCCATACAAAGGGAGTTGTGAAGGAACGTTCTGTTCGCGTGATCATAGATGGAGGGAGTTGCAACAACTTGGCTAGCATGGAGATGGTGGAGAAGCTATCTCTCACCACAAGACAACATCCACATCCTTACTACATCCAATGGTTCAACAACAGCGGCAAGGTTAAGGTAACACGTACTGTTCGTGTGCATTTTAGTATCTCTACATATGCTGATTATGTTGATTGTGATGTGGTACTGATGAAGTTATCATCTCATCAAAAGATCGGGCCCCTCGCCTCTATCAGGTACCTATGCAAGCATGTTCCTTATTACTTGGTAGACCATGGCAATTTGATAAAAATTCTGTACACCATGGTAGAAACAATCAGTATACTCTTGTTCATAAGGATAAAAATATTACTTTGCTTCCTATGACTCCTGATTCCATTTTGAAAGATGGTATTAATAGATCTAATAAAGCAAAACAGGAGAAAAATAAGAGTGAAAATCAGATTGTGGCAAAAGAATTTGAGCAACAAATGAAGCCTAATAATAAACCATCTACTGTTGCTTCTGAAATTAAATTGAAAAGTGCATGCTTATTTGCCACCAAATTTGATATTGATGAGCTAGATTTTAGCAAATCTGTTTGCTATGCTTTTGTGTGCAAAGAGGCATTATTTTCATTCGAGGACGTGCCTTCCACTTTGCCTCCTGCTGTCACTAACATTTTGCAGGAGTTCGCCGACGTTTTCCCACAAGACGTGCCACCGGGATTACCACCTATTCGAGGGATTGAGCATCAGATTGACTTAATTCCCGGTGCATCGCTACCCAACCGCGCACCATACCGTACCAATCCAGAAGAGACGAATGATATTATGCGTCAAGTACAGGAGCTACTCGCCAAAGGTTATATACGCGAATCCCTTAGTCCTTGTGCTGTTCCTATTATTCTAGTGCCGAAAAAGGATGGTACATCGCGTATGTGTGTTGATTGTAGAGGCATTAAGAATATTACTATTCGTTATCGTCATCCTATTCCTAGGCTAGATGATATGCTTGATGAATTGAGTGGCTCTACAATATTCTCCAAAGTTGATTTGCGTAGTGGATACCATCAAATTCGTATGAAATTGGGAGATGAATGGAAAACAACATTTAAAACTAAGTTTGGATTATATGAGTGGTTAGTCATGCCTTTTGGGTTAACTAATGCACCTAGTACTTTCATGAGATTAATGAATGAAGTTTTACGTGCTTTCATTGGACGATTGTGGTAGTTTACTTTGATGAAATATTGTTTTTTAGCAGATCTTTGGAGGAACATTTGGAACATTTACGTGCTGTTTTTACTGCTCTACGTGATGCACGTTTGTTTGGTAACCTTGGAAAGTGCACCTTTTGCATCGACCGAGTATCTTTTCTTGGCTATGTTGTTACTCCACAGGGAATTGAGGTTGATAAAGCCAAGATTGAAGCTATTGAGAGTTGGCCGCATCCCAAAACGGTCACACACATGAGGAGTTTCCTTGGCCTCGCTGGATTCTATCGGCGTTTTGTGAGAGATTTCAGCACCACTGCTGCACCTCTCAATGAGCTTACAAAGAAGGATGTGCCTTTTGTTTGGGGTACTGCACAGGAAGAAGCATTCACGGTATTGAAAGATAAGTTGACACATGCTCCTTTACTCCAACTTCCTGATTTTAATAAGACTTTTGAGCTTGAATGTGATGCTAGTGGAATTGGGTTAGGAGGTGTGTTATTACAAGATGGTAAACATGTTGCATACTTTTCTGAAAAAATGAGTGGGCCTAGTCTGAATTATTCTACTTACGATAAGGAATTATATGCTCTTGTTCGGACTTTGGAGACATGGCAACATTATTTATGGCCCAAAGAATTTGTTATACATTCTGATCATGAATCTTTGAAGCACATTAAAAGTCAAGCAAAACTGAACCGTAGACATGCTAAATTGGTTGAATTCATAGAAACTTTCCCTTATGTTATTAAACACAAGAAGGGAAAAGAAAATGTTATTGCTGATGCATTGTCTCGTCGTTATACTATGCTTTCACAACTTGACTTTAAAATATTTGGTTTGGAGACCATCAAAGATCAATATGTGCATGATGCTGAATTTAAAGATGTATTGCAGAATTGTAAAGAAGGGGGAACATGGAACAAGTTCATCGTTAATGATGGATTTGTGTTTCGTGCTAACAAGCTATGCATTCCAGCTAGCTCTGTTCGTCTTTTGTTGTTGCAGGAGGCGCATGGAGGAGGATTAATGGGACACTTTGGCGTGAAGAAGACGGAGGACGTACTTGCTACACATTTCTTTTGGCCAAAGATGCGACGGGATGTTGAGCGTTTTGTTGGTCGCTGCACAACATGTCAAAAAGCTAAGTCATGACTCAATCCTCATGGTTTATATATGCCTTTGCCTGTTCCTAGTGTTCCTTGGGAAGATATATCTATGGACTTTGTTTTAGGTTTACCTCGAACAAAGAAGGGGAGGGATAGCGTATTTGTTGTCGTGGATAGGTTCTCGAAGATGGCACACTTTATACCATGTCATAAAAGCGATGATGCTGCTAATGTTGCTGATTTGTTCTTTCGTGAAATTATTCGCTTGCATGTTGTGCCAAATACTATTGTTTCAGATCGTGATACTAAATTTCTTAGCCACTTTTGGAGATGTTTATGGGCTAAGTTGGGGACTAAACTACTTTTTAGTACTACTTGTCACCCCCAAACTAATGGACAAACTGAAGTAGTCAACATAACTTTGTCTACTATGCTTGGGGCTGGTTTGAAGAATAATAAGAAAATGTGGGAAGAATGCTTGCCTCATATTGAATTTGCTTATAATCGTTCGTTGCATTCTACTACTAAGATGTGCCCTTTTGAAATTGTCTATGGTTTCCTACCTCGTGCACCTATTGATTTAATGCCTCTTCCATCTTCGGAGAAGGTTAATTTTGATGCTAAACAACGTGCTGAATTGATCTTAAAAATGCATGAGTTAACTAAGGAAAATATTGAGCGCATGAATGCTAAATATAAACTTGTTGGAGATAAGGGTAGAAAATGTGTTGTCTTTGCACCTGGAGATCTTGTTTGGTTACATTTGCGTAAGGATAGGTTTCCTAATTTGCGCAAGTCAAAGCTAATGCCACGTGCTGATGGTCCTTTCAAGGTGTTAGAGAAAATAAATGATAATGCATATAAACTTGAGTTGCCTGCAGATTTTGGGGTTAGTCCCACATTTAACATTGCAGATTTGAAGCCTTACTTGGGTGAGGAAAATGAGCTTCCCTCGAGGACGACTTCAATTCAAGAAGGGGAGGATGATGAGGACATCACTAACAAGGTTACACCCACAGCTCCAACTGACACATATACAGGACCAATTACTAGAGCTCGCGCACGCCAATTAAATTACCAGGTACTTTCATTTCTTGGTAATGAATCTAATGTTCATGAGAATATGATGCTGCCTAAATTGGATACATTTGTCTTGCTTACAAATGATGTCCTAGCTTGGACAAGAAGGATGAACATTGGAGCAAGATCAAGCATGGAGATGATGGCATGCGCAAGGGGAACAAGAACGGAGTTACAAGTGATGATTTCAGGACTTTGAAGCCACCATAATGAGTGTGTGAAGCCTTTGGATGAAATATACAAGATGCCACTTCATAAATTTCGTCCAGAGGCTATTATAGGTGCTGCGTCACCTTATTATTGGGCCAGGCCCATGTAATTTCGAAATACTTGAGTATAGGCTGTTTTTAGAGTCCGTATGTGTGGGGAAACAAGAGTTAGGGTTGGTTTCGGACCCCTCCTCCAAGGGCCACGAAATTCCCCCCTCTTTCCCCCATATATACAGCCCTTAGGGCGTTGTTTAGACTTTGGGTTTTGTTTAGATTAAAAGTTCGCCGTAGCTGCAACTTCGCGTACTTCGTTTGTGTTCAACGACCAGACAAAGGCGTCACAGAACCCCACCTTGATCAATAAAGCTTTCCTCTTATATTCGCAATATCCAGATTGCAATCTTAGTTTCTTGCTTGTTCTTCGTTTGCCTGCAGGAAACAGACCTTCGTGGTCAGGTTGATCGTGCTCCGGCGTGGTCGATAACCTCTCGGAGTTGGTTTAGCGATTGCTAAGGCGCGACGTCCACACACATTCGTAGTCGGATCGTCATAGTCGACTTCATCCAAACGATAGCCACCATCTCATCGAAAGACGGGACACCTTTGCCTCTATCATGATGTAGAGGGATAAACCAAGCAATATGATATAAAACCCATCTTTTTATCCTCGATGGCAACAATACAATACGTGCCTTGCTGCCCCTGCTGTCACTTCAAGCATACTAACAATACTTCAAGGTAAAAGACTATATTGACATAAGAAATAACAATACTTCAAGCATACTAACAAAGCAATCATGTCTTCTCAAAATACTATGGCTATAGAAAGTTATCCCTACAAAATCATATAGTTTTGGCTATGCTCCCGCGTTATCACACAAAATATTAATATCATGCACAACCCCGATTTCAGCCAAGCACTTGTTTTCATACTCTATCTTTTCAAACCTTTCAACTTTCGCGCAATACATGAGCGTGAGCCAAGGACATAGCACTATGGGTCGAATAGAGGTGGTTGTGGAGAAGACAAAAAGAAGGGAGATAGTCTCACATCGACTAGGCGTATCAACGGGCTATGGAGATGCCCATCAGTAGATATCAATGTGAGTGAGCAGGGATTGCCATGCAACGGATGCACTCGAGCTAAATATGAATGAAAGCTCAATAAAAAGAAACTAGTGGGTGTGCATCCAACTTGCTTGCTCACGAAGACCTAGGGCATTTGAGGAAGCCCATCGTTGGAATATACAAGCCAAGTTCTATAACGAAAAATTCCCACTAGTATATGAAAGTGACTAAGCATGAGACTCTCTACAATGAAGAACATGGTGCTACTTTGAAGCACAAGTGTGGAAAAAGGTAGTAGCAATTGTCCCTTTTTCTTTTATTTTTTTTATTTTTTTGGGCCTTTTTTTTTTCTTTGGCCTTTTTTTTCTTTTTTTTTGTGGAGGGGCTTTATAGATTCAGCCTTTCCTCCCATGGGACAATGCTCTAATAATGATGATCATCACAATTTCATTACAACTTGATATTACAACTCGATACTACAACAAAGTATGACTCTATATGAATGCCTCTGGCGGTGTACCGGTATGTGCAATGAAACAAGAGTGACATGTATGAAAAGTTATGCATGGTGGCTTTGCCACAAATATGATGTCAACTACATGATCATGCATGGCAATATGACAATACGATGCGTGTCATATGAACGGAACGGTGGAAAGTTGCATGGCAATATATCTCGGAATGGCTATGGAAATGACATGATAGGTAGGTAGGGTGGCTGTTATGAGGAATAATATGGTGGCTGTTTTGAGGAAGGATATATAGTGGGTTTATGGCACCGGCGAAAGTTGCGCGGTACAAGAGAGGCTAGCAATGGTGGAAGGTTGAGAGTGCGTATAATCCATGGACTCAACATTAGTCATACAAACTCATATACTTATTGCAAAAATCTACGAGTCATCAAAACAAAGCAATCAACGCATGATCCTAGGGGGGAGGTTGGTAGGAGTTAACCATCGCGCGCCCCCGACCTCCACACAAAGGTTGGCACTTTACAAATACCTCATGCTCTAACTTCGTCACATAGCGGTTCACCATACGTGCATGCTATGGGAATCACTAACCTTAACACAAGTATTTCTCAATTTCATAATAACTCCACTAGCATGACTCTAATATCACTATCCTCATATCTCAAAACAATTATCAAGCATCCAACATCTCCTTATATTCAATGCACTTAGTGTGAATTTTTTTACTACATTGACATTGGATGTTTATAATGTGAAGACTAGTTTTTTTAGACTAAACACATTACCATGATGTTTTAATAGACTCTCAAATAGATATAAGTGAAGCATGAGAGTTCAACAATTTCTAAAAAATATTACCACCACCGTGCTCTAAAAGATGTAAGTGAAGCACTAGAGCAAAAGACTATTCGACTCAAAAGATATAAGTGAAGCACGTAGAGTGTTCTAACAATTCCTAGGCCATATTTAACTCTCTCAAATAGGTGTGTGCAGCAAGGATGATTGTGACAAACTAACAAGCAAAGACTCAAATTATACAAGACGCTCCAAGCAAAACACATGTCATGTGGCGAATAAAAATATAGCTCCAAGTATAGTTACTGATGGATGAAGACGAAAGAGGGGATGCCTTCCCGGGGCATCCCCAAGCTTAGGCTTTTGATTATCCTTGAATTATTTGGGGTGCCATGGGCATCCCCAAGCTTAGGCCTTTGCTACTCTTTGTTCCATAGTCCATCAAAGCAATACTCAAAACTTGAAAACTTCACAACACAAAACTTAGACAAAAATTCTCGTGAGATCCGTTAGTATAAGAAAACAAATCACTACTCAAAGGTTCTGCAATGAATTCATTTTTTGTGTATATTGGTGTTAAACCTACTGTATTCCAACTTCTCTATGATTCATACTTCCCAATACTACTCATAGATGCATTGAAATAAGCAAACAACACAGGAAAAACAGAATATGTCAAAAACAGAATAGTCTGTAGTAATCTGCAGGTTTCGCCTACTTAGGGAACTCCAAAAAATTCAAACTAAATTGTTAAATTTGAAGAATTTGTCTAGTAATCATTTGCAAAAAGAATGAACTAAATATCACGCTCCAGTAAAATATGACGACCACTTTAGCGAGTGCTAATGATTCTGTTTTTCACAGCAAGATCACATAAACTTCACACAAGTCTTCCCAAAGGTTCTACTTGGCACAAACACTAAACAAAACATGAAACCACATCAAATAAGAGGCTAGATGCAATATTTATTCCGTAACAGCAACAAAAACAAAAAAATATAAAATTGGGTTGCCTCCCAACAAGCGCTATCGTTTTACGCCCCTAGCTAGGCACGATACAAGATAAATCTAGGTATTGCCATCCTTGGAAGGCAATCCATAAGTGGCTCTCATGATAGATTGATATGGTAATTTGATTTTCTTTCTAGGAAAGTGTTCCATGCCTTTCCTTAATGGAAATTGGAATCTAATATTTCCTTCCGTCATATCAATAATTGCACCAATCGTTCTAAGGAAAGGTCTACCAAGAATAATAGGACATGAAGGATTGCAATCTATATCAAGAACAATGAAATCTACGGGCACATAATTCCTATTGGTAACAATAAGAACATCATTAATTCTTCCCATAGGCTTCTTAATAGTGGAATCCACAAGACGCAAATTTAAAGAACAATCATCAAGTTCATGGAACCCTAGCAAATCACACAATGTTTTTGGGATAGTGGATATACTAGCACCCAAATCACACAAAGCATAGCATTCATGATCTTTTATATTTATTTTTATAGTAGGTTACCACTCATCATAAAGCTTTCTAGGGATAGAAACTTCCAACTCAAGTTTTTCTTCATAAGATTGCATCAAAGCATCAACTATGTGTTTGGTGAAAGCTTTATTTTGACTATAAGCATGCGGAGAATTTAGTACGGATTGCAACAAGGAAATACAATCAATCAAAGAGCAATTATCATAATTGAATCCCTTGAAATCCAAAGTTGTGGGTTCATCACTATGCAAAGTTTTAATTTCTTCACTCCCACTTTTAGCAATTTTAGCATCAAGATCTAAAAACTTTGAATCATTGGGACACTTTAAAGCAGAATCATCTCCAATCCTCTATTCATCAAAATTTATACTAGAAAACAATGATCTAATAGGAGACACATCAATAACTTGCATATCTTCATCTTTATTTTCATGATAACTAGAAGACACGCTTTAATATAATCCTCTCTTTTAGCACGCATCCTAGCGATTCTTTCTTTGCATTCATCAATGGAAATTCTCATGGCTTTGAGAGACTCATTGATATCATGCTTAGGTGGGATAGATCTAAGTTTCAAAGAATCAACATCAAGAGTAATTCTATCCGCACTTCTAGCCAATTCATCAACCTTAAGCAATTTCTCTTCAAGCAAAGCATTGAAATTCTTTTGTGAGATCATAAACTCCTTAACACTAGTTTCAAATTCAGAAGGCATATTTCCATAAGAGTTGTTGTAGGAATTACCATAATTATTAGAGGAATTACTAGGAAAAGGCCTAGGTTAAAATTACCTCTACAAGCATTGTTAAGAAAATTATTCCTACCAACAAAATTCACATCCAAAGATTCATTGTTATTCTCAATCAAAGTGGACAAAGGCATATCATTAGGATCAGAAGAAGCACTCTTAGCAGCAAACAATTTCATAAGTTCATCCATCTTGCCACTCAAAACACTAATTTCTTCGATAACATGTACTTTTTTACTAGTAGATCTTTCGGTGTGCCACTAAGAATAATTAACCATAATATTATCTAAGAGTTTGGTAGCTTCTCCTAATGTGGTTTCCATGAAATTCCCTCCGGCGGCCGAATCTAAAAGATTTATAGAAGCAAAATTCAAGCCAGCATAATAATCATCCATAGATTCAAAGCATGTGTAGGGCAATTACGTATCATCAATTTCATGCTCTCCCAAGCTTGGGCAATATGCTCATGATCTAGTTGCTTAAAATTCATAATATCATTTCTAAGAGAGATGATCTTAGGAGGAGGGAAATACTTAGAGATAAAACCATCTTTGCACTTATTCCACGAATCAATACTATTTCTAGGCAAAGAGGAAAACCACGTTTTAGCACAATTTCTGAGTGAAAAAGGAAATAACTTCAATTTGACAATATCATTATCCGTATCCCATTTCTTTTGCATATCACACAAATCAACAAAGTTGTTTAGATGGGTAGCAGCATCTTCACTAGGAAGGCCGGAGAATTGATCTCTCATGACGAGATTCAACAAAGCAGCATTGATCTCACAAGATTCAGCATCTGTAATAGGAGCAATCAGAGTGCTAATAAAATCATTGTTGTTGGTATTGGAGAAGTCACACAATTTGGTATTGTTTTGAGCCATAGTGACAAGCAAACAATCCAACACACACAAGCAAACAAGAAGCAAGCGAACGATAAGAACACAGCAGAAGAAGGGCAAATAAAACGGCAAAGGTGAAGTGGGGGAGAGGAAAACGAGAGGCAAATAAATGTAATGTGAAGGATAAGGGTTTGTGATAGGTACTTCGTATATGACATTTGTGTAAGCCTCCCAGGCAATAGCGCTAGAAATTCTTCTTGCTACTTCTCGAGCTTGCGTTGTATTCCCTTGAAGAGGAAAGGGAGGTGCAACACAGTAGCGTAAGTATTTCCCTAAGTTTTTGAGAACCAAGGTATCAATCCAGTAGGAGACCACGCGCGAGTCCCTCGCACCTGCACAAACAAATAAGAACTTCACAGCCAACACGATAAGGGGTTATCAATCCCTTTACGGTCACTTACGAAAGTGAGATCTGATAGAGATGATAGTTTATATTTTTGGTATTTAAGTTTATAAGAATAGAAAATAAAAGCGATAAAAGTAAAGTTGATGTAGATTGATATGTTGAGAATAGACCCGGGGGCCATAGTGTTCTCTAGTGGCTTCTCTCATGATAGCGATATTCTACGGCGGGTAAACAAATTACTATCAAGCAATTGATAGAAAAGCGAATAATTATGAGACTATCTAGGCATGATCATTGTATATAGGCATCATGTCCGAGACAAGTAGACCGACTCCTGCCTGCATCTACTACTATTACTCCACACATCGACCACTATCCAGCATGCATCTAGTGTACTGAGTTCATAAGAACAGAGTAACGCCTTAGGCAAGATGACATGATGTAGAGGGATGAACTCAAGCAATATGATATAAACCCCATCTTTTTATCCTCGATGGCAACAATACAATACGTGCCTTGCTACCCCTGCTTTCACTGGGAAAGGACACCGCAAGATTGAACCCGAAGCCAAGCACTTCTCCCATTGCAAGGACTATTGATCTAGTAGGCCAAAGCAAACCAAAATTCGAAGAGACTTGCAAGGATATTATGAGCACACATAAAAAGTTCAGAGAAGAACCAAATATCTTTCGTAGATAATCTTGATCTTAACCCCACAATTCATCGGATCTCGACAAACACTCCGCAAAAAGAGATTACATCGAATAGATCTCCTCGAAGATCGAGGAGAACTTTGTATTGAGATCCAGAGAGAGAGAAGAAGCCATCTATATACTAGCTGACCTGAAGGTATGTGGTAAACTACTCACAACTCATGGTGAGGGCGATGATGATGATGATGAAGAACTCCGTGATGGATCCCCCTCCGGTGGAGCTCCGGAACAGGCTCCAAGATGGGATCTCATGGGAACAGAAGATTACGGCGGTGGAATTAGGGTTTTCTCTTGTTGTCGAAAGTTTCGGGGTACGTAGACTTATCTAGGAGGAAGGAGGACACCAGGGGGTGCTCGGGGGGGCCACGAGGCAAGGGGGCGCGCCCTGGGCAGCCCCCACCCTCGTGGACGCATCGAGGCTCCCCTGACGTGGTTCTCAAGTCCCTCGTGTGTGATTTTCTCCAAAAATATCTCTCGCGAAGGTTTCATTCCGTTTGGACTCCGTTTGATATTCTTTTTCTGCAAAATCCTGAAACAGGCAAAAAACAGCAATCTGGACTGGGCCTTTGGGTTAGTAGGTTAGTCCCAAAAATGATATAAAAGTGAATGATAAAGCCCATTAAACATCCAAGACTTCATAAAAAATATCATGGAACAATCAGAATTATAGATACGTTGGAGACGTATCATGTTCTTATGCAAAGGTGAAGCAGAACAACCTAACACTTCACCACCTCTACCTTTAGTGTTGTCTCATTTGTTGCAGGAATTCCAAGATGTATTTCCCGATGAGCTACCTTCGGGTCTACTTCCGCTTCGCGCCATCGAGCACCGCATCGACCGCATCCCCGGAGCTCCTCTTCCTAACAAAGCACCATATCGCATGAACCCCTAAGAAACCAAGGAGATACAACGGCAAGTCCAACAACTCATCAAAAATGGTCATGTTTGAGAAAGCTTGAGCCCATGTGCTGTCCCTGTATTCCTTGTCCCCAATAAAGATGGTACCTATCACATCTGCTCCAATTTTCGTCCTATTAATGCTATCATCGTTAGATACCGTCACCCAATCCCACGCTTAGATATATGCTAGATGAGCTTAACGGAGCCACAATCTTCTCTAAGATTGATCTTAAGAGTGGCTACTACCAAATCCACATACAAGAGGGTGATGAATGGAAAACCGTGTTTAAGACCAAATTTGGCTTATATGAATGGCTTGTTATGCCAATGGGCTTATCCGAAGCACCCGGTACTTTCATGAGATTCATGCATTATGTCCTTAAACCTTACATTGGCATCTTTGTTGTGGTCTACTTTGATGACATCCTTGTGTTTAGTAAGTCTCTAAAAGGTCATCTGACTCATCTTAGAACCGTTTTGCAAACTCTTCACAAAGAGAAACTCTATGCTAACATGGAGAAATGCAAATTTGGTGTAGACCGACTTGCTTTTCTAGAATTTGTTATCTCTTCCAAGGGTGTGCATGTAGACAAAACCAAGATCGAAGCTATCAAAACTTGGCCCCAACCCAAAAACTTACAAGAAGTGCACAGTTTTCTTGGTCTAACCAGATTTTATAGAAGATTTGTGAAGGACTTAAGCACCATTGCAACACATTTACATGATTTGAGCAAGAAGAACACACCTTTTGTTTGGGGACCATCACAAGATGCCGTGTTCAATGAGCTTAAGAATTTGCTTACGCATGCCCCTTTCCTTGCTTTACCAAACTTTGATAATTCTATTGAGGTACATTGCGATGCTAGTGGTAACAACATAGTGTTGGGGAATGTAGTATTTCAAAAAAAATCCTACGATCACGCAAGATCTATGTACCAGATGCATAGCAACGAGAGGGGAGAGTGTGTCTACGTACCCTCGTAGACCGAAAGCGGAAGCGTCTAGTGACGCCGTTGATGTAGTCAAACTTCTTTGTGATCCAACCAATCAAGAACCGAACGTACGGCACCTCCGCATTCAGCACACGTTCAACTTGATGACGTCCCATGAGCTCTTAATCCAGTTGAGCTTCACGGGAGAGTTTCGTCATCACGACGGCGTGGTGACGGAGATGATGAAGCTACCAGCACAGGGCTTCGCCTAAGCACTACAACGGTATGACCTAGGTGTGTTTCTGTGGAGGGGGGCACCGCACACGACTAGAACAATGTTTCTTGTGTGTCTATGGGGTGCCTCTACCCCTGTATTTAAAGGAGGAGGGGAGGGGAGGGGCCGACCCTCACTATGGCGCGCCCTAGGGAGTCCTACTCCCACCGGGAGTAGGACTCCCGCCCTTTCCCTAGTAGGATTAGGAGAAGAAGGAAGGAGGAGAGGGAGAAGAAGGAAAGGGGGGCCGGCCCCCCTCCCAATTTGGACTGGGCTGGTGGGGGGCGCGCCCCCACCTTGGCCGCCTCCTCTCCCCTTCCCCTATGGCCCATTAAGGCCCATTAACTCCCGGGGGGTTTCGGTAACCCCCCGGTACTCCGCTATATGCCCGAAAACTCCCGGAACCTTTCCAGTGTCCAAACATAGTCATCCAATATATCGATCTTTATGTCTCGGACATTCCGAGACTCCTTGTTATGTCCGTGATCTAATCCGGGACTCCGAACTTCCTTCGGTACATCAAAACTCATAAACTCATAATACCAATCATCATCAAACGTTAAGAGTGCGGACCCTACGGGTTCGAGAACTACGTAGACATGACCGAGACTCGTCTCCGGTAAATAACCAATAGCGGAACCTGGATGCTCATATTGGCTCCTACATATTCTACGAAGATCTTTATCGGTCAAACCGCATAACTACATATGTTGTTCCTTTTGTCATCGATATGTTACTTGCCCGAGATTCGACCGTCTGTATCTCAATACCTAGTTCAATCTCGTTACCGGCAAGTCTCTTTACTCGCTCCATAATACATCATCTCGTGACTAACTCATTAGTCATTTGCTTGTAAGGCTTATTATGATGTGTATTACTGAGAGGGCCCAGACATACCTCTCCGACAGTCGGAGTGACAAATCCTATCCTTGATCTATGCCAACACCACGAACACCTTCGAAGACACCTGTAGAGCATCTTTATAATCACCCAGTTACGTTGTGACGTTTGATAGCACACAAGGTGTTCCTCCGATATTCGGGAGTTTCATAATCTCATAGTCATAGGAACATGTATAAGTCATGAAGAAATCAATAGCAGTAAAACTAAACGATCATATTGCTAAGCTAACGGATGGGTCTAGTCCATCACATCATTCTCCTAATGATGTGATCTCGTTGATCAAATGACAACTCATGTCTATGACTAGGAAACATAACCATCTTTGATCAATGTGCTAGTCTAGTAGAGGCATACTAGGGACACTCTGTTTTGTCTATGTATTCACACATGTACTAAGTTTCCGGTTAATACAATTCTAGCATGAATAATAAACATTTATCATGATATAAGGAAATAAGTAATAACTTTATTATTGCCTCTAGGGCATATTTCCTTCAGTCTCCCACTTGCACTAGAGTATATAATCTAGATCACATCACCATGTGATTAACACCAATAGTTCACATCACCATGTGACTAACACCCATAGTTCTCACCGCCGTGTGATCAATACCCAAAGGGTTTACTAGAGTTAACAATCTAGTTCACATCGCCATGTGATTAACACCCAAGAGTAACAAGGCGTGATCATGTTTTGCTTGTGAGAGAAGTTTAGTCAACGGGTCTATCACATTCAGATCCGTATGTATTTCACAAATTTCTATGTCTACAATGCTCTGCGTGGAGCTACTCTAGCTAATTGCTCCCACTTCTAATATGCATCCAGATTGATACTTAGAGTCATCTGGATTAGTGTAAAGCTTGCATCGGTGTAACTCTTTACGACGAACTCTTTATCACCTCCATAATCGAGAAATATTTCCTTAGTCATCCAGTAACTAAGTATAATTTTGACCGATGTCCAGTGATCTACTCCTGGATCACCTTTGTACCTCCTTGCCAAACTCATGGTAAGGTACACAACAGGATTGGTACACAACATGGCATACTTTATAGAACCTATGGCTAAGGCATAGGGAATGACTTTCATTCTTTCTCTATCTTCTGCCGAGGTCGGGTTTTGAGTCTTACTCAACTTCATACCTTATAACTCAGGCAAGAACTCCTTCTCTGACTGATCCATTTTGAACTACTTCAAAAAACTTGTCAAGGTATGTACTCATTGAATAAACTTATCAAGCGTCTCGATCTATCTCTATAGATCTTGATGCTCAATATGTAAGCAGCTTCACTCATGTCTTTATTTGAAAAAACTCCTTTCAAATACTCCTTTATGCTTTCCAGAAAATTCTACATCATTTCTGATCGAAAATATGTCATTCACATATACTTATCAGAAAGGCTATAGTGCTCCCACTCACTTTCTTGTAAATACAGGCTTCACCGCAAGTCTGTATAAAACCATCTGCTTTGATCACCTTATCAAAGTGTATATTCCAACTCCGAGATGCTTGCACCAGTCCATAGATGGATCGCTGGAGCTTGCACACTTTGTTAGCACCTTTAGGATCAACAAAACCTTCTGGTTGCATCATATACAACTCTTATTTAAGATATCCATTCGGGAATGCAGTTTTGACATCCATTTGCCAGATTTCATAATCATAAAATGCGGCAATTGCTAACATGATTTGGACAGACTTAATGTGGGGACCCCGACTTAAGTGTCGAGATCACCGAATGCACGTGTACAGTGATCCCAGAGATTAATGCTCATTGAACACACAGAAGCTGAATAACAAGAGTCTTACATCCATACATACTGTCTTACACAAATTATGGCCATTATGGCCAAGTCTTACATAGATAAAGCCTCAAGGGCTGAATAGCAAATAACTCGAGTAGCGGAAGTCTTCGAAGATAAGTAGAACCCATGCCATCTGCCTTAACCCTACATGCATTCTGACTGGGATAGCGTCCTAGTTCGCATGTTCGTCTCCATAGAATTCTTCTTCATATTCCTGCTCTTCCATGCCTGGCCAATTAAATAACCAGTGGCAAGCCAATGAGTACTTTGAATGTACTCGCAAGCAACCCATGATTTGGTTCAAGGTAACAATGCAATTATACAACAATGAGCAATCTAGCCACAAGCTAGAATAAATATTCTACCATCAAGTATATGCATCGATAAATTCACGTAACCTCGATGAGAGGTTACCGATATCAACATGATTAGGATTCAACTCAACAAGTCAAGTCACCACCTTGACTCATCGCACACACATACTTTCACTGATATAGTAAAATTCTGGACATAGTTTAAGTAGCACCACCCAACTGTCCATGACCGTGGACACGGCTATTCGAATAGTTTTACACTCTTCAGAGGTTGCGCACTTTACCCACAAGATCCTGGAAGCTTTCGTGTCACCCACGATCCCGCAGTACCTCAAGTACTCGGGGGAAGCACCCGGTCATTATCTTTCCCTAGACGACACTAGCATAGGGTCCAGTCGTTGGTACACGGCCCTCGAGTACAAACAATAGATCATGGGACTTGTCCTAATTTCAATGCCACGCGTATACGAGGGGACCAACGGTGTGTCCGGTGCCCTGTAAAAACAGTCATGGTCGTCTATCCAAGCACGACCCCGTCTAGGGAAAGACCTCAAGTCTTCCCCGTCACTAGTAATGTGGGCACCATGCTAGTATCGGCCTAAGCAATCAATAATGCCCTGTCCCATAAGGGGTAGAGTGGTTGCACATGTTTGGTTGGGACGGTAGTCACACATAAATCTAATCCATCATTTCACCCATGCACAAGATCTTTATTGGCACATCACTTCTTCAACAAGTGATGACCTAACTCAACATCACCCTAGGGCATTAGGGGCACCCGATGGGTTTTTTGAAAAGAATGCAACCACGAAGGTTTCATGGCACACATGCATCACTAAGCATCACTACTAATCATTTGCATTGCATCTAGCACATAGCAAGATCATGAGTAAAGCATGCATCATGTGGTGGTTCTCAACTAGGTCACCACCGTCACTCTTATCATCATGCATTCGGAAATAAATGGGTTTCGAAGAACACAAGGGTATCATGGTCAAAGAGCTGCTTGCCTGGATTGGCTTTGTCTTCAAAGTCTTCAAATCCTTCCCCTCCTTCTTCTTCAGCAACCTCGTCAAATACGGTATCTAATCGTCGCAATAAACAACGGGAAAGTAAGACCACAATAAAAACAGAAAAACCAAAGTTCTCACAAAAATGTCAACTTATTTTTGTTAAATACTAGAGGGATAACTAAGATGACAAAAATTCTTAGTTTGAGTTTTGGAGTGGCAGAATGAGGTACATGAATATTTGAACAAAAGTTTTAATGTTCAAATATGAATTTAAATTTGAACAGAACAGAAAAGGTCCATGGACATGTGTGAAAGTGACATCACTGAATAGGTTGGATTTTTACAAGTTTATAGGAACTGGAATTAAATTCATTTGGAAAAATATTTAATTATGTGGAATTATTTGAAAATCCACTGAAAAGAAAAACGGAAAAGGGCCCTGTGCCACTGGGCCAGATCGGCCACAGTGCAGCAGGCCCAGGGCGAACAGCCCACCGCACGAGCGCCAGCGCGCGCGCCAGGGGTTTTAAACCTGACGGGCGGGGCCCGGCGTCAATGAGTGGAGAGAGGGGCGAGGCGAGGGGAGGCTGACGGGCGGGGCCCGCCTGTCATCCCTAACCCTCCGGCAGAGAGCCGGCGAGCTCACCGGCGACGTTTCCGGGCACGGCGGGGCGAGCTAAGGGCAGGGATGGATCGAGCGGAGTGTCGCCTATCTGGTGGAGGTGGTGCGGGTCGCCGGAGTGGCCTGGGTCGCCGACTGCGAGGTCACGCGACGGAGGAGCTTCGGGCAGATGCTGCTCTGGTCGATTCCGGCAGCTACAGAGAGGGGAAAGAGGGGGAAACGCGTCAGGGCGATGCAGTGGTGCTAGATCGAGTGCGAGAAGAGGCTGGGTCGGCATGTACCGAGCAGGCGACGGGGAGCCGCCGCGGCGGAGCTCGAGCTCGATCTCGAGCTCGGGCTGGTCTGGAGTGGGGCGAGTGGCTCTGGGGGAAGATTAAGAGAGGGAGAGTGCGGCTGGTGAGGAGAGGAGGGGCTCGGGGGGTCTATTTATAGGCGGACGGCAGGGTGCCGTGGACCTGTGCGCCGGCGAGCCTGTGCTCATTGCCACAGGGCACGGGAGGCGCTGGGGAAGTGTCTGCGGGGTTGCTGGACGAGGTCCACGGCAGAGGAGAGGAAGAGAGGGAGCGGGGGAAGCTTTTGGTGCTGCGCGCGTGTGAAGCCGACGACTGGAGCTCGCGGGCGGCCATCGCGCGTGCGAGGACGTGCACTGGAGGGAGAAGGAGGAGGGGGACAGCGCCGGGGAACGTTGCGGACGCCGAGGCGCATCGAATGGCGTGAGGGGGGAGCACGAGGTGGTCGGGGCTGGCTGATTGGGCGAGGCTACAGTGCGGGCGTGCACTGTAGCGCGCTCTGGAGCGTGCCTTCTGCATGCCACGGCATGGCGTTGGCTAGCTGGGCGCGTCCGCCGTGTCTGGGGGGTCCAGCATGGAGTAAACAATCTGGCTGTGGCCTTGGATGCCTTGGTTGTCCAGTGGGAGAGGAGGGAAGCTGCGAGAAGATAAGAACTAGGCTGTCCTGCAAGGTAAATTGGGGTTTTCACCCTTCAATCATTGAACTCTTGTCATGGGGAAGTTACTGGAGGTAGAAGGTAACTAGGTGAGGCTGTGGTAGAAAGTTGATGCAAAAGTAAATAGTAAAAGAGGCCAAAACAGTGGTTTTGGTAAAATGGCAGAAGGTGTTTCATTATGTTTAGGGCAGTCAAATGATCTCCACTAGCCATGACACTTAACAGGATTGAATGGCATATGGAAATAGGGTGTTTCACCAAGTTTGGGCTCATTTGAAGAAAATTGCCAATGTAACTTTGGTGAACCCTAGAAATCAACAGAAATGGTTTCACCATGCTTGAGTTAAGCTAACCATCTCCCCTTGATGCACCACTTGGTGTAGTGTCATCATTTGGGGTTATGATCATGACCACAAAGTTTGAAGCCCCAGGTAAAAAGTTGGTAATGTAAATTGTTCAAATTTGAATTTGAACATAAATGGTTTTGGGGTACTCTGATCAAGTTACCCTTCTCCAATACTTGTGCCATTTGGTCTAGATGCCTTATTAGACCATTCTAGCATGTGCACCAAGTTTGAGAGCATTTGGACAAGTTTGGCAATGTAAAGTTGCTCAAACTTCAGATATGGACAGAATGGTTTTGAGGGGTTTTGATGATGTTTTCTTGCTTCCCTAGGCATGGGGCTTGGCAAGATCATCAAATATGTCATATATGACATGATAGAATTTCCCTGGAATTTTTAGAGAATAATTCCTTTGTAAATATTTAAAAAGCTTGAAATATCCAGAAAGGGTTCTAAGGGATTAGCCCATTATTTTGAACATGACCAAGTGTTGAAACTCTTATATATGGACAATGTATGTCCTATGAGTCTCCCTGAATTTTGGCAAATATTTTTCAAATAATTAAATAATTTTTCCCTATTAAAGACCATTTCTGGCCTTAAGAAAAAGCTTTTAAATAAAATAGGAAAATAACTTTTAAAATTATACTTTTGTGGTTTCTAGGAGTCCTATATCTACTAGGTTTCAAATATACTTTTTGAAATAATTTTCTCACCCTAAATCAAGGACTTGCAGTGCAAACCTCAATTCAGGGGTTTTTGGAATACTAATTTTTGAAAATACATTTTGGCCAAATTAAATTTTATAAGAAAATACTATACTGCTATAAACACTTGGTATGATCATTGGGCAGAAGTTTTGGGTAAGGAGTTGAATTCTACAAGAGGGAGTAGTTGACTTAAATGAGCACTTGAAAAACACAGGAAGAAAACTCAATTCCAAAGAAAAGCCAAATGATGCCAAAAAAAATTGCTGGTCCAAAATTTTCATGCTTTATTGATGCAAATGACATGTTACAAAATGCAGGGTGTGACAGACCTACCCCCCTTACAAGAATCTCGTCCCCGAGATTCCTAAACTAGGTCTTAAAAGAGATCGGGATACTTGGATCTAAGATAGTCCTCACGTTCCCAGGTTGCTTCTGCTTCCGTGTGGTTGCTCCACTGGACCTTGAAGTACTTGATGGTGCGGCTTCGCGTCCGTCGTTCTGCTTCATCCAGAATGCGAATGGGCTTTTCGCGGTAGGTCAAATCAGGCTGGAGATCAATGGCTTGGTGATCAACATCCTTGTAGAGATCAGGCCTGTTCGGAACTTGGAGACACTTCCGGAGTTGTGACACGTGGAATACGTTGTGCACATCGGATAGCTCAGGTGGTAGTTCCAATTGGTAAGCCACTTCTCCTCGTTGTGCAGTGATTTCAAAGGGTCCAATGAACCTCGATGCGAGCTTCCCCTTGACGTGGAAACGCTTGGTTCCCTTTAGAGGAGTTACCCGCAGGTACACATGGTCCCCGACATGGAAGCTCATATCCCGGCGGTGAGTGTCAGCATAGCTCTTCTGCCTTGACTTGGCTTCCTTCAAACGTGCTCTGACTAGTTGGACTTGCTCTTCTGCTTCGCGGAGGATATCCGGTCCAAAGACTAGCCCTTCTCCAGTCTCTGACCAGTTGAGGGGTGTGCGACATCTGCGTCCGTACAACACCTCAAATGGTGCCATTTGAAGGCTCGACTGATAACTGTTGTTATAGGAGAACTCGGCAAAAGGGAGGCAATCTTCCCACTTGGCTCCATATGCCAAGACACGGGCTCGGAGCATGTCTTCGAGAATTTGATTTACTCGTTCTATCTGACCTCCGGTCTGTGGGTGGAAAGCCGTGCTGAAAGACAACTTGGTTCCCAAGGCTTCTTGGAACTTCTTCCAGAACCTTGAGGTGAACTGGGTTCCTCGATCTGACACAATCTCCTTGGGAACGCCGTGAAGGCTTACGATTCTGTCGATGTAGAGAGCTGTCAGCCGGTTGCCATCATAAGTAGTCTTGACATGAATGAAATGGGATACCTTGGTCAAATGGTCGACTATGACCCAGATGGAGTCATGTCCTCTATTAGACCTTGGTAATCCAGTGATGAAGTCCATTCCGACTTTATCCCACTTCCACTCAGGAACCTTGAGTGGTTGGAGCAATCCAGCGGGTCGCTGATATTCAGCCTTGACCCTTTGGCACACATCACACTTTGCAACATAGGTTGCAATTTCTCTCTTCATCCCGTGCCACCAGAATCTTTCCTTCAAGTCTTGATACATCTTGGTTCCTCCAGGGTGGATGGAATACAGAGTGTCGTGGGCTTCTTGTAGGATCAGTTTCTTCAGCTCCATCTTGTTTGGTACGCAGATGCGGCCTTTGTACCAAACAATCCCGTGCTCGTCCTCGGAGAATCCTGGGGTCTTGCCTAGATTCATCTTCTTCTTGATGCCTTCAATGCTTGCCTGCCCACCTTGCGCCTTCTTGACTTCATCCATCAGGGTTGGTTTGACTTCCAGATGATCCAGAAATCCAGGGGTGACCAATTCCAAACTGAATTGTTCGAGCTCCTTAAACAGGGCTGGCTGCCTCTTTTGAATTACGGCATTCAAGGAGCAAGCCTTTCTGCTTAAGGCATCGGCCACCACGTTAGCCTTCCCGGGTGATATTGAACACTGAGGTCATAGTCTTTGATGAGTTCCAACCATCTTCGTTGCCTCATGTTCAATTCCTTTTGGGTGAATATGTACTTCAGACTTTTGTGGTCTGTGTATATCTCACGCTGTTTCCCTAGGAGGTAATGCCGCCATGTCTTCAAGGCATGAACCACTGCTGCTAACTCAAGATCGTGAGTAGCGTAGTTCTCTTCATGAGGTCGTAGCTGCCTTGAGAGGTAAGCTATGACTCGGCCTTCTTGCATCAGAACGCTTCCCAATCCGGTTCGAGAGGCATCACAATATATCACGAACTCCTTGTGAATATCAGGTGTTGCCAGAACGGGGGCGGTGGTCAATCTCTTCTTGAGCTCTTGGAAGCTCCCTTCGCATTTTGGCGTCCACTTGAACTTCTTGTCCTTCTTGAGGAGCTGAGTCATTGGCCGGGCAATCCTAGAGAATCCTTCCACGAATTTGCGGTAATAGCCCGCAAGTCCAAGGAAGCTTCTGACTTCCTTGACGGTCGATGGAGATTGCCATTGGGTCACAGCTTCGATCTTTGCGGGATCAACTGACAATCCTTCTTCGGTCAAGACATGACCTAAGAATCCAACTTTATGCAGCCAAAACTCACACTTGCTGAATTTGGCGTATAGTTGGTGCTCCCGAAGCTTGTCTAGGACCATCCTCAAATGTTGCTCGTGTTCTTCCTCCGTCTTCGAGAAGACAAGAATGTCATCGATGAAGACAACAACAAACTTGTCCAAATATTCCATAAAGACTTTATTCATGAGATACATGAAGTAAGCTGGGGCATTGGTTAACCCAAAAGACATGACCGTGCACTCGTACAGGCCATATCTGGTTACGAATGCCGTCTTCGGAATATCTTGGGGTCTGATCTTCAGCTGGTAGTATCCAGATCTAAGGTCGATCTTGGAGAACACCTTGGCTCCGTTGAGCTGATCAAACAGGTCTTCAATCTTGGGAAGTGGATACTTGTTCTTGATTGTAACCTCATTGAGGGAACGATAGTCAATGCATAAGCGGATGGTACCGTCCCTCTTTGCCACAAACAGAACAGGTGATCCCCAGGGGGAGGCACTTGGGCGGATAAATCCCTTCCTCAGCTGCTCTTCCAGTTGCTTCTTCAACTCGGTTAATTCTTCCGTCCCCATTCTATAAGGCTTCTTATAGATGGGTCCTGCCCCGGGCACGAGCTCGATGATGAACTCAGTGTCACGGTCAGGGGGCATTCCCGGTAGCTCATCCGGAAAGACATCAGGATACTCGCATACTACTGGTACTTGCTCCAGCCCAACTTCAGACAGACAGTTGACTTGAACGGCTTGAGCGGAAGAGGAGTTGGAAGCAAACTTAACTTCGACTCCTTGGTCATTGGTCACAGTGACAGTCCGATTGTTACAGTCTAACAAGCCTTGGTGCTTGCTGAGCCAATTCATGCCTAGGATCACATCCAAGCCTTGTGATCTCAGGACGATAAGGTCTGCTAGGAAATCTACCCCGTTAATGGTAATACTGACTCCCTTACAGCCTATCTTGGCTCTCATCTCTGCTCCGGGGGTTTGTACCACCATGGGGTTATTCAGGGGTGTAGGGGTCATGCCACTTTTTAATGCAAATCTTTGAGTGACAAAAGAATGTGTGGCTCCAGAATCAGACAGTTGCAGGTGCTGAGTTGACAAGGAACGTACCCAGTACGACGTCCGGGTCTTCCTGGGCTGCTTCAGCAGTGACGTGATTCACACGCCCCTTCCCATGGTTAGGTGGGTTGCGAGGAGCTGGGTTCCTTGGTGGCATCCCACGGCCTTGTCCTGGGTTCTGCGCATTGGGGCACGGGGCATCAGGCTTCTTGTTAGGGCACACCCTTGAGATGTGTCCTGATTGACCACATCCAAAGCAAGTGACTTGGTTTGGATTATTGATCTTGTTGCCACCACTGTTATTGGGGTTGAATGCTGGCCTTGGGTTGGCATACTGCTGAGGCTGATAGCTAGTGCGAGGTGTAGGAGCCCTTGGTTTGCTGATAGGTTGGCTTGACCGGGGCTGACTGCCACGGGCGAGGCTTCTGGTTGCTGGAACTTCCCTCGCTGACCATCTTGCGCTTGCGAGTGTCTTCCAGAGCATGTCGCTTGTCTTCAAGCATGAGTGCTTTGTTCACCAGGTCAGGGAAGGTTGGGCAGTCGCACACGACAAGCGAGTACTGCAGAGTCTGATTGAGGCCTTCCATGAAGCGCTCCCTTTTTGCAGCATCAGTGCTGACATCTTCAGGGGCATAAATTGACAGAACACTGAACTTCTGCATGTACTCCTTGACAGTGCCACTTCCTTGCTTCAGGGCTCGGAATTCATGCTTTTTGATAGCCATGATTCCGGAGGGAATGTGGGCTTTGCGGAATTCTACCTTGAAGTTGTTCCAAGTGATGTCTTGCCCAGCGTGCATGACCTTGAATCCATCCCACCAAGCTCTAGCAGTCCCCCCGAGGAAGTGGGCTGCATAAGCCACCTTCTCGCGGTCTTCGGTGCATCCGACTAGTTCCTGCAAGTCCTCAATGGTGCGGACCCAGTCGTCTGCATCCAGGGGTTCGGCAGTCTCGATGAAAGTTGGCGGTGCATGCTTCTTGAACTCTGCCAACGTGGAACGTCCATTGCCATTCCCCGCCGGCTGGCGGTTGTTGGTGACAGCTTGAGCAATCAACTGAAGGGCTGCGGTGTTGGCTTGGTGTTCCTCTCGGAAAGCTTGGAGAAGCTGAGCCATGTCCATGTTCGGAGGAGGTGGTGGTGGTGGAGCTTGGTCGTTGGTTTCGTCGTGGCCGGCCTCTGATTGAGCGGATGCTCCGGCTTCAGGCTGCTAGGTAGAGGTACCAGTACGAGTTACAACAGGCATCCTGTTGGAGCGGTAAAAGGTCTCATGATTTGGAAGAGGGAAAGCAATAAAGATGGATGCCTAGTAAGGGGGTGGGTGTGACACTAATCAAATCATGCAAGGGCCGAAACTGCCAAACACATTCATTAAAATTCAAATGGGTGATGCAGTCGTTTACATATTCCCGAAGGGAGAATACGACATGCATCCAAACATAATCAAAAACAAACACTAGATGGCTTCATATGAACCATACAAGGACTCGACTGCGCATAGGGGTTACACGACCTATCCTACCGTAGAGGTCACGGACTGGCATATCCGAGTTACGAATAATGCCTAAGCGGCGGAATGCTCGGTCGCGTATTCTGGTTCTTCTGGGTCTTCCTCCTTGTCTTCATCTGTCTGGGCCCCCTTGTCACTTGAGGGTGTGGGGGAGTGGAGGAGTTGGATACGACGGTGCTTTGTCGGTGGTGCAGGGAATAGCTTGCGATATTCCCTTGCCGTCATACGGCGTCGCTGAGGTGGTTCTTCATCCTTGGAAGATACATCTCCTGAGGGCCTTCCGCCTCGGTACGCGATAGCGGACTGTCCGGGAGGCGCACCTTCCTTCTTGATCCTATCTGTCTTCTCTTGTGCTCGACGAAGAAGTGCCCTGGTCTTGTGAAGTTCTTCTCGGAGCTTCATCGATTCCGAGGCCAAATCTTGTGCCAAGCTATCGGCACATAGACTGAAGTAGGTCTGCAATCGAAGCGGGAGTCCTTCCTTCAGTGGAGGGGCTAGGGCGCTGCTTTCATCTTCACCTTCCTTCCGGTAAGCCAAGAAGCGGGTTGTCATCTTGGCTGCCATCTCCGAAAGAAGCTCGCGGAGACGGGTTAGTGCCTTGAGTGCAGCAGCCTCGATAGCGAGAGGTAGTGTTGCCATCTAGGGTCCCTCGAAGAACCAACTTGTGGGAGGATCGTTTGCCTTCACGATCACTTCCACATGGTACTCCACCTCAGTGTCGCTAACCCAATGCTCAAGGTAGGTGAGGATGGGTGCTCGGTGGAACTGGCACTCCTAGAGGCTATCCTCGAGAAGCAAGGGGAACCCAGTGGTCAGGTGCTCTTCAGGTACCGCGGCCATCTACAAAGGGTGAATAGGATAGGTTAATAAGCCGATGATATCTCAGGTTGGTAAGGTTTAGAATAGAAGAGAGGTTCAGAAGGTTTTCGAAAAGGGGTCTCCTCTAACTAACGCTCATGCTAACTAAGGCTTCCTACAGTCAGGATGGCTCTGATACCAGCTCTATGGGGACCCCGACTTAAGTGTCGAGATCACCGAATGCACGTGTACAGTGATCCCAGAGATCAATGCTCACTGAACACACAAAAGCTGAATAACAAGTGTCTTACATCCATACATACCGTCTTACACAAATTATGGCCATTATGGCCAAGTCTTACATAGATAAAGCCTCAAGGGTTAAATAGCAAATAACTCGAGTAGCGGAAGTCTTCGAAGATAAGTAGAACCCATGCCATCTGCCTTAACCCTACAGGCATTCTGACTGGGATAGCGACCTAGTTTGCATGTTCGTCTCCATAGAATTCTTCTTCATATTCCTGCTCTTCCATGCCTGGCCAATTAAATAACCAGTGGCAAGCCAATGAGTACTTTGAATGTACTCACAAGCAACCCATGATTTGGTTTAAGGTAACAATGCAATTATACAACAATGAGCAATCTTGCCACAAGCTAGAATAAATATTCTACCATCAAGTATATGCATCGATAAATTCACGTAACCTCGATGACAGGTTACCAATATCAACGTGATTAGGATTCAACTCAACGAGTCAAGTCGCCACCTTGACTCATCGCACACACATACTTTCACTGATATAGTAATATTCTGGACATAGTTTAAGTAGCACCACCCAACTGTCTATGACCGTGGACATGGCTATTCGAATGGTTTTACACTCTGCAGAGGTTGCGCACTTTACCCACAAGATCCGGGAAGCTTTCGTGTCACCCACGATCCCGCAGTACCTCAAGTACTCGGGGGAAGCACTAGGTCATTATCTTTCTCTAGACGACACTAGCATAGGGTCCACTCGTTGGTACACGGCCCTCGAGTACAAACAATAGATCATGGGACTTGCCCTAATTTCAATGTCACGCGTATATGAGGGGACCAACGGTGTGTCCGATGCCCTGTAAAAACAGTCATGGTCGTCTATCCAAGCACGACCCCGTCCCGGGAAAGACCTCAAGTCTTCCCCGTCACTAGTAATGTGGGCACCATGCTAGTACCGGCCTAAGTAATCAATAATGCCCCGTCCCATAAGGGGTAGAGTGGTTGCACATGTTTGGTTGGGACGGTAGTCACACATAAATCTAATCCATCATTTCACCCATGCACAAGATCTTTATTGGCACATCACTTCTTCCACAAGTGATGACCTAACTCAACATCACCCTCGGGCATTAGGGGCACCAGATAGGGTTTTTGAAAAGAATGCAACCACGAAGGTTTCATGGCACACATGCATCACTAAGCATCACTACTAATCATTTGCATTTCATCTAGCACATAGCAAGATCATGAGTAAAGCATGCATCATGTGGTGGTTCTCAACTAGGTCACCACCGTCACTCTTATCATCATTCATTCGGAAATAAATGGGTTCCGAAGAACACACGTGTATCATGGTCAAAGGGCTGCTTGCCTGGATTGGCTTGGTCTTCAAAGTCTTCAAATCCTTCCCCTCCTTCTTCTTCAGCAACCTCGTCAAATACGGTATCTAATCGTCGCAATAAACAACGAGAAAATAAGACCACAATAAAAACAGAAAAACCAAAGTGCTCAGAAAAATGTCAACTTATTTTTGTTAAATACTAGAGGGATAACTAAGATGGCAAAAATTCTTAGTTTGAGTTTTCGAGTGGCAGAATGAGGTACATGAATATTTGAACAGAAGTTTTAATGTTCAAATATGAATTTAAATTTGAACAGAACATAAAAGGTCCATGGACATGTGTGAAAGTGACATCATTAAATAGGTTGGATTTTTACAAGTTTTTAGGAACTGGAATTAATTCATCTGGACAAATATTTAATTCTGTGGAATTATTTGAAAACCCACCAAAAAGAAATATGGAAAAGGGCCCTATGCCACTAGGCCAGATCGGCCACAGTGCAGCAGGCCCAGGGCGAACAGCCCACCGCACGGGCGCCAGTGCGCGCGCCAGGGTTTTTAAACCAGACGGGCGGGGCCCGGCGTCAGTGAGTGGAGAGAGGGGCGAGGCAAGGGGAGGCTGACAAGCGGGGCCCGCCTGTCATCCCTAACCCTTTGGCAGAGAGCCGGTGAGCTCACCGGCGATGTTTCCGGGCACGGCGGGGCGAGCTAAGGGCAGGGATGGATCCAGCGGAGTGTCGCCGATTTGGTGGAGGTGGTGCGGGTCACCGGAGTGGCCTGGGTCGCCGACGGCGAGGTCACGCGGCGGAGGAGCTTCTGGCGGATGCTGCTCCGGTCGATTCGGGCAGCTGCAGAGAGGGGAAAGAGGGGGAAACGCGTCAGGGCGATGCAGTGGTGCTAGATCGAGTGCGAGAAGAGGCTGGGGCGGCCTGTACCGAGCTGGCGACGGGGAGCCGCCGCGGCGGAGCTCGAGCTCGATCTCGAGCTCGGGATGGTCTGGAGTGGGGCGAGTGGCTCTGGGGGAAGATCGAGAGAGGGAGAGTGCGGCTGGTGAGGAGAGGAGGGGCTCGGGGGGTCTATTTATAGGCGGACGGCAGGGTGCCGTGGACCTGTGCGCCGGCGAGCCTGTGCTCGTTGCCACAAGGCACGGGAGGCGCTGGGGAAGTGTTTGCGGGGTTGCTGGACGAGGTCCAGGGCAGAGGAGAGGAAGAGAGGGAGCGGGGGAAGCTTCTGGTGCTGCGCGCGTGTGAAGCCGACGACTGGAGCTCGCGGGCGGCCGGCGCGCGTGCGAGGACGTCCACTGGAGGGAGAAGGAGGAGGGGGACAGCGTCGGGGAACGTTGCGGGCGCCGAGGCGCATCGAACGTCGTGAGGGGGGAGCACGAGGTGGTCGGGGCTGGCTGATTGGGCGAGGCTACAGTGCGGGCGTGCACTGTAGCGCGCTCTAGAGCGTACCTTCTGCATGCCACGGCATGCCATTGGCTAGCTGGGCGCGTCCGCCGTGTCTGGGGGGTCCAGCATGGAGTAAACAATCTGGCTGTGGCCTTGGATGCCTTGGTTGTCCAGTGGGAGAGGAGGGAAGCTGCGAGAAGATAAGAACTAGGCTGTCCAGCAAGGTAAATTGGGGTTTTCACCCTTCAATCATCAAACTCTTGTCATGGGGAAGTTACTGGAGGTAGAAGGTAACTAGGTGAGGCTGTGGTAGAAAGTTGATGCAAAAGTAAATAGTAAAAGAGGCCAAAACAGTGGTTTTGGTAAAATGGCAGAAGGTGTTTGATTATGTTTATGGCAGTCAAATGATCTCCACTAGCCATGACACTTAACAGGATTGAATGGCATATGGGAATAGGGTGTTTCACCAAGTTTGGGCTCATTTGAAGAAACTTGCCAATGTAACTTTGGTGAACCCTAGAAATCAACAGAAATGGTTTCACCATGCTTGAGTTAAGCTAACCATCTCCCCTTGATGCACCACTTGGTGTAGTGTCATCATTTGGGGTTATGATCATGACCACAAAGTTTGAAGCCCCAGGTAAAAAGTTGGTAATGTAAAGTTGTTCAAATTTGAATTTGAACAGAAATGATTTTGGGGTACTCTGATCAAGTTACCCTTCTCCAATACTTGTGCCATTTGGTCTAGATGCCTTATTAGACCATTCTAGCATGTGCACCAAGTTTGAGAGCATTTGGACAAGTTTGGAAATTTAAAGTTGCTCAAACTTCAGATATGGACAGAATGGTTTTGAGGGGTTTTGATGATGTTTTCTTGCTTCCCAAGGCATGGGGCTTGGCAAGATCATCCAATATGTCATATATGACATGATAGAATTTCCTTGGAATTTTTAGAGAATAATTCCTTTGTAAATATTTCAAAAGCTTGAAATATTCAGAAAGGGTTCTGAGGGATTAGCCCATTATTTTGAACATGACCAAGTGTTGAAACTCTTATATATGGACAATGTATGTCCTATGAGTCTCCCTGAATTTTGGCAAATATTTTTGAAATAATTAAATAAATTTTCCCTATTAAAGACCATTTCTGGCCTTAAGAAAAAGATTTTAAATAAAATAGAAAATAACTTTTAAAATTATACTTTTGTGATTTCTACGAGTCCTATATCTACTAGGTTTCAAATATACTTTTTGAAATAATTTTCTCACCCTAAATCAAGCACTTGAAGTGCAAACCTCAATTCAGGGGTTTTTGGAATACTAATTTTTGAAAATACATTTTGGCCAAATTAAATTTTATAAGAAAATACTATACTGCTATAAACACTTGGTATGATCATTGGGCAGAAATTTTGGGTAAGGAGATGAATTCTACAAGAGGGAGTAGTTGACTTAAATGAGCACTTGAAAAACACAGGAAGAAAACTCAACTCCAAAGAAAAGCCAAATGATGCCAAAAAAAATTGCTGGTCCAAATTTTTCATGCTTTATTGATGCAAATGACATGTTACAAAATACAGGGTGTGACACTTAAGCATCGCTACGAGTGAGAAAGTCTCATCGTAGTCAACTCCTTGAACTTGTCGAAAACCTTTCGCAACAAGTCGATCTTTGTAGACAGTAACATTACCGTCAGCGTCGGTCTTCCTCTTGAAGATCCATTTATTTTCGTTGCAATGCCGATTATCGGGAAAGTCAACCAAAGTCCACACTTTGTTCTCATACATGGATTCCATCTCAGATTTCATGGCCTCAAGCCATTTTGCGGAATCTAGGCTGATGAGGACATCACTAACAAGGTTACACCCACAGCTCCAACTGACACATATACATGACCAATTACTAGAGCTCGCGCACGCCAGTTAAATTACCAGGTACTTTCGTTTCTTGGTAATGAATCTAATGTTCGTGAGAATATGATGCTGCCTAAATTGGATACATTTGTCTTGCTTACAAATGAAGGGCCTAGCTTGGACAAGAAGGATGAACATTGGAGCAAGATCAAGCATGGAGATGATGGCATGCGCAAGGGGAACAAGAATGGAGTTACAAGTGATGATTTTAGGTCTTTGAAGCCACCATAATGAGTGCATGAAGCCTTGGACGAAATATACAAGACGCCACATCATAAATTTCGCCCAGAGGCTATTATAGGTGCTGCGTCACGTTATTATTGGGCCAGGCCCATGTAATTTCGAAATACTTGAGTATAGGCTGTTTTAGAGTCCGTATGTGTGGGGAAACAAGAGTTAGGGCTGGTTTTGGACCCCTCCACCAAGGGCCACGAAATTCGCCCCTCTTTCCCCCATATATACAGCCCTTAGGGCGTCGTTTAGACTTTGGGTTTTGTTTAGATTAAAGTTCGCCATAGCTGCAACTTCGCATACTTCGTTTGTGTTCAACGACCAGACCAAGACGTCACAGAACCCCACTTGATCAATAAAGCTTTCCTCTTGAATTCGCAATATCCAGATTGCAATCTCAGTTTCTTGCTTGTTCTTCGTTTCCCTGCAGGAAACAGACCTTCGTGGTCAGGTTGATCGTGCTCCGGCGTGGTCAATAACCTCTCGGAGTTGGTTTAGTGATTGCTAAGGTGCGGCGTCCTCGCACGTTCGTAGTCGGATCGTCAAAGTCGACTTCCTCCTAAACGATAGCCACCATCTCATCGAAAGATGGGACACCTTTGCCTCTATCAAGTGGTATCAGATTTCCAGGTTGATCGGTGAGATTTTACTGTTTTTCATAGTTTAGATCGAGTCTGTTCTTCATACCTATAGTCCACGAAAAAGCCAAAAAAATTAGGGTTAGTTCATCCCATCCGAACCAATCTGAGCCTTTGCATAATCTTTTCTGTATTTGCTTTGTTGAATTTGCGGTTGCATCGTCGTGTCAAGTTGCTGGTCTTAGCGTCTAGTTCTTTAGAGTTTCGAGTTCTGTTCACAGTTTGTCACGTCGCCGCCGCACCATATTCATCGCCGCTGCCATACCACCACCGCTGCCATATCCCACCAACGCCACCACATACCACCACCGCTGCCATAACCTACCACCGCTGCCATATCCTACCACCATATATCCACCACCAATCCGAGTTCTTTTCATATTAGGTTTGTTCTCGAGATCCATCTAGGTTTCGGATTTGTGTTTCCTTGCCTGCGTAGGTCTCGAAAAAAGAGTCTGGAGACACCGGGCTGTTTTTAGGCCAAAATTTTGACAGGTGAAATTTTTTTTCCCTATCCTATTTTTGGGCTTTTCTGAGTCTTTTGAGACACGTGCCACCATACTGTTTTTTTACCGCACTTTTTCGTCGTCGCTGCCCTGATTCCGAAAAAAAATCATCAAAAAAATTTCGTGCCTATCATCTTAGTTTGACTTGGGAAGTGATTTGAGACACTCGCCATTATAGTGATTTTCGGCAAAAAAAAAAGCAGCGCAAAAAAAAGAGCACAAAAAAAAGAGGCGAAAAAAAATTCAGAGTGTGCTTTCCCCTTTATTACGTGCAACGCCGTGATTTTGTTAGTGTTCTAGGCTCGCGTCTCTAGTACGGTCTAGCCTTGGACCAGCACAGTACCGTCGTTGAGCGTTTATTCAACTTTGCATCTCTAAATTGATTATTGCTGACCCCTTTTGCTACCATCTTATAAGCCTTCCCAGCTCCACATACATCTACGTCGTGCGTTTGACTCTCCCTGGTAATCGCTTTATCCAAGCTTTGAGAGTTTTGACTACCACGGTTGCCGATCACCACCTGCTATTGGGTAAGAACTGGTAAGAGTTTGAGATTTGCTTGTCGGATTTGTGACACCCGCCACCACCACCACTTATTAGTAGTCCGTAGGATCATATTCTTGTGGTTTCTATTGCTGCTAACCATGCCAGGATCACAAGTCGACGAGACTGACTGGGAGAACTTGACGAACAAGGAGTTTCATGATAAGTTTCAGCACATGATGAGTGTACAGGTGCGAGATGTGCTAAACACATTGGACGAGGCCATGGAGAAGATAGATGGCATGGAGAAGACGTTTGAAACAAAGCTCGACAACAAGTTTGCTGAATTGCTTTCGCTTTTTCCACCACCACCGGCTGCTGCTGCTGTCCCACCTCTACGACAACAACAACAACAACATCGCCTTCCAAATCAAGTGGGACAAGCACAACGCGTTCCCCTTGAGCATGGTCAAGCTTCTGGTGCTGCTGTTGATGTTTCTGTAGCTCTTGCTGCTACTGCAGAGGTGGAGGACTATTACGAGGATGAGGTTGACCAAAATCAAAACTACGTGCAACAACCAGCACCACCACCACCAGGTCGTCCTCATGCATATCATCGCAACGGTAGGGCTGCACCACCACCTGAGGTACATGACCATCTTCCTAAACTGAAATTGAATATTCCACCATTTGAGGGTAGATATGTTCCTGATATATATCTTACTTGGGAGTTAGAAACTGAACAACGTTTTACATGTCTACATTATCCCGAGGAGAGACGTGTTCCTGCTGCTGTTTGTGCTTTCACTAGTTTTGCATGTGTTTGGTGGTCTGAACATTTTAGATTATATCCTATTCCAGTTACTTGGGCTGCTTTGAAAACTACTATGCGTACTCGTTGGGTTCCACCATATTATCAACGTGAATTACTTCAAAAACTGCAGCGCTTAAGACAAGGAAACAATTCTGTAGAAGAATATTATCAGCAATTACAAACTGGCCTGATTAGATGTGGTATTGTTGAGGAGAATGAAACTATGCTTGCACGTTTTATGGGTGGATTAAATAGAGAGATTCAGACCATTCTGGAGTATAAGGATTATAATAATATCACTCGTTTATTCCATCTTGCTTGTAAAGCTGAACGTGAAGTGCAGGATCGACAGGCATTGGCGTGGACTAACTTTTCTGCAGGTCGACCTTCATCATGGACACCGCGTGCATCCTCTACTTCCACACATTCTACTGCACCGACACCTCCATCAGCTGTTACCGCCAGCCGTGATACAAGGAAGCAGGCACAACCACCATTATCTGCCAAGAGCACACCTATTGGGCCTGCACAGAGTTCAACCGATAAAGACCTTTGTTGAATATGTGGGACTCAATATGGGATTCCAGGTCCCGCTATTGATTATTGATCGGAGAGGATTCTTGGTCATGTCTACATGATTCTCGAACCAATAGGGTCGCACGCTTAACGTTCGGTAGCACTAGGGTAGTATTGAGATATTAATAGTGGAAATTCCAAAGGTTGTTTGGAGTCTCGGATGGATCTCGGACATCATGAGGAGCTCCGGAATGGTCCGGAGGTAAAGATTGATATATGGAAAGTTGCTTTCGGTGTTCCAGGAAAAATTTGTGTTTTCTGGTATTACACCGGGAAGCTTCTAGATGGTTCCGGAGTGGGGCCCACCTACATGGGGGACCAACATGAATGTGGGTTGTGGGGAAAGTCCCCACACACACCTACTCTATGCGCACTAAGATCCCCCTTAAAATGAATAGTATCATATCTCGAAGGGATAAGATCAGGATCCCTAAAAGGGGGGATAGCAATCGATGGGGAAGCAAAGGAGGGATTTCCTTCCTCCCACCTTCGCCAATGACCCTAGGGGCTTGCAGGGCAAGCCACCATCCCCTTCCGTGCCTATATAAAGGTGGGGAGGAATTGGAGCCAGCCAACCCATGCTCCCTTGCCCGTCTCCCTTTCGTTACACCTCCTCCACCTCGCGTGGAAGCTCGGCGAAGCCATGCTGCAGTTCCGTTGCTGCTGGACCAAGAAGGAGAGGACACCGCCGAGTCGTATGTGTGCTAATCTCGGAGGCGTCGTCCATTCGGCACTAGATCGGATTTGATCGTGATTTGATCATGAATAGTATGACTACATCAATAGCATTACGACACTAATGCTTTCGGTCTACAAGGGTATGTAGACACACTCCCCTTTTGTTGCTTTGCATCTCACATATTAGATCTTGTCTGTTCCTAGAATTTTTTTTGATTTTCTTATTTCGTTCCCCATAAATTCTTAGGACCCTCCCAGTGTGACGACATCAATCATGGTCTGTCTAGACACATGTAACTACATCACGGGGATGCTGGAACACAACAATGGGAAAGAAGAATAAAACCGGTAACAAGGATTTTGGTATAGTGAGCATGGTGATGACAGAGGAGGATACTGATGCATATGTGGTTTTGTGAAGTATCACGAATCAAATGTAACATCAAATGATAGCAAAGTATCGCTCGAATATCATTCGTCTCCTCATAGGGACCGATACGGACATCCAGGTCCAGCTCGCGGTCATTGAACGAACGGATTCGTTCATGTCTACAAGTTACCGAAACTACGAGGTCACAAGCTTAGGGAAATCCCAATCTGCTAAGTGTTATAGGATGGGAGTCATGAGAATATATTTGTGGAATTGTTTAATGAATATTCATAATAGTTCTGAGAAGATCCGGAAGCGTTTCAGGGTCACCGGAAAGGTTTCAGAGAGTATCGGGTATTACCGATAAATTATATATAGGTGTAAATTGTTTTTGAAGATGTTAATATATATATAATGGTCTAGAGGTATTTAGAACATTTTATACTTAATTTAAATATCAACGGGCCTTAAAAGGCCAAGAGGTGGAAGGCAACTTGGGCCACAAAGGCCCAAGTAGGAAAGCATCCCCCTTTCCTGGGGGGGGGGGTGGCAAATTGGAGAAGGGGAGGGAGCCTAACTCCCTCACCCTTGGTCGGCGCCACAAGGGGGACTTCCTCCCTATGTGGCTTCCCTCTCCTCCTCCGACAAACTATACATACTAGTTTTTTTTGCTCTTTTATATGGACATGTAAGTTTTGGAGCCTCCTCTAAGTCTACTAGTTCTAGTTCTAGTTGGTCCTAGTAGACTAAATAGAGCTAGGGTAATCCTCTTGTCCTCATATTTAGAAATATTGTGTGGTTCTAATTTCCTCCCTCTAATTCTCCCCCGACGATTAGCGATGGACGACGAAGAACTGCCGAAACATGAAGGATAGACGCTTGCAACCAAGTAGAGTGGTCATGCTTTGGGTCTCCAATTTGAGGGATCGTTCATGGGTGGTATTGGGGATCATTCACCGATGGTTCTAGGGACTCCGAATACGGTGTACATCAACACATTTTTCTTCCACTGCAACTCGGTGACAGTAATGATCATGATCCCAACCCGTTATTTATCTTCATATTGATCTTGGGCGATCATAGGTGATTTTTTTCTAATATGCTTCTCAATAGTGGTATCATGAGTAGTTATATGAGTAGGTGCATCTTGAGATCTAGATCACATGTGATTGTGAGGGTTGATGTTCTTGCTTTGCTCCCCACGATTTTTGCTTTGGTTCAATTCATCGACGACATGGTGTCGCTTTTACAAACTTCTGACATTGACCGGCTCTGGTTGTCGACGATTTGCTAACAGTTCCTTGAGGTTCACCATAGTTTATAGTAGTGAACCACCGCGTACACAAGATGGTGCCTAAGATGGATGATCTTCTAGCGGGTCAAGCGTATTAACGAAGTTTAGTGTGGGGCTAGAGATTTTTTATTAAGTCTCTTGTTTACATAACCCAAGACTTAATCTAGCATGAAGAATCATCGCCTAAATTGTGGGTGCAGGTAACTAGTATTACTTGCTAAAACATGTTTACTGTATAACTAATATTTTGCCAAAACTGATTAGATTACGTATATCATGGTTTTTGCAGGATGCATATGATGTGGTATAGCGTTTGTCATAATAATGAGTTTATGTATGAGATGGTTATATGTTGTAATGTTAAGAGGCTTGTGCGTCATGGCATGATGGCTGGAGCAATGAGATTGGCAAGTTAATGTAAAAATCATAGAGATAGCCTACAGGTTACAGGTGACGATGGCAAACGTACACGGAGGACACCGACGAGGAGAAGGTCTACTTGGCGCGGGACGAGGAGCTATAATTTCATGCCACGATGGAATTTCTGAATTTTGTTCCGCGACAACATTTCTGAAATGGTTTCCTCAACAACTTTTTGTAAAATTGCCGCCACTTCAACATTTTTTAAACGATTTCCATGGCAACAAAATATTGCTCGTCGCGACACTTCAATGGAAGATTCCAGACGATCATGGAAGATTCTTGGCACCCGGGGCTAGACCATATCATGTTTTTTTGAATGATCTGGGATGTTTATCTGTTTGTTATTTGCACCCTTTGATTGGCCAATATTCAATTATTAGGGTGATATCTCACAGTAAATATCTACTTAAAAGGTGCGCTTCCCAGTGTTGCAACCGTCTATAACACGTAGCGTTCCGGAGTGCGTCATGTCCACATGAGTACAAATGGCACGTGACGTGTAAGACGGGTGAGGTCAGACCGAGCAAGTAGATAACACTCGATTTTCTTAAAGCTCTGGCAGAACCATTTTGAGCGCGGAGTATGAAGCATCGAAAGATGGACAAGAGTCATATGGTGATATGATCGACAATAGTTTGCCCACCGGTCAAAATTCTCATCATTAGTGATGTTCACATTAATGGCTTAGAACTAGATGTGGATCTTGAATCACTTAAATTACATTATGAGTGGTATTGATTTGAGTGGGAGCACATTTATATATAATTAATTTTAATCACTAGTGCAAATTAATTATGAACCATGTCTATGTGTAGTTTGCATTATACTTGTAGAATTATCGCTCACATTATCACTCATGGTCCACCTTTTTTGTCGAAATTGATTGATTATTATTTATCTGGTTGATTCTTTATGATTGAGGGGATCGTCCTCTAAGATGTGCCAACAAGGATTTTTGTCCTACTACATGCTTGCAATGCTCTCCTGCTAATGCTATGGATGATGAGACTCACATCCTTCGATCCAAAAGCTATAATTGCATACAATCTGCTCGCTTCCGAGAAAGCCGAACTTCAATAATGTTTGGGATAATTATGCGATATTATTGGAACTGAAAAATGTTTTCTGAAACAAACAAAGGTTAAAAGATATGTGATATCTAAACAAGTATTTTGTTTGCAAGAACTAGCGAACTGTTCAACTATGTTTGAGAATTGAATGTGTAAGACCTGGAAGAACGCCAAACATTAGTTGATGGCCAGAACTGAAATAAAAAGAGCAAAAAAAGGATGTATGGGACTTACATGCCTAGGGAAGTTTGGGGCTCGCACAAAATTTAAAAGGTTAGGAGATTCTTCTATTGAGTGGAAAAACATTGTAAGTAAAACTATAAGAAGTTTAGAGGCCGAAAGAAAAGAAGACTGGAATGTCCACCTCAGGTATGAATGTCATACAATTTATAAGATGTAGAGAAAGTCGGTGACGGTGTCCTCAGCTAGAGGATCCTAGCCCAGCCGGACTAATTTATGGGCCGGACTACTAGCCCACGAAGGAAGGAAGACTCTGGAGGCCTCCAAAGTGCGGCGACCGAAGACTTGGCGTGTACTTCAAGCATATCAGATTAGATTTGGCAAGTAAATCTTCACATGGCAACCGACCATGTGTAACCTAGATACCCCTGGTGCCTATAAAAATTAGGAGGTTTGGTCCGTAGGGGGGGTCCATCCATTCACCCATTAATCATACACCTAGGGTTTTAGACCACAACTCACGATCTCGAGGTAGATCAACTCTGTACCTCGATACCTTCATAATATGAACAAGAGCAGAACGTAGGGTTCTACCTCCATAGAGAGGGCTCGAACCTAGGTAAATCCCTTGTGTTCTTCTCCTATTCCCCATCGATCCGATCTAACAGCTCAGGCCCCCTACCCGAGATCTGTCGGTTTTGAAACCGACATTGGTGCTTTCATTAAGAGCTCACTGTTGGATCACCTCGGGTAGATGGCTCGTCCCAAGATTGATAGCAGCATTGGTTGTGGTGACATATTCATCCCCGACCAACTTTTCACTTTCAACACCATCGTTTTGTATGTCAATCCAACTGGCCATCTAGGCCGTGTGGAGAATTTCGCTCCTAACTAAGTCATGACCTTCAAAATCTTAGAGTACACCATAGACGCTCAAGAAGATCTAGTCCATTCGGGGTGGACTTCAGGCCAGCATGAACCCTCTGGATCAATGACTCTGAAGCCGGATTAGGCGGGGGCCTCAGATCCAACCTCCTCCCAAAGGCAACGACAATGATAGATCTGGCAGTCAGCACGTCCAGCGTAAACACTGAACCATTGGACGTCTCAGTGACGAGCTTGTCTTTGGACCCGGTAACGCCGATCGCTCCACCAGCAACAGATGCAATAACTGCTCCCTCCAGCCATGGATCAACCCCGGGCAAGCAAGAGGCCGGTACCACGTCAATTGGCCCGAATAAATTGTTCCAGATCATCCCGGCCTATGCCCAGGTCCTGTACATCAAGGAGATCTTGCAAATCAATGATGGGTTGGATCGGATCCAAAACATTGCGATCTCACCCGCCATCTAAGATCAGATCGGATGTAAAGCTGGCAATCAGGAAATTTTCATCCCACCCACCACCCACCTAGTCGCCACGGTCCAGGACCTCACTGATATGCTGGACTATGGTTCCGACGAGGCCACCGACATGGACAAAGATGTGAGCAGTGATCCCAAAGCGGAACCATTTACGGTCATACCCTGCACAAGGAATTGGGCCGCAATGTCAGCTTATGAAGTGTACATGGTCGATACTACGGAAGACAAATCTAAGGAAAAACCTGATGAAAACCCTAAGTGTCGCTGCCCTAAGAGGCAATCCAAGGGCCAACACAGAAGCAGAAGCATGAACAGCACCTCGGGCACTGCCGATAATCGTGCCACCCCGAGGCCGTATAGAATTTGGGCGAGGACAAACAAACCTCGACCGCCCAGCTAAACGGACTCGTAGGTACTCCCGCTGAGGAAAACCTCATGAACATGGGCACCTTCGACAGTGGCACAGACAATGATTATATGCCAGTGTCCTTGCACTCAAAGCGATCCTCGAGACCTGTGGCGCGAACCCCAAATCTTTCCCTAGAAGGCGGTTGTTGCCCGACTTCGACGACAAGGCCATAGATAATGAGCCACTCATACACGGCCACGTAGGCTAAGATAACCGACCCCTAGACAACAAGATCGGCCGACACGAGCACCCCAGGCACCCCTTGCTAAAACACGCCCTCATGGCAAGAGTGTGGTCGAGCACCCCGAGACCTTCGATCTGTGCCACAAGCGACAAGTCAACAAAGCTCCTCCCCGGTCCAATTATGGGTCGCGGAGCCATGCACTAGCCGGCTTGAATGGCTATGATGCTTGGCTGGTTCGACATGAAAGGACTCGGAGCAAGTCCTAGCTAGAGCAATGGCTCATGCTCAACTAGATGCGACTCGTTTTCAAGGGCATTTGCATTGATACGTCTCCAATGTATCTATAATTTATGGAGTATTGATGCCATGTTTACAACAATTTTATATGGTTTTGGTATGATTTGGATAGAACTAACCCGGACTGACGCTATTTTCGGCAGAACTACCGTGGTGTTGTTTTTTGTGTAGAAATAAAAGTTCTAGGAATGGGCTAAAACTTTTTGAACATATTTTTTGGAACAAAAGAGATCCCCGAAGCTTCATTGGAGGACCAGAAGGGCCACAAGGGCCCCACTCACCACCTGGGCGTGCCCAAGGGGGTGATGGTGCCCAAGTTCCCCGTGGGCCCATCTTAGCTCCTTTTCGCATGATTCCATCTATGGAAATTCTTATAAATAGGGAAACCACTGAAAGTTAACCTAGAACTTCGACCCCGCTGCCGCAAGCCTCTATACCAAAGCGACCTCATCTACAACCCTTTTCCGACACTCTGTTGGAGGGGGAAATCATCACCGGAGGCCATCTTCATCATCTCGGCGGTCTCCATGACGACAAGGGGGTAGTTCACCCTCGAGCTGAGGGTATGTACCAGTAGCTATGTGTTTGATCTCCAAAGCGCATTCGCATCCTCACTCCATCTCCTGGACACAATCGTGCGAACCCTAAATATGGATATGCGCTCCCCAGGTCCTGTCTCACAATAGAGGATTATGTACCTAGAGTACACAACTTCACACTAAAAATTCCCCGGGGCTTGGAGAGCATAAAAATCAAGGGGCCTGTCATCTCGGCTTACTCGAACACATCCAACACTAGGCGATCTCTTCGGCACAATCAAGGCCCGCTAGTGATGAGGACATCACTAACAAGGTTACACCCACAGCTCCAACTGACACATATACAGGACCAATTACTAGAGCTCGCGCACGCCAGTTAAATTACCAGGTACTTTCGTTTCTTGGTAATGAATCTAATGTTCATGAGAATATGATGCTGCCTAAATTGGATACATTTGTCTTGCTTACAAATGAAGGGCCTAGCTTGGACAAGAAGGATGAACATTGGAGCAAGATCAAGCATGGAGATGATGGCATGCGCAAGGGGAACAAGAATGGAGTTACAAGTGTTGATTTCAGGACTTTGAAGCCACCATAATGAGTGCGTGAAGCCTTGGACGAAATATACAAGACGCCACTTCATAAATTTCGTCCAGAGGCTATTATAGGTGCTGCGTCACCTTATTATTGGGCCAGCCCCATGTAATTTGGAAATACTTGAGTATAGGCTATTTTTAGAGTCCGTATGTGTGGGGAAACAAGAGTTAGGGTTGGTTTCGGACCCGTCCACCAAGGGCCACGAAATTCCCCCCTCTTTCCCCCATATATACAGCCCTTAGGGCGTCGTTTAGACTTTGGGTTTTGTTTAGATTAAAGTTCGCCATAGCTGCAACTTCGCGTACTTCGTTTGTGTTCAACGACCAGACCAAGACGTCACAGAACCCCACTTGATCAATAAAGCTTTCCTCTTGAATTCGCAATATCCAGATTGCAATATCAGTTTCTTGCTTGTTCTTCGTTTGCCTGCAGGAAACAGACCTTCGTGGTTAGGTTGATCGTGCTCCGGCGTGGTCAATAACCTCTCGGAGTTGGTTTAGCGATTGCTAAGGCGCGACGTCCTCGCACGTTCGTAGTCGGATTGTCAAAGTCGACTTTCTCCAAAACGATAGCCACCATCTCATCAAAACATGGGATACCTTTGCCTTTATCAAGTGGTATCAGATTTCCAGGTTGCTCAGTGAGATTTTACAGTTTTTCGTAGATTAGATCGAGTCTGTTCTTCATACCTACAATCCACGAAAAAGCCAAAAAAATTTAGGGTTAGTTCATCATATCCGAACCAGTCTGAGCCATTGCATAATCTTTTTCGTGTTTGCTTTGTTGAATTTGCGGTTGCATCGTCGTGTCAAGTTGCTGGTCTTAGCGTCTAGTTCTTTATAGTTTCTAGTTCTGTTCACAGTTTGTCACGCTGCCGCCGCACCATATTCATCGCCGCTGCCATACCACCACCGCTGTCATATCCCACCACCGCCACCACATTCCACTATCGCTGCCATAACCTACCACCGCTGCCATAACCTACCACCGCTGCCATATCCTACCACCATATATCCACCACCAATCCGAGTTCTTTTCATATTAGGTTTGTTCTCGAGATCCATCTAGGTTTCGGATTTGTGTTTCCTTGCCTGCGTAGGTCTCGGAAAAAAAATCGACAGGTGAAAATATTTTTTCCCTATCCTATTTTTGGGCTTTTCTAACTCTTTTGAGACACGTGCCACCATACTTTTTTTTACCGCACTTTTTCGTCGTCGCTGCCCTGACTTCGAAAAAAAAAATTCGTCAAAAAAATTTTGTGCCTATCATCGTAGTTTGACTTGGGAAGTGTTTTGAGACACTCACCATTATAGTGATTTTCGGCAAAAAAAAAGAGCGCAATTTTTTTTCCAGTGTGCGCTTTCCCCTTTATTACGTGCAACGCCGTGATTTTGTTAGTGTTCTAGGCTCGCGTCTCTAGTACGGTCTAGCCTAGGACGAGCACAGTACCATCGTTGAGCGTTTATTCAACTTTGCATCTCTGAATTGGTTATTGCTGACCCCTTTGCTACCATCTTATAAGCCTTCCCAGCTCAACATACATCTACGTCGTGCGTTTGACTCTCCCTCGTAATCGCTTTATCCAGGCTTTCAGAGTTTTGACTACCACGGTTGCCGATGACCACCTGCTGCTGGGTAAGAACTAGTAAGAATTTGAGATTTGCTTGTCGGATTTGTGACACCCGCCAACACCACCACTTATTAGTAGTCTGTAGGATCATATTCTTGTGGTTTCTATTGCTGCTAACCATGCCAGGATCACAAGTCGACGAGACTGACTGGGAGAACTTGACGAGCAAGGAGCTTCATGATAAGTTTCAGCACATGATGAGTGTACAGGTGCAAGATGTGCTAAACACATTGGACGAGGCCATGGAGAAGATAGATGGCATGGAGAAGACGTTTGAAACAAAACTCGATAGCAAGTTTGCTGAATTGCTTTCGCGTTTTCCACCACCACCGGCTGCTGTAGTTGTCCCACCTCTACGACAACAATAACAACATCACCTTCCAAATCAAGTGGGACGAGCACAGCGCATTCCCCTTGAGAATGGTCAAGCTTCTGGTGCTGCTGTTGATGTTTCTGTAGCTCTTGCTGCTACTGCAGAAGTGGAGGACCATTACGAGGATGAGGTCGACCAAAATCAAAACTACGTGCAACAACTAGCACCACCACCACCAGGTCGTCCTCATGCATATCATCGCAACGGTAGGGCTGCACCACCACCTGAGGTACATGACCATCTTCCTAAACTGAAATTGAATATTCGACCATTTGAGGGTAGATATGTTCCTGATATATATCTTACTTGTGAGTTAGAAACTGAACAACCTTTTACATGTTTACATTATCCCGAGGAGAGACGTGTTCCTGCTGCTGTTTGTGCTTTCACTAGTTTTGCATGTGTTTGGTGGTCTGAACATTGTAGATTATATCCTATTCTAGCTACTTGGGCTGCTTTGAAAACTGCTATGCGTACTCGTTGGGTTCCACCATATTATCAACGTGAATTACTTCAAAAACTGCAGCGCTTAAGACAAGGAAAAAATTCTGTAGAAGAATATTATCAGCAATTACAAACTGGCCTTATTAGATGTGGTATTGTTGAGGAGAATGAAGCTATGCTTGCACGTTTTATGGGTGGATTAAATAGAGAGATTCAGACCATTCTAGAGTATAAGGATTATAATAATATCACTCGTTTATTCCATCTTGCTTGTAAAGCTGAACGTGAAGTGCAGGATCGATAGGCATTGGCGCGGACTAACTTTTCTGCAGGTCGACCTTCATCATGGACACCGGGTGCATCCTCTACTTCCACACATTATACTGCACCGACACCTCCATCAGCTGTTACCGCCAGGCGTGATACAAGGAAGCAGGCACAACCACCATTATCTGCCAAGAGCACACCTATTGGGCCTGCACAGAGTTCATCTTCTTCCATGGCATCAACAGGGCACACCAGTGATATTATTTGTCGTCGTTGTAAGGGAAGAGGACATTTTGCACAGAGTGCAAATCTCAGCGTGTGATGATTGCTACTGAGGATGGTGGATATGAGTCCGCTAGTGACTATGATGAGAAGACTTTGGCTCTTATTACACGTGAAGAACACGGCGGAGACGATTCTGATCATGAGACACAATATACATGGCTCCTGAAGATGCTGACAGGTATGAATGTTTAGTTGCTCAACGTGTTTTGAGTGTGCAGGTTACACAAGCTGAGCAAAATCAGAGGCATAATTGGTTCCATACAAAGGGAGTCGTGAAGGAACGTTCTGTTCGCGTGATCATAGATGGAGGGAGTTGCAACAACTTGGCTAGCATGGAGATGCTGGAGAATCTAGCTCTCACCACAAGACCACATCCACATCCTTACTACATCCAATTGTTCAACAACAGCGGCAAGGTTAAGGTAACACGTACTGTTCGTGTACATTTTAGTATCTCTACATATGTTGATTATGTTGATTGTGATGTGGTACCTATGCAAGCATGTTCCTTATTACTTGGTAGACCATGGCAATTTGATAAAAATTATGTATACCATGGTAGAAACAATCAGTATACTCTTGTTCATAATGATGAGGACATGACTACCTTGGATACGACCAAAAATATTGCATACATGTATATTTGTGAGGTGATTTCTAATGCAAATTATGCAACAATTTATTTATGTCATCCAGAACAAAAATACTTCACAGACTTTTGTGCCATGTCTAATTCCAGGTGTATGGGACATTTGTACAATCCATATATGAAGATAAGGGAAAAAGAGAAGTTTAGGTGCTGTTTAAAAAGTTCTCTCACGTCACTTTTGGGCCAAGAGAGGATAGAGTCCAAGTCTATCACATTCTGCATCCAGATTCGGACTGCACAGACATACCTGACTCAAAACGGCAAGAACTCCTTCATACAGACTCCGAATTGGGTGATTCTTTTTTGTTGGAAACTAGATTTCATACACTTTCCAACCCAATTGGATTCACCTTCAAATTCGTCCAGAGCGTTGAGATACCGACGAAACAATCTGACGCTGCAGCAGAATCCGAGTCAAACTACAAGTCCAAAGGTGTTACATCACCTCCACTTGGGCCCATGAGCCTTGTACGACCTAGGGTTAGTTTTAGGCTGCCTTGGGACGTCCTTCCACCTCCTTGGCCGCCACCGCTTGCTCCTATAAAAGTAGATCCATCTAGTAGCTTTTTCTTTGGGATTTGTTTAGTCAAAAGTTAGCCATTGCAACTTCGTGTACTTCGTTTGTGTCCAACGACCAGACCAAGACCGCTTACGGATCCCCACCTTTATCAATACATCATTTATATTTGCAATATTCAGATTGCTTTATCATATTCTTGCTTGTTCTTCGATTGCATGCAGGAATAGACCTTCGTGGTCAGGCTGATCGTGCTTCTGGCATTGTCAGTAACCCCTGGAGATTGGTTTAGCGATTGCTAAGGCGCAACGTCGTGCACGTTTGTAGTCGGATCGTCAAAGTCGTCTCCACCAAATCGATAGTTATCATCTCATCGAAAGATCGGGCCCCTCGCCTCTATCACATAAGGATAAAAATATTACTTTGCTTCCTATGACTCCTGATTCCATTTTGAAAGATGCTATTAATAGAGCTAATAAAGCAAAACAGGAGAAAAATAAGAGTGAAAATCAGATTGTGGCAAAAGAATTTGAGCAACAAATGAAGCCTAATAATAAACCATCTACTATTGCTTCTGAAATTAAATTGAAAATTGCATGTTTATTTGCCACCAAATTTGATATTGATGAGCTGGATTTTAGCAAATCTGTTTGCTATGCTTTTGTATGCAAAGAGGCATTATTTTCATTCGAGGACGTGCCTTCCTCTTTGCCTCCTGCTGTCACTAACATTTTGCAAGAGTTCGCCGACGTCTTTCCACAAGACGTGCCACCGGGATTACCATCTATTCGAGGGATTGAGCATCAGATTGATTTAATTCCCGGTGCATCGCTACCCAACCGCGCACCATACCGTACCAATCCAGAAGAGACGAAGGAGATTATGCGTCAAGTACAAGAGCTACTCGACAAAGGTTATATACGCGAATCCCTTAGTCCTTGTGTTGTTCCTATTATTCTAGTGCCGAAAAAGGATGGTACATCGCGTATGTGTATTGATTGTAGAGCCATTAATAAAATTACTATTCGTTACAGTCATCCTATTCCTAGGCTAGATGACATGCTTGATGAATTGAGTGGCTCTACAATATTCTCCAAAGTTGATTTGCGTAGTGGATACCATCAAATTCGTATGAAATTGGGAGATGAATGGAAAACAGCATTTAAAACTAAGTTTGGATTATATGAGTGGTTAGTCATGCCTTTTGGGTTAACTAATGCACCTAGCACTTTCATGAGATTAATGAATGAAGTTTTACGTGCTTTCATTGGACGATTTGTGGTAGTATACTTTGATGATATATTGATTTTTAGCAGATCTTTGGAGGAACATATGGAACATTTACGTGCTGTTTTTATTGCTCTACGTGATGCACGTTTGTTTGGTAACCTTGGAAAGTGCACCTTTTGCACCGATCGAGTCTCTTTTCTTGGCTATGTTGTTACTCCACAGGGAATTGAGGTTGATAAAGCCAAGATTGAAGCTATTGAGAGTTGGCCGCAGCCCAAAACGGTCACACACGTGAGGAGTTTCCTTGGCCTCGCTGGATTCTATCGGCGTTTTGTGAGAGATTTCAGCACCATTGCTGCACCTCTCAATGAGCTTACAAAGAAGGATGTGCCTTTTGTTTGGGGTACTGCACAGGAAGAAGCATTCACGGTATTGAAAGATAAGTTGAGACATGCTCCTTTACTCCAACTTCCTGATTTTACTAAGACTTTTGAGCTTGAATGTGATGCTAGTGGAATTGGGTTAGGAGGTGTGTTATTACAAGATGGTAAACCTGTTGCATACTTGTCTGAAAAATTGAGTGGGCCTAGTCTGAATTATTCTACTTATGATAAGGAATCGTATGCTCTTGTTCGGACTTTGGAAACATGGCAACATTATTTATGGCCCAAAGAATTTGTTATACATTCTGATGATGAATCTTTGAAGCACATTAAAAGTCAAGCAAAACTGCACCGTAGACATGCTAAATGGGTTGAATTCATAGACACTTTCCCTTATGTTATTAAACACAAGAAGGGAAAAGAAAATGTTATTGTTGATGCATTGTCTCGTCGTTATACTATGCTTTCACAACTTGACTTTAAAATATTTGGTTTGGAGACCATCAAAGATCAATATGTGCATGATGCTGAATTTAAAGATGTATTGTAGAATTGTAAAGAAAGGAGAACATGGAACAAGTTCGTCATTAATGATGGATTTGTGTTTCGAGCTAACAAGCTATGCATTCCAGCTTGCTCTGTTCGTCTTTTGTTGTTGCAGGAGGTGCATGGAGGAGGATTAATGGGACACTTTGGCGTGAAGAAGACGGAGGACGTACTTGCTACACATTTCTGTTGGCCAAAGATGCGACGGGATGTTGAGCGTTTTGTTGCTCGCTGCACTACATGTCAAAAAGCTAAGTCACGACTCAATCCTCATGGTTTAATATGCCTTTGCCTGTCCCTAGTGTTCCTTGGGAAGATATATCTATGGACTTTGTTTTGGGTTTACCTCGAACAAAGAAGGGGATGGATAGCATATTTGTTGTCGTGGATAGGTTCTCGAAGATGGCACACTTTATACCATGTCATAAAAGCGATGATGCTGCTAATGTTGCTGATTTGTTCTTTCGTGAAATTATTCGCTTGCATGGTGTGCCAAATACTATTGTTTCAGATCGTGATACTAAATTTCTTAGCCACTTTTGGAGATGTTTATGGGCTAAGTTGGGGACTAAACTGCTTTTTAGTACTACTTGTCACCCCCAAACTGATGGTCAAACTGAAGTAGTCAACATAACTTTGTCTACTATGCTTAGGGCTGTTTTGAAGAATAATAAGAAAATGTGGGAAGAATGCTTGCTTCATATTGAATTTGCTTATAATCGTTCGTTGCATTCTACTACTAAGATGTGCCCTTTTGAAATTGTCTATGGTTTCCTACCTCGTGCACCTATTGATTTGTTGCCTCTTCCATCTTCGGAGAAGGTTAATTTTGATGCTAAACAACGTGCTAAATTGATCTTAAAAATGCATGAGTTAACTAAGGAAAATATTGAGCGCATGAATGCTAAATATAAACTTGTTGGAGATAAGGGTAGAAAACGTGTTGTCTTTGCACTTGGAGATCTTGTTTGGTTACATTTGCGTAAGGATAGGTTTCCTAATTTGCGCAAGTCAAAGCTAATGCCACGTGTTGAAGGTCCTTTCAAGGTGCTAGAGAAAACAAATGTTAACGCATATAAGCTTGAGTTGCCTGCAGATTTTGGGGTTAGTCCCACATTTAACATTGCATATTTGAAGCCTTACTTGGGTGAGGAAGATGAGCTTCCGTCGAGGACGACTTCGATTCAAGAAGGGGAGGATGATGAGGACATCACTAACAAGGTTACACCCACAGCTCCAACTGACACATATAGAGGACCAATTACTAGAGCTCGCGCACGCCAGTTAAATTACCAGGTACTATCATTTCTTGGTAATGAATCTAATGTTCATGAGAATATGATGCTGCCTAAATTGGATACATTTGTCTTGCTTACAAATGAAGGGCTAGCTTGGACAAGAAGGATGAACATTGGAGCAAGATCAAGCATGGAGATGATGGCATGCGCAAGGGGAACAAGAATGGAGTTACAAGTGATGATTTCAGGACTTTGAAGCCACCATAATGAGTGCGTGAAGCCTTGGACGAAATATACAAGACGCCACTTCATAAATTTCGTCCAGAGGCTATTATAGGTGCTGCGTCACCATATTATTAGTCCAAGCCCATGTAATTTCGAAATACTTGAGTATAGGCTGTTTTTAGAGTCCGTATGTGTGGGGAAACAAGAGTTAGGGTTGGTTTCGGACCCCTCCACCAAGGGCCACGAAATTCCCCCCTATTTCCCCCATATATATAGCCCTTAGGGCGTCATTTAGACTTTGGGTTTTGTTTAGATTAAAGTTCGCCATAGCTGCAACTTCGCGTACTTCGTTTGTGTTCAACGACCAGACCAAGACGTCAAAGAACCCCACTTGATCAATAAAGCTTTCCTCTTGAATTCGCAATATCCAGATTGCAATCTCAGTTTCTTGCTTATTCTTCGTTTGCCTACAGGAAACAGACCTTCGTGGTCAGGTTGATCGTGCTCCGGCGTGGTCAATATCCTCTCGGAGTTGGTTTAGCGATTGCTAAGGCGCGACGTCCTCGCACGTTCGTAGTCGGATCGTCAAAGTCGACTTCCTCCTAAACGATAGCCACCATCTCATCGAAAGACGGGACACCTTTGCCTCTATCATAGGCTCATCATCACTTCCTCATAGTTCGTAGGTTCATCATGGTCTAGTAACATGACTTCCAGAACCGGGTTGCCGTACCATTCTGGCGCGTAACGTACTATGGTTGATCTACGAAGTTCAGTAGTAACTTGATCCGAAGTTTCATGATCATCATCATTAGCTTCCTCACTAATTGGTGTCGGAATCACTGTAACTAGTTTCTGTGATGTACTACTTTCCAATTCGGGAGAAGGTACAATTACCTCATCAAGCTCCACTTTCCTCCCACTCACTTCTTTCGAGAGAAACTCCTTCTCTGGAAAGTATCCATTCTTAGCAACGAATATCTTGCCTTCGGATCTGTGATAGAAGGTGTACCCAACAGTCTCCTTTGGGTATCCTATGAAGACACAATTCTCCGACTTGGGTTCGAGCTTATCAGGTTGAAGCTTTTTCACATAAGCATCGCCGCCCCAAACTTTAAGAAATGACAACTTTGGTTTCTTGCCAAACCACGGTTCATAAGGAGTCATCTCAACGGATTTAGATGGTGCCCTTATTAAATGTGAATGCAGTTGTCTCTAATGCATAACCCAAAATGATAGTGGTAAATCGGTAAGAGACATCATAGATCGCACCATATCTAATAAAGTAGGGTTACGACGTTCGGACACACCATTACGCTATGGTGTTCCGGGTGGCGTGAGTTGTGAATCTATTCCACATTGGTTCAAATGAAGACCAAACTCGTAACTCAAATATTCACCTCCACGATCAGATCGTAGAAACTTTATTTTCTTGTTACGATGATTCTCTACTTCACTATGAAATTCTTTGAACTTTTCAAATGTTTCAGACTTGTGCTTCATCAAGTAGATACCCATATATGCTTAAATCATCAGTGAAGGTCAGAAAATAACGATACCTGCCGCGAGTCTCAACACTTATTGGTCCACATACATCAGTATGTATGATTTCCAACAAATTTGTTGCTCGCTCCATTGTTCCGGAGAACGGAGTTTTAGTCATCTTGCCCATGAGGCATGGTTCGCAAGCATCAAGTGATTCATAATCATGTGATTCCAAAAGTCCATCACTATGGAGTTTCTGCATGCGCTTTACACCAATATGACCTAAACGGCAGTGCCACAAATAAGTTGCACTATCATTATAAACCTTGCATCTTTTTGGCTTCAATATTATGAATATGTGTATCACTACGATCGAGTTCCAACAAACTATTTTCATTGGGTGTATGACCATCGAAGGCTTTATTCATGTAACAAAATAACAATTATTCTATGACTTTAAATGAATAACCGTATTGCAACAAACATGATCAAATCATATTCATGCTCAACGCAAATGCCAAATAACATTTATTTAGGTTCTACACTAATCCCGAAAGTATAGGGAGTGTGCGATGATGATCATATCAATCTTGGAACTAACTCCAACACACATTGTCACTTCACCTTTAACTAGTCTCTATTCATTCTGCAACTCTCGTTTCGAGTTACTAATGTTAGCAACTGAACTGGTATCAAATACCCAGTTGTTGCTATGAACACTAGTAAAATACACATCAATAATCTGTATATCAAATATACCTTTGTTCACTTTGCCATCCTTCTTATCCGCCAAGTATCTAGGGCAGTTCCACTTCGAGTGACCATTTCCTTTGCAGTAGAAGCACTTAGTTTCAGGCTTGAGTTTAGCTTTGGGTTTCATCACGGGAGTGACAACTTGCTTGTCATTCTTCTTGAAGTTCCCCTTTGATCCCTTTGCCCTTTACTTGAAACAAGTGGTCTTGTTAACCATCAACACTTGATGCTCTTTCTTGATTTCTACCTTCGCCGATTTCAACATCACGAAGAGCTCGGGAATTACTTTTGTCATCCCTTGCATATTATTGTTCATCACGAAGTTCTACTAACTTGGTCATAGTGACTAGAGAACTTTGTCAATTATTATCTTATCTGGAAGATTAACTCCCACTTTATTCAAGTAATTGTAGTACCCATACAATCTGAGCACATGCTCACTGGGTGAGCTATTCTCCTCCATCCTGTAGGCAAAGTACTGTCAGAGGTCTTATACCCCTCGACACGGGCATGAGTATGAAATACTAATTTCAACTCTTGGAACATCTCATATGCTCTGTGGCGTTCAAAACATTTTTGAAGTCCCGGTTATAAGCCGTAAAGCATGGCGCACTAAACTATCAAGTAGTCATCATACCGAGCTTGTCAAACATTCATAACATCTACATCTGCTCCTGCAATAGATATGTCACCTAGCAGTGCATCAAGGACATAATACTTCTGTGCAGCAATGAGGAAAATCCTCCGATCATGGAACAAGTCCGCATCATTGCTACTAACATCTTTCAACTTAGTTTTCTCTAGGAACATATCAAAAAGCATAGGGGAGCTATAATGCGAGCTATTTATCTACAACATAATTTGCAAATACTATCAGGACTAAGTTCATGATAAATTAAAGTTCAATTTAATCATATTACTAAAGAACTCCCACTTAGATAGACATCCCTCTAGTTATCTAAATGATCACGTGATCCAAATCAACTAAACCATGTCCGATCATCACGTGAGATGGAGTAATTTTCAATGGTGAACATCTTATGTTGATCATATCTACTATATGATTCACGCTCGACCTTTTGGTCTCTAGTGTTCCGAGGCCATGTTTGTACATGCTAGGCTCGTCAAGTTTAACCCGAGTATTCTGCATGTGCAAAACTGTCTTACACCCGTTGTATTTGAACGTAGAGCTTATCACACCCGATCATCACATGGTGCCTCGGCACGACGAACTTTCGCAACGGTGCATACTCAGGGAGAACACTTGTACATTGAAATTTTGTAAGGGATCATCTTATAATGCTACAGCTGTACTAAGCAAAATAAGAAGCATAATAAGATAAACATCACATGTAATCAAAATATGTCACATTATATGGCCATCATCATCTTGTGCTTTTGATCTCCATCTCCAAGGCACTGTCATGATCACCATCGTCACCGGCGTGACACCTTGATCTCCATTGTAGCATCGTTGTCATCTCGCCAACTATTGCTTCCACGACTATCGCTACCGCTTAGTGATAAAGTCAAGCATTTACATGGCGATTGTATTTCATACTGTCGGATTCAGGGCTCCGCAAAACCAAGAAGTTCGAACACAGGGGCGTTAACGAAGATCTCTCCCACTCACGTCTACCTAGCGTCTCGCCCTCGCCTAGTGATGAGATTCACACAAACAACAAATGAAGCACGCAAGAGTTTACCCAGGTACGGGCCACCTCGTGGTGTAAAAACCTACTTCCTGCTTTGGTGGATTGGCCTCAGGAGGGCTGGAATATGAACTAGTACAGTTATTCCTGAGCTCTGGAGGTGAGCTCAGGAGGGTCAGGAGGCAAGTGTTCTTGCTCCTTTGCTTGGTGGCAGAGTTTATGGATCTGCTCCCCATGACTCATCTTGGCCCCCTTCATAGTGAGGATCCTAGCTACTTATATAGGCGGCCAGGGTCCTCTTCCCCCGAAATGTTTAGGTGGGAAGGGATCCCACAATGGCCATTTTTTAGCGGGAACACAAGGATGTTCCTACCCTGACAAAAGCGGTCTTCACCTGCAAAAGGATCAGGCGATGACGCGGTGGTGGGCTCGGCGGTGACATCCTCCCTCTCGTCCTTGCGGTCTTCGGACTTGTTGCACCAAAGGGGAAACCTTTCTCCCGCTCCTCGGGAACCTGCGCCTGCGCTGCCTCCTTTGCACCGAAACGGCAACTGCGCCGCTCGCGGGTGCTGGCACCCGCTGGCGCGGTGCATCACTGCTGACGTCACTGCCTCCTCCTGAGGCGTGCTTGGCCTTGGATTCTCCGCCCCTCCGGAGCTCCTTGCCGAGGCCGCTCTTGAGGGGGTCTTCACGGTGTTCTCCTCGCGAGGGTCTTGGACAGCTGGTCGATCAGCTGGGCCATACCAGGCCGTGGTAGGAGCGCGTCGCGGCCCGCAGACAGGCAAGTCCGGGTACCCCGATTTCCAGGACACCGACAGTAGCCCCCGGGCCCAAGGCGTGCGCGAAGTTGGCTTCGGGGCGAAGCCTTAGCCGAGGACGAAGCGACGCGGGCCCCAAAAAGGCTGCTGGCCAGGCTGGCACGTGAAGGTTGGATGGGACGTGGGCGACTCCGCTTACCAAGCAGTCTCGGCAACCGTGCGACTTGACAACTCCTTGGCGCGGGCGGTGGGGCCATTATGTTCGTGCGTGAGTGGACGACGATTGATCTTCTTGGCCTATAAACAGGGGGTGAGGCACCAGGCCACTCACTTGACTGTTGTAGATCAATCCCCTCTCCTTGCACTTCCCCGAGGCTTCCATGGCGTCGATACGTAGGTTCTCGGCCGTGGAGAAGGGGAAGAGCCCGATGGTGGAGCCTGAGTGGCTCCCTGTGAAGAAGAGGTGCCGTGATTCTCCAAGAACGTACCTGAGGCCGGTGGACGCCCGCACGTGGTGCACACGGGCACCGCCAGGATTTCCGCTTCCCTTGTTTGCTCCGGCGATAGGCGGACGAAGCGGGGACGGCGACATGGGTGGTGCCATCAGCCGCCCAAAGAGACGGGCGACTCCTCACGCCCTGCTGCCATCCCACACTAAGGAGGATGCCTGCGAGTTCATCGTATGGGCGGGGGCCCCTCCGCATTCTTGGATCCTCCTTCCTCCATTCCTGAAGGTGGTGCTCCCGGCTCGCGGCAGGGTGACGATGCATCTGAGGCACGAGGGGTGCCACCCTCCCCCTTCGTATGCCAACGTGGAAGTGATCTCCTCTGGCCAGGTCTTCATGACCTGGGGTTGGGGTGTGTTGCGCCACGCCTGTGCCCCCGTCGGGAGGAACATTCTTCATTTCGTGCTGGACGGGATGGGCAAGATTACCTTCAAGGTCTTCGGGGCGGACGGCTGCCGGTTGTCATGTGGCGCGGGGGACGGGCTCGCCGGCGACCATTCCCCATGCCGTCAGGACAGTGAGGCGCTCGCCATCGGTTGCGCCCCGAACCCTCTGGCAGCAGTTACGCTACCCCTGAGACGGCCTCGAGCTCCGACGAGAGCTACCAGCCGCCAAGTCACCGCTCCTATCGCTGGAGGGAAACAGTGTCCTCCCGGCACCGTCGTTGTTGAAGGAGTTCAAGCCGTATTCCTCGAGAGCGACCCTCTTAACTTATTCCCTGGGGGACATCATGGACGGCCCCATGAGAGCGTGTCAATCCTTGTAATACTTTTGCTATTATCTGGCACTATAAACTTCTGTTCCTCATGAGACCCTCTGCTGGAGAATTACTTTCCCTTCCTTCTGTCCCCGCGGTAGTTTAGGGCCCTACGCCTACGAGACCCAGTCCCTAGACATGCCTCATCCTACGCCGACATGCCAGGTCACGATGTCGTGGTCAAGGCTAGGAGGTGAGTGACCTAGGGTCTTGTAGGAGCCCCGAGGCGCGATGCTCGGGAAGTCCCTCTTGGCGTGCAGGCAATCGTCCACCGGGCCACCGGGAAGGGTTTTCATGCCCCAGCGGATTCGTGATTACAGTGGGTGGAGGTGTAAGTACACGAGTAGATGTGGCATTGAAAACTTATCTTAGCGATCCCCTGTGTTCAGGTGGCGGCGAGACTTGATTTTCTGTCAACTTTCCCTCGGGGCGAGGCTCTGTGCCCGGGCTGTCTTCGCGAGGAGGTGGCAGCAGCTGTTCCCAGGCCATCGGACATGAAGGGTGCGGCTGCCGAGGCCCTGGGAGCAAAGATCACGGAGCTGGTGGAGGCGTTCCTCCAGGCATCTGCTACCACGGCCAAAGAGGAGGAGACTGGTGGTGATGCGCTTGGTGATGCCTGATCTATTCCTGTCCAGAGAGAGAAGTGCGAGTGCCTCGGGGAGGCATAAGAACTTTGTTTGAATTTGAAAAACTTGGTATTATTGTAATAACTAGATGATTTCCGTGCTTGCTTCCTTTCATGTTTGCTTAGGTGCTCTGCGTCAGCAGGGCCCAACCCCGCGCATACCTCAATCGCCATTGAGCCCTTCGGGTGACCGGGGTTATCGTAATAACTAGACTCAAGGGATGAGGGGCTACGTGGCTAGTGAGGCCCCTGGGTCGCGATGCCCAGGGGTCCCCCTTGACGTTCAAGCGATCTCGTTTGCGTTCTGCGTCGGCAGGGCCCAACCCCGCGCATAACTCGACCGCCATTGAGCCCTCCAGATGACCGGTGTTATCGTCATAACTAGACTCAAGGTATGAGGGGCTACGTGGCGAGAGAGGCCCTTGGGTCGCGATGTCCAAGGGTCCCCCTTGACGTTCAAGCGATCCCGTTTTCATTCTGCGTCGGCATGGCCCAACCCCGCGCATACCTCGATCGCCATTGAGCCCTCTGGATGACCGGTGTTATCGTCATAACTACACTCAAGGGATGAGGGGCTACGTGGCTAGTGAGGCCCCTGGGTCACGATGCCCAGGGGTCCCCTTTGACGTACGAACGACTCTCATGAGGGAGAACGAGCACCATACCTTGCTCACGAGCCTTCACCTGGGATGGGGGCGCGAGAAGGCCAGGTGTCTGAGCACCTCGTAGGGTGGCGTCTGCCAGGCGTGACCTGAGCATAGCCCCTGTGCCTAGCCCCCCTCGCGACACCCATCCAAGGAGAAGCTGTGAGCGTCGTGAGCTGAAAAGCTCCCTGAGGTTGGTGCGACCACTGGAGGCCGCCCTCAGTTGTTTATAACTAGCGCGGAGCATAGAGCTACCACACTTGCGCGGAGTGTGGGCATAACCGCGCCTCGGTCGTAGCGGCCAGTGCAGAGCTTGGTGCTTCCACTGGTTCATGGGCATAACCGCTCCTCGGTTGGTTCTGCCAGTGCGGAGCATGGTACTTCCACTGGACCGTGGGAGGGAGCCTCCCACCAGGAGAGACTCCGGGGCATGTACAACCCCGTCCTTACACGTGGCTTGCATGGTAGGATAGCCAAGGTGTATATGGGCCCTCCTCAGGACGGGCTGAACGACTCTGAGGAAGTTCTCGTGAGCTTACGCATCACTCATGAGACCCTACCCTGAGGAGGGTTACGCCTGAGTCTTCTTCTGCAAAATGTGAAAAGAGAGGTGTTATGTCGACCTGCGTCGAGTGCATCTCTAGATGGTATCGCATGAGAAGGCCGCAGCACCAGCGACCCCAGGAGGTGACGTCACGGGAATGGCTCGCGAGACAGAGCTCAACCGGTGGATTTGTCGGTGCTGTAGGGATGGACCCGAGCACGGACGCCGTGCCCAGTCTTCTCATGTAACGATCGAAAAGAAAAACAACCGGCGCGCGGTTCCCGCGTGAGCGAGGCACCTGCCACGGGCCCCTACTTACCCATCCACGATTAGCCCATGCGAGAACAAGGCACTAAGGACCACGGGAGGTGACGTCACGGGAATGGCTCGCGAGACAAAGCTCAGCCCTTGGGTTTAGCGACGCTACAGGGACGGACCCGAGCACAGACGACGTGCCAGTCCTTAATCATGGGGCGGTCGCGAGTGGGCTCACAAGGGCTCATGACCTTAGTGGCGGTGAGAACTCCAAGCATGCAGATTGTGCGAATAGAAAGAAGCAACTAGCCTTGATCATGCACGAAAAGGGAGACAACGGCGAGGGAATAGCCCCCAGCAGTCTGAGGATGATGCAGCCTGGGGGGTGCCCTCGATTGGATACCTGAAGCGTCACCCGATACTTGTCGAAGAAGAGTCGGGGTAGCTGAAGACGCGAGCCATGCGGGTTGCTCCTGAAGATCGCCGAGCTCCTCGGGCCCAGGGGCTCCGAAGGCTCTCAGTGGTCGCGGGGGTCCGGTTCTTGCTCTGTCCGGACTGCCTGCCACTGAGCCTCCTGAGCCCCAAAGGCCTGCTGCGTGAGATGCTAGAACGTGGCAGCTACGTTGCGGAAGCCAAAGAGTGTGCAGACGTAGCTGCAGGGGAGGGCCCTCCTCCAGCCGACCACCGTCGGCCAGAAGGGCTCCTGAGAGGCGGCTCGGTTGAGACCCGCGAAGTCAACACAGACGCGGAAGCGGTCACTTGGGCCGCGGGCAGGTGAGCTTGGGGTTGTGCGGTTACGCCCACCGTGGATGAGCCTTGTGTACTAAAGTTCCTCGGTAACTTGGTCGATGAAGTCCTGAGCCCCTGGCGCTGAGCGGTCCACGCTGGGCTCACAAAAACGCGCGTCGAGACACACCTGCAGGTGGTGCCCGAACACCTCCCTCGAGACACTGGTCAGTCTAGAGACGCTCCAGAGGAGAGCCCCCGAGACCGTCACAAGAACTTTGACGATCCGACTACGAACGTGCGTGGACGTCGCGCCTTAGCAATCGCTAAACCAACTCCGAGAGGTTACTGACCACGCCGGAGCATGATCAACCTGACCACGAGGGTCTGTTTCCTGCAGGCAAACGAAGAACAAGCAAGAAACTCAGATTGCAATCTGGATATTGCGAATTTAAGAGGAAAGCTTTATTGATCAAGTGGGGTTCTGTGACGTCTTGGTCTGGTCGTTGAACACAAACGAAGTACGCGAAGTTGCAGCTATGGCGAACTTTAATCTAAACAAAACCCAAAGTCTAAACGACGCCCTAAGGGCTGTATATATGAGGGAAAGAGGGGGGAATTTCGTGGCCCTTGGTGTGGGGGTCCGAAACCAACCCTAACTCTTGTTTCCCCACACATACGGACTCTAAAAACAGCCTATACTCAAGTATTTCGAAATTACATGGGCCTGGACCAATAACAAGGTGACGCAGCACCTATAATAGCCTCTGGACGAAATTTATGAAGTGACATCTTGTATATTTCGTCCAAGGCTTCTCGCACTCATTATGGTGGCTTCAAAGTCCTGAAATCATCAATTGAAACTCCATTCTTGTTCCCCTTGCGCATGCCATCATCTCCATGCTTGATCTTGCTCCAATGTTCATCCTTCTTGTCCAAGCTAGGCCCTTCATTTGTAAGCAAGACAAATGTATCCAATTTAGGCAGCATCATATTCTCATGAACATTAGATTCATTACCAAGAAACGAAAGTACCTGGTAATTTAATTGGCGTGCGCGAGCTCTAGTAATTGGTCCTGTATATGTGTCAGTTGGAGCTGTGGGTGTAACCTTGTTAGTGATGTCCTCATCATCCTCCCCTTCTTGAATTGAAGTCGTCCTCGACGGAAGCTCATCTTCCTCACCCAAGTAAGGCTTCAAATCTGCAATGTTAAATGTGGGACTAACCCCATAATCTGCAGGCATCTCAAGTTTATATGCATTATCATTTATTTTCTCTAACACCTTGAAAGGACCATCAGCACGTGGCATTAGCTTTGACTTGCGCAAATTAGGAAACCTATCCTTACGCAAATGTAACCAAACAAGATCTCCAGGTGCAAAGACAACACGTTTTCTACCCTCATCTCCAACAAGTTTATATTTAGCATTCATGCGCTCAATATTTTCCTTAGTTAACTCATGCATTTTTAAGATCAATTCAACACGTTGTTTAGCATCAAAATTAACGTTCTCCGAAGATGGAAGAGGCAACAAATCAATAGGTGCACGAGGTAGGAATCCATAGACAATTTCAAAAGGGCACATCTTAGTAGTAGAATGCAACGAACGATTATAAGAAAATTCAATATGAGGCAAGCATTCTTCCCACATTTTCTTATTATTCTTCAAAACAGCCCTAAGCATAGTAGACAAAGTTCTGTTGACTACTTCAGTTTGTCCATCAGTTTGGGGGTGACAAGTAGTACTAAAAAGCAGTTTAGTCCCCAACTTAGCCCATAAACATCTCCAAAAGTGGCTAAGAAATTTAGTATCACGATCTGAAACAATAGTATTTGGCACACCGTGCAAGCGAATAATTTCATGAAAGAACAAATCAGCAACATTAGCAGCATCATCGGTTTTATGACATGGTATAAAGTGTGCCATCTTCGAGAACCTATCCACGACAACAAATATGCTATCCCTCCCCTTCTTTGTTCGAGGTAAACCCAAAAAAAGTCCATAGATATAGCTTCCCAAGGAACACTAGGGACAGGCAAAGGCATATATAAACCATGAGGATTGAGTCGTGACTTAGCTTTTTGACATGTAGTGCAGCGACCAACAAAACGCTCAACATCCCGTCGCATCTTTGGCCAAAAGAAATGTGTAGCAAGTACGTCCTCCGTCTTCTTCACACCAAAGTGTCCCATTAATCCTCCTCCATGCGCTTCCTGCAACAACAAAAGACGAACATAGCTAGCTGGAATGCATAGCTTGTTAGCACGAAACACAAATCCATCATTAACGACGAACTTGTTCCATGTTCTCCCTTCTTTACAATTCTGCAATACATCTTTAAATTCAGCATCATGCACATATTGATCTTTGATGGTCTCCAAACCAAATATTTTAAAGTCAAGTTGTGAAAGCATAGTATAACGACGAGACAATGCATCAGCAATAACATTTTCTTTTCCCTTCTTGTTTTTAATAACATAAGGGAAAGTCTCTATGAATTCAACCCATTTAGCATGTCTACGGTGCAGTTTTGCTTGACTTTTAATGTGCTTCAAAGATTCATCATCAGAATGTATAACAAATTCTTTGGGCCATAAATAATGTTGCCATGTTTCCAAAGTCCGAACAAGAGCATACAATTCCTTATCATAAGTAGAATAATTCAGACTAGGCCCACTCAATTTTTCAGACAAGTATGCAACAGGTTTACCATCTTGTAATAACACACCTCCTAACCCAATTCCACTAGCATCACATTCAAGCTCAAAAGTCTTATTAAAATCAGGAAGTTGGAGTAAAGGAGCATGTCTCAACTTATCTTTCAATACCGTGAATGCTTCTTCCTGTGCAGTACCCCAAACAAAAGGCACATCCTTCTTTGTAAGCTCATTGAGAGGTGCAGCAATGGTGCTGAAATCTCTCACAAAACACCGATAGAATCCAGCGAGGCCAAGGAAACTCCTCACGTGTGTGACCGTTTTGGGCTGCGGCCAACTCTTAATAGCTTCAATCTTGGCTTTATCAACCTCAATTCCCTGTGGAGTAACAACATAGCCAAGAAAAGAGACTCGATCGGTGCAAAAGGTGCACTTTCCAAGGTTACCAAACAAACGTGCATCACGTAGAGCAATAAAAATAGCACGTAAATGTTCCAAATGTTCCTCCAAAGATCTGCTAAAAATCAATATATCATCAAAGTATACTACCACAAATCGTCCAATGAAAGCACGTAAAACTTCATTCATTAAGCTCATGAAAGTACTAGGTGCATTAGTTAACCCAAAAGGCATGACTAACCACTCATATAATCCAAACTTAGTTTTAAATGTTGTTTTCCATTCATCTCCCAATTTCATACGAATTTGATGGTATCCACTACGTAAATCAACTTTGGAGAAAATTGTAGAGCCACTCAATTCATCAAGCATATCATCTAGCCTAGGAATAGGATGACGATAACGAATAGTAATATTATTAATGCCTCTACAATCAACTCACATACGCAATGTACCATCTTTTTTCGGCACTAGAATAATAGGAACAGCACAAGGACTAAGGGATTCGAGTATATAACCTTTGTCGAGTAGCTCCTGTACTTGACGCATAATCTCCTTCGTCTCTTCTGGATTGGTACGGTATGGTGCGCGGTTGGGTAGCGATGCACCGGGAATTAAGTCAATCTGATGCTCAATCCCTCGAATAGGTGGTAATCCCGGTGGCACGTCTTGTGGAAAGACGTCGGCGAACTCCTGCAAAATGTTAGTGACAGCAGGAGCCAAAGAGGAAGGCACGTCCTCGAATGAAAATAATGCCTCTTTGCACACAAAAGCATAGCAAACAGATTTGCTAAAATCTAGCTCATCAATATCAGATTTTGTGGCAAATAAACATGCAGTTTTCAATTTAATTTCAGAAGCAAGAGTAGATGGTTTATTATTAGGCTTCATTTGTTGCTCAAATTCTTTTGCCACAATCTGATTTTCACTCTTATTTTTCTCCTGTTTTGCTTTATTAGCTCTATTAATATCATCTTTCAAAATGGAATCAGGAGTCATAGGAAGCAAAGTAATATTTTTATCCTTATGAATAAGAGTATACTGATTGTTTCTACCATGGTGTACAGAATTTTTATCAAATTGCCATGGTCTACCAAGTAATAAGGAACATGCTTGCATAGGTACCACATCACAATCAACATAATCAGCATATGAAGAGATACTAAATTGCACACGAACAGTATGTGTTACCTTAACCTTACCGCTGTTGTTGAACCATTGGATGTAGTAAGGATGTGGATGTGGTCTTGTGGTGAGAGATAGCTTCTCCACCATCTCCATGCTAGACAAGTTGTTGCAACTCCCTCCATCTATGATCACGCGAACAGAACGTTCCTTCACAACTCCCTTTGTATGGAACAAATTATGCCTCTGATTTTGCTCAGCTTGTGTAACCTGCACACTCAAAACACGTTGAGCAACTAAACATTCATACCTGTCAGCATCTTCAGGAGTCATGTATTGCGTCTCATGATCAGAATTGTCTCCGCCGTGTTCTTCACGTGTAATAAGAGCCAAAGTCTCCTCATCATAGTCACTAGCGGATTCATATCCACCATCCTCAGTAGCAATCATCACACGCTGAGATTTGCAATCTCTCGCAAAATATCCTCTTCCCTTACAACGACGACAAATAATATCACTGGTTTGCCCTGTTGATGCCATGGAAGAAGAAGAACTGTGTGCAGGCCCAATAGGTGTGCTCTTGGAAGATAATGGTGGTTGTGCCTGCTTCCTTGTATCACGGCTGGAGGTAACAGCTGATGGAGGTGTCGGTGCAGTATAATGTGTGGAAGTAGGGGATGCACACGGTGTCCATGATGAAGGTCGACCTGCAGAAAAGTTAGTCCGCGCCAATGCATGTCGATCCTGCAACTCACGTTCAGCTTTACAAGCAAGATGGAATAAACGAGTGATATTAGTATAATCCTTATACTCTAGAATGGTCTGAATCTCTTTATTTAATCCACCCATAAAACGTGCAAGCATAGCTTCATTCTCCTCAACAATACCACATCTAATCAGGCCAGTTTGTATTTGCTGATAATATTCTTCTACATAATTTTTTCCTTCTCTTAAGCGCTGCAGTTTTTGAAGTAATTCACGTTAATAATATGGTGGAACCCAACGAGTACGCATAGCAGTTTTCAAAGCAGCCCAAGTAGCTGGAATAGGATATAATCTACAATGTTCAGACCACCAAACACATGCAAAACTAGTGAAAGCACAAACAGCAGCAGGAACACGTCTCTCCTCGGGATAATGTAAACATGTAAAACGTTGTTCAGTTTCTAACTCCCAAGTAAGATATATATCAGGAACATATCTACCCTCAAATGGTGGAATATTCAATTTCAGTTTAGGAAGATGGTCATGTACCTCAGGTGGTGGTGCAGCCCTACCGTTGCAATGATATGCATGAGGACGACCTGGTGGTGGTGGTGCTGGTTGTTGCACGTAGTTCTGATTTTGGTCAACCTCATCCTCGTTATGGTCCTCCACCTCTGTAGTAGCAGCAAGAGCTACAGAAACATCAACAGCAGCACCAGAAGCTTGACCAGGCTCAAGGGGAACGCGCTGTGCTCGTCCCACTTGATTTGGAAGGCGATGTTGTTGTTGTTGTTGTTGTTGTTGTTGTTGTTGTTGTTGTTGTTGTTGTTGTTGTTGTTGTTGTTGTTGTAGAGGTGGGACAGCTGCAGCAGGCGGTGGTGGTGGAAGACACGAAAGCAATTCAGCAAACTAGTTATCGAGCTTTGTTTCAAACGTCTTCTCCATGCCATCTATCTTCTCCATGGCCTCGTCCAATGTGTTTAGCACATCTTGCACCTGTAAACTCATCATTTGCTGAAACTTATCATGAAGCTCCTTGTTCGTTAAGTTCTCCCAGTCAGTCTCGTCGACTTGTGATCCTGGCATGGTTAGTACCAATAGAAACACACAAGAATATGATCCTACAGACTACTAATAAGTGGTGGTGGTGGCGTGTGTCACAAATCCGACAAGCAAATCTCAAATTCTTACCAGTTCTTACCCAGCAGCAGGTGGTGATCGGCAACCGTGGTAGTCAAAACTCTCAAAGCTTGGATAAAGCGATTACCAGGAAGAGTCAAACGCACGATGTAGATGTATGTGGAGCTGGGAAGGCTTATAATATGGTAGCAAAAAGGGTCAGCAATAATCAATTCAGAGATGCAAAGGTGAATAAACGCTCAACGACGGTACTGTGCTGGTCCTAGGCTAGACCGTACTAGAGACGCGAGCCTAGAACACTAACAAAATCACGGCGCTGCACGTGAACAAGGGGAAAGCACACTCTGAATTTTTTTTCGATTTTTTTTTGCGCTGCTTTTTTTTTCCGAAAAACACTATAATGGCGAGTGTCTCAAAACACTTCCCAAGTCAAACTAAGATGATAGGCACAAAATTTTTTTGACGAATTTTTTTTTCGGAATCAGGACAGCGACGACGAAAAAGTGCGTTAAAAAAACAGTATGGTGGCACGTGTCTCAAAAGACTCAGAAAAGCCCAAAAATAGGATAGGGAAAAAATATTTTCACCTGTCGAAATTTTGGCCTAAAAACTGCCCGGGGGTCTCCAGACTCTTTTTTTTTTATTTTTTTCGAGACCTACTCAGGCAAGGAAACACGAAACCGTAACTAGATGGATCTCGAGAACAAACCTAATATGAAAAGAACTCGCATTGGTGGTGGATATATGGTGGTAGGATATGGTAGCGGTGGTAGGTTATGGCAGCAGTGGTAGGTTATGGCAGCGATGGTGGTACGGCAGCGGCGATGAATATGGTGCGGCGGCAGCGTGACAAACTGTGAACAGAACTCGAAACTCTAAAGAACTATACTCTAAGACCAGCAACTTGACACGACGATGCAACCGCAAATTCAACAAAGCAAATACAGAAAAGATTATGCAAAGGCTCAGATTGGTTCGGATGGGATGAACTAACCCTAATTTTTTTTGTTGGCTTTTTTGTGGACTATAGGTATGAAGAACATACTCGATCTAAACTATGAAAAACTGTAAAATCTCACCGAGTAACCTGGAAATCTGATACCACTTGATAGAGGCAAAGGTGTCCCGTCTTTCGATCAGATGGTGGCTATCGTTTGGATGAAGTCGACTTTGACGATCCGACTACGAACATGCGTGGACGTCGCGCCTTAGCAATCGCTAAACCAACTCCGAGAGGTTATTGACCACGCCGGAGCACGATCAACCTGACCACGAAGGTCTGTTTCCTGCAGGCAAACGAAGAACAAGCAAGAAACTGAGATTGCAATCTGGATATTGCGAATTTAAGAGGAAAGCTTTATTGATCAAGTGGGGTTCTGTGATGTCTTGGTCTGGCCGTTGAACACAAACGAAGTACGCGAAGTTGCAGCTATGGCGAACTCTAATCTAAACAAAACCCAAAGTCTAAGCGACGCCCTAAGGGCTGTATATATGAGGGAAAGAGGGGGCAATTTCGTGGCCCTTGGTGTAGGGGTCCGAAACTAACCCTAACTCCTGTTTCCCCACACATACGGACTCTCAAAACAGCCTATACTCAAGTATTTCGAAATTACATGGGCCTGGCCCAATAATAAGGTGACGCAGCACCTATAATAGCCTCTGGACAAAATTTATGAAGTGGCATCTTGTATATTTCGTCCAAGGCTTCTCGCACTCATTATGGTGGCTTCAAAGTCCCGAAATCATCAATTGAAACTCCATTCTTGTTCCCCTTGCGCATGCCATCATCTCCATGCTTGATCTTGCGCCAATGTTCATCCTTCTTGTCCAAGCTAGGCCCTTCATTTGTAAGCAAGACAAATGTATCCAATTTAGGCAGCATCATATTCTCATGAACATTAGATTCATTACCAAGAAACGAAAGTACCTGGTAATTTAATTGGCGTGCGCGAGCTCTAATAATTGGTCCTGTATATGTGTCAGTTGGAGCTGTGGGTGTAACCTTGTTAGTGATGTCCTCATCAGACCGTCACGAGAGGGGCGTCGGGCGCGTCTCCCTATGTGAGAGTAGAGGGCGCATGATACGGCCAAAACGTATCTATAATTTCTGCTTGCTCCATGCTTCTTTTGTGTGATATTGCTATGATATTGATGCACTTCCATGCACTTTTGATCATATTTGGACTAACCTATTAACTCAGTGCACCACAGTGCGAGTTCCTGTTTTCTGTTGTTTTTCTATTTCAGGTCTCCCCCATAATTAAAGTGCTCCAAAAATTTCAGTAAAAATATAGGAAAAATTAGCGTACAGGAAGCTTCGCGAAGAACCAAAGATGGGTCAGAGGGGAGCCAGGGGAGGCCCAGGCGGCCACCTGGCCCGGCCCCACCCCTGGCCGTGCCAGGGGGGCGCCTGGGGCCCCTGCTCCGCCTCTGGCTGCCCCCCTTCGCATATATATCCCTCTCGTCCCGAAACCCTCGAGGACAGAACCCTTTTTCGCGATCTCGCCTCTGTTCCGCCGCCGCAGCGCTTCCAAGATCGGGAACATCAGGAGAACTCTTCCCGGCACCCTGCCGGAGGGGAGAACCACCACCGGGAGCTTCTCCACCACCATGGACGCTTCCCGGATGAGTCGTGAGTAGTCCACCTTGGACCATGGGTCCATGATCAGTAGCTATGTGATGTTCTCCTCCCCTCTTTGCTCTTCACGGTTTAGACCTCGTGAGCTGCCCTACATGATCGAGGCACATATGTAATCTTTCTGCTGTTGCTTTGCTGAGTTTGCTGGAATCTGATGGATTATGAGACTATGTTCAGATTGTGTTTGAGTAATATATTTGATTCACCTCTTTATATCTTTTTTCTTGAGTAATTCTTGCATGTTCTCCGTTGCTGTTTATTGCTTTGGCCAAGTAGTAGGTAGTAACTCCAAGAGGGAGCGTTATGCTTGATTGTGGGTTCATGCCCCCTGATGACTAGCTTGAGTGACAGAAACATGAGTCTAGGGGATGTGATGTTGCCACAAGGGAGAAAACAACGGTGCTTCTACTTGCGGGTGCAAGGATTGTTTACTTTACGCAAAGTTCTTTTAATGCAGTTGTCTGTTGCTTTGAGTTTACACTTTGGGTGGGATTCGCAACTTAATACCAGCGAGATGTTCTGGATAGATATCTCAAGGTGGATGATTAGTAGTAGATGCAGATGGATTTCGGTCTACTTGCCTTGGCGTACCGCCCATGCTTTTGAGCCTCTACCTTTCTTTGCAGCATAGTTAGCATTGGTTTGCGCACATAATCCTGTCAATTGCCCAGCTGTAATTTGTTTACCTCGCTTTGCTGTTTTATCGTCTTTTGGGAGAGAGACATCACTAGTGAACATCATGGGACACCGGTCCATATTACCACCGCTGATCACACCTTCTATTTACTTCCTGTTTTTATTTCCTAGTTGCAGTCATAGCTATCATTATTATCTCGTGTGTTTGATCCTTTGTAAACAACAAGGCCGGAGGGATTGACAACCTCTCTGTACTCGTCGGGAGCAAAGTTATCTGTATCTATGTGCAGGTCCTGTCAACCGCTAAGTTTCTGGCGCCGTTGACACCTACTTGTCGACCCTCGGAGTCTCACGAGATTCGATCCTTGGTACCTTTGCCAAGGGAAATTTGCCGCTACGCTACATTTCAACCTTCCACTTGGGGTAACCAACGAGGGGCGAGAAGCCATCAAGCAAGTTTCTGGCGCCGTTGCCGGGGACTCCACTCTTCAAGATAGGGGAGTTGCACGCTATCTTTTATCTTTGCTTTTTAGTCTTGTTAGTTTACCTTTCAGTTTTTGCTTTAGTGTCCCTTACCAAAAATCGCAAAAATAGTTAACTTGCTTGCTGCTGCTATGGGTTCCACCGAGAACACCAAGTTGTGTGACTTCACTAGTCATAACAACAATGACTTTATCTGCACGCCTATTGCTACACCT
>LR738713.1:272952296-272965011 GCA_902687465.1 Secale cereale | reverse complement strand
CCCCCTGCTAAAATTATCCAATTAAGGAGTAACATAATGAATTTTAAACAATTGGATAATGAACACGTTGCCCAAGCTTGGGAACGCATGAAATCTCTTGTCAAGAACTGCCCTACTCATGGTTTGACTACTTGGATGGTTATCCAAACTTTTTATGCAGGCTTGAACTTTACATCGCGGAACTTGTTAGATTCGGCCGCGGGAGGAACCTTTATGTCAACTACACTTGGTGCTGCCACGAAGCTTCTCGACGAGATGATGACCAATTATTCCCAATGGCACACCGAACGCGCTCCAACAGGTAGGAAGGTAAACTCTGTCGAGGAGATTTCCTCCCTAAATGAAAAAGTTGACTTGATCATGTCTCTACTTTCCAAGCAATCTTCTATTGATCCTCATGGTGTTCCTTTAAATTCTTTGATTTCTCAAGATCAAGTAGATGTGAACTTTATCTCTAGAAACAATTTCAATAACAATGCTTATAGGAGTAATTTTGGTAGCAACCCTAGACCGTTCCCCTCTAATTCCTATGGGAACAACAATGCTTATCCTAGCACCAAGAACTCCACTTCTGAACTAGAGATTATACTTAAAGACTTCATCACTACCCAAAAGGCCTTCAATAAGAGTGTAGAAGAAAAACTAGACAAACTAGATAATCTCTCTTCGAAGGTAGACAATTTACCCCATGAGGTAGAGTTGCTTAAAATTAGAACTTCTCCTCTTGAGGAGAGGAAGACCACTCCTATGAATGCTATTCAAGTGCAAATTAATAAAAATATTAGGATGATGGATAAACTTAAAGAGAGATGGGCTAGAGAAAAGGAGGAAGAAGATAGGATTAAGAGCCTTCCTACCCACCACACTGTTGCTACTATCCAAGTTGTTGAGGATATCCAAACTCTTAGCACCCAATGCTTATCCTAGCACCAAGAACTCCACTTCTGAACTAGAGATTATACTATGACCTCAACAGTAGAAGAAGAAACTCCTATAACCATAGAAGCTACCAAACAAGTGAGCCTAAAGGACACCACTACCACTTTACTTGATAGTAGTGACCTTGATTTTGATAATTGCACCCTTTCTGAAGTTATTGGTTTTCTTCACAAGATGTCTAGAGATCCCCACACTAGCACACTTAATCTTGCCTTCACGGAGCATATCACTAATGCTCTTATCAAAGCTAGGGAGGAGAAGCTTAGGGTAGAAGCCTCCATACCTAGAAAGCTAGAAGATAGTTGGGATCCTATGATTAAAATTAAGTTGAATAACTTCTCTTGCTATGCTTTATGTGATGTTGGAGCTAGAACCTCCGTTATGCCCAAAAGAATGTACGATATGTTTGAACTGAAACCTTTTGATCCTTGTTCTTTTGGTGTTCGTCTTGTTGATTCTTCCGTAAAGAAACCTTTGGGGAAGATCGCCGATGTTCTTATCATTGTCAATGACAATTATGTTCCCGTTGATTTTACTATTATGGATATTGAATGTGAACCTTCATGTCCAATTATTTTGGGACGTCCTTTTCTTCGCAACGTTGGTGCTATCATTGACATGAAAGAGGGGAATATAAAATTCCAATTCCCTCTCAAGAAAGGGATGGAACACTTCCCTAGAAAGAAGATTAAGTTGCCTTTTGAGTCCGTTACACGGGCTAGCTATTCTCTTACTCTTGATAAAACTTGATCTTCTCTTTTTGCATCATGCCTAGCTTAAAGGCATAAAAGAAAGCGCTTTTGGGAGGCAGCCCACAAAGAATTATGTTTTATTTTGCTTTTGTTGTGTCTTGATGTTTGTTACTACAGTAGCATCATCATTGTATCTTTTCTTTTCAGCTTTGTGCCAAGTTTAGCCTCTGATTGCAAGAAAGTTCAAAAGTTGTGACATGCTGTCCAGAAAACAGATTCTGTCCTTGGACAGAAAAATTCGAATAAAATCACCAGATCATCTTTTTGATCTGAATTTTGTTGAAAGTGTGCTCTATACAATTGGCTTTCGAGCATCCGTTCTGAGTTTTTTGATTTGAGTTGCAGAAGTGCCCCAAAAAAATTATTTACTACCTGCTGGTCTGTTTTTCACAGATTCTGTCCTGTTTCGCCTTTCCTTCGTTTTGCAAACCTTGAGCTTGCTTTTTCTTTGCAAAAACTTTTGGCAATCTTGAGAAACATTAGCTCTTCAAGATTATCTTTATTTCCAGTAGGGAAAATTTATTTTATTGTGGGTACTAACCTCGCTAATCAGATTATGATGAGTTATGTATGAAGGGAGTTTTCAAGTGTGCGAGGGAAGATGATAAAAGAAGATTCAGGAGGGTCAAACGCTCAAGCTTGGGGATGCCCCCGTGCACCCCCAAGAAATATTCAAGAAGACTCAAGCGTCTAAGCTTGGGGATGCCCCCATGCATCCCCTTCTCCATCAACAATTATCAGTTTGTCTTTCGTTCCACTATATTCTTATCACTTCATGCATTATGTGCTATGCTTGGAGCGTCTTGCTCTTAGTTTCGTTTTTTTAGTTTTCTTTAGCTTTGCTTGCTGTTCATAACAAGTGAGAACCCAGCTTTCTTTGTGTGGGAGAAAAACACGCTCCACTTCAACCTAGAACACAACATAGGATTTTCATGCTTATCTTTGCTGTGTGTGTTCTTTGTCTTTCCATAGCTGCTGTCATGTTTAGCTCTTAGTTTTCATGCTTTTCTTTTTAACGAGCTTTTGTTTAGTTGGTTGCTAAACTCTCTTAAGTTTTCATGTTTATCTTCTTAAGAGAGTTTGCCTGTTGCACTGAGTTGTGTGTCTTAACTTAAAGTAGGTAACTGAGGTTGCTATTTAATTTTAGTAGTAACTTGCAATAGTTTTGAGGTATTGCCATGAGTAATGTCTGAACTTTTGGTGTCAAGAGCTTTAGCCTATTAGTGATAGATGTCGTATTTTGGGCAATCAGTGTTTATTTTCGAAAACCTACAAAATAGTTGAGAACTTTAGCTACTAGATGGATCACTAATCTTTGGAGGGATCGAATATTAGAGTACACTCACGTACCATGAGTCGAGGATGCGCAAGGATAACCAAACCCCCATACACTCCTCCTCGGGGTACTTGTCTCTTTGTGAACCTCCTAATTAGATTGAGAGTTACCGATAATAAGTGCATGAGTTCTTCGGACTAATGTGAGTATTCGAAAGTTGACACTTCCACCTAGCCATATTTTTCTAGCCTCTTCGGTACCGTGCATTGCCCTTTCTCACCTCGAGAGTTGGCGCATACTTCGTCGGTGCATCCAAATCCTTGGCACGGTACGCTCAGTCATCATAAGCCTCATTATATCCTTCCTCAAAACAGCCACCATACCTACCTATCAAGGCATTTCCATAGCCTTTCCGAGATACATTGCCATGCAACATCCATCTTCTCATGACTTGATCTTCATGTCATACATGCTTTTTGCTTGATGGATGAGCCGCATGCTAGTTGGGCCTTGCCCTAATCATTGCTACATGACGCGCTAGTATCATTGCATATCCTGCTACACCGGCAGAGGCATACATTTGCATACATCATGATAGTTTCATTTTCTATATGTTGAGTACTTTTGTAAAGTGTGAAAGATCTTCTATACTTCTTGTAATACATAGAGTGTTGCCCCTAAAGTGAGGAAAAGATCCCAAAGAGGACAAAATCAAAAGATCCCAAAGAGGACAAATGAGAGTTAAATAGAAAGAGCCATTGAGGCCACAAAAAAATAAAAAAAAATATAGAAAAAAGAGAAAAAGAAATAAAAAGAGAGAAGGGGGCACACTACTATTCCTTTTGAGAGATCCACACTCGTACTTCATCTTATACCTTGTACTCCATAGAGATTATCATTCATGCATATAGCTATGGGGGGACCTTCACACTATAGAACTTGGCTTGTATATTCCAATGATGAGCCTCCTCAAAAGAGCTCTAGGTCTTCTTGAGCGAGCAAGTTGGATGCACCCCCACTAGTTCCATTGGAGAGCTTACCTTAGCTCATATGTGCATCAGTTGCATGGCAATCCCTACTCCTCACATCATATCTATCATTTGGCTTTCTCTCACCTATGATTGTCCTCATTGATGTGAGCCTTTCACACCTTTTTTGTCTTCCCCCTTCATCATTTTTCTCTCTTTGCCATCCTAAGTGTCAACTTTCTTGCTTACGCTCATCCATTGCATGAGTGCTCAAAATATCGAAAGGGAGTGGATCATTTTGACTTGTACCTGGCTAGTGGTCTGGGGATGAGTCAAGATAAGATTCCAAAGAAGACCAAGTGTGAAACTTTAGTAGATTAAGTTCTCAACAATACAAAAACTATGTTTTACTCTCTCGTATATCCCTATCCCCTTTCTTGCACGCAAACACCATTTGGAGACATTCGAGTCACGGACAGCGAGAGCTCTTGCACCTTTATGTTCTTATGTTGCTTGTTACAATGCTAATATAGACTCTTGCTTGTTATGACTTGAATTGAATTACATGCCTTGATTGCTTTACTTAAAAGTTCTTATATGGTTGATAGCATGTCACCACAGAAATTATGCTTGTTATCATTTACCTACTCGAGGACGAGCAGGAATTAACTTGGGGATGTTGATACGTCCAAAACGTATCTATAATTTCTGCTTGCTCCATGCTTCTTTTGTGTGATATTGCTATGATATTGATGCACTTCCATGCACTTTTGATCATATTTGGACTAACCTATTAACTCAGTGCACCACAGTGCAAGTTCATGTTTTCTGCTGTTTTTCTATTTCAGGTCTCCCCCATATAAAAAGTGCTCCAAAAATTCCAGGAAAAATATAGGAAAAATCAACGAACAGGAAGCTTCGCGAAGAACCAAAGATGGGCCAGAGGGGAGCCAGGGGAGGCCCAGGCGGCCACCTGGCGCGGCCCCACCCCTGGCCGCGCCAGGGGGGCGCCTGGGGCCCCTGCTCCGCCTCTGGCTGCCCCCCTTCGCATATATATCCCTCTCGTCCCGAAACCCTCGAGGACAGAACACTTTTTCGCGATCTCGCCTCTGTTCCGTCGCCGCAGCGCTTCCAAGATCGGGAGCATCAAGAGAACTCTTCCCGGCACCCTGCCGGAGGGGAGAACCACCACCGGGAGCTTCTCCACCACCATGGACGCTTCCCGGATGAGTCGTGAGTAGTCCACCTTGGACCATGGGTCCATGATCAGTAGCTATGTGATGTTCTCCTCCCCTCTTTGCTCTTCATGGTTTAGACCTCGTGAGCTGCCCTACATGATCGAGGCACATATGTAATCTTTCTGCTGTTGCTTTGCTGAGTTTGCTGGGATCTGATGGATTATGAGACTATGTTCAGATTGTGTTTGAGTAATATATTTGATTCACCTCTTTTATATCTTTGTTCTTGAGTAATTCTTGCATGTTCTCCGTTGCTGTTTATTGCTTTGGCCAAGTAGTAGGTAGTAACTCCAAGAGGGAGCGTTATGCTTGATTGTGGGTTCATGCCCCCTGATGACTAGCTTGAGTGACAGAAACATGAGTCTAGGGGATGTGCAGCTGCCACAAGGGAGAAAACAACGGTGCTTGTACTTGCGGGTGCAAGGATTGTTTACTTTACGCAAAGTTCTTTTATGCAGTTGTCTGTTGCTTTGAGTTTACACTTTGGGTGGGATTCGCAACTTAATACCAGCGAGATGTTCTGGATAGATATCTCAAGGTGGATGATTAGTAGTAGATGCAGATGGATTTCGGTCTACTTGCCTTGGCGTACCGCCCATGCTTTTGAGCCTCTACCTTTCTTTGCAGCATAGTTAGCATTGGTTTGCGCACATAATCCTGTTAATTGCCCAGCTATAATTTGTTTACCTCGCTTTGCTGTTTTATGGTCTTTTGGGAGAGAGACATCACTAGTGAACATCATGGGACCCCGGTCCATATTACCACCGTGATCACACCTTCTATTTACTTCCTGTTTTTATTTCCTAGTTGCAGTCATAGCTATCATTATTATCTCTTGTGTTTGATCCTTTGTAAACAACAAGGCCGGAGGGATTGACAACCTCTCTGTACTCGTTGGGAGCAAATTTATCTGTATCTGTGTGCAGGTCCCGTCAACCGCTAAGTTTCTGGCGCCGTTGACACCTACTTGTCGACCCTCGGAGTCTCACGGGATTCGATCCTTGGTACCTTTGCCAAGGGAAATTTGCCGCTACGCTACATCTCAACCTTCCACTTGGGGTAACCAACGAGGGGCGAGAAGCCATCAGCGCCTCGTCGGCAGGCGCGAGTCCCGGGGCGGAGCCGTCAGGATCCCCTGCGTCCTGAGGTCCGTTGACGGGCAGGTTCTTCTTCTTCTTGGGGGCAGTCTGCAGGGCGAGGACGGCTCCATCCTCATCGGAGCATTTGACCGCCGCAGTCTGATAGGCGCGCTCCAGGGAACGCACCGCTTCCTTCTCGTCGGAGACGATCGTGATGACTCCGCTGCTCCCAGGCATCTTGAGGACGTTGTAGCCGTGATGGGTCACCGCCATGATCTTGGCGAGGGCTGGGTATCCAAGGATGGCGTTGTACGGGAGGTGGATGTTGGCGACATCGAAGTCGATGAGCTCGTTGTGGTAGTTGTCGCGGTCACCGAAGGTGACGCGAAGGCGAACTTGCCCCATCGGGAGTGTGGAGCCATCTGTGACTCCGTAGAATGGCTTGGTCGGGTGGAGCTGATCGTATGGGACCTGGAGTGTCTCAAAGGTCTGGACGGAGAGGACGTTGAGCCCTGCTCCGCCATCAGGGAGGGTCTTGGTCACGAGGACATTGCTAATGGTCGGCGTGCATATCATCAGGAGAGCGCCTGGGGCTGCAGTGCACTTGAGCTGGTCCTTGGGGTCAAAGGCGATGACTTGCTTGGTCCACCCGAGGTTACGCGCGGCGTCTAGCCCGGGAAGCGCCACGTTCACCTCACGGGCGAACTGCTTGAAGATGTGATGGGAAGCCGGAGCATGTGATCCTCCCAAGATGAATGCAACTGCACGCGGTTCCTGGAAGCCCCCTGCTCCGTCTCCCTGGCGATCATCGTCATTCCTTCTTGGTGGTGGTGGCAGCGGAGGCAGGCCTCCATTGCCGTAAGGGCGACCCTCACGAGGCTGATGTCGCCAGGGGGCGTCACGAGGCTGCTCCTGCCAGTGGTCTTCACGAGGCTATTCGCGCCACCCTTGGCGCGAGTTCCTGCGGTCCCAACGTCCTCCACCTCGGCCTCCTCCACGGCCGTAGCCGCGGTTGTCGCGCTCAGGGCGCTGCCCGCCGCCCAACACCCTGAGGTCCAGGCAGTCATTATTGTTGTGGCTGTGGACGTTATGGAAGACGCAGTACGGTCGGTTGTCTCTGGGGAGGTCGTCGTAGCTGCAGCCACGCTTCACTTCTGGTCCACAGCCAGCACGGCGGGTCCCGTGTGCTTGGCTTATTTGGCCTTGGCCTTCTTGTCATCCGCCTCCGCCTCAGGCAGCTCCTGGAGGGAGAGGCGTCCGTCCTCTGCCCTGGCGCACTTTGCCGCGAGCTTGAACATCTCGAGGGATGTGCACAGGTCCTCGTGGATGGCGAGCTCCTACCTCATCTTGACGTCGCGGACGCCATCGGAGAACGCCGAGATGTTGGCCTTGTCAGAGACCCTAGGTATCCGGAGGCGCATGGTGTTGAAGCATTGGATGTACTTTTGCAGGGTCTCTCCCGGCTGCTGCCTCACGCGGCGCAGATCCGCAGTTGCCGGGGCTCGGTTGCGGATGCCTTGGAAGTTGGCGACGAAACACTCACGAAGCTCTTCCTAGGAGGAGATGGATCCCACGGGGAGGTTTAGGGGCCAGGAGCATGCGCCATCTTTGAGAGCCATGGGGAACCAGTTCGCCATGACCTGCTCAGTGCCGTTGGACGCCTCGATGCTCAGCTCGTAGAGTTGGAGGAACTCCATGGGGTCGGTGGTGCCGTCGTAGTGCAGAGGCAGGTCCGTCTTGAACTTGCCGGGCTAGACGAGGCGCCGTAGCTCAGGAGCTAAGGCACGACATCCAGCCACGCTCATGATCGCATGCGCCCCCTGTGCCTGCGGTGCTGGTTTTTGGGGTGCTGACGCCACCACCTCCTGTGGCGCGCGGTGCTGACACTGCGGGCTAGGGGGCCCACGAGCCCCTGCCTGGGGATGCGGAATCACCTGGTAGCTCTCCTCGTTGCGCGCATGGGCTCTGCGGGGCGGCTCACGCCGCGGAGCCTCGCGCTGGACCTTCTGGCCAGCACCGTAGAGTGGAGGTGGAGCCGGGACTCCGTGGCCTGCGTTCCCCGCCGGGGGCGACGGGGGACGGGAGGAGTGCGTTGGTACAGGTGCTTCTCCAGTGGCGTTGACGAGCTCGGTGATGCGGTGGAGCCACTCGTCGTAGAGGTCATCTGGTGGGCGGTAGCGCAAGAGCTCCCGCGCCATCAGCAGTGCAGGTAGCTGGTAGACCGGCCCGCGACGGACCAGCGAGGGCGACACCGTGGCCGGTGAGGGTGAAGGCATCGCCGTGCGGCTATCGCGCCGCACGTACGGCAACAACGACAAGTCCTGCTGCTCGTGGACCGCCGGGTCGGTGACGGCATTGGCGACCGGCGAGTTGGGGGAGAGCGGCGTGCCGTTACCCGCGGGCGCCGTCTGAGCGACGTTCGTGACGCGGCGGGCGGCGCGAGCGCGGCGTGTGTCCACCATGGCTGTGGAGCGAAGTCGACGACGAGAGCAGGACGAGGTCGTTGGAGAGGCGAGATCTCGAGACGCCCCCTACCTGGCATGCCAGATGTCGGATTCAGGGCTCTGCAAAAGCCAAGAAGTTCGAACATAGGGGTGTGAACGAAGATCTCTCCCACTCACGTCTACCTAGCGTCTCGCCCTCGCCTAGTGAGATTCACGCAAACAACAAATGAAGCACGCAAGAGTTTAACCAGGTTCGGGCCACCTCGTGGTGTAAAACCCTACTTCCTGGTTTGGTGGATTGGCCTCAGGAGGGCTGGAATATGAACTAGTACAGTGAATCCTGAGCTCAGGAGGTGAGCTCAGGAGGGTCAGGAGGCAAGTGTTCTTGCTCCTTTGCGTGGTGGCAGAGTTTATGGATCTGCTCCCCTTGACTCGTCTTGGCCCCCTTCATAGTGAGGATCCTAGCTACTTATATAGGCGGCCAGGGTCCTCTTCCCTCGAAATGTTTAGGCGGGAAGGGATCCCACAACGGCCATTTTTGAGCGGGAACACAAGGACGTTCCTACCCTGACAAAAGCGGTCTTCGCCTGCAAAAGGATCAGGCGGTGACGCGGTGGTGGGCTCGGCGGTGACATCCTCCCTGTCGTCCTTGCGGTCTTCGGTCTTGTTTCACCAAAGGGGAAACCTTTGTCCCGCTCCTCGGGAACCTACGCCTGCGCTGCCTCCTTTGGACCGAAACGGCAACTGCACCGCTAGCGGGCGCTGGCACCTGCTGGCGCGGTGCATCACTGCTGACGTCATTGCATCCTCCTGAGGCGGGCTTGGCCTTGGATTCTCCGCCCCTCCGGATCACCTTGCCGAGGCCGCTCCTAAGGGGGTCTTGACGTTGTTCTCCTCGCGAGGCCTAGCCCCCTCGCGAGGGTCTTAGACAGCTGGTCGATCAGCTGGGCCGTACCAGGCCAAGGTAGGAGCACGTCGCGGCCCGCAGAGAGGCAAGTCTGGGTATCCCGGTTCCCAGCACGCCGACACATACAATTAAGCGACAACCATATGGCTCCTGCGAGTTGCCAATAACTTTACAAAACATGATCATCTCATACAATAATGTATAACTCATCTTGTCTAGACCATATCACATCACAACATCCCTGCAAAAACAAGTTAGACGTCCTCTACTTTGTTGTTGCAAGTTTTACGTGGCTGCTACGGGCTTAGCAAGTACCGTTCTTACCTACGCATACAAAAACCACAATGATTTTTCGTCAAGTATGTGTTGTTTGAACCTTCACAAGGACTGGGCGTAGCCACACTCGATTCAACTAAAGTTGGAGAAACTGATACCTGCCAGCCACCTGTGTGCGAAGCACGTCGGTAGAACCAGTCTCGCGTCAGCGTAAGAATAATGTCGGTCCGGGCCGCTAGATCCAACAATACCGCCGAATCGAAGTATGACGTGCTGGTAAGTAGTATGACTAGTATCTTCCATAACTCACTTGTGTTCTACTCGTGCATATCATCTATGCATAGACCTGGCTCATGATGCCACTGTAGGGGAACGTACTATTTCAAAAAAATTCCTACGATCACGCAAGATCTATCTTCTAGATGCATAGCAACGAGAGGGGAGAGTGTGTCCACGTACCCTCGTAGACCGAAAGCGGAAGCGTCCAGTGATGCGGTTGATGTAGTCGAACTTCTTCGCGATCCAACCGATCAAGCACCAAACGTACGGCACCTCCGCGTTCAGCACACGTTCAGCTTGATGACGTCCCACGAGCTCTTAATCCAGTTGAGCTTCACGGGAGTGTTTCCTCAGCACGATGGCGTGGTGACGGAGATGATGAAGCTACTGGCGCAGGGCTTCGCCTAAGCACTGCAACGGTATGACCGAGGTGTGTTTCTGTGGAGGGGGGCACCGCACATGGCTAGAACAATGTTTCTTGTGTGCCTATGGGGTGCCTTTACCCCCGTATATAAAGGAGGAGGGGAGGGGAGGGGTCGGCCCTCTCTATGGCACGCCCTAGGGAGTCCTACTCCCACCAGGAGTAGGACTCCCCCCTTTCCCTAGTAGGATTAGGAGAAGAAGGAAGGAGGAGAGGGAGAAGAAGGAAAGGGGGCCCGGCCCCCTCCCAGTTCGGTTGGGCAGGTGGGGGGCGCACCCCCACCTTGGCCGCCTGCTCTCCCCTTCCCCTATGTCCCATTAAGGCCCATTAACTCCCCGGGGGGTTCCGGTAACCCCCCGGTAGTCCGGTATATGCCCGAAACCTTTCCGGTGTCCAAACATAGTCGTCCAATATATCGATCTTTATGTCTCAGACATTTTGAGACACCTCGTTATGTCCGTGATCTAATCCGAGACTCCGAACTACCAACGGTACATCAAAACTCATAAACTCATAATACCGATCGTCATCAAACGTTAAGCATGAAGATCCTACGGGTTCGAGAACTATGTAGACATGACCGAGACGCATCTCCGGTCAATAACCAATAGCGGAACCTGGATGCTCATATTGGCTCCTACATATTCTATGACGATCTTTATCGGTCAAGCCGCATAACAACATACGTTGTTCCTTTTGTCATCGGTATGTTACTTGCCCGAGATTCGATCATCGGTATCACAATACCTAGTTCAATCTCGTTACCGGCAAGTCTCTTTACTCGTTCCGTAATACATCATCTCGTGACTAACTCATTAGTCATTTGCTTGCAAGGCTTTATGATGTGTATTACCGAGAGGGCCCAGAGATACCTCTCCGACACTCGGAGTGACAAATCCTATTCTTGATCTATGCCAACACCACGAACACCTTCGGAGACACCTGTAGAGCATCTTTATAATCACCCAGTTACGTTGTGACATTTGATAGCACACAAGGTGTTCCTTCGGTATTTGGGAGTTGCATAATCTCATAGTCATAGGAACATGTATAAGTCATGAAGAAAGCAATAGAAGTAAAACTAAACGATCATAGTGCTAAGCTAACGGATGGGTCTAGTCCATCACATCATTCTCCTAATGATGTGATCTCATTGATCAAATGACAACTCATGTCTACGGCTAGGAAACATAACCATCTTTGATCCATGAGCTACTCTAGTAGAGGCATACTAGGGACACCCCGTTTTGTCAATGTATTCACACATGTACTAAGTTTCCGATTAATACAATTCTAGTATGAATAATAAACATTTATCATGATATAAGGAAATAAGTAATAACTTTATTATTGCCTCTAGGACATATTTCCTTCACATAGGAGGTGTGTTAATGCAAGAGAAGCGCCCTGGTACTTCTCGAGCTTGCGTTGTATTCCCTCGAAGAGGAAAGGGTGATGCAACACAGTAGCGTAAGTATTTCCCTAAGTTTTTGAGAACCAAGGTATCAATCCAGTAGGAGACCACGTGCGAGGTCCTCGCACCTGCACAAAAAAAATAAGAACTTCGCAGCCAACACGATAAGGGGTTGTCAATCCCTTTACGGTCACTTATGAAAGTGAGATCTGATAGATAGAATAGTTTGATATTTTTGGTATTTTTGGATATAAGAACAAAAAGTAAAAATAGCAAAGTAAAGTAGATTGTAGATTGATATGTTGCGAATAGACCCGGGGGACATAGGTTTCACTAGTGGTTTCTCTCATGATAGCAGAATTCTACGGTGGGTGAACAAATTACTGTCGAGCAATTGATAGAAAAGTGCATAGTTATGAGAATATCTAGGCATGATCATTATATATAGGCATCATGTCCGAGACAAGTAGACCGAAACGATTCTGCATCTACTACTATTACTCCACACATTGACCGCTATCCAGCATGCATCTAGAGTATTAAGTTCATAAGAACAGAGTAATGCTTTAAGCAAGATGACGTGATGTAGAGGGATAAACTCAAGCAATATGATATAAACCCCATCTTTTATCCTCGATGGCAACAATACAATACGTGCCTTGATGCCCCTACTATCACTGGGAAAGGACACCGCAAGATTGAACCCAAAGCCAAGCACTTCT
>LR738713.1:272926198-272952286 GCA_902687465.1 Secale cereale | reverse complement strand
CCATTGCAAGAACTGTTCATCTAGTAGGCCAAACCAAACCGATAATTCAAAGAGACTTGCAAGGATATTATAATCATATATAAAAGAATTCTGAAAAGAACCAAATATTTCTCATAGATAATCTTGATCATAAACCCACCATTCATCGGATCTCGACAAACACACCACAAAAAGATTACATCGAATAGATCTCCTCGAAGACCGAGGAGAACTTGGTATTGAGATCCAAAAAGAGAGAAGAAGCCATCTAGGTACTAACTATGGACCCGAAGGTCTGTGGTAAACTACTCACAACTCATGGTGAGGTGATACGTCTCAAACGTATCTACTTTTCCAAACACTTTTGATATTGTTTTGACCTCATTCTTGCATGATTTGAACTAAACTAACCCGGACTGACGCTGTTTTCAGCAGAGCTGCCTGTATGGTTTTATTGTGTGCAGGAAAACGGATTTTTAAGCATCTCAGAAAAATCCACGAAAAATCACAGAAAATCCACGCACCCGAAGGAACCTGGAGCCAGAAGTGGGGCCAGAGGGGGGCCAGGGGGCGCCCAGGCGCCCTGTGGGCGCCCCCCCTGGGCCGCGCCGGGGGGTCGCCTGGGTGGGGCCCACACCCCCTGGTGCCCTACTTTGCCTCGTATTTTTACTCACGACACGGAAACCCCAGATCAGAAGTTCTTTTCGCAGTTTTCCGTCGCGGAGCCGCCGCCACCCTCTGTTCTTCCTCGGGAGGGCTAATCTGGAGGCTGAATTGGCCTCCGGAGAGGGGAGATCGCCGCCATCGTCATCATCATCACCATTCCATCATCCCTCCATGGCTTCTCCCTCCATGTGTGAGTAATTCCCCTGCTGTAGGCGAAGGGGATGGTAGGGATTGGATGAGTTAGATCATGTAATAGTTTGTCAGATCATTGGGGGCATGTTGCCTATCATCTACTATGGTGTTTATCATCTTTGCTTCAACTTGTTATGCTTAATGCTTGACACTTAGGGCCCGAGTGCCATGATCTCAGATCTGAACCATATGTGTTTGCATGAATATATTTGTGTTCGTGATCCTATCTATGAGTTGTTTGCACCTATTACGGTTCGGAACCGGCGATCCCAAAAGTGACAGCTTGGGACACCAAAGGGGATGGTCCGTAGTTTGAGGATTACATGTATCCATTGAGTTCATTGCTTTGTTCCGGTGCTCTTTGACAGGAGCACCTTAATCTCCATAAGTTCCTTTTGGCCCCGTTCGTAGCGGGATGGTAGGACAAAAGATGTTGTGCAAGTTCTTATTGCAAGCACGTACAACTACCTACGGGATACATGCCTAATGTTTGATATTTGCCTAGATGATCATTACTTTTCCGTGTGCCGTGCCCCAAGTTAGAATCTATCTCATCCATGCAGCGCCCAACCATCCATCTCCCTAGCCTACAGTGTTTTAAACCCTGCTTGTCACTAGTTGCTACTTTTGCCATTTACCTTCACTATTTACTTTTTGCTGTTTACTTTTACTATCACTATTATCACTATCATATCATTGTTACCACTTATCTTTTGTTGCAAGTAAGTATATTCCAGGTGCGGTTGAATTGACAACTCAACTGTCAAAGCTTATAAATACTCTTTGGCTCCCCGTGTGTCGAATCAATAAATTGGGTTATTCTTACCCGCGAAGACTATCTCGATCCCTTACGGTTGAGGGTTATCAAGTACCGTTTTCTGGCGCCGTTGCTGGGGAGCATAGCAATATTTACAAGTCTACTTGAGGTATCCTACCTGCTGCACTTTATCCACTATGGGTAAGAAAGGAGACCCCAAGGTTCCGATCTTACTATCCACTACAAGAAGAGGTACTGCTCTGTGCACTAGTGCTACACTTGATTCACCTTCCGTTATGAGTAAGTTTGCCTCACCACCACCACATGATGCTCCTACTGAATCTGTTACTATGTCTGATACTCTTGATGATGCTTCTACTACTTTTGATGATATTTGTTCGCTTAGTTATGCTCTTGAGAAACAAATTGCTGCTGCTGCTAAAAAGTCTGGAATTGAACTTCCTGTTACTCGCTACCCTATTGGTGAAACTTATGATTATCCTGATTTGAGTAAACTCAAAGAGAGGCTCCTTGATGATGATTACTATATGCTTGATGAAGATTTATGCAGGGAACTGACAGAGTTTTCTGGCTCTGACCCTGAAGTTATTAAGAAACTATTTGAAAAACACTCTTTGAAGAACAAAACCGTTCCTGATCCTGAATTTGCTACATCTCCTATATGCATTGATGATCCTGATTATGATTTCTCTGTTGATCTTTCACTTATACTTATGGTTGAAGCTGACCCCTTTTATGGCAGAGAAAATGATGATGCTATTGCACACCTGACTAAACTCGGTGAGTTAGGTGGCCTGTTTACCATAGATGAGAAGATACGATACTTTTATATCACCAAGCTTCTTCCTTTCTCCTTGAAGGAAGGTGCTAAAGCATGGTATGATTCGCTTCCATGCGGTTCCATTAAGAGTCCTCAAGACTTAGCTCACTCTTTTGTTGATAAGTACTTTCCTGCTCACATGCAACATGCTGCTTTACAAAGAATTTATAACTTTAAACAGTTGCAGGATGAGTCCCTCCCTAAAGCTTGGGGGAGGTACTGCGGTCTGATTCGGGCTAGACCAGGACATGAAATCCCTAAGAATGAATTAATCGATATATTCTATGCTGGTCTAACTGATGAATCCAGGTCCTATTTGGACAGTTGTGCTGGTTGTGTTTTCAGGAAAAGAACACCGGACAATGCGGAAGATTTGATGGGCAGGATTGCCAAAAACCATGAAGATTGGTCCGTCCCTGAACCACCTCCACCACCAAAGAAGAGGGGCATATTTGTACTAAGCCCCGAAGATATGCGAGAAGCAAAGAAGTCTATTAAAGAGAAAGGTATTAAAGCTGAAGACGTGAAGAATCTACCCCCTATTGAGAAGCTGTGTGAGCCTACCACTCACCCTCCTATGGTAGAGGTACACTCTCTTTTAGATTTCAACGCAAGTGACATCCCTCATGGTAAGCCTCCTGATCAATGTTTAGATGAGTTTGATAATTTTATTATGAAACAAAATCATTTTAATGAGAGGATAGAAAGTCAATTGCATGATAATTCCCTTGCTATCAAAAGACTGCTTGATGTTTTAGATAGAATAGTTAATGATGTTCAATGTCTTGTGAAGCATTTTCAAATGGTTCAAACTCAGCTTGACCAAATTTCTAAAGTGCAAAGAGATTTGCTCGCTAACAATGCCAAACAAGATAATTTGCAGGCTTTCGGGATTAAGACCCGAGGGGAAACTAGTACTCAAGATCCTCTCTATCCAGAGGGACATCCGAAGAGAATCGAGCAGGATTCTCAAATGCAGGAAGAAGAAATTGTTGGCTCTCCAAAGAAAAAGAAGAAACATAAGGTGACTGAGAATTCTAATGATCCTATTGTAGATGAAGAGCCAACTATTGATCCTAACAGTGTATCTATCTCCGATGCTGAGACTGAAGACGGTACTGAACCTGAAGGTAATAATAATGAGAAGAATGATCCGCCTGAAGTTCGAGAAGAAGAAGCACCTGACAAACGTAAGAGGTACACTAAAGAAGACTTCATCGCAAGAAAACATGGGAAGGAAAGAGAACCATGGGTACAGAAACCCATGCCCTTTCCAGGTAAGTCCATCAAATCTAAAGAAGAAGAGCATTATAATAAGTTTTGTGAGTGGATTAAACCTCTTTTTCTTCAAATCCCTTTGACTGATGCTATTAAGTTACTTCCTTATTCAAAATATATGAAAGATATTGTCACTAATAAAAGATAAGTTCCTAATGATGCAATATCTACTATGCTTGCTAACTACTCTTTCAGTGGCAAGATTCCTGAGAAGCTCGGTGATCCAGGTATACCCACCATTCCTTGCTCCATAAAGAATAATTATGTCAAAACTGCTTTATGTGATCTTGGAGTAGGAGTGAGTGTTATGCCTCTCTCTCTTTACGAGAGGCTTTGTTTAGAGAAACTAATCCCTACAGATATCTCCCTTCAGATGGCTGACAAGTCAACCGCTATTCCGATAGGTATTTGTGAGGATGTTCCCGTAGAAGTTGCTAATTGTTTAATTCTTACTGATTTTGTTGTGCTTGACATGCCCGAGGATGGGAGCATCTCCATTATTCTTGGTAGACCTTTTCTTAACACTGCAGGTGCTATCATTGATTGCAATAAAGGGAAGGTTACCTTCCATGTGAATGATAAAGAACACACGGTATATTTTCCAAAGAAGATCGACAGGAGGCATGGCCTCAACTCTATAGAAAATATCGAGATCGTGAAGATTGGAGAATGGGATTGTCCACTACATGTGCCTCACAAATACAAAACTATCATGGTAGGGACAATGTCCATCAAGGTAAAGGTTCAGTGATTACTTCGTGAGAGGTGAGACTTTTTGCTCTATATATCGCCTGTTTGTTGGTAAGACTTGATCAACCTTATTAGCAAATATGTTTTATATGGATAAAAAGTTGAGCTTGTTATATTTTCATTTGTTTTTAGTTTTTGTCCTACTTGCTGTACCAAGTATTTATGTTTTGAAGCTTCACAATACTACTCACTACTTCATGTTTTCAGAGAGTTTCGCGGCTTTTTGAACTTCGAAAAAATTTCAACAGTGAAGTTTTGAGAAAAATTCCAGAAAAATTTAAATAAAAATTTCCACGTCGGGAGAGACCCAGAAAGTCCTGGGGACAGCCAGGGGGACCCACCAGTGGCCCAGGCGGCCAGCTGGCGCGGCCCAGCCCCTGGCCGCGCCCACAGGGCGCCTGGGGCCCACAGGACCCCCTCCAGGTATGTCTTCTTCCTCTCTCTCTCTCTTTCTCCAAAAACGCGAGTTCTGCACTTGTTCTTGTGTTCTTGCTGTTCTTGGAGGCGATTCTTCGATCTCTCTCTACAGCCCCTCATTTGAGCTGAAATTTTGAGCAAATACTCCCTGGTATGTGACTCCTCCACCCCTCCAATTAGATTTTTGATTGGTGGCTTCATTTGTGAGTATTTAGTAGTTCTTGGTGCTGTATAGATGAGCTTGCATGCATATGTAGAAAGTTATTTTTCAAGTTTTGATGCAAGTTTATGCCTTGGGCAAGTGAGTTGAGTAGTTTGCCTTAGCTCACCTTGTTTTAATCCTCATTTTTGTAAATTGCAAAAAAATAATCAGAAATGAGTTTGTTAGGAAGGGCAAAAGGGTGGCTTGAGAAGAGGAGGCCCGCACACTCCGATCGAGTTACTAGAGCCGCAGCTTCACCATCGACTGCTAGGGTGAGCTATAATGAAGATCATGTGCCCCTGGAGTTGTTGGAAGACACAAGTCCAGCACGTGCGATGACATTTCCATGTGATGAATTCATGGAAGCTGCGGGAATCAAGGATGAGTTTTATAATCTTTGTGCTAATACAGGTTTGACACGACTCATCACGAGCCGTGTTACTCAGTATAAAAAACTCACCTCTAGTTTCATTAACAGTTTTAGATATAATCCTGATTCAGGTGCTATTGAGTTTAAAATTTACAATGAACTTATCACTATGACTTTGGGAAATTTTTGTGAAATAATAGGTGTGCCGAAAGTTGGGAGGACGGCTGGGATGGCCACTCAGCCCTCCGAGCTGAAAACCGTCATCAACTCTCTCTGCAGCATGGGTACGAGGGATATTCATCGATCGAAGATCTCCAGAATCTTATTTCCTCACCTCAGGTATTTTGCATATTATATTGCCAGAGGGGTGTTAGCTCGTGACAACATGAGCAACATTTCTGCTCCGGATATTGCTATCCTGGCAGCAGCCCTCTCAGGGAGGTCTGATTATAATCTGGGTGCCTTAATTGCTCGACGCCTTGCTATGAACGGTAACAAGGGGGACTTATATGGTGGCGTTTATGCCACACTTATCTTAGAACATCTTGGAGGCACCCCACACCCTGATGATAATCCTTTTACTTATTTAAGCTTTTATCTTGCTGCTATGAAAAGGCATAAGTTTGTCACCATGGGTTCTGAGCATGATAATCTTGTTTATAACTTGCGTTTCGGAATTACCGCGGAACGCGAGATCCGTCTACCTGCACCTCTTTTGTTTGATTTTTCTCGCAGGAACGGATGGTCCTTTGATGTTGTCCAGTTCGATGAGTTCATGGTCCAGCATCAGTTTCATAACCCCATGGAGGGGGTTGTGCCCGACGAGGAGAAGCACGGTGAGTTACCACATTTTCAGGAAGAGACCGCCACCGAGTTTGGTGAAGGTTCTTCCTCTGTTTGGCGCTCGGAACCTTCCTCGTGGGAGACTCCGAGGAGTTCGGTGTACGCGCCAGCATCATTCTACGACCCTTGGACTCACCACCATACCACCGGAGCAGGAGGCTCCTGGGGGCAGTAACTGCTACCAACTTAGGCCAAAAGCCTAAGCTTGGGGGAGTACGTGCCCCTCTTACTTTTCCATTGTATTATCCGTTTTATTCACTTTGATCTTTTCGAAGTTTTTTCCCGTTCTTCTTTATTTATCTCTTTGCAAAAACAACAAAAAGATTTTCTCTTTCTTTTGCTTTTATTCAACCTTTGAAAAATCCAAAAAGATTTCCTTTCTCTCTTTAGTTTGCTTTGTTTTCAGAGTTCAGCTCGAGTCCGTGATGGCATTTAATTATATTTCCTACGTTCGATCGTGCAAGTGACAAGCAGTAATGACGAAGATCGACTGAAGGGAAGCAACAAGGAAGACCGGTATGAACTCTTTTTGTTTCTACTTTTGTACATATGCTTGTACTTATGATCTAGAGACCAGCTTGTAGCGACATAGTGCTATGTTTACAATGCTCTTTCGGTGGTTCATGCTTTCCTTGTGGCTAGTCTCGAATAACTAGAGTATATAATGTGTTATTGAAATGATCTACATGCATTGCACTGTTCATAGTCTGGTATACTAAGGTGGTATTTCCCTTTAGAGAATTTTTGGATTGACTTGGCACATGCTTACACATGTTTAAGACTAAAAAGTCTACTCTGCCTTGATGATCTTTGAGTTTCAGAATAGTTATATCACTTTCATGCCCGACTCAATGTTGCTTTGTCGCTCTGCATGATTATGACCGTTATTGCTCTCTAGTTGGTCGCTCCCCAGTCTTTTGCTAAACTTCCACCTTGAAAGTGCAACTAATCCCCGGGTGGTTTTGGTAATTAATAACAACATATATATCATTGAACTAATATTTACTTGAGAATCATTTCAGAGAAGTTCGATGATATGGGTATGGAAATGTCTGAAGAAGTGGACCCCTCAAAATGCTAAGACAAGCATTGGCAAAAGCTCAAGACTCCATTTTTGGTTTAGTGATCCAAGATCACATTGAGTCCATAGGAAAAGCCAATACTATTAAAAGGGGATGAGGTTGTGTTGATGATCTGGTTGCTCAAGTGCTTAGTGATTTAGCTCCTTCAACTATCAGCAACTTTCACTACTTAACACACTCATAAGTAATCTCGGACAAACCGATTCTTCCAACTCAGTCCCACCGAGATGAACCACCTCAGTTATTTTTCCAAACCCTAGAAATTTCGGTCCATCCGATTTTGAGTTCGGTCTCACCGAAACTGGACTGCCAACCTTCTGTAACCATTTGTCATCATTTCGGAATATCCGAGTTGTTGATTTCGATCCCACCGATTCTGGCAAGCTCCTACCTTTGACTCATATCGGACACACCGAGATGGTATTTTCGGTCCCACCGAAAACCCCAACGTTCACTATATTTGAACTTTTGGTCTGACCGAGTTTTAACTTCGGTCTCACCGAGATTGCTCAATTATGTGTGTAACGGTTGGATTTTGTGTGGAGGCTATATATACCCCTCCACCCCCTCTTCATTCGTGGAGAGAGCCATCAGAAAGTACTACCACTCCTACCATACACTTTCTGAGAAGAGAACCACCTACCCTTGTGTTGAGATCAAATCATTCCATTCCTACCGAGCAAGGAGTTCATCATCATCAACAACATCTATTACCTTTTGGAGGGTGGTGCCTCCTAGATTGGTTAGGTGTCGCTTGGGAGCCTCCGTCTTCGAGATGTGGAGTTGAACCAAGAAGTTTGTAAGGGCAAGGAGATCGCCTACTTCGTGAAGATCTACCCCGAGTAAGGCTAGTCCTCCGTGGGCGTAGGCCATGATGGAATAGACAAGGTTGCTTCTTCGTGGACCCTTCGTGGGTGGAGCCCTCTGTGGACTCGCGCAGCCGTTACCCTCCGTGGGTTGAAGTCTCCATCAACGTGGATGTCGATAGCACCACCTATCGGAACCACGACAAAAATCTTCCTGTCTCCAAACTGCGTTTGATCTTCTCCACCTCTCTTTACTACATGTGCAATTTACTTTCCGCTGCTTATACTCTAGAATTGCATGTGTAGGGCGATACTTGAATTGATCATAATTGTGAAACTGCCAAAAACTGTTCATGATCAAAGGGCAGATTTTTTATATTGTCAAGTAGTCTAATCACCCCCCCCTCTAGACATACTTTCGATCCTACAAGTGGTATCAGAGCTTTGGTCTCCATTGTTTTGGTTTCCATTGCATTGGACTCCATAAGCTTGGTTTCACAACCTAGGAGAGTATGGCGTCTAGTGAGGGTAATTATCGTAGAGGTCCTTACTTTGATGGTACAAATTTTGCTAGTTGGAAGCATAAAATGAAAATGCATATTCTTGGTCATAACCCAGCCGCATGGGGCATTATTTGTGTTGGTATGCAAGGTGAACTCTTTGAGGAAGGAAAATTTCCGGATCGCGAAGCTACACCAGAAGAGTTGCGGATGTTGCAAAACAATGCTCAAGCTTGTGACATTCTCTTCAATGCTTTGTGTCCCGAGGAGTTCAACAAAATCAGCCGTCTTGAGAATGCTAAAGAGATTTGGGATACTTTGGTTGAAATGCACGAAGGTACTGAATCTGTGAAGGAATCAAAGCTAGATATTCTTCAAGGTCAACTTGACAAGTTCAAGATGAAGGATGGTGAAGGAGTCGCTGAAATGTACTCTAGGCTTGCTCTCATCACAAATGAGATTGCCGGCTTAGGAAGCGAAGAAATGACCGACCGATTCATCATTAAGAATATTCTCAGAGCTTTGGATGGAAAGTATGACACCGTGTGCACTTTGATCCAAATGATGCCAAACTACAAGACTCTCAAGCCAACTGAAGTCATTGGAAGAATTGTTGCTCATGAGATGACACTTAAGGATAAGGAAGAGCTTCACAACAAGTCAAGTGGTGCTTACAAAGCTACAAGTGATGCTCCCACTACCTCAAGTGACAAGTTAATTTCCAATGAAGAGATAAGCCTAATGGTTAAGAACTTCAACAAGTTCTACAAGAATAGAGGCAAAGAAAGAAGCTCAAAGTCTAGATCATATGATGAAAAGAGATCTTCTAGTCGTGATCGAAACTGCTACAATTGTGGAAGACCCGGACACTTCTCAAATGAGTGTACGGCTCCCCACAAGAGAAGAGAAGAATCTCCAAGAAGAAGAGCAAGAGATGAGTCACCTCGGAGAGAGAGAAGGAGTAGAGATGATCGTTATGAACGAAGACCCTCTCGGAGAAGCAAGGATTCGGAGAGGAAAGACAAGTCATCAAGGAGCTACACAAGAAGAAGACATCAAGCTCACGTAGGTGAATGTGTCTCCGACCCGACTCCGACAATCAATCCAATGGAAGCTATCACTCCGACTCCGACTATAGTCAAGATGAAGGTGTTGCCGGACTTGCACTCGTATCCTCCAACTCCAACTCCTACGACTTATTTGATTCACCAAATGAGGGAATTGGAAGATGCTTCATGGCTAAAGGCCCCAAGGTAACACATCCTGAATTCATTGACTTTGATAGTGATGAGGATGACTTACTTGGTGAAGATGAGCTCTTGCATGATAAATCTAGTGAGCTTAGTAATGATGAAAATGCTAGTAGTCTTTATAGTCGAGAAGAGTCGAATGACAATGCTATGAAGGAGATTGAGCGTCTAACTAAAGAACTAAACACTCTTAAGTTAGCTCATGAAACAACTCAAGAAGATCATAGAGAGCTCCTAAGATCTCATGAGAAGCTACGCTTCGAGAAGCTCACTCTAGAGCAAGAACATGAGTTTCTAAAAGCGATCAATGACGATCTTCGAAAGAAGAGTTCTTCATATCTTGCCAAACGACTTCTCTTGTCTAATTTCTTGCCACCTATTAAGACTAAGCATGACAAGTATAAGAAAAATTCTTCCTCTAGTAGTAACAATAACCATGTTAAATCCAATATTGTTGCTTCTAGTAGTTCTCTTGATTCCACTAACAATGTTTCAAGCCAAGTTACACTTGAGCAAGAAAATAGCTTATTGAAGGAAATCATAGACAAAGGTGTCTACAAGAGTCTTGCCGGAAGCAAGAACTTTGAGGAAATTGTTCGCAAACAAGGAAGGCACCGGAAGAATCAAGGGATTGGTTTTGAGCGAAAGTTCAACGCCGAAGAAGGTCAATACCCTACTCCACAGTTTGTTTCACAAAAGGAGAAGTATGATCCTACTTCTTCCAATGTGGAACAAGCTCAAGAAGACCTTCCACCACAAGACCACAAGCTAAAGGCCAAGGACAAGCTTCAAGAGGAGATTGATGCATTCATTGAAGCACCTCAAGCCATGGTCAAGTGGGTTCCCAAGGACACATCAAGTTCTACTTTGTCAAGCTCAACTACAACCCCAAGGATTCCCATCAAGATGATGTGGATCCCAAAGAAGAAGAACTAGAAGGTTCTTGAGGGTGACTCCGCCAACATACTTCACTCATATTCATTTTGGCAAGAACTTGTGCAATCAACTTCCACATCATGCACTAGTTCATGGAGTCACAAACCCTCTTGCTGGTAAGTCAAGGGACAAGGTAATCATTGCTTTCATGGACATCATCTTTTGTGAACTTCAATCTATGTCTATGGATATCCTTGTTTGTTCCTTGTGGGACTAACCCATGTAGGTATTGAAAGAGCCCTAATCCAAAGGATAGCTCCCAACTCTTGATGATCTACATCAACATTGAGCATCCACATCTTCAACATCTACATGAAGTCTTCTACGACAACCCAAGGTTAGTTTGACCCTTTAAAAGGGGTTCTCACATCTAGGGGGAGCTTTGCTCTAAAAATTGAGCTAAAGCATCTTCAAATGATGTGAACACATAAATGCTTTATGTAAAAGTGGTAACCCCACTTGTGCTTAAACGATGAGTATGACCTATGATCAAATGTTCTCATTTGGCTCCTAAGTCAAAATACTCATATATAGATGACCTAGTCATCGACAAATTGTGTGCTAGTAGCTAGAGTATTGGTTGTGCATGTTTGACACATATTTCAGTTGCTATCTTATTGTGTGAGCATGTTGAATGCATGATTTCATCCATTCAAAGACATCCATTTGTTGTTTTGATTGTTTTCACTTTTCTGGCCAAATGGATGGACAAGAATGCCTAAGCACCTTCCCTAGCTATCTATGCTTTCTTGTCTCAAATTCTATTCATGCTCATATCACAACTTTGAACAAGTCATTTTCGGACCCTCCGAGTGAGGAGCACTCGGAGCCACCGATCCGTCTAAGGCTGACTTCCAAAACCTTCTAAGTCCATTTCGGTCTGACCAACTTTTCCATCCCGGTCCAACCGAAACACTTAGACTGATCTAGGTTTCATCTCGGTGAAACCGAGTTCAAAATCTCGGCGTGACCGATATGTGTAACTGCACAGCAGTTAGCCATTTCGGTGTCACCGAGTTTTTCAACTCGGTCCCACCGACAGTATGGGGATATAAATACTGAGGGCAGCGCGCGATTTAATTCTTCAAACCGTTTCGCCCCCAAGTCCCCTGCTGCCGTCGCCCTGGTCTTCGGATCGTCGCCATCGTCGCCTATGCGCCCTCGCCGCAGGTCTCCGCCACCGTCAACGGTAATATTCTCCGCGCCGTTGCCGCCGTAGAAGGACTCCACTAAGTTAGGGTGAGTCCCGATCCCTCTCGTGCTCCCCATCTGATTCTTGCACGATTGGTTTGCCATGTATCTATCCACGTTTGAGATCTTCCTTAAACATCAGATCAGATCCTCTTAGTTTCGAGCGAAATTCTTAGGTTTAGGTTTCCACGGAACACATCTTAGTGAAACCGATTTTGAAAACTCGGAATGACCGATTTGGCCTCTGGCCATTGCACTGCACCGTTCGGTCTAACCGATTCGTGCAAATCGGTGTGACCGATGTAGAGTCTCAGTGAAACCCTAGTGTTTCGGTAGGACCGAAACCCATTTCGGTCTGACCGAAAGTGGTGTGTAGGTTTCTGTTATACACTTCAGATTCACCGAAACTGAAAATCGGTTTGACCGAAATGCATTCTGTGAAAACTCAAACTAAGATTTGAACTCATTTTTTTTTGCAAAAACCTCTGTAGTTGTGATAACTCGTCTACTCTGCCTATACCTTATCTATTCACAGGTTGTCAGCCATGTCAGATGCCAGTGACAGCCAGAACAGGTCTGAATCACCATTTGCAGAGATCCCTGAGGCAGATACTAGTCCTGAGGCTAGTAGTTCCAGTGATGATGGTGAGAGGAGCACCCCTAGTGGTTTGCCTCCTGCAGCCACCAGAACCAGAAAGAAGAGAAATTCTGATGATGAGGACTCTGACTTCGTTGCTGAGGAAGTTACCTCCAAGCCCAAGAGGAATGTTGTTGCCAAAGAGCTCCAAGGGCAGCAGTCGAAGAAAGGCACCAGCAAGGTCAAGCAGTCAGCTGTTGCAAAGAAACTGAACTTGGAAGAGCCAGCTCCAAGTAAGATGAAGAAAACTTCCAAGAGGAAGAGGGTAGTATATGCTGAACCTCATGTTGATGCAGCTGCTGAAGAAGAAGAAGATGCACCCCAGCCTCCTCCTCGGAAGGCTAAGTTCATGGGTGATGCTATTAGGGCTCAAGCCACTTCTAAGCCCAAGAAGCCTGCTCAAGCCAAGGCAGCTCCAGTCAAGCCCAAGAGGACAACCAGGAGCATTCCAGCTTCTGAGAAGAACAAAGGTGAGATGCCACCGTCTGAGTCTGAAGAAGAGCATGTGTTGCTGAAGCTCCATCCTAAATTGCCGCTCCACAACGATGCTCATCCTCAAGCCGAGGATATGAAGGCAAGGAAGGATAGAGGTCTCAGGCTATGGAGACAGTCTGATCCATATGCCGTGAGGAGAAGGACTGCTGTGGACCCCAGATTCCACACCAGAGAGCAGCAGGACTTCTATGAGACCGTGCTGATGGATAAGAAGCCTATTGTTGCTGACACCAGGTATGTTGACTGGAAGTACATTGACAGTGAAGAGCACCGAGACTTCTTTCCCCATGTGCATGAGAGCTTTACTGCATGTGGAGTTGCTGATTTTGTGGGTCAGGAGCTGACAGATTGGAATGACGAGATGATCATGCAGTTCTACGCCACAGCCCACTTCAATCCTGATGGCAAGATCACCTGGATGACTGAAGGTCAAAGGTTTTCTTCGTCTGTTGAAGAATGGGCAGAACTTCTGAATGCTCCAGTACAGAGAGAGGACGACATTGATGTCTATGGGATTCCTAAGAAGAACCATGATTCCATGAAGAACATGTACAAGGAGATCCCCGCTGCTGATTTGGAAGGGTGGAAGCTTGGCTCAGTGTACTATCTCCAGGCAGGTCTGACCACCACAAACACTATTTTGAGGCATACATTGATGCCCAAGTCTGGAGACCACCGCATGATTCGAGGCTATTCTATCAACATGCTGCACATTCTCGATGAGAAGGCACCTTTCAAGGTGATGGACTTAATGGTAGAGACCATTAAGAGGACTGCAGCTGACCAGAAGAGGTCGTGTGGATTTGCCCCGCAGATTCAGATGCTTATCAATGCCAAGTTTGGCACGGGCAAATTCATGTTGGATAGGAAGCACTTGCCACTGCAGCCAGAGCATGAGGACAACGTTGTTGTGATGGATGAGGAGGATCCAACCTCAGTTGAAGGTCAAGCCAAAATCGAAGCTGCGAAGAAAGCCAAAGCTGACAAAGAGGCAGCAGCAGCAGCAGCTAAACCAAAGAGTTTCGGAGAGCAGATTCTTGAAGCTACCCAGAGGATTGAACAACGCCTGGCCAGCATTGAACAATCTCAGGAAAGCCTAGAGAGGATTGTTGAGGACAAGATCCACGCTCTGTATGTGAAGCTGACTGAGATTCAGGTGTCCGTCAACAAGCTTGAGGCAGACATGGAGGAAGCAAGGCAGGAGAGAGCAGAGCTCATGCAGGATGATCTAGTCCAGGACTCTCATCGCCAGACTGCTCAGGTTCCCAGAGGATCCCGATCTGCAGCTATCCCAGTGACTGACTCCAGGGCTACCACTTCAGCACCTCCTACAGCTCCAGCAGTTACTCCAGCTCCAGCTCCAGCATCCACTCCTCCAGCGCAGACATCAGCAGAAGTCTTCGCCGATGCCGTCATTTCTACTCCGACATCTACCCAGACGGGAGCCGCCAGCAGAGCCCACAGTGACGCTTAGCTCTATACCTTTTCGAACTTTTTGGTAACTTGTTGCCAAAGGGGGAGAAATTGTATAGATCATAGGGCTTCGAGAGAGACAGTGCTCTTTCGTTCTTTTGCCGGTTTCCTTTGAGTTACTTTTGGTTCCTTTGGTTCTTTCGATACTTTCAGTGTGCTTGCTACTACGTTTGATGCTACCTTATTGAGTGCTTGGTCATACTATGCTTTAATGTGTGCTTAATGCTTATCATATGCTATTCCTTATTGTATGGCTATTTACTCTTGTCTTGGAGATTGGGTGCATGTTATTCATTCTTATCATTTTGTGCGCTCCACCAAGATGTATGTGACATGGAAGAGTGACCCATAATCCTAAGCGATTGTGCATTTGCATTCAAACGCAAATTTTAAATAATGCACAAATTTAGGGGGAGCTCTTGTTTATCACATACTTCTCAAAGCGACGATATTATTCATTGATTATATCTTTTGTCGAAGCTTTGATCTATATGTTATCATCAATTACCAAAAAGGGGGAGATTGAAAGTGCAACTAATCCCCGGGTGGTTTTGGTAATTAATAACAACATATATATCATTGAACTAATATTTACTTGAGAATCATTTCAGAGAAGTTCAATGATATGGGTATGGAAATGTCTGAAGAAGTGGACCCCTCAAAATGCTAAGACAAGCATTGGCAAAAGCTCAAGACTCCATTTTTGGTTTAGTGATCCAAGATCACATTGAGTCCATAGGAAAAGCCAATACTATTAAAAGGGGATGAGGTTGTGTTGATGATCTGGTTGCTCAAGTGCTTAGTGATTTAGCTCCTTCAACTATCAGCAACTTTCACTACTTAACACACTCATAAGTAATCTCGGACAAACCGATTCTTCCAACTCAGTCCCACCGAGATGAACCACCTCAGTTATTTTTCCAAACCCTAGAAATTTCGGTCCATCCGATTTTGAGTTCGGTCTCACCGAAACTGGACTGCCAACCTTCTGTAACCGTTTGTCATCATTTCGGAATATCCGAGTTGTTGATTTCGGTCCCACCGATTCTGGCAAGCTCCTACCTTTGACTCATATCGGACACACCGAGATGGTATTTTCGGTCCCACCGAAAACCCCAACGTTCACTATATTTGAACTTTCGGTCTGACCGAGTTTTAACTTTGGTCTCACCGAGATTGCTCAATTATGTGTGTAACGGTTGGATTTTGTGTGGAGGACATATATACCCCTCCACCCCCTCTTCATTCGTGGAGAGAGCCATCAGAAAGTACTACCACTCCTACCATACACTTTCTGAGAAGAGAACCACCTACCCTTGTGTTGAGATCAAGTCATTCCATTCCTACCATATGAAACTTGATTTCTAGCCTTCCCAAGTTGCTTTCCACTCAATCCTTTCTTCCACCACAGCCATATCAGTGAGGAGAGTTGAGTGTTGGGGAGATTATCATTTGAAGCACAAGAGCAAGGAGTTCATCATCATCAACAACATCTATTACCTTTTGGAGGGTGGTGCCTCCTAGATTGGTTAGGTGTCGCTTGGGAGCCTCCGTCTTCGAGATGTGGAGTTGAACCAAGAAGTTTGTAAGGGCAAGGAGATCGCCTACTTCGTGAAGATCTACCCCGAGTAAGGCTAGTCCTCCGTGGGCGTAGGCCATGATGGAATAGACAAGGTTGCTTCTTCGTGGACCCTTCGTGGGTGGAGCCCTCCGTGGACTCGCGCAGCCGTTACCCTCTGTGGGTTGAAGTCTCCATCAACGTGGATGTACGATAGCACCACCTATCGGAACCACGACAAAAATCTCCGTGTCTCCAAACTGCGTTTGGTCTTCTCCACCTCTCTTTACTACATGTGCAATTTACTTTCCGCTGCTTATACTCTAGAATTGCATGTGTAGGGTGATACTTGAATTGATCATAATTGTGAAACTGCCAAAAACTGTTCATGATCAAAAGACAGATTTTTTATATTGTCAAGTAGTCTAATCACCCCCCTCTAGACATACTTTCGATCCTACACACCTGTACTAAGCGGACTGACTGCTTGTGCATCCAAAATCCTTAAAACCAGTTATGCCATATGAGTCCACTATACCTTCCTATACATGGTATTTACCTGCCATTCCTAACGAAGACTTTCGTGTACCATCTCGAAATTAATCAAAAGCATTTCTCTTTTGTGCCTCTGTTTTAGCTCATGAGGAAGTAGTAGTTAATTCATAATCTTTTTAAGTTGGACAAGTTTCACCCCTGGATTGCATGTATAATGTGCAAACCCCTAATACGAAAAGGAACTGGCATTGAGTGCGCCCGGCTCAAAAAGATAATATAACAAACAAACCCTCCTTCACGCTTTGTTCATGAGAAATCAGAAAACTTTGGCAGTGATAAACAAAGGAGATTAAGAGGATGTGATCGTCCTCATGCGGGAGCCGTTCCTCGAAACTTGTCCAGCTCAAGAAGTGATTGAGTTATCTGCTAGCATTCGTTGACGAAATATGCACCTCTCAAAATGTTTTTATCTCTGTTTTTAAAACCAAGAGCTCTGGTACATGTTTAGTTTTTGTTTCCGACCACGGGTTTTCAACCTTGCCAATAAAAGCCACGGTTTGAGAGTCTCACCTTCTTTCTTCAAAGCACCAACTATGAGAGCATAATTGTCATTCTGAGTGTAACGTGCATTGTCCCAAAGTATTACATTGTCTTCTGCATACTTGTGATATGATTTATTCTGAAATTCTTAGTTCTAGTCTCTTTTAAAAAACTCTGGAGGAGTGTCTGCATTTATGTTTTGCTTCACTCATGGAGGCTAGCGAGATACCACCCTAATATGCTCAAGCTATGTGCAATGTAATCTGGTCTTGATTTTCAGTAATATATTATTTACTTTTAAGTATTTGTGACTGGTCACTTGAAAGAAGGATTGCTCCTTGCATTGTCCTCATAAGTACTGTTTCAATACTTGTTAAACTCTTTTCGTAGTACAGGCTTATATACATCTAATGAAGCAAAAGAGTTTGTCAAAGTTTTCTTTGTCGCGTCCAGTCCGTTGAACTGAATTGCTTGAGGACAAGCAATATGCTAAGCTTGGGGGAGTTGATACGTCTCAAACGTATCTACTTTTCCAAACACTTTTGATATAGTTTTGACCTCATTCTTGCATGATTTGAAGTAAACTAACCCGGACTGACGCTGTTTTCAGCAGAGCTGCCTGTATGGTTTTATTGTGTGCAGGAAAACGGATTTTTAAGCATCTCAGAAAAATCCACGAAAAATCACAGAAAATCCACGCACCCGAAGGAACCAGGAGCCAGAAGTGGGGCCAGAGGGGGGCCAGGGGGTGCCCAGGCGCCCTGTGGGCGCCCCCCCCCTGGGCCGCGCCGGGGGGTCGCCTGGGTGGGGCCCACACCCCCTGGTACCATACTTTGCCTCGTATTTTTACTCACGACGCGGAAATCCCAGATCAGAAGTTCTTTTCGTAGTTTTCCGCCGCGGAGCCGCCGCCACCCTATGTTCTTCCTTGGGAGGGCTAATCTGGAGGCTGAATTGGCCTCTGGAGAGGGGAGATCGCCGCCATCATCATCATCATCACCACTCCATCATCCCTCCATGACTTCTCCCTCCATGTGTGAGTAATTCCCCTGCTGTAGGCGAAGGGGATGGTAGGGATTGGATGAGTTAGATCGTGTAATAGTTTGTCAGATCGTTGGGGGCATGTTGCCTATCATCTACTATGGTGTTTATCATCTTTGCTTCAACTTGTTATGCTTAATGGTTGACACTTAGGGCCCGAGTGCCATGATCTCAGATCTGAACCATATGTGTTTGCATGAATATATTTGTGTTCGTGATCCTATCTATGAGTTGTTTGCACCTATTACGGTTCGGAACCGGCGATCCCAAAAGTGACAGCTTGGGACACCAAAGGGGATGGTCCGTTGTTTGAGGATTACATGTATCCATTGAGTTCATTGCTTTGTTCCGGTGCTCTTTGACAGGAGCACCTTAATCTCCATAAGTTCCTTTTGGCCCCGTTCGTAGCGGGATGGTAGGACAAAAGATGTTGTGCAAGTTCTTATTGCAAGCACGTACAACTACCTACGGGATACATGCCTAATGTTTGATATTTGCCTAGATGATCATTACTTTTCCGTGTGCCGTGCCCCAAGTTAGAATCTATCTCATCCATGCAGCGCCCAACCATCCATCTCCCTAGCCTACAGTGTTTTAAACCCTGCTTGTCACTAGTTGCTACTTTTGCCATTTACCTTCACTATTTACTTTTTGCTGTTTACTTTTACTATCACTATTATCACTATCATATCACTGTTACCACTTATCTTTTGTTGCAAGTAAGTATATTCCAGGTGCGGTTGAATTGACAACTCAACTGTCAAAGCTTATAAATACTCTTTGGCTCGAATCAATAAATTGGGTTATTCTTACCCGCGAAGACTATCTCGATCCCTTACGGTTGAGGGTTATCATGAGGCGATGGTGTTGATGTAGAAGAACTTCGTGGAAGATCCCCCCTTCGACGGAGCTCCAGAATAGGCCCCAAGATGGGATCTCATGGGAACAGAAGGTTGCGGCGGTGGAATTAGGGTTTTCTCTGTTGCTTTCATGTTTTCAGGGTACATTGGTATATATAGGAGGAAGGAGTATGTTGGTGGAGCAACATGGGGCCCACAAGGGTGGGGGGCGCACCCAGGGGGACGGGGCGCGCCATGGACCCTCGTGGGCACCACGTGTCCCCTCTGCCTTGGTGCTCAAGTCTCTGATATGTCCATTTTGCATCATACTTATATGTTGATATTTATTGCATTGTGGGCTATTATTACATGTTATGTCACAATACTTATGCCTTTTCTCTCTTATTTTACAAGGTTTACATGAAGAGGGAGAATGCCGGCAGCTGGAATTCTGGGCTGGAAAAGGAGCAAACTTTGGAAACCTATTCTGCACAACTCGAAAAGCCCCAAAACTCAACAGAACTCTGTTTCAGAGAATATAAAAAATATCTGGCGAAAGAAGTTCACGAGGGGAGCCACCGGCTGTCCACGAGGGTGGGGGCGCGCCCCTTGTCTCGTGGCCCCTCAAAGGCCCCCCTGTGCCCATCTTCTCCTATATGAGGTGTGTTGACCTGGAAAAAATCATAAGGAGGCTTTCGGGACCAGAAGCCGCCGTCTCGAGGCGGAACCGAGACGGAAACCAATCTAGGGCTTTGGCAGAGCTGTTCTGCCGGGGATACTTCCCTCCGGGAGGGGGAAATTGTCACCACCGTCATCACCAACAACTCTCCCATCTTGGGGAGGGCTATCTTCATCAACATCTTCACCAGCACCATCTCCTCTCTGTCGGCGTCCTGGGAACCAGGGTACCCAGACTTGCCTGTCTGTGGGCCGCGACACGCTCCTACAAGCGGCCTGGTACGGCCCAGCTGATCGACCAGCTTTCCAAGACCCTCGTGAGGGGGCCAAGCCTCGCGAGGAGAACGATGTCAAGACCTCCTCGGGAGCGGCCTCAGCAAGGCGCTCCGGAGGGGCGGAGAATCCAAGGCCGACCCTGCCTCAGGAGGAGGCAGTGATGTCAGTAGTGACGCACCACGCTAGCGGGTGCCAGCGTCCGCCAGCGACGTAGTTGCCATTTAGGTGCAAAGGGGACAGCGCAGCCGTTTGTTACCAAGGAGCGGGGCAAAGGTTTCCCCTTTGGTGCAACAAGATTGAAGACCGCAAGGACGACAAGGAGGATGTCATTGTCGAGCCCACCACCGTGTCACCGCCTGATCCTTTTGCAGGCGAAGACAACTTTTGTCAGGATAGGAATGTCCTTGTGTTCCCGCTCGAAAATGGCCGTTGTGGGATCCCTTCCCGCTTAAACATTTCGGGGGAAAAGGACCCTGGCCGCCTATATAAGTAGCTAGGATCCCCACTGTGAAGGGATCTATCAACTCATACACTCTGCCACCACACTAGAAGCAAGTGGACTAGCCTCCTGACCCTCCCGAGCTCACCTCCTGAGCCCGAGAATCATTGTACTAGCTCGTATTCCAGCTCGCCAGAGACTAATCCACCAAAGCAGGAAGTAGGGTCTTAGACCACGCGGTGGCCTGAACCTGGATAAACTCTTGTGTGTTCTATCCGTTGTTTGCTCGAATCCTTCCACCCAGACAAGAGCGAGGCGCTAGGTAGACGTGAGTGGGAGAGATCTTTGTTCACGCCCCTGTGTTCGAACATAATGGGTTTTGCGGAGCCCTGAATCCGACATTTGGCGCGCCAGGTAGGGGGCGTGTCGAAATCTCGCCTCTCCGACGACCTCGTCGCGTTCTCATCGTCGACCCCGCTCCACAACCATGGTGGACACACGCTGAGCTCGCGCCGCCCCAACTTGCCGGTCGCCAATGCCGCAACCGACCCGGCTGTCCACGAGCAGCAGGACTCCTTGCTGCCACTGTCCGTGCGGCGGGTTGGCCGCACGGCAACACCTTCACCCTCGCCGGCCGTTGCGTCGTCCTCGCTGGTCCGCCGCGGGCCGGTCTACCAGCAGCCTGCGCTGCAGATGGCGCGGGAGCTTTTGCGCTACCGCCCAGCAGATGACCTCTACGACGAGTGGCTCCACGGCATCACCGAGCTCGTCAACGTTGCTGAAGAAGCACCTGCACGAACGCACTCCTCACATCCTCCGTCGCCCCCGGCTGGGGACGAAGGCCACAGGGTCCTGGCTCCGCCTCCATCCCACCACGCCGGCCAGGAGGCCCGGCGCGAGGCCCCTCGACGTGAGCAACCCCGCAGAGCCTACGCACGCGATGAGGAGAGCTGCCAGGTGATTCCGCACCCTCATGCAGGGGCTCGCGGGCCCTATGGCCCACAGCGTCCAGACCGTGCGCCACAGGAGGTGCTGGCGCCAGCACCTCAAGAACCAACACCACAGGCGCAGGGGGCGCCTGCGATCATGAGCGTGGCTAGGTGTCGCGCCCTAGCTCCTGAGCTATGATGCCTCGTCTGGCCCGGCAAGTTCAAGCTGGACCTGCCTCCGCGCTACGATGGCACCACCGACCCCACGGAGTTCCTCCAATTCTACGAGCTGAGCATCGAGGCGTCCAACGGCACCGAGCAGGTCTTGGCGAACTGGTTCCCCATGGCTCTGAAGGACGGCGCACGCTCCTGGCTCCTGAACCTCCCCGTGAAATCCATCTCCTCCTGGGAAGAGCTTCGCGAGCGTTTCGTCGCCAACTTCCAAGGCACCCGTGACCGAGCCCCGGCAGCTGTTGACCTACGCAGCGTGAGGCAACAGCCGGGAGAAACCCTACAAAAGTACATCCAACACTTCAACACCATGCGCCTCCGGATCCCCAGGTTCTCGGACAAGGCCATCATCTCCGCGTTCTCCGACGGCGTCTGTGACATCAGGATGAGGGAGTAGCTCGCCATCCATGAGGACCCGTGCACAGCCCTCGAGATGTTCAAGCTTGCGGCAAAGTGCGCCAGGGCGGAGGAAGGCCGCCTCTCCCTCTAGGAACTGCCTGAGGCGGAGGCGGACGACAAGAAGACCAAGGACAAGGAATCAAAGCGCAAGGGACCCGCCGTGCTGGCTGCGGAGCCAGAAGTGAAGCATGGCTGCATCTACGATGACCTCCCCAGAGACAACCGACCATATTGCATCTTCCACAACGTCCACAGCCACAACACCAACGACTGCCAGGAGCTCAGGGCAATGCACGGCGGGTGCGTCAGGTAGCGCCCTGAGCACGACAACCATGGCTACGGCCGAGGAGGAGGATGTTGGGATGGCAGGAACTCGCGCCAAGGGTGGCGTGAGCAGCCTCGTGAAGACCACTGGCAGGAGGAGTCTCATGACGCCTCCTGGCGCGACCAGCCTCGTGAGGGTCGCCCTCATGGCTACCACCACCGCCAAGGAGGAACGACGACGACCGCCAGGGAGACGGGCAAGGGGCTTCTAGGAGCCGCGTGCAGTTGCATGCATCTTATGAGGAGCCCATGCCCCGGCTTCCCATCGCATCTTCAAGCAGTTTGCCCGTGAGGTGAACGCGGCGCTTCCCAGGCCTGACGCCGCGCGCAACCTCATGTGGACCAAGCAAGTCATCGCCTTCGACCCCAAGGACCAGCTCAAGTGCACTGCGGCCCCAGGCGCCCTCCCGATGTTTTGCACCCCGACCATCAGCAACGTCCTCGTGACCAAGGCCCTCATCGATGGCGGAGCGGGGCTCAACGTCCTCTTCGTCCAGACCTTCGAGACGCTCTAGGTTCCCTACGATCAGCTCCACCCGACCAAGCCATTCTACGGAGTCACGGACGGCTCCACACTCCCGATGGGGCAGGTCCACCTCCCCGTCACCTTTGGCGACCACGACAACTACCACACATGGCTCATCGACTTCGACGTCGCCAACAACCACCTCTCGTACAACACCATCCTAGGGTATCCTACCCTCGCCAAGTTCATGGCGGCGACCCATCACGGCTACAACGTCCTCAAGATGCCCGGGAGCGGCGGAGTCATCACGATCGCCTCCGACGAGAAGGAAGCGGCGTGTTCCCTGGAGCGTGCCTACCAGACCGCGGCGGTCTAATTCTCCGATGAGGATGGGGCCGTCCTCGCCCTGTAGACCACCCCCAAGAAGAAGAAGAACCTACCCGTCAACGGACCTCAGGACGTAGGGGCTCCAGACGGCCTGGCCTCAGGACCCGCGCCTGCTGACGAGGCGCCCTCCACCCTCGCATAGGGAGGCGCGCTCGACGCCCCTCTTGTGACGGACTCGGGGGCTCTCCTCTGTAGTGTCTCTGGGTTGACCGGCGTCTCGAGGGAGGTGTTCGAGCACCACTTGCAAGCGTATCTTGATGCGCGTTTTTGTGAGCCCAGTGTGAGCCGTTCAGCGCTCGGGGCTCAGGACTTCATCGACCAAGTACAGAGGAACTTCAGTACGCAAGACTCATCTTCGGTGGGTGTAACCGCACAACCCCAAGTTCACCTGCTCGTAGCCCAAGCGACTGCTTCCACGTTTGCGTCGACACCGCGGGTCTCAACCGAGCCGCCTCTCAGGGGCCCTTCTGGCCGATGACGGTCGGCCGGAGGAGGGCCCTCCCCTGCAGCTACGTCCGCACACTCTTCAGCTTCCGCAACGCAGCTACCACGTTCCAACGTCTCGCGCAGCAGGCCTTGGGGCTCGGGAGGCTCAGTGGCAGGCGGTCCAGACGGAGCGAGAACCGGACCCGCGCCACCGCGGAGAGCCCCCAGAGCCCCTGGGCCTCAAGAGCCCGGCGATCCTCGGGAGCGACCCGCGTGGCTCGCGTCTTCAGCTACCCCAACTCTCCTTCGACAAGTATCAGGTGACACTTTAGGTATCCAAACGAGGGCGCCTCTTAGGCTGCATCAACCTCGGACCGCTGGGGGCGATTCCCCTGCGGTTATCTCCCTTTTTGCATGATCAAGGCTAGATGTCTCTTTCCATTCGCATTATCTACATGCTCGGCATCCTCACCGCCACTAAGGTCATGAGCCCTTGTGAGCCCACTCGTGACCGCCCCATGATTAAGGACTGGCACAACGTCTGTGCTCGGGTCCGTCCCTGCAACGTCGATAAACCCATGGGCTGAGCTCTGTCTGGCGAGCCATTCACGTGACGTCACCTCCCATGGTCCTTGGTGCCTTGTTCTCACACGGGCTAATCATGGATGGGTAAGTAGGGGCCCGTGGCAGGTGCCTTGCTCACGCGGGAACCGCACGCCAGCTGTTTTTCTTTTGGACCGTTGCATGAGAAGACAGGGCACGACGTCTGTGCTCAAGTCCGTCCCTACAGCGTCGACAAATCCAATGGCTGAGCTCTGTCCTGCGAGCCATCCCCATGACGTCACCTCCTGGGGTCGTTGGTGCTGCGGCCTTCTCATGCGTTGCCTTCTAGAGATGCACTCAGCGCAGGTCGACACAACACCTCTCTTTTCGCATTTTGACAAAGAAGACTCAGGCGCAACCCGCCTCAGGGCAGGGTCTTGTGAGTGATACGTAAGCTTACGAGAACTTCCTTAGAGTCGTTCAGCTCGTCCTGAGGACGGCCCATATACACCTTGGCTGTCCTACCGTGCAAGCCACGTGTCAGGACGGGGCTGTACACGCCCCGGAGTCTATTCCGGTAGGAGGCTCCCTCCCACGGTCCAGTGGAAGTACCAAGCTCCGCGCTGGCAGATCCAACCGAGGAGCGGTTATGCCCACGAACCAGTGGAAGCACCAAGCTCCGCGCTGGCCGCTACGAGCGAGGCGCGGTTATGCCCACACTCCTCGCAAGTGTTGTAGCTCTATGCTCCGCGCTAGTTATAAACAACTCAGGGTGGCCCCTAGTGGTCGCACCAACCTCAGGGAGCTTTTGAGCTCACGACGCTCACAGCTTCTCCTTGGATGGGTGTCGCGAGGGTGGCTAGGCACATGGGCTATGCTCAGGTCAAGCTTGGCAGACTCCACCCTACTAGGTGCCCGGACACCTGGCCTTCTTGTGCCCCCATTCCAGGAGAAGGCTCGTGGGAAAGGTATGGTGCTCGTTCTCCTTCATGAGAGCCGTTCGTATGTCAAGGGGGACCCCTAGGCATCGCGACCCAGGGGCCTAACTGGCCACGTAGCCCCTCATCCCTTGAGTCTAGTTATCAAGATAACACCGGTCATCCGTAGGGCTCAATGGCGATCGAGGTATGCGCGGGGTTGGGCCCTGCCGACGCAGAACGAAAACGGGATCGCTTGAACGTCAAGGGGGACCCTTGGGCATCGCGACCCAAGGGCCTCACTAGCCACGTAGCCCCTCATCCCTTGAGTCTAGTTACTACGGTAACCCTGGTCATCCGGAGGGCTCAATGGCAAGTCTAGTTACTACGGTAACCCCGGTCATCCAGAGGGCTCAATGGCGGTCGTGGTATGCGCGGGGTTGGGCCCTGCCGACGTAGAGCACCTAAGCGAACATGAAAGGAAGCAAGCTTGGAAATCATCTAGCTATTACAATAATGCCAAATTTGTCAAATTTAAGCAAAGTTCTTATGCCTCCTCGAGGCACTCGCACTTCTCTCACTAAACAGGAACAGATCAGGCATTGCCAAGCGCATCATCACCGGTCTTCTCCTCCTCGGCTGCGGTAACAGTAGCCTGGAGGAACGCCTCCACCAGTGACGTGACCTTCAGCCTTAGGGCCTCGGCAGCCGTGTCCTCCATGACTTCGGTCACGGGCCCCAACGGCGAGGCCAGGTCGAGGGTGGGGTCACGAAGACTTAGGTGGCTGCACACCCGCGTCAGGACCAAGGTCAGCAGCGCACAGATCTCAACATCGGCTAACTGGCCAATTGCGGCCGCAACATCGCGCAGGGACTCAACGAGCGCAGCAAGGAGCCCGGCGGAGCCCTTCTCCGGGGCAGCCAACAGTTCCTTA
>LR738713.1:272916134-272926188 GCA_902687465.1 Secale cereale | reverse complement strand
CCTCCTCGAGGCACTCGCACTTCTCTCACTAAACAGGAACAGATCAGGCATTGCCAAGCGCATCATCACCGGTCTTCTCCTCCTCGGCTGCGGTAACAGTAGCCTGGAGGAACGCCTCCACCAGTGACGTGACCTTCAGCCTTAGGGCCTCGGCAGCCGTGTCCTCCATGACTTCGGTCACGGGCCCCAACAGCGAGGCCAGGTCGAGGGTGGGGTCACGAAGACTTAGGTGGCTGCACACCCGCGTCAGGACCAAGGTCAGCAGCGCACAGATCTCAACATCGGCTAACTGGCCAATTGCGGCCGCAACATCGCGCAGGGACTCAACGAGCGCAGCAAGGAGCCCGGCGGAGCCCTTCTCCGGGGCAGCCAACAGTTCCTTAAACCCTTCCCCGTAGGTGGCATGCAGCGCCTGGTGGGCCTCAAGGTCAAAGGTGGCAAGGGCCTCGGGACTCACCATTGCCGAGGCCGCAAGGGCTTCCTCCTTGTCGCGAGCAGCTTTGGTCACCTTGGCCTCCTCGACTTCAACCCTCAGCTTCTCCAGGGCCGAACGGTCAGCAAGCTGCTCCTGTTGCAGCCGGGACGTCTCAGTCTTCTGCGCCTCGAGTTCCTTCTCCAACCTCTCGAGCTCCAGGGCGCGCCCGGTGTCTTCCTCGTGAAGGGCCCCCAGCTCGCTCTCCGCCTCAAGACAACGCTTCTCGAGGAACGCGCCATCAGCCCACGTGGCGTCACGAGCCAGTGTGGCCGCCGCAGCTTCCTCTCGACCCTTGGCAGCAACCGCCGAGGCATGATCCCAGGAGGTCCGCGCAAATTCGTCTGCCAGGAGCCACCCGCGGATCAGCCCCAGGCGCCCTTCTGTCAGGTGGCCGTCACCATCTTGCAGATCGGCGCGAAGACGACCCAGTGCGGCGGAGGCAGCCTCCAAGGCCTTAGGACCAGGCTGCGCCGGCTGACGCACGGGCACCGACAAGAGCGACTGCTCAACCAGGGGCTCGGGGGCTCCAGCCCCCCTCGCCAGAGCAGAAGCCACCGCAACCTCACCGGAGGCGGGGACGTCCTCGAGCGACACCTTCGCCGCACGCTCGGTGGCCTGGGCGACCGAGGCACCCAGCACCACGGCATCCTTCCCTGAAGTCGCGTCGGCAGCCGGAGGAGCAGGGCACCGCAGCGTGACCTCCCCCTTCGCCTTCGTCATCACACCTCCCAGGCTGCTGTGTCAGGGGAAGCACATCAGGGACATGGCAACTAAGGATGACCGAGAATTTGCACACTTACTCGTCGGAGGCGAGGCGCGTCCTCCTCTTCGCCAGCAGGTCAGCCGCAGCTGCTGGTGTGCCAATAGCCCGGGCCTGGGCGAGGCGAGAGGCCACAGTCCTGGGCGCGGCCGCGGTCGCCAGGTTCGCTGGCAGGGTACTCTTCGGCGGAGTCGCCACCTTGCGTCCCCCGGACACAACGCGTCCGGATCGACGTGGAGTGATCGTCTGGGACCGTCCGGCGGCACCTCCACCTGGCGTCATTACTCCGGCGAACGCCTCGGAGGAGTCCCCCTCGTCGTCTAGGGTATCCTCCGAGCGCCCCTTGTCGCTCTCGTCAGCACCAGAAGACACGTCGAACGTGGGCGGAGCGCCCGTGAGCGCACCAAAATCCGGCACGGCTTTCAACAGCTTGTCCTTGTCAGGGCGGCTGTACAGTGTCAGGTAGTCCCTAGGGAGATCCTCCGGAACCATCCCCAGGAGGGTTCTCGAGGTGAAGTCCCGATCGTCCTCGGCTAACACCCCTGGGTGCAGCTGGAGCTTGTCCTCGTCGCCCATCAGCTCCCACATGGGGCGCGAGTGAGCCTGCAGCGGAGCCAGACGCTGCCTCTAGAACTCCTTCACGATCTGGCCCCCTTCGAGCCTCGAGCTCAGGACAGCCTCAATCTTTGCCAGGATAGGCCCGATAGGGGGTCGGCGAGCTTCCAGTGGCTCCAGCCAGCGCGCTTCTCTGGACGGGCAGTAGGCAGCGCCAGCAGAGGATGGACGCGTTGGGCGTCCAGGTAGACCCACCTCTTTCGGTGGGACTCTTTCTTCTTCCCGGTCGTCATCAGTCGACAGCCCTGGCGCTAGAAGACAAAGGAAATGCAGCCCAAGCACGGGCCATCGTCGTACCGGCGCATGGAGAAGAAGTGGCGGAAGAGGGCGACGGTCGGCCTCACCCCCACGAGCGCCTCACAGTAAAAGGCGAGGAGCGACATGAAGAAGATGGAGCGAGGCTGGATGTGGAGAGCGTGCACCTGGTAATGTTCCAGGATGGCGTAGAAGAACTCGGAGAAGGGGGGCATGACCCCCAAGGAGATGCTGTGGAGGAAGAAGGGGTAGCATGACTTCGACAAGGTCCCCGCCATGGTGGATCCGGCCCAGATCCGCGTCGGGCCGTGCTCATTATGGGTGCTCGACAGGAAGGATTGGACCTCTGAGTAGTTCTCCTTCCTGGCAATGGAGGACTCCTCAAGCGCCGCATCAAGGGAAGAAGCAGATCCAGACACCGACACGGCACTCTTGTTCCTCTTTGCCATGGTTGAGGGAGTCGAAGGACGTAGGAAGGCAAGAGGCGTAAGGGGAAGAAATCTGAGCAAGAAGTAAAGAGGGCGATAACTCCCCCAGTGGAGAAGGCCCCTTTTGTCAATATGCACGGTTGTCGAGACGGCGTGGGGAGCGGGGTCGCTCGTGTCCCATCCAACCGTCACGCGCCAGCCTAGCCCGCAACCTTTTTGGGGCCCGCGGCGCTTCTTCCTCGACTAAGGCTTCGCCTTGAAGCCAAATCCACGCGTGCCTTGGGCCCGGGGGCCACTGTCGGCGTCCTGGGAACCAGGGTACCCAGACTTGCCTGTCTGCGGGCCGCGAAGCGCTCCTACAAGCGGCCTGGTATGGCCCAGCTAATCGACCAGCTGTCCAAGACCCTCGCGTGGGGGCCAAGCCTCGCGAGGAGAATGACGTCAAGACCTCCTCGGGAGCGGCCTCAGCAAGGCACTCCGGAGGGGCGGAGAATCCAAGGCCGAGACTGCCTCAGGAGAAGGCAATGATGTCAGTAGTGATGCACCACGCCAGCGGGTGCCAACGTCCGCCAGCGGCGCAGTTGCCATTTTGGTGCAACGGGGACAGCGCAGCCGTTGGTTCCCAAGGAGTGGGGCAAAGGTTTCCCCTTTGCTGCAATAAGACCGAAGACCGCAAGGACGACAAGGAGGATGTCATCGTCGAGCCCACCACCGGGTCACTGCCTGATCCTTTTGCAGGCGAAGACCACTTTTGTCAGGATAGGAAAGTCCTTGTGTTCCCGCTCAAAAATGGCCGTTGTGGGATCCCTTCCCGCCTAAACATTTCGGGGGAAGAGGACCCTGGCCGCCAATATAAGTAGCTAGGATCCCCATTGTGAAGGGATCGATCAACTCATACACTCTGCCACCACACAAGGTGTAATGCCCAGTATGAGATTATACCTCCTACGTGTCGAGGCACGACTTAAAGGTATATGCTCATACTAGAATGATCTCAAGTATAGTATCTTTGCACGACTCATGTAAAAGAGGGATGAAATTGCAAAAGAGTAGTTGGCTTACACTCGCCACGTCACACAATTCATTACATAACAATCATCATTCAAATAACATCAGAGTCCGACTACGGACGAAGATCCAAATGAAAGATACCATAAATAACACAAGGTCCCGATCATAACATCCTAGTAAGAGCCCTACTGATCCTCTGGATAACACACGTACTATCGCCCACGTTCCTCGTCGAACTCCCAGTACAGCTCTGAACCACCAGCTGTGTAGTTCACCATGGTACCTGCATCTAGTGTTGTGTAGAATCTGTGAGCCACGGAGGACTCAGCAATCCCGTTCCCGGGTAGCAATGTTATCTAAGCCTTGGGTGTGGAACAAGGCTGAAGAACAAGGTTGCAGCTGCACTAGCACTAGCTTACGTGATTAGAGCGAGAAGAGAAGTGCCAACGATCATCAAAGTGATCACGAAGTGATCCTATCTAAGCACGTCAAACATAACCCCACCGTGTTCAGTTCCCGAACCCCTTCGGAAAGCGACCGTCACGGTTACTCACGCTGGTAGTGTGTTATGATCATAGTGTCAAGTTTTCTACAACCGGATATTAACAAATTCCCATCTGCCACATAATCGTGGGCATGCCATACGAAAGATCAAATCCCTGCAGGGGTGTCCCAACTTAGCCCATCACAAGCTCACGATCTGCGGAATCGCAACTCCAAGGTGGGAAGACCCGAGTATTCTCGGAATCCCGTGCTCAAGAAATTCTGACTAAGGTAAAACTAATCCAGAAAGTCCTCCCGGCGTGCCGACACCCTGATAGTAGCCGCGCGTATCTCGTCTCAGGCCACGTCCGGATGGGCGATGCTACAGGTTTTTACCAGCCCTCGGGTTCCCCCAAGGTGGCCCCGCAGGCTCCCTAGTTTGGACCAACACTCATGTGGAGCACTGGCCCGGGTTGTTGATTAAGAAAAGGGTTTATAACTCCCTATGCAAGTTTTAGTTATTAGGCAAATGTAAAACCAATGTTGGGACTTGCTGGAAAAGCTTTAGCGCTAAGCGGGTTATCAAGGGGGGCCCATAAATCCTAACCATGTTAGGGACGCAAAATCAAGGAATATAACACCGGTTTAAACGGTTCCTAGGGAGGCATGAGTGGAACAAAACACCAAGCAAAGGCTTAGCCTTCCACCCATTGCCAAGTATATGGATGATTTAGTTTTAACAGATTATATAGTGTGATATCACAACATTAACTTCATCATGAAGCAAAGAGTCTTCGAATCTTCTCCTGCAACTAACAATGCTATAAGAGGGGCTGAGCAAAGCTTACGTAGCCAATCAAAGGTTTGGTAGGTTAGGTGGTTAGAGATATTCATGGCTACAATAGGAGGCTGACAAACAAACATGCGCATCGAGGCAATAATCTAAAGAGCGAGACATCTAGCAATAGGCAAAGATAGTAAAGATATCTGGGTCAGGTCATCTTGCCTGTTGAATCCTCGGGGGGGGGGAGTAATCTTGCTCCTCACACTCAACCTCGGTAGAAACCTCGTTCTTAGTATCTTCACCAAGCTCTAACCAAACACAACAATGCACAACGAAACAAAATCAATCAACATGCAGTGCTCAATCACATGATGCATAAACATGAAGCATGTGAACATGAAAAGACATGATGCATGGCCTCGGTCACAAGAATGCAATACATCACCAACACAAGATCAACCACACATGGTGAAACAAGCAAAAGAACAAGTGGGCAAGTTTATGTAATTTATCAAACAAGCAACCAACATGTTTTAAAAGAGGTTGGTTAACATGGCAGGGGTGCACTAAACATAACAGCAACATGCTAGCAAGTATAAATGGGCTGGAATTAAATACAAGAATTTCCAGAAAAACCCAAATTCATTTATTTGCGTTTGAGACAGATTTGAAATACTTCTGTGATACATTTGTCAAACATTCTAATTAAGAGCACCAAAATATTCTACACATTTTTCTACCCCAAATGCATATAAAGTTTGTCAAATTTGGAGTTGTAGAGAATTAGTTATGAATTTTGCAAGTTTGAGCATATTTAAATCAAATTCAAATTCAAACAGCCTTTTAAAACTTTTCAAACATGGTAGCAAGTGGCATTTTCTTAATCTACACAAAATTCTAAGCACTTTCCATATTGGGCTCATTTTCATATGAAGCATAATTATGTAGATATTAAATAAAACAGAAAAACAGAAAAGAAAAAGAAAAACAGAAAAAGAAAATAAAACAAATAGGCGCCAGGTCTAAATTGACCTAGGCCCGGCTAGCCTCAGCCACTGACAAGGGGGCCCAGAAGGGGCTGAGCTGGCGAGTGCGTGCGCGCGCGGGCTGGCACTGCTACTATGAGGCTGGCAGGTGGGGCCCTGCTGTCAGCCTCACACAAAAATGGAAAAAGGGGCAGAAACCACAGCGCCCGCGAGGGATCGAACCCGTATCTCTCTGACGAAACTGACGGAGACACACCACTACGCCACTGCATCGTTCTCGACAAAAAGGATGCAGCTAGTCTGAAGAAAAAGCCACAGAAGCATAATAGGGGGAAAACACGGCCCTCGTCAGAGCCGATCCGGCGATCATTAGGCACGGCGGAGGGGTACGAGAGGGAGCAGGAGGAATCCTGCATCCAACCAAACTATCAGCAGCACCTAAGGTGCACGGCATCACCGGCGGCGAGCTATTACAGCACGGCGGCGACGAGACGACGGCGAGGCGATGCAAGGCACTAGGCGGCACGGCGACTGCACAGGGAGGCTCTACGCACCTAGGCGAAGCTAACGGGCACCATGGCAACACCTAATGAGGTCGGAGCACTCGCCGGCGACGAGGTCCGATGGCAGCACGGTTAGGCGCTCGTGGAACAACGGCCTAGAGCAAGCGCAGAAAGGGGAAAAGAGCTTGGGGACAGAGAGGAGCTCACCACGAGCACGGCGGTGCGCTCGGCTAGCCCTGGCGTGGACGGAGTTGACGACAGCGCGTCTCGAACAACTCCGGCCACCGTAGAGGAAGAAGAGGAAGAAGCGCTCGACGGAGAGGCGCTCGGGTCCGCGTAGTTGTCGTAGTGGAAGAAGAGGACTTCGAGGAAGAAGCTGGACAATGTTGGCGAGGGCGAGGACGATGCGGAGCTCGCCGGCGACAAGAGGGAGCTCTCAGATGCGCTCGGGCGACGATGGTGGCGGCGGATCTGGGGGATCCCAGCTCTCCAGACGGCGAGAGGGGAAGGAGAAGACCTAGGGGAAAGTGATGGACACGATTCGGGTTTAAAACACGGGCTCGACGCACGGCCTCGACGTCCGTGAGCTGACGGCGCGACGGTGAGCACGTCGAGTGCTCTGCTTTTTTGACGGAGGAAGATGGAGGCGAGGGAGATGTGACGCTGACGGGTGGGGCCACGCGCTCAGAGTGGCTACAGCGCGACTGCGCAGCTGTAGCTGGGCCTGCGGTGCTAGGCTGCTACGCTGCGGGTGGAGTTGGGCCTCAGGGGAGAGAGAGAAAGGAAGAGGCCCAGGCTGTTGTTGTTGGCTGCTGCAGTTTCTTCTTTTCTTTTTATTTCTTCAGACAGAAAAAGAAAAGAATGCACAGAAATGAAGAAGAGGATCTAGGGGAAAAGAAAAATACCCCTGAGCTCAGTGAATTATGCTCTATTTGAATAAAATGACTTGGACATTTTTAGAGGCAGAAAAATAAAAGGAGTTTGAATATAGACCAAACTCTTGTTATTTTAAAACCCAACCAAATCATTTTCAAATGGGATGATTTTTGGTGAAGAGGTTGCTCACATGGGGCAAGTTTAAAAGCAGGAGGAAGAATCACTATGGCACTAGCTAGTTGGTTTGCAAAATAGATCAAAGAAGAGGCCAGAAAGAAAGAAGGAGAAGAGTAAGAAGAAAGAAGAAGAAGAGGGGAAGGGATAGGGTTTTAGCTAAGATAGCTTGAACCCACACACAACATACATCACAAGGTCTCAACAATGCACAAAAGAAAATAAACTATGATGCCATGATGATGCAATGCAAAATAATAAAAGGTATGCAATGCAAAATAATAAAAGAGAAGGACCCCCAAGATAATGACAAAGGATCAAAGAGGAAGCTTTATTGCCATTATAGGAAAGTGTTACATTTTAGGCATTACAAACTCTCCTACACTACAAAAAAGATCTCGTCCCGAGATCTAGGACTGGAAGAAGGAAGGATACTCGGAACGAAGGTGATCTTCTCGTTCCCACGTAGCTTCTCGGTCGGTATGGTGTGACAGCTTAACTTTCAAGAACTTGATTGACTTGTTGCAGGTTTTGCGCTCAGTTTCTTTAAGAATAGCAACAGGGTGCTCGCGATAAGATAAGTCTTGTTGAAGATCAATCTCCTCGAACGGAATGGTGCGTTTAGGTGTGTTGAAGCACTTGCGGAGTTGAGACACGTGAAATACATCATGAACATTTGCAAAGTTGGAGGGGAGCTCAAGTTGATAGGCTAGATCGCCTCTTTTGCCAAGAATATTGAAAGGGCCCAGATATCTAGGAGCAAGATTTCCTTTGATACCGAATCTTTGGGTTCCTTTCATAGGAGAAACACGGAGATAGACATGATCCCCAATGTTGAAGGCCAAATCACGATGCTTGCCATCATAGTAACTCTTTTGACGCGACTGAGCGGCTTTGAGATTCTCACATATGACTTTGCACATATCTTCGGCTTCTGAGATCAAGTCATTGCCAAGAAGTTGACGTTCACCAGTCTCGGACCAGTTGAGAGGGGTACGGCACTTTCTGCCATAGAGGATTTCAAAAGGAGCTTTGCCGGCACTTGCTTGGAAACTGTTGTTGTAAGAGAACTCAGCAAATGGAAGACAATCTTCCCACTTCATGCCGAAAGATATGACACAAGCTCTGAGCATGTCTTCGAGGATCTGGTTCACTCTTTTGACTTGACCACTAGTCTGAGGGTGAAACGCAGTGCTGAAATGAATCTTAGTGCCCATGGCTGACTGAAAGGAGTCTCAGAACTTGGATGTGAACAAACTTCCACGGTCTGAGGAGATAACTTGAGGAATGCCATGCAACGACACAATTCTGGAAGTGTACAACTCTGCCAACTGAGCTGCATTGATGGATTCTTTGACGGGGAGGAAGTGAGCTACTTTGGTTAGCTTGTCAATGATTACAAAGATAGCATCATTCCCCTTCTTAGACTTAGGAAACCCAGTGATGAAATCCATTTCAATGTTGTCGAATTTCCACTCGGGAATAGGAAGAGGTTGGAGGAGACCGGCTGGACGTTGATGCTCTGCCTTCAATCTTCTGCAGACATCACATTCATTCACGAATTGGGCAATCTCCCTTTTCATGCGAGTCCACCAGTACGATTGCTAGAGGTCTTGGTACATCTTGGAACTTCCAGGATGAATCAAGAGGAGGGAGTCATGTGCTTCGTTCATTATGAGCTTCCTGAGATCACCCTTGGGAACCACAATTCTGTTCTCAAAGAACAAGGTGTCTTTCTCATCAACATGATAGCACTTGTATTTGGGAGTACCCTTGGCAATACCATGTTTCACTTTCTGCACCATAGCATCACTTAGTTAGGCCTCATGGATCTGATCTTCCAAGGTAGGAGCAACTTGAAGATTTGCAAGAAAGCCTTGCGGAACAACATGGAGGTTTAGCTTCCTGAATGATTCACAATGCTCAGGCTGAAACGGCTTGAGAAGGAGACTGTTGCAATATGCCTTTCTGCTCAAGGCATCTGCAATGCCATTGGCCTTGCCAGGTGTGTATTCAATGCTTGGATCATACTCTTGGATCATCTCAACCCAACGAGTTTGGCGAAGGTTCAGGTTAGGCTGTGTGAAGATGTATTTCAAGCTCTTGTGATCGATGAAGATGTCCACTTTTTTGCCCAACATAAGGTGTCTCCACGTGATCAAAGCATGTACCACTGCTGCTAGCTCAACATTATGTGTGGGGTAGTTCTTCTCATTTGGTTTCAACTGACGAGAAGTGTATGCCACAATCTTCTTGTCTTGCATGAGAACACCACCAAGTCCCTGTAAGGAAGCATCACAAAAGACTTCATAGGGCTTGGACTCATCCGGAGGAGTAAGAACCGGAGCATAAATGAGCTTCTCTTTGAGTGTTTTGAATGCCACATCACAATCAGGAGTCCAGTTGTACTTGACATTCTTCTGCAGCAAGTTTGAGAGAGGTTTGGCAATCTTGGAGAAGTTCTCAACGAACCTTCTGCAATAGCTAGCAAGACCAAGGAAGCTTTGGAGTTGCTTGACGTTCTGCGGGGTTCCCAGTTGACAATAGCTTCAACTTTCTCGGGGTTGGCAGAAATACCCTCAGCAAAGATGATATGGCCAAGATATAAGACCTTATCCAGCCAGAATTCACACTTGGAGAACTTCGCATAGAACTTGTGTTCACGGAGTGTGTCGAGAACCAAACGGAGGTGCTTGGCATGATC
>LR738713.1:272823771-272916124 GCA_902687465.1 Secale cereale | reverse complement strand
CTCATCCGGAGGAGTAAGAACCGGAGCATAAATGAGCTTCTCTTTGAGTGTTTTGAATGCCACATCACAATCAGGAGTCCAGTTGTACTTGACATTCTTCTGCAGCAAGTTTGAGAGAGGTTTGGCAATCTTGGAGAAGTTCTCAACGAACCTTCTGCAATAGCTAGCAAGACCAAGGAAGCTTTGGAGTTTCTTGACGTTCTGCGGGGTTCCCAGTTGACAATAGCTTCAACTTTCTCGGGGTTGGCAGAAATACCCTCAGCAAAGATGATATGGCCAAGATATAAGACCTTATCCAGCCAGAATTCACACTTGGAGAACTTCGCATAGAACTTGTGTTCACGGAGTGTGTCGAGAACCAAACGGAGGTGCTTGGCATGATCTTCTTCATGCTTGGAGAATACCAAGATGTCATCCAGATAGACAAGAACAAGTTCACTGGTGTAGGGGTTGAATATGAAGTGCATCATCCTCGAGAAAGTGGGTGGAGCATTTGCGAGGCCAAAAGACATAACCGTGTATTCATAAGAGCCAAAACTCGTTCTGAATGCGGTCTTGGGAATATGTTCTTCACGAATACGGATCTGGTGATAACCCATCCGGAGATCGAGCTTAGAGAACACCTTTGCTCCTTTGAGCTGCTCGAACAATTCATTGATGTTGGGGAGCGGATACTTGTTCTTTATTGTCTTCTTGTTCAATGGCCGGTAATCAACGCAAAGGCGCTCCGTGCCATCCTTTTTCTTGACAAATAGAACACCACAGTCCCAAGGAGAAGTGCTAGGCCTGATTAGAGCCATACGCTCTTGCTCATCGAGTTGTTTCTTCAACTCCTTCTACTCATCAGGGGAGAGCTTGTACGGACGCCGACATGCTGGCTCGGTACCGGGCTCGAGTTCAATGACGAATTCAACTTGACAATGTGGAGGCATGCCTGGAAGCTCTTTAGGGAAAACATCTTCATACTCATTGACCACCGGAATCCGAGAGATGACATTAATCTCTCCCTTGTCATTGAGAGAGAATAGCCTGATTGTGTTATCTCGAGAGACGAAGATAATCACGTCTTCGTCAGGATGAGTAAGCTTGACTTCCTTATTTGCACAATCAATGTTTGCATCATGCTTGGAAAGCCAATCCATCCCCAGAATAAGATCAATGTCGGAGTTACCGAGAATAACCGGAGAAACCAGAAAACTGTAATCACCCATGTGAATAGATATATCCGTAGCAAAAACACTAGAAGTCATTCGTTTCCCCGGAGAAGTAACTTGCAACTTTTGAGGTAATGGCACTATGCTCACATTGTGCTTGGATGCAAATGGATATGACATGAAAGAACATGATGCACCCGAATCAAACAAAACTTTAGCAGGTTTAAGATTGACTGGAAGGTTACCAAGTATCACATCTGAAGAATTCTCTGCTTGAGCTGCATTCATCAGATTCTCTTTTGCTTGCTTGGGATTGTGCTTGACAATAGCAGTGCTGACAGGTGGAGGAGGCGGAAGCCGCCTTGGGTTGGGACACTTGTTAGCATAATGACCCTTCTGAGTGCACTTGTTTCGAACCACTTTTGAGAGAGGACGGTGATAAGGAGCACTTGACTTTGAAGCTTGAAAGTGATTCTTGGACTGGTTGCTTGGGTTGGGTGGGTGGGAGAAACCACGGCTACCAGAATGCTTGTTGTTGTTGTTGTTGGGAGGCCGGAGCACTAGAGGAGGTGGAAGCCAAAACTTCTGCTGCTTTGCGACCACTTGGGAAGAAGAGGAGGAGTTAACAGCATCTCTGATCCTCTTTTTGGAAGCTTCAACCTTGAGCTGGGCTGCCTCTTGCTTAAGTGCCATGTTATAGAATTGATCAAATTCATCCGGCTCAAACAAGGTGAGAGCTAGTTGAAGTTCATCCTTCAGACCACCACGGAACTGATAAATCTTGCTCTCGCAATCTGGGATGTCTTGCTTGGCATAGCGGGCATGGTTCTGGAACTTGACATTGTATTAATAGACGGACATGGTGCCTTGCTTCAGGTTGCGGAATTACTCACGCATGCCTTCGGTGACACTAGTTGGAATGTTGTGAGAGCGGAAATCCTTGCAGAAGTTAGTCCACGAGATTTCACGTCCCTCTCTGGAATCTTTGTACTGTTGCCACCAATCAGCAGCTTGATCCTTGAGTTGGAAGGCGGCAAACTTGACATAATCCTCATGTCTCACGTTACTGCATTCAAAGTGCTTCTTGATGTCTGTCATCCAGTCTTTAGCATCTAGCGGATCCACACAGTAACTGAACGCCTTCGGTTGGTTTGCCAGGAACTGGTTGAGCGAAGCAAAGTGAGGTTGATTGAACAGATTGCCTTGGCCTTGGTTCCCATGACCACCTTGATTTGTTTGATTTGCTTGAATGTTCTGCATCATTTGCATAAGCATCTGGGTGTTCTGGTTTGTCACTTGCATAATTGCTCTCCAGGCCTCAGACGGAGGAGGAGGGGAAGGAGGACGATCAGGAACTTCTTCACCCTCTGGGTTAGCATTGGGAACCTTCTTAGGAGCCATCCTGAATGAGATGACAACTATTAGCCATTGATTGAAAGAAAATAAGCTGAATCAACGGCTAGAACTACAACATAAGTCTTCACAAGAACATCCGAACAAAATGAACGAATGTAATCCACGGTTTAATGGTACAACAATCTTCTCGAGAAGTCACTTGGGAGAACAAAAGGTAAATAAAAACAACAAGGAGCGGATAGAACAAATACAAGATAATAGCTTCGTTCGACATATTCGTGTTGAAAGCTTATGGGACGTGTTACAAAAGGGTTTTGCAATCCCCGGATCAGCATAGCCAAGGACCCTTTAAGATGCAACTCCCGATCGGAAGAAACGCCCATAAAACTACTTCACTCAATGTAGAACCCCGAACTCCATATCATGCATTTGTTAGAACAATGCCTATGAACTAATAGATGAACCCACTATTAATTTCCGAAAGTTTCCAGTTATGCAATCAGGTGTTGGGGATACAGGGGAAGCACCGCGCACTAAACTCTAATCCTACATCCAGTTGTATCCATCCTTCAACACATAACCAGTTATTTCCGGAAACTGTTTACCTCGGACCTTCGAAACGCATCTGCTATACAAGCTATGGCAATACTCCCAAACTACCTCCCCAGTACTGGGTGATGTCAGGGTTATCTTGCCACCAACCGCATAGAAGAGTTTTCGATGTCGGCCGTCTTAAGTATTCCAGAACTGCTGCGATAGATTTGTGACGACAACACCTCGGAGCTCAACTCCCCGGGACACTGCCACAACCCCTAAATGACAGGAGGCATCGAGAACAATGTTCTCGTCACAAAGACATCGGAACAATCCAAACAATACTCGCGTGATCCTAAAAAAAATAGTGAACTTTTGAGAGTAGAAGAGATAGAGTAATCGTCAGGAGTCCTCACCAGAGTGAAAAAGGGATAAGGAGCAAAATAAATCCTACTCTCCGATATATATAGGACTCAAAACATTTTCAAGTGTGTGCCTAGACTCAATCGTCAATGATTCGATCAATCAGTGGGGGCTCCTAGGTCGGAGAAGGCTCCGATTACCAACTTGTAATGCCCAGTATGAGATTATACCTCCTACGTGTCGAGGCATGACTTAAAGGTATAAGCTCATACTAGAATGATCTCAAGTATGGTATCTTTGCACGACTCATGTAAAAGAGGGATGAAATTGCAAAAGAGTAGTTGGCTTACACTCGCCATGTCACACAATTCATTACATAACAATTATCATCCAAATAACATCAGAGTCCGACTACGGACGAAGATCCAAATGAAAGATACCATAAATAACACAAGGTCCCGATCATAACATCCTAGTAAGAGCCCTACTGATCCTCTGGATAAGACACGTAGTATCTCCCACGTTCCTCGTCAAACTCCCAGTACAACTCTGAACCACCAGCTGTGTAGTTCACCATGGTACCTGCATATGGTGTTGTGTAGAATCTGTGAGCCACGGAGGACTCAGCAATCCCGTTCCCGGGTAGCAATGCTATCTAAGCCTTGGGTGTGGAACAATGCTGAAGAACAAGGTTGCAGCTGCATTAGCACTAGCTTACATGACTAGAGCGAGAAGAGAAGTGCCAACGATCGTCAAAGTGATCACAAAGTGATCCTATCTAAGCACGGCAAACATAACCCCATCGTGTTCACTACCGGATATGATCGTCAAAGTTACTCATGCTGGTAGTGTGTTATGATCATAGTGTCAAGTTTTCTACTACCGGTTATTAACAAATTCCCATCTGCCACATAACCGCGGGCACGACTTTTGAAAGATCAAATCCCTGCAGGGGTGTCCCAACTTAGCCCATCACAAGCTCACGATCTGCGGAGTCCCAACTCCAAGGTGGGAAGACCCGAGTATTCTCGAAATCCCATGCTCAAGATATTCCGACTAAGGTAAAACTAATCCAGCAAGTCCTCCCGGCGTGCCGACACTCTTATAATAGCCGCGCGTATCTCGTCTCAGGCCACGTCCGGATGGGCGATGCTACAGGTTTTTACCAGCCCTCGGGTTCCCTCAAGGTGGCCCCGCATGCTCCCCAGTTTGGACCAACACACATGTGGAGCACTGGCCTGGGTTGTTGATTAAGAAAAGGGTTTATAACTCCCTATGCAAGTTTTAGTTATTAGGCAAATGTAAAACCAATGTTGGGACTTGCTGGAAAAGCTTTAGCGCTAAGCGGGTCATCAAGGGGGCCCATAAATCCCAACCATGTTAGGGACGCAAAATAAAGGAACATAACACCGGTTTAAACGGTTCTAGGGAGGCATGAGTGGCACAAAACACCAAGCAAAGGCTTAGCCTTCCACCCATTGGCAAGTATATAGATGATTTACTTTTAACAGATTATATAGTGTAATATCCCAACATTAACTGCATCATGAAGCAAAGAGTCTTCGAATCTTCTCCTGCAACTAACAATGCTATAAAACGGGCTGAGCATATCTTACATAGCCAATCAAAGGTTTGCTAGGTTGGGTGGTTAGAGATATTCATGGCTACAATAGGAGGCTGTCAAACAAACATGGGCATCGAGGCAATAATCTAAAGAGCGAGACATCTAGCAATAGGCAAAAATAGTAAAGATATCTGGGTCAGGTCATCTTGCCTGTTGAATCCTTGGGGGGAACGTAATCTTGCTCCTCACACTCAACCTCGGTAGAAACCTCGTTCTCAGTATCTTCACCAGGCTCTAACCAAACACAACAATGCACAACGGAACAAAATCAATCATGCAGTGCTCAATCACATGATGCATGAACATGAAGCATGTGAACATGAAAAGACATGATGCATGGCCTAAGTCACAAGAATGCAATACATCACCAACACAAGATCAACCACACATGGTGAAACAAGCAAAAGAACAAGTGGGCAAGTTTATGTAATTTATCAAATAAACAACCAACATGTTTTAAAAGAGGTTGGTTAACATGGCAGGGGTGCACTAAACATAACAGCAACATAATAGCAAGTTTAAATGGGCTGGAATTAAATACAACAATTTCCAGAAAAACCCCTATTCATTTATTTGCATTTGGGACAGATTTGAAATACTTCTGTGATAGAGTTGTCAAACATGCTAATTAACAGCACCAAAATATTCTACACATTTTTTCTACCCCAAATGTATATAAAGTTTGTTAAATTTGGAGTTGTAGAGAATTAGTTATGAATTTTGCAAGTTTGAGCATATTTAAATCAAATTCAAATTCAAATAGCATTTTAAAAGTTTTCAAACATGGCAGCAAGTGGCATTTTCATAATCTACACAAAATTGTAAGCACTTTTCATATTTTGCTCATTTTCATATGAAGCATAATTATGCAGATACTAATTAAAACAGAAATACAGAAAAGAAAAAGAAAAATAGAAAAAGAAAATAAAATAAATAGGCGCCAGGTCTAAATTGACCCAGGCCCGGCTAGCCTTAGCCACTGACAAGGGGGCCAGGAGGGGCTGAGCTGGCGAGTGGCTGCGCGCGCGGGCTTGCACTGCTGCTTTGAGGCTGGCAGGTGGGGCCCTGCTATCAGCCTCACACAAAAATGGAAAAAGGGGCGGAAACCACAGCGCCCGCGAGGGATCGAACCCGCGTCTCTCTGACGAAACTGACGGAGACACACCACTACGCCACTGCATCGATCTCGACAGAAAGGATGCAGCTAGTCCGAAGAACAAGCCACAGAAGCAGAACAGGGGAAAAACACGGCCCTCGTCGGAGCAAGCTCGTTGGAGCCGCTCCGGCGATCATTAGGCACGGCGGAGGGGTGCGAGAGGGAGCAGGAGGAATCCCGCAACCAACCAAACTGTCAGCAGCACCTAAGGTGCACGACATCACCGGTGGTGAGCTATTACAACACGGCGGCGACGAGATGATGGCGAGGCGATGCAAGGCACTAGGCGGCACGGCGACTTCACAGGGAGGCTCTACGCACCTAGGCGATGCTAACGGGACCACGGCAACAGCTAAAGAGGCCGGAGCACTCGCCAGCGACGAGGTCCGACGGCGGCACGGTTGGGCCCTCGTGGAACTACGGCCTAGAGCAAGTGCAGAAAGGGGAAAAGAGCTTGGGGAGAGAGAGGAGCTCACCACGAGGACGGCGGTACGCTCAGCTGGCCCTGGCATGGACGGAGTCGATGATGGCGCGTCTCGAACAGCTCCGGGCACCGTAGAGGAAGAAGAGGAAGAAGCTCTCAACGGAGAGGCGCTCGGGTCCGCTTAGTTGTCGTAGTGGAAGAAGAGGACGTAGGGGAAGAAGCTGGACAACGTTGGCGAAGGCGAGGACGACGGAGAGCTCGCCGACGATGAGAGGGAGCTCTCAGATGCGCTTGGGCGACGATGGTGGCGACGGATCTGGGGGATCCTAGCTCTCCAGACGGCGAGAGGGGAAGGATAAGACCTAGGGGAAAGTGATGGACACGATTCGGGTTTAAAACACGGGCTCGGCGCACGGCCTCGACGTCCGTGAGCTGACGGCGCGACGGTGAGCGCTTCGAGTGCTCTGCTTTTCTAACGGAGGAAGACGGAGGCGAGGGAGATGTGACGCTGACGGGTGGGGCCACGCGCTCGGAGTGGCTACGGCGCGACTGCGCGGCTTTAGCTGGGCCTGCGGTGCTGGGCTGCTGCGCTGCGGTGGAGTTGGGCCTCAGGGGAGAGAGAGAGAAAGGGAGAGGGCCAGGCTGTTACTGCTGGCTACTGCAGTTTCTTCTTTTCCTTTTATTTCTTCAGACAGAAAAAGAAAAGAATGCACAGAAATGAAGAAGAGGATCTAGGGGAAAAGAAAAATACCCCTGAGCTCAGTGAATTATGCTCTATTTGAATAAAATGACATGGACATTTTTAGAGGCAGAAAAATAAAAGGAGTTTGAATCTAGGCCAAACTCTTATTATTTTAAAACCCAACCAAATCATTTTCAAATGGGATGATTTTTGGTGAAGAGGTTGCTCACATGGGGCAAGTTTAAAAGGAGGAGGAAGAATCACTATGGCACTTGCTAGTTGGTTTGCATAATAGATCAAAGAAGAGGCCAGAAAGAAAGAAGGAGAAGTGTAAGAAGAAAGAAGAAAAAGAGGGGGAGGGTAGGGTTTTAGCTAAGATAGCTTGAACCCACACACAACATACATCACAAGGTCTCAACATTTCACAAAAGAAAATAAACTATGATGCCATGATGCCATGATGATGCAATTCAAAATAATAAAATGTATGCAATGCAAAATAATAAAAGATAAGGACCCCCAAGATAATGACAAAGGATCAAAGAGGAAGCTTTATTGCCATTATAGGAAAGTATTACATTTGGGGGATTACACAAGGAGCAAGAGCACTAGCCTCCTGACCCTCCTGAGCTCACATCCTGAGCCCGAGAATCATTGTACTAGCTCGTATCCCAGCTCGCCCGACACTAATCCACAAAAACAGGAAGTAGGGTCTTACACCACACGGTGGCCCAAACCTGGATAAACTCTTGTGTGTTCTGTCCATTGTTTGATCGAATCCTTCCATTGAGACGAGAGCGAGGCACTAGGTAGACGTGAGTGGGAGAGATCTTTGTTCATGCCCCTTTGTTCGAATGTAACGGGTTTTGAGGAGTCCTGAATCCGACACTCTCAAACCCTAGTTCATCTCTTGTATCCAATCTTTGTACCCAAACCTCAGATTGGTACCTGTGGGTTGCTAGTAGTGTTGATTACTCCTTGTAGTTGATGCTAGTTGGTTTATTTGGTGGAAGATCATATGTTCAGATCCATTATGCATATTAATACCCCTCTGATCATGAACCATATTATGTCTTGTGAGTAGTTACTTTTGTTCCTGAGGACATGGGAGAAGTCTTGCTATTAGCAGCCATGTGAGTTTGGTCTTCGTTCGATATTTTGATGAGATGTATGTTGTCTCTCCTCTAGTGGTGTCATGTGAACGTCGACTAGATGACACTTCACCATTATTTGGGCCTAGAGGGAAGGCATTGTGAAGTAATAAGTAGAAGCTTAACCCCTAGTTTATGCGTTGCTTTGTAAGGGGCTGATTTGGATCCATATGTTTCAGGCTATGGTTAGGTTTACCTTAATACTTCTTTTGTAGTTGCGGATGCTTGCATTAGAGGTTAATCATAAGTGGGAGGGTTGTCCAAGTAAGGGCAGCACCCAATCACCGGTCCATCCACATACCAAATTATCAAAGTACCGAACGCGAATCAGACGATCATGATGAAAACTAGCTTGACGATAATTCCCATGTGTCCTCGGGAGCGCTTTCCTTTATATAAGAGTTTGTATAGGCTTGTCCTTTCCTACAAAAAGGATTGGGCCACCTTGCTGCACCTTATTTATTTTTACCTTTTGTCACTTGCTACAAATTACCTTATCACAAAACTATGTGTTACTTATAATTTCAGTGCTTGCAGAAAATACCTTACTGAAAACTGCCTATCATTTCCTTCTGCTCCTCGTTGAGTTCGACACTCTTACTTATCAAAAGGACTACGATAGATCCCCTACACTTGTGGGTCATCAAGACTCTTTTCTGGCGCCGTTGCCGGGGAGTGAAGCGCCTTTGGTAAGGACAAATTTATATAGTGTGCTGAAATTTATTATCACTTGTTAGTACAGCTCAAAATCCTTTGAGGGGCTTGTTTGGGGTATCTTCACCCCGAATAGAAGAGCAAAGAGTTGCTCCTCAACCTATTGCATCTACTGAAAATGTTTGCTTTGAAATTCCTTCAGGTATGATAGAGAAACTGCTTGAAAATCCTTTTACAGGAGATGGAACATTGCATCCCAATTTACATCTAATCTATGTGGATGAAGTTTGTGGATTGTTCAAGCTTGCAGGTATGCCCGATGATGTTATCAAGAAGAAAGTATTCCCTTTATCTTTGAAGGGATATGCATTGACATGGTTTAGGCTATGTGATGATATGGGATCATGGAACTATAATTGTTTGAAGTTGGAATTTCATCAGAAGTTCTACCCTATGCACCAGGTTCATCATGATCGTAATTATATTTATAATTTCTAGCCTCGCGAAGGAGAAAGCATCGCTCAAACTTGGGGGAGGCTTAAGTCAATGTTATATTCATTCCCCAATCATGAGCTCTCAAGAAAAATGATCATTCAAAATTTTTATGCTTGGTTTTCTCTCAATAATCGCACCATGCTCGATAATTCTTGTTCTGGCTCTTTTATGATGAAGACTGTTGAATTCAAATGGGATTTATTAAGAAGAATTAAACGCAGCTCTGAAGATTGGGATCTCGACGAAGGTAAGGAGTCAGGTATGACCCCTAAGTTTGATTGTGTTAAAGCTTTTATGGATACCGATGTTTTCCATGAGTTTAGCACTAAATATGGACTTGACTCTGAGATAGTAGCTTCTTTCTGTGAATTTTTTGATACTCACGTTGATCTTCACAAGGAGAAGTGGTTTAAATACCATCCCCCTATTGAAGTAAAAGTAGTTGAACCTGTTAAAGTTGAAGAAAAGACTATCACTTATAATGTTGATCCTGTTATTCCTATAGCTTATATTGAGAAACCACCTTTCCCTGTTAGGATAAAGGATCATGCTCAAGCTTCAACTGTAGTTCGTAAGAGTAATACTAGAACACCTACACCCTCTGAGCAAATTAAAGTTGAACCTAGTGTTGCTATGGTTAAAGACCTCTTGGTAGAAGATTTAGATGGACATGTTATTTATCTCCAAGAAGAGTTTGCTAGAATAGCTAAACCCAATGCTAGGAATAAGCATAGACCTATTGTAGTCTTGCCTGTTATCTCTGTTAAGATAGGGGATCATTGTTACCATGGTTTATGTGACGTAGGTGCTAGTGCGATAATTATCCCTCTTGATTTATATCGAGAAATTATGCATGCTATTGCACCTGTTGAGCTAGAAGGGATTGATGTTACTATTAAGCTTGCTAATAGAGACACTATTTCACCAGTTGGGATTGTTAGAGATATTGAAGTCTTGTGTGGGAAGGTTAAATACCTTGTTGATTTCCTTGTTCTTAGTTCCCCACAAGATGAATTATGTCCCATTATATTTGGTAGACCCTTTTTGAATACTGTTAATCCTAAGATAGATTGCGTGAAAGATATCGTTACTTTTGGATTAGGGGATATGTCTCATGATTTTAACTTTGCTAAATTCCGTAGGCAGCCCCTTGATAAAGAATTACCTAGTAAGGATGAAATTATTGGTCTTGCTTCTATTGTTGTGCCTCCTAATGATCCTTTAGAACAATACTTGCTAGACCATGAAAATGATATGCATATGAATGAGAGAAGGGAAATAGATAAAATATTCTTTAAACATGGACTCGTACTAAAAAACAACTTGCTTGTTGAAATCCTAGGGGATCTTCCTCCACCCAAGGGTGATCCCGTGTTTGAACTTAAACATTTACCCGATAATCTTAAGTATGTTTATCTTGATGAAAAGAAAATATATCATGTTATTATTAGTGCTAACGTTTCAGAGCAGGAAGAAGAAAAACTATTGAAACTTTGAAGAAGCACCATCCTGCTATTGGATATACTCTGGATGATCTTATGGGCATTAGTCCCACTATATACCAACACAAGATAAATTTGGAAGAAAATGCTAAACCGGTTATTGATCATCAGCGACAGTTAAATCCTAAGATGAAAGAAGTGGTAAGGAAGGAAATACTAAAGCTTCTAGAGGCAGGTATTATCTATCCAGTTGCTGATAGCCAGTGGGTAAGTCATGTCGGCTATATTCTCTGATTTTTACCTAAGAAAGGAGGTATGACTGTCGTTCCTAATGATAAAGATGAATTGATCCCGCAAAGTATAGTTACCGGATATAGGATGGTAATTGATTTCGGTAAGTTAAATAAAGCTACTAAGAAAGATCATTACCCCTTGGCATTTATTGATCAAATTCTAGAAAGGTTACCCAAACATACTCATTTCTGCTTTCTAGATGGTTATTCTTGTTCCTCTCAAATACCTGTGTCAAAAGGGGGTCAAGAAAAGACCACTTTTACTTGTCCTTTCGGTACTTTTGCTTATAGACGTATGCCTTTTGGTTTATGTAATGCACCTGCTACCTTTCAAAGATGCATGATGGCTATATTCTCTGATTTTTGTGAAAAGATTGTTGAGGTTTTCATGGATGATTTCTCCGTTTACGGAACTTCTTTTGATGATTGCTTAAGCGACCTTGATCAAGTTTTGCAGAGATGTGAAGACACTAATCTTGTCTTGAAATGGGAGAAGTGCCACTTTATGGTTAATGAAGGCATTGTCTTGGGAAATAAAATTTCGGAAAGAGGTATTGAAGTTGACAAAGCTAAAGTTGATGCTATTGAAAAGATGCCATGCCCAAAGGACATCAAAGGTATACGAGGTTTCCTTGGTCATGTCGGGTTTTATAGGAGGTTCATAAAGGACTTCTCCGAATCATCCAGGCCTCTGACTAATCTCTTAAAAAAGATATTCCTTTTGTCTTTGATGATGATTGTCTAGAAGCATTTGAAATACTTAAGAAAGCATTGATCTCTGCACTTATTGTCCAGCCTCTTGACTGGAATTTACCCTTTGAGATTATGTGCGATGCTAGTGATTATGTTGTAGGAGCTGTTCTAGGGCAAAGAGTTGATAAGAAATTGAATGTTATCCAATATGCGAGTAAAACTCTAGATAGTGCCCAAAGAAACTATGCTACTACTGAGAAAGAATTTTTAGCTCTTGTGTTTGCTTGTGATAAGTTTAGACCCTATATCGTTGATTCTAAAGTAACTAATCACACTAATCATGCTGCTATCAAATACCTTATGGAAAAGAAAGATGCTAAACCTAGACTTATTAGATGGGTTCTCTTGCTGCAAGAATTTGATTTGCAAATTATTGATAGAAAGGGAGCTGAGAACCCCGTTGCAGATAACTTGTCTAGATTAGAGAACACACTTGATGACCCACAACCTATTGATGATAGCTTTCCTGATGAACAATTAGCTGTCATAAATACTACTCGTACTGCTCCATGGTATGCTGATTATGCTAATTATATTGTTGCTAAGTTTATACCTCCTAGCTTCACATACCAGCAAAAGAAAAAGTTCCTCTATGATTTGAGACAATACTTCTGGGATGACCCACATCTTTATAAAGAAGGAGTAGATGGTATTATTAGACATTGTGTACCTGAGCATGAACATGAACAGATCCTACGCAAGTGCCACTCCAAAGCTTATGGAGGACACCATGCAGGAGATAGAACTGCACACATGGTATTGCAATCCGGTTTTTATTGGCCTACTCTCTTCAAGGATGCCCGTAAGTTTGTCCAATCTTGTGATGAATGTCAAAGAATTGGTAATATCAGTAGACGTCAAGAAATGCCTATGAATTATTCACTTGTTATTGAACCATTTGATGTTTGGGGCTTTGACTATATGGGACCGTTTCCTGCCTCTAATGGATACACACATATTCTAGTTGCTGTTGATTACGTTACTAAGTGGGTAGAAGCTATTCCAACTAGTAGTGTTGATCATAACACCTCCATTAAGATGCTTAAGGAAGTTATTTTTCTGAGGTTTGGGGTCCCTAGATATCTAATGACTGATGGTGGTTCACACATTATTCACGGTGCTTTCCGTAACATGCTTGCGAAATATGATGTCAACCATAGAATTGCATCCCCCTATCGCCGACAGACTAGTGGTCAAGTAGAACTAAGTAACAGAGAGCTGAAATTAATCTTGAAAAAGATAGTTAATAGGTCTAGGAAGAATTGGTCCAAGAAACTTGATGATGCATTATGGGCCTATAGAACTGCATACAAAAATCCTATGGGTATGTCTCCATATAAGATATTATATGGAAAAGCTTGTCACTTACCTCTTGAGCTTGAACATAAGGCATATTGGGCTATCAAAGAGCTCAATTATGATTTCAAACTTGCCGGTGAGAAGAGGTTATTTGACATTAACTGCCTTGATGAATGGAGAACCCAAGCCTATGAGAATGCCAAGCTGTTTAAAGAAAAAGTTAAAAGATGGCATGACAAAAGGATACAAAAGTGTGAGTTTAATGTAGGTGATTATGTCTTGCTATTCAACTCTCGTTTAAGATTTTTTGCAGGAAAACTTCTCTCCAAGTGGGAAGGACCTTACGTTATGAGGAGGTCTATCGTTCCGGTACCATAAAAATCAACAACTTCGAAGGCACAAATCCGAGGGTGGTGAACGGTCAAAGAATCAAGCATTATATCTCAGGTAATCATATAAATGTTGAAACCAATGTTATTGAAACCATAACCCCGGAGGAATACATAAGGGACACTTTCCAGAACGATTCAACCTCCGAAAAGGAAGAGGTATGTGATATGGTTAGTAAACCGACTCTAAAACAACTCGAAAGGCAATTTTTCTCCGTTTTGGAATATTTAGAAAAATAGAAAAAAAAGTAGCAGTCCGGAAGAGACACGAGGCGTCCACGAGGGTGGAGGGCGCGCCCCCAACCCAGGGCGCGTCCCCCGCCTCGTGGGCACCCCGTGTGCCTCCCGGACTCTGTTTTGTTGTGTGTTACTCCTTCTGGTCGGTAAAAATTCATTATATATACTCCCGAAGGTTTTGACCTCTCTATCACGCAAAAAACCTCTATTCTTGTTTCGAGCTGTTTTCTGCTAGGGTTTGCAAAGCTCGGCATCATGTCATCTCCCTCCTCCAACAACGAAGGCGACGATGCTTGGCTAATGAAGATAGATCTGAAGAGGGAAGGACCCGAGTAGATACACAGGGAGAAGAAGATCAAGATGGAGGTGGAAGATCCAGCTCCAGCATCGGGAGAAGAAGACACTCCTAAATCTCTTCCTAATCTCCTTACCTCAACTGAGATTGAAGCTTTCAGGATGATTGAGTTAGCTCAAATTCGAAACAAGCATCTCACAAGTGAAAATATTTTGTTGAAGGACTACATAGCTGCACTCAAAGGTATTATCCGCAAGCTAGAGGATCTCCTACGCTCGATATATTATGATCCGGCGTCACTACTTTCAACTCCATCATCAACACCCCCGAAGAAGGAGACATAATCATATGGGTATAGGCACTCCCCTTGGCAACTGCCAAGCTTGGGGGAGTGACCCTGATATCGTATCACTATCACTCCTATCTTTACCGTTTTACTTAGTTCGATCCTTTTGGTAGTATCTTGATCTAGTAGAATAAAGTTAGCATGATCAAGTTGTGAGCTTTTGCCTTATGATCTTTACCCTTTGTAATCGAGTCTGTGAGCTATATAATAAAGATTAGTGTCGAGTCAAGGGCTTGATTTCCTAACTTGGGTCATGATAAAAAGAAAGAAAACCTAAAGAATATCCAAGAGATCGTATTGATCTTGTGGGAAGTAATGACTTCATATATAAGAGTATGATGAATAAAAGTTGTTGGGAGTTGACAAACATAGTTTTGGTCATTGTTGCAATTAATAGGAAGTAATAAAAGAAGAGAGGCCTCACATACAAATATACTATCTTGGACATCTTTTATGATTGTGGGCACTCATTAAAGTATGACATGCTAAAGAGGTTATGTTGGACAAGGAAGACAACATAATGGGTTATGTCTTCTTATATCAGAAATAAAGTATATTGTCATGGATCATCCAACATGTTGAGCTTGCCTTTCCCCCTCATGCTAGCCAAAACTCCTCGCACCAAGTAGATATACTACTTGTGCATCCATATATCCTTAAACCCAGTTTTGCCATGAGAGTCCACCATACCTACCTATTGATTGAGAAAGATCCTTCCAAGTAAGTTATCATGTTGCAAACTCGCTAAAATATGTATGATTTATTAGTCTGTGAGAAATTAGCTTTATATGATCTTGTGATATGGAAGTAATAAAAACGACAGACTACATAATAAAGGTCCTTATCACAAGTGGCAATATAAAGTGAAGTTCTTCTATGCTAAGACTTTGTGCATCCAACCATAAAAACACATGACAACCTCTGCTTCCCTCTGCGAAGGGCCTATCTATTATTCTTGCCTTATAAGAGTCAAGGTGAAATCCACCTTTCCTTTTTACTTTTTATCCTCAGGCAAGCACATTGTGTTGGAAAGATCCTGACATATATACCCACTTGGATGTAAGTTTTCATGAGCTATTACTGTTGACATTACCCTTGAGGTAAAAGGTTGGGAGGCAACACCATAAGCCCCTATCTTTCTCTGTGTCCGATTAAAACTCCATAAACATAAGTATTGCGTGAGTGTGAGCAATTGTGAAAGATTATATGATAGTTGAGTATGTAGGCTTCCTGAAGAGCTCTTATATTGACTCTTTCCGATGTTACGATAAATTGCAATTGCTCCAATGACTGAGATAAAGTTTGTTAGATTCCAATGAAGTTTATGATTCATGCTTGATATTGTGGATGAGTTGTTACTTTAGCATAAGAATCATATGACAATAACAATATATATATATATATATATATATATATATATATATATATATATATATATATATATATATATGTTGCTGTTATGAGAATGATCATGATGCCCTCATGTCCTTATTTTGTTTTTATCGACACCTCTATCTCTAAACATGTGGATATATTTTTCGATATCGGCTTTCGCTTGAGGACAAGCGAGGTCTAAGCTTGGGGGAGTTGATACGTCCATTTTGCATCATGCTTATATGTTGATATTTATTGCATTGTGGGCTGTTATTACACGTTATGTCACAATACTTATGCCTTTTCTCTCTTATTTTACAAGGTTTACATGAAGAGGGAGACTGCAGGCAGCTGGAATTCTAGGCTGGAAAAGGAGAAAACTCTGGAAACCTATTCTGCACAACTCCAAAAGCCCCAAAACTCAACAGAACTCCGTTTCAGAAAATATAAAAAAATATCTGGCGAAAGAAGTTCACGAGGGGGGCCACCGGCTGTCCACGAGGGAAGCCCTGTCTCGTGGGCCCCTCGAAGGCCCCGCGATGCCCATCTTCTCCTATATGAGGTGTTTTGACCTGGAAAAAATCATAAGGAGGCTTTCGGGACCAGACGCTGCTGTCTCGAGGCGGATCCGAGGCGGAAACCAATTTAGGGCTCCGACATAGCTGTTCTGCGGGGATACTTCCCTCCGGGAGGGGGAAATCGTCACCGCCGTCATCACCAACAACTCTCCCATCTTGGGAGGGCTATCTTCATCAACATCTTCACCAGAACCATCTCCTCTCAAACCCTAGTTCATCTCTTGTATCCAATCTTTGTACCCAAACCTCAGATTGGTACTTGTGGGTTGCTAGTAGTGTTGATTACTCCTTGTAGTTGATGCTAGTTGGTTTATTTGTTGGAAGATCATATGTTCAGATCCATTATGCATATTAATACCCCTCTGATCATGAGCCATATTATGTCTTGTGAGTAGTTACTTTTGTTCCTGAGGACATGGGAGAAGTCTTGCTATTAGTAGTAATGTGAGTTTGGTCTTCGTTCGATATTTTGTTGAGATGTATGTTGTCTCTCCTCTAGTGGTGTCATGTGAACGTCGACTACATGACACTTCACCGTTATTTGGGCCTAGAGGAAGGCATTGGGAAGTAATAACTAGATGATGGGTTGCTAGAGTGACAGAAGCTTAAACCCTAGTTTATGCGTTGCTTTGTAAGGGGCTGATTTGGATCCATATGTTTCAGGCTATGGTTAGGTTTACCTTAATACTTCTTTTGTAGTTGCGGATGCTTGCATTAGAGGTTAATCATAAGTGGGAGGGTTGTCCAAGTAAGGGCAGCACCCAAGCACCGGTCCACCCACATACCAAACTATCAAAGTACCGAACGTGAATCAGACGATCGTGATGAAAACTAGCTTGACGATAATTCCCATGTGTCCTCGAGAGCGCTTTCCTTTATATAAGAGTTTGTCCAGGCTTGTACTTTGCTACAAAAAGGATTGGGCCACCTTGCTGCACCTTATTTACTTTTACCTTTTGTCACTTGCTACCAATTACCTTATCACAAAACTATTTGTTTCTTATAATTTCAGTGCTTGCAGAAAATACCTTAGTGAAAACTGCCTATCATTTCCTTCTGCTCCTCGTTGGGTTCGACACTCTTACTTATCGAAAGGACTACGATAGATCCCCTACACTTGTGGGTCATCAGTCTCTCGTGAAGATATCATTCCAAAAATAATTCTCCCGAAGGTTTCCTTCCATTTGGACTCCGTTTGGTATTCCTTTTCTGCGAAACCCTGAAATAGGCAAAAAAAAACAGCAATCTAGACTGGGCCTTTGGGTTAATAGGTTAGTCCCAAAAATAATATAAGAGTGTATAATAAAGCCCATTAAACATCCAAAACATCATATATAATAGCATGGAACAATAAAAAATTATAGATACGTTGGAGACGTATCAAGCATCCCCAAGCTTAATTCCTGCTCGTCCTCGAGTAGGTAAATGATAAAAACGAAATTTTTTATGTGGAATGGTAACCAACATAATTTCCAATGTAATCTCTTTATTGTGGCACGAATGTTCAGATCCGAAAGATTCAAGACAAAAGTCTATATTGACATAAGAAATAATAATACTTCAAGCATACTAACAAAGGAATCATGTCTTCTCAAAATAACATGGCCAAAGAAAGTTATCCCTACAAAATCATATAGTCTGGCTATGCTCCCTCTTCATCACACAAAATATTCATATCATGCACAACCCCGGTTTCATCCAAGCAATTGTTTTCATACTCAATTTTTTCAAACCTTTCAACTTTGACGCAATACATGAGCGTGAGCCATGGATATAGCATTATGGGTGGAATAGAGTGGTGTTTGTGGAGAAGACAAAAAGGGGGAAAATAGTCTCACATTGACTAGGCGTATCAACGGGTTATGGAGATGCCCATCAATAGATATCAATGTGAGTGAGTAGGGATTGTCATGCAACGGATGCACTAGAGCTAAAAATGTATGAAAGCTCAACAAAAGAAACTAAGTGGGTGTGCATCCAACTTGCTTGCTCACGATGACCTAGGGCATTTGAGGAAGCCCGTCGTTGGAATATACAAGCCAAGTTCTATAATGAAAATTCCCACTAGTCTACGAAAGTGACTAAACATGAGACTCTCTATCATGAAGAAGCACAAGCGTGGAAAAAGAAAGTAGCATTGTCCCTTTTCTTTTCTTTTCTTTTTTTCTTTTTTTTTCCTTTTTTTGGGCCTTTCTTTTTTCTTTCGCCTTTCCTTCTTTTTCTCTTTTTTAGGACAATTCTCTAATAATGATGATCATCACACTTCTATTGATTTACAACTTGATATTACAACTCGATACTAGAACAAAGTATGACTCTATATGAATGCCTCCGGCAGTGTACCGGGGTGTGCAATGAATCAAGAGTGACATGTATAAAAATTATGCATGGTGACTTTGCCACAAATACGATGTCAACTACATGATCATGCATGGCAATATGACAATATGAAGCGTGTCATATGAACGGAACGGTGGAAAGTTGCATGGCAATATATCTCGGAATGGCTATCGAAATGCCATGATAGGTAGGTATGGTGGCTGTTTTGAGGAAGGTATATGGTGGCTGTTTTGAGGAAGGTATATAGTGGGTGTATGGTACCGGCGAAGGTTGCGCGGTACAAGAGAGGCTAGCAATGGTGGAAGGGTGAGAGTGCGTATAATCCATGGACTCAACATTAGTCATAAAGAACTCATATACTTATTGTAAAAAAAATTACGAGTCATCAGTTAACCATCGCGCGCCCTTGACCTCCACACAAAGGATGACACTCTACAAATACCTCATGCTCTAACTTCGTCACATAGCGGTTCACCATACGTGCATGCTATGGGAATCACAAACTTTAACACAAGTATTTCTCAAATTCAGAATAACTCCAGTAGCATGACCCTAATATCACTATCCTCATATCTCAAAACAATCATCAAGTATCAAACTTCTCATCATATTCAATGCACTTTGTATGAAAGCTTTTACTACATTCATCTTGGATGCCTATCATATTAGGACTAGTTTTATAACCAAAGCACATTACCATGTTATTCTAAAAGACTCTCAAAAGGATATAAGTGAAGCATGAGAGATCAATAATTTCTACAAAATAAAATCACCACCGTGCTCTAAAAGATATAAGTGAAGCACTAGAGCAAAACTATTTAGCTCAAAAGATATAAGTGAAGCACATAGAGTATTCTAACAAATTCTAGACCATATTTATCTCTCTCAAAAAGGTTTGTCCAGCAAGGATGATTGTGGCAAACTAACAAGCAAAGACTCAAACCATACATGACGCTCCCAGCAAAACACATATCATGTGATGAATAAAAATATAGTCCCGGGTATAGTTACCGATAGATGAAGACGAAAGAGGGGATGCCTTCTCGGGGCATCCCCAAGCTTAGGCTTTTGGTTGTCCTTGAATTTTACCTTGGGGTGCCTTGGGCATCCCCAAGGTTAGGCTCTTGCCACTCTTTGTTCCATAGTCCATCAAAGCCATACTCAAAACTTGAAAACTTCACAACACAAAACTTAGCCAAAAATCTCATGATCTCCGTTAGTATAAGAAAACAAACCACCACTCAAAGTTACTGTAATGAACTCATTCTTTGTTTATATTGGTGTTAAACCTACTGTATCCCAACTTCTCTATGATTCATATCCGCCAATACTACTCGTAGATTCATCAAAATAAGCAAACAACACACGAAAAACAGAATCTATCAAAAACAGAACAGTTTGTAGTAATCTATAACTTTCGAATACTTTTGTAACTCCAAAAAAACTTAAATAAATTGATAAACGTGATGAATTTGCCTATTAATCATCTGCAAAAAGAATCAACTAAATAGCACTCTCGAGTAAAATCTGGTGACTATTCTAGTGAGCGCTAATGTTTTTGTATTGTACAGCAAGATCATATAAACTTCACACAAGTCTTCCCAAAGGTTCTACTTGGCACAAACACTAATTAAAACACAAAACCACATATAAACAGAAGCTACATGCAATATTTATTCCTAAACAGAAGCAGAAACAAAGAAAATAAAATTGGGTGGCCTCCCAACAAGCGCTATCGTTTAACGCCCCTAGCTAGGCATGATACAAGGATAGATCTAGGTATTGCCATCTTTGGAAGGCAATTCTTTAATTAAGCACTTATAATTCTTAGCAACTTCTTTATTCCTATTGATAATCAAACTTTTGGGCAAGAAATCAAGAAATTCATTCGTATCAAAAGGTTCTCTTGCGAAAGTGAGAAAATTAGGATGAATACTTATAGACTTAAGATCCACAATTCCCTTACTAGATGATTCATCCTTATTTTTAGGAACATGCATAAGCTTAGCCAATTTAGTGGTAGAAGGATTTGAAGTAGTTTTCATAGCAGAAAGAGCAGACCCTACATTAGTAATAATATCCTCAAGTTTATCGATTCTAGTGAAATCTTGATCTATTTTCTCTTTAACTATGGGTTCCTTTTCCTTAAAAAAATCAGTATAACCCCTACCTTGGATCCATATTGGGTAATTTGGTTGTGGATCTTCCTATCCAAATTCTCAACTAACTATACAGTAGCAACTTTGTTTTCAATGATTTCAAGCCTTTGCATAACATGTTCCAGAGTTAAAACCATCCCATTAACCATAAGAGGTGGTGAGCCAAATAATTCAGTCATAGCATTATAAGAATCAAAAGTATGGCTACCCAAGAAATTCCCTCTCGTAATGGTATCTAAAATATATCAATTCCACGGAGTTATGCCAACATAAAAATTGCGAAGAAGCACGGAAGTGGAAAGCTTCCTAGTAGATCTATTTTGAGCGTTGCAAATTCTATACCAGACATATTTTAGATTTTCCTCCTCCCTTTGTTTAAAATTAAGAACCTCACTCTCGGAGGTATTGATAATGATAGGTGTGCTAGACATGGTGACAAGCAAGCAATCCAACACACAAGAAAACAAGAAGCAAGCGAACGGTAAACACACGACAAAAAGAAGGGCAAATAAAACGGCAAGGGTGAAGTGGGGGAGAGGAAAACGAGTGGCAAAAAATGTAATGTGAAGGATAAGGGTTTGTGATGGGTATTTGGTATATGACTTTTGCGTAAGCCTCCCCGGCAACGGCGCCAAAAATTCCTCTTGCTACTTCTCGAGCTTGCGTTGTATTCCCTCGAAGAAGAAAGGGTGATGCAGCATAGTAGCGTAAGTATTTTCCTAAGTTTTTGAGAACCAAGGTATCAATCCAGTAGGAGACCATGCGCGAGTCCCTCGCACCTGCACAAACAAATAAGAACTTCGCAGCCAACGCGATAAGGGGTTGTCAATCCCTTTACGGTCACTTACGAAAGTGAGATCTAATAGATTGGATAGTTTGATATTTTTGGATATAAGAACAGAAAGTAAAAACAACAAAGTAAAGTAGATTGTAGATTGATATACTGAGAATAGACCCGAGGGCCATAGGTTTCACTAGTGGCTTCTCTCATGATAGCAGAATTCTACGGTGGGTGAACAAATTACTGTCGAGCAATTGATAGTAAAAGTGCATAGTTATGAGAATATCTAGGCATGATCATTATATATAGGCATCACGTCCGAGACAAGTAGACCGAAACGATTCTGCATCTACTACTCTTACTCCACACATCGACCGCTATCCAGCATGCATCTAGAGTGTTAAGTTCATAAGAACAAAGTAATGCTTTGTAACATCCCAAATTTTCAATTTGCATATTTTATTGCATTTGTGTGCTCGCGATCCTCGAAAATTCTAAGCAACTCAAGGACCCACTGAGAGAGTTGGGGATTTTACCGTTTTCGTATTTGAGTTTTCTCAGATACCGGTACGGGGATCACTTTGGTTTTAATAGTTTTTCCCTAGTAAAAATATCTCTTAATAAAATATATGAGCGGAGATAATATGACTTCTCCAAAATAAAAGAAATATTGGAGGAAAAATATTAAAATCACTTTTGTTTTTTTTGGATTTTTTTTGTGATTTTATTTGCATAGGAAAAATGCGCGTTTTCAAAATTTGCATTTAGGTCCGGGAATAATGTTCACTTTGTCCTAAATATTATTAGAGGACGGTGAAAATTTATTACGGAAATTTTCATCTCCGTTTAGTATTTTATTTTTGTGTTTTTCTACGTCAGGACCATTTAAAAAAAAAGAATGGTTCGGACCGGCTGGGCCGAAGCCCAGCCGGCCCAGCGCCGTCGCCGACTCTGGCTTTGGGAGTCTGCCCCGCGCCCGCCGGCCGCCGTGGCCGAGCCGGCCACCGCCCCGCCTCCTTGCCCTACCCCCAAGCAACCCCCCTCGACGTTTATAAGCAGCCGCCCCGCCTCCACAACCGCCGCCGCCGCCACCCGCAGCCCCCGCCGCCGCCTGCTGCTCCGCCGCCGCCCGCAGCCCCCGCCGCCGCCTGCTGCTCCGCCGCCGCTTGCTGCCGTGGCCGCCGCCTGCTGCAGCCGCCGCCGCACGCCGCCCCGCCGCCGCACCTCGCCGCCCAACCGCCGCCGCCGATAACCGCCGTCGCCGCCGGAGTTCCCCGCCGCCGAGGTAGCTGCCGTTTTTTTCTAAAGTCGGTCAGTTTTCGTTAGAAACCCTAGATCTATTTTTTTCAAATAGATCAGTTCGGTTTTTTTTTGGTTTAGTTGTTTAGTGGACGTTCGTCCGTACGTTCGTTTTAACGAACGCTGTTCGCCTGTTAGTCACAGACAACGAACGTTCGTTCGTTAGCCTGTTCGTCAGTTTTTCTTTTTCAGGGTTTACTCCGCGATTATTTTCGGTCGCAATTTCTGCCTTGATCTTGTTTTTAGTTTTTCTTTTCGCTCGAAAGTCAGAATCAGGCGATTCAAGCGCCCAGATATTCATCTCGAAGCCCTCTTTCCATTTAACCAACTTGAACAAAGTTTTGCTACTGTAAACTTTAACTTTAGATCAATCTAGCAAACGGATCTTGTTTCTTTCGCAGTTTGAGTTTCGTTGCTCCGTTTGATTTGGTTCTTTTTGTAAACCGGAGTTATTAAGTTGAACTTTCTGGTTAGACCTTCTTATTTGGAGTTCTATCTGTGCATCTTTGCTTGTTTGCTTATGTATGCTATGGTTTGCTTGCGATAGAATTCCCGGAGTGCGAAGCGTGCTACTACGAGTCCCTAGGTTTTGCGAATCATCAGCAAGGCAAGTAACACTTTGATCATAACCCTTTATTACCTAGTTTTTATACATTAGATCAAACCCTCAGACATTGCATGAGTAGGATCTCTTAACTTGGGTGTGTGGGAAGTAGATTGAGGTAGGACCTGTTACCTGCATTATTTTCAAACCCTTGGGAGTTACTTCTACGTTATGCTTAGGTTGCCATGCTATGCTCGTAGACGTGGATTGGGTTTGAGTGTATCCATGACATATGTGATTTGTTAATTAATTGTTCAACTTAAGGTGGCTACTTGAATACACATCTGGGTGGATTGGTTGCAGGGCACCTAGAGAATCCAGTGTAGTCCTAGGAAATCCCGGGGGTACCGTGTGATTATCCTATGAAATGCCACCCAGGCTCAAAGGGATCATAAAACTATTCATGCTAGAAACTTCCGTGTGCAGCCATAATGCCATTATGGGCTCTGGCATAGTATGAGTAAGTTGTGTGAGCTCTTTCAGTGGTGGACTAGCAGATGTAGGAGAAAGTAGGTGTACCGGTCCACCCGGGGTAAAGAGTGAATGCTTCTGAAAGACTGTGTCTCGGTCATCCGTTTCTCAAATACCATGCAATGCGAGAAATCTAACGGAGGAGATCGAGTCTTGTGGGGAAAAGTGCGCAAACCTCTACAGAGTCAGGAGGAGATCATGATTAGCCGTGTCCCCGGTTATGGACATCTTGAGTATCTGGTACTTGAATTATTGGTTGATCTCAACACTCTAAAATAAATTTGTTGGGTTAATGATGACTACTTTAATTGGGATTGAGTTGGAGGTACCTTCTCAATGATTGTTTCAACTACCATGATAGTTAAAATAAAATGTATTCCTTTGTTGTAGGAAAAAATTGGCTTTACGCAAAAACTCTAACCTTAGAGCCTCCACCAGCCAAATATGCATATAGTGTTAGCTTTTATTTTTGTTACTTGCTCCACTGTGTTATCTTGCGAGCATATTCCATGTGCTGTCCCGTTTCGGGCTGCAACATGTTATGTTGCAGAATTTTCAGAAGAAGAGTAAGGTGCGCTAGGTCGTTTGTCATGCACTCAGCTATGCCGTTGGAGTTGATGGACTCACTTATCTTCCAAGCCTTTCGTTGTTATTTTGTTAGATGTCCTTATGCCATAGACTTTTGTAATAAGTTCTCTTTTGAGACATTTGATGTAATAAGTGTGTGATTGCCACTCTGTTATTAATCCTTCAAGTACTATGTGTGTCAGCATTACCGATCCAGGGATGACACAGAACACAGAGACTTCGGTCCATTCGGATCGTGGTCGCTACAAGATGGTATCAGAGCACACGCTGATTGTAGGACACGACCACTAAGAAAAACCCTAGGTCACTCTTCTCTACTCATTTCTGACTCCTCTCCATTTTCTACTCTTTAGGATGGTGGACCCAAGGAACAAGTTCACTCAACCGGATGAAGACAGACCTTTTGGACGACACTTGAAGGATGTCACTAGGTACCTGAAGATCGGAATACCAAGCTTCATCGAGACCTACACTGCCACTCTACCAGAAGACGAGCGATTGATTATTCAAGTTCAAATTCCCAGGAGGACATTCGCACCATCCACTAAGCCAATAGAGTTTTCTTTTGATGCACCAACCTGGAGCCTAGGCAAGAGTATGGCAGCCCACATTACCATGGGACAAATTGGAGAAGTCTACAAGCAGGAGCTGAAGGACACTATCTACCAGATATGTGGACCCCGAGATGAGCAATGGGACATGATCAGCACCCGGAAGGACAGGTCCACTGCAGAATTCATCCAGGAGTTAAACCAGCACATTCGACGACAGGAGCACCAGATGTGCGCAGGGATGATAGAATTGAAGAAGGCACTAACCAGGAACTTGGAGCTAGAAGAGGAACTCAAGTCTACACGAGACGGATACGAGGAGGAGATGACAATACTTGTGGAGAAGAATGATGACTTGACAAGGAAGCTAGGAGTATTCATGGGAGATCCAGCACCAGGAGAAGAAGAAGAAGAAGAACCTAAGGAGATTCGTTCTTAGGACTACATCATCATCGACGACACCGGCTTAGACCCCGATGATAGTGACGAGGACTACGAAGATGAAGCTGGAGCAGACATCATGGAATCTTCCGCCGATCAAAATTTCTAGACGACCACCCTATGGCTAGTAGTTTTTCCCCCATATAGTAGAATATAGAGCACTTTTGTAACATTAGTTAGAATCTTTGTAAGCCCTTGCTTGAAATCGATTGGTGTGATATGATTGTGTTTGTCTCATGTGCATATGGGTAGTGAGTTTTCCCCTAGACCTCATTTCTATTCTAATCTCTTCCCACTACACCCATCAGATGCCTCTGAGACGTGAGCCCGGATTTCAGTTTCCCGCTGAGCACACTCAGTTGATCCAGCAGCAGAACACTTTGATGCAACTTCTTGTCCAGAACAATCAGAACAACAAGAACAACCCTCCACCACCACCACCCGTGGACAACCTGACATGTTTCCTAAGGTTGCAACCACTGGTGTTTTCTAGCAGCATTGAACCAATAGTTGCTGATGACTGGCTACGCAAGATTGGAAGGGATTTGACCACCGCAAATTGCACGGATGCTGAGAAGGTGTGTTTTGCTGCACATCAGTTGGCTGGACCAGCAGCAGCATGGTGGGAGAACTACACAACCACTTTCCCTGTAGCCAATGTCACTTGGGATCAGTTTCAGCAAACTTTTCACACTGCCCATGTCTCAACTGGAGCCATGAGCATGAAGAAGCGAGAGTTTCGCAACTTGCGCCAAGGAAATCGTACTGTGGCTCAGTACATAGATGAGTTTAGTACTCTATCTCGTTATGCTCCGGATGATGTGGCTACAGATGCCGCGAAGCAGGAGAAGTTTTATGGAAGGGCTGAATGATGTGATGAGCATACAGTTGATGGTGGCAACCTTCAACAACTACCAGGAGTTGGTAGACAAAGCTCTTATGATTGAAGGGAAGCAGCAGCAGATAGAAAGCCGCAAGAGGAAGTATGGACAAGGCAGGAATAATTCTGGAGCCCAACAGAAACCCCGTTTCACCCTGAACTCGAGAGGATACATACATAACCATTGAGGCCACACCCATAATGGAGGAAGTTCTCACAACCACAATGGCTCCAAGAATGGGAATGGGAATGGAGCAAACAATAATCAGAACTGCTCCACTCCGTCCACACCCGCCAAGAGGGATTTAAGTCACGTTACCTGTTTCAAGTGCGGGAAGAATGGACACTACGCCACGGACTGCCCTGAAGCTAAGAAAGGGAACGGCAATGGAAGTGCCGGGAAGAAGCCCAACTGTTTCAACCAAGGACAAGTGAACCACATGATCGTGAAGGAGGTTGAAGAGCAACCAGACACAGTTGTCGGTAAGTTTTTGGGTAAGTCATTTACCGCAGTAGTTCTTTTCGATACTGGTGCATCGCATTCATACATTTCAAGGAGATTCGTGAATAGACATAAGTTGCCCACCGAAGTCCTTAAGACCCCCATGTTAGTAAGTTCCCCTGGAGTAGAGTATATGGCACATCAAGGATGTTTTCAGATGCCATTGTCCATTGGACGACATGTTTTCCCCTGAGACCTGATAGTTTTGGAGTCACAGGGATTGGATGTGATACTAGGTATGGATTGGCTATAGATGTATGGAGGGAACATCGATTGTGCCAGTAGTCTATTTTGCTTACCACCCCGAAGGGAAAAAGGATCAAGTATGTATCTAGGTTTTTGCCTAGGAGGACATAAGTAAATTCTCTCTCGGGAGTTGTTCAGGAGGAAGTGCGTGTAGTAAGGGATTATCCGATGTATTTCCAGAGGAGCTACCAGGCATGCCACCGGATAGGGATATTGATTTTTTGACTGAGCTATTGCCTGGCACCGGACCAATATCGAAGAGACCATATCAGATGCCAGCGAATGATCTGGATGAGATCAAGAAGCAGATTAATGAGTTATTGGAGAAAGGATTTATTCGACGAAGTTCATCACCTTGGGGAGCCCCAGTGCTTTTGGTCGAGAAGAAGGATGGATCTTTAAGAATGGCCGTTGATTATTGAGCACTGAATGAAGTGACGATTAAGAATAAATACCCACTTCCGATGATCAATGATTTGTTCGACCAACTTCAAGGAGCCAAAGTGTTCTCCAAGATCGATCTACGATCAGCATACCACCAGTTGAATATCCGAGAGAAGGATATACCTAAGACCGCCTTCACCACAAGGTATGGGCTATATGAGTATACGGTTATGTCATTTGGATTGACTAACGCCGCTGCCTATTTCATGAGTATGATGAATAAGGTGTTCATGGAGTTCTTGGATAAGTTTGTCGTTGTATTCATTGACGATATCTTGGTGTACGCGAAAAACAAAGAGGAACACGCAGAGCATTTGCATTTGGTTCTGGAGAAGCTCAGAGAACATCAGTTGTACGCCAAGTTCAGCAAATGTGAGTTTTGGTTGAAGGAAGTTGGATTCCTAGGACATGTTATATCAGGGGAAGGTATAGCAGTGGACCCCGTTAAGGTACATGCAGTCACTGAGTGGTTGGCACCCACCTCAGTTGGAGAGATCCACAGTTTTGTTGGACTCGCAGGATACTACCGGAGATTTATAGAGAATTTCTCCAAGATTGCAAAGCCTATGACAACATTATTGAAAAAGTACACCAAGTTCCATTGGACTGAAGAGTGCGAAGAAAGTTTTCAGGAGTTAAAGAAATGGTTGACGACAACCCCAGTGCTGATCTTGCCGGATATACGCAAGGATTGCCAAGTGTATTGCGACGCTTCACGCTTAGGACTTGGAGGAGTACTCATGCATGACAGAAGAGTTGTTTCTTATGCATCACGACAACTTCGACCGCACGAGTTGAATTATGCTACGCATGATTTGGAGCCAACAGAAGTAGTGCATGCGCTCAAAACCTGGAGACATTTCCTTATTGGAGATCGTTGTGATGTGTACACGGATCACAAGAGTTTGAAGTACATTTTCACTCAGAAGGAGCTGAATCTTAGATAGAGGAGATGGTTGGAACTTATAAAGGATTATGATATGAAGCTGCACTATCACCCCGGAAAGGCCAATGTCGTTGCAGACGCTTTGAGCCAGAAGAGTTATGCAAATACCCTAGCAAAGGGAGGATTGCCAAAGGAGTTAGCAGAAGATCTCAGGGAGCTTCGTTTGGAGATAGTTCCTAGAGGTTTTGTTGCAACATTGGAGGTTCAGTCAACATTGTTGGGAAAGATACGAGAAGCCCAGAAGGATGACAAAGAGATTGCCGATATCAAGGAGAAGATGAGTGAAGGAAAAGCCAAGGGTTTTCGTGAGGACGAACACGACACCTTGTGGTTTGAAGACGAATCTATGTGCCCAACGACGTCGGGATCAGGAAGTTGATATTACAGGAAGCACATGATTCGCCATACTTGATACACCCCGGAAACACTAAGATGTATTTGGATTTGAAAGAACGTTTCTGGTGGACAGGAATGAAAAAGGATATTGCTGTGTATGTAGCAGTATGTGATGTGTGCTAGAGAGTAAAGGCGGAACATCAGAAGCCAACAGGATTACTACAGCCTGTGCCTATACCTGAATGGAAGTGGGACAAGCTTGGCATGGACTTTATCATCGGATTGCCCAGGACCAGATCGGGATATGACTCAATCTGGGTAGTAGTGGACCGCTTGATCAAAGTAGCCCACTTTATCCCCGTGAAAACCACGTACACCAGTGCGAAGTTGGCCAAGATATACATGACCAGGATCGTATGTCTGCACGATGTTCCGAGGACCATCATATTAAATAGAGGAACACATTTCACTTCAAAGTTTTGGCATCAGTTGCACCAGACTTTGGGGACCAGGCTAGAATTCAGTACAGCTTTTCACCCGCAGAAGGATGGACAGACCGAGAGAGTCAATCAGATTCTGGAGGACATGCTGAGAGCTTGTGCGCTAGATTATGGATCGAGTTGCGATGACAAGTTGCCCTATGTGGAATTCTCGTACAACAATAGTTACCAGGCCAGTTTGAAGATGGCACCGTTTGAAGCATTGTACAGAAGGAGATGCCGAACACCGTTGGTGTGGGATGAAGTCGGAGACTGCCAGTTGTTTGGACCAGATCTGATCAAAGAGTCAGAAAAGAAGGTTAAGATGATTAGAGATAGACTGAAGGTAGCTCAGTCCAGGCAGAAGAGTTATGCAGACTCAAAGCGCAAGGAAGTAGCCTATGAAATCGGAGAAGAGCGTACCTAAGAGTGTCGCCTCTGCGAGGAGTTAAACATTTTGGAGTTAAGGGAAAGTTAGCCCCGAGATTTGTGGGACCGTACCGTGTTTTGGAACGCATGGGACAGGTTGCCTACAAGTTGGAGTTACTCGAAGGATTGTCAGGAGTTCACGATGTGTTTCATGTTTCTCAGCGTAAGAAGTGCCATGCGGAGATGGCCAATATTCCTTTAAGAAACACAGTGCCCCTGGAAGCAATTCAGTAGGATAGTGATCTGACTTACGAGGAGAAACCCGTCAAAATCCTCGAGTTTGCGAGCAGAGTCACCCGCAGCAAAGTTATCAAGTTTTGCAAAGTTCAGTGGAGTCACCATACCGAGCATGAAACCACCTGGGAACGAGAGGATGATCTACGTAAGGACCACCCACACATGTTCTCTAGCCAAACCGAATCTCGAGGGCGAGATTCATTCTAAGGGGGGTAGGTTTGTAACATCCCAAATTTTCAATTTGGAATGTTATACATAGATCATATTGCATTGCATATTTTATTGCATTTGTGTGCTCGCGATCCTCGAAAATTCTAAGCAACTCAAGGACCCAAGGAGAGAGTTGGGGATTTTATCATTTTCATATTTGAGTTTTCTCACATACTGGTACGGGGATCACTTTGGTTTTAATAGTTTTTACCTCCTAAAAATATTTCTTAATAAAATATATGAGAGGAGATAATAAGGCTTCTCCAAAATAAAAGAAATATGGGAGGAAAAATATTAAAATCACTTTTTTTCGGATTTTATTTGTGATTTTATGTGCATAGGAAAAATGCGCGTTTTCAAAAATTGCATTTAGGTCCGGGAAAAATGTTCACTTTGTCCTAAATATTATTAGAGGACGGTGAAAATTTATTTCGGAATTTTCGTCGCAGTTTAGTAATTTTATTTTTGTGTTTTCTGCGTCAGGATCGTTTAAAAAAAAGGAGAGGTTCGGACCGACTGGGCCGAAGCCCAGCCGGCCCAGCGCCGCGGCCGACTCCAACTCCGACCGGGAGTCCGCCCCGCGCCCGCCAGCCGCCGTGGCCGAGCCGGCCACCGCCCCGCCGCCTTGCCCCTCCCCCAAGCAACCCCCCCTCGGCCTTTATAAGTAGCTGCCCTGCCTCCTCCCGCGGCCACAACCGCCGCCGCCAGCAGCCGCCGCCGCCGCTAGCAACCGCCGCCGCTGCACCGCGCCGCCCAAGCCACCGCCGCCGCACCGCGCCACCCAAGCCGCCGTCGCCGCCGGAGTTCACCGCCGCCGAGGTAGTTGCCGTTTTTTTTTCTAAAACCGTTCGGTTTTCTTTAGAAACCCTAGATCTATTTTTTTAAATAGACTGGTTCGTTTTTTTCGGTTTAGTTGATTAGCGGACGTTCGTCCGTATGTTCGTTTGAACGAACGTTGTACGCCCGTTAGTCACAGACAATGAACGTTCGTTCGTCTGTTTTTCTTTTTCAGGGTTTTCTCCGCGATTATTTCCGATCGCGATTTCTACCATGATCTTGTTTTTAGTTTTTCTTTTCGGTCGAAATTCGGAATCAGGCGATTCGAGCGCCCAGATCTTCGTCTCGAAGCCCTCTTTCCTTTTAACCAACTTTAACAAGGTGCGGCTACTGTAAAATTTGACATTAGATCAATCTAGGAAACAGATCTTGTTTAATTCGCAGTTTGAGTTTCGTTGCTCCGTTTGATTTGGTTCTTTTTTGCAAACCGGAGTTATTAAGTTGAACTTTATGGTTAGATCTTCTTATTTGGATTTCTACATGTGCATCTTTGCTTGTTTGCTTATGTATGCTATGGTTTGTTTGCGATAGAATTCCTGGAGTGCGAAGCGTGCAACTACGAGTCCCTAGGTTTTGCGAATCATCAGCAAGGTAAGTAACACTTTGATCATACCCCTTTATTACCCAGTTTTTATGCATTAGATCAAACCCTCACACATTGCATGAGTATGATCTCTTAACTTGTGGGTCTGGGAAGTAGATTGAGGTAGAACCTATTACCTGCATTATTTTCAAACCCTTGGGAGTTACTTCTACGTTATGCTTAGGTTGCCATGCTATGCTCGTAGACGTGGATTGGGTTTGAGTGTATCCATGATAGATGTGAGTTGTTAATTAATGATTCAACTTAAGGTGGCTACTTGAATACACATCTGGGTGGATTGGTTGCAGGGCACCTGGAGAATCCAGTGTTGTCCTAGGAAATCCCGGGGGTACCGTGTGATTATCCTATGGAATGCCACCCAGGCTCAAAGGGATCATAAAACTATTCATGCTAGAAACTTCCGTGTGCAGCCACAATGCCATTATAGGTTCTGACATAGTATGAGTAAGTTGTGTGAGCTCTTTCAGTGGTGGACTAGCAGATGTAGGAGAAAGTAGGTGTACCGGTCCACCGGGGGTAAAGAGGGAATAATTCTGAAAGACAGTGTCTCGGTCATCCGTTTCTCAAACACCACGCAGTGCGAGAAATTCAACGGAGGAGATCGAGTCTTGTGGGAAAAAGTGCGCAAACCTCTACAGAGTGTACAAACTAATCATGATTAGTTGTGTCCCCGGTTATGGACGTCTTGAGTATCTGGTACTTGAATTATTGGTTGATCTCAACACTCTAAAATAAATTTGTTGGGTTAATGATGACTTTAATTGGGATTGAGTTGGAGCTACCTTCTCAATGATTGTTTCAACTACCATGATAGTTAAAATAAAACTTATTCCTTTGTTGTAGGAAAAAAATGGCTTTACGCAAAAACTCTAACCTTAGAGCCTCCACCAGCCAAATATGCATATAGTGTTAGCTTTTATTTCTGTTACTTGCTCCACTGTGTTATCTTGCCAGCATATTCCATGTACTGACCCGTTTCGGGCTGCAACATGTTACGTTGCAGGCTTTTCAGAAGAAGAGTAAGGTGCGCTAGGTCGTTTTTCATGCACTCAGCTATGCCGTTGGAGTTGATGGACTCACTTATCTTCCAAGCCTTCCGATGTTATTTTGTTAGATGACCTTATGCCATAGACTTTTGTAATAAGTTCTCTTTTGAGACATTCAATGTAATAAGTGTTTGATTGCCACTCTGTTATAAATCCTTCAAGTAATGTGTCTGTCAGCATTACCGATCCAGGGATGTCACAGAACACAAAGACTTCGGTCCATTCAGATTGTGGTCGCTACATGTTTTAAGCAAGATGACATGATGTAGAGGGATAAACTCAAGCAATATGATATAAACCCCATCTTTTTATCCTCGATGGCAACAATACAATACGTGCCTTGCTGCCCCTACTGTCACTGGGAAAGGACACCGCAAGATTGAACTCAAAGCCAAGTACTTCTCCCATTGCAAGAACTATAGATCTAGTAGGCCAAACCAAATCGATAGTTCGAAGAGACTTGCAAGGATATTATAATCATACATAAAATAATTCCGAAAAGAACCAAATATTTCTCATAGATAATCTTGATCATAAACCCACAATTCATCGGATCTCGACAAACACACCGCAATAAGATTACATCGAATAGATCTCCTCGAAGACCGAGGAGAACTTGGTATTGAGATCCAAAAAGAGAGAAGAATCCATCTAGGTACTAACTATGGACCCGAAGGTCTGTGGTAAAGTACTCACAACTCATGGTGAGGCGATGGTGTTGATGTAGAAGCACTCCGTGGAAGACCCCCCCCCCCCTCCGGCGGAGCTCCAGAACAGGCCCCAAGATGGGATCTCACGGGAACAGAAGGTTGCGGCGATGGAATTAGGGTTTTCTCTATTGCTTCGATGTTTTTAGGGTACATGGGTATATATAGGAGGAAGGAGTACGTCGGTGGAGCAACATGGGGCCCATGAGGGTGGAGGGCGCGCCTAGGGGGAGGGGCGCGCCCTGGGCCCTCATGGGCACCACGTGTCCCCTCTGCCTTGGTGCTCAAGTCTCTCGTGAAGATATCGTTCCAAAAATAACTCTCCCGAAGGTTTCAATCCGTTTGGACTCCATTTGATATTCCTTTTCTGCGAAACCCTGAAATAGGCAAAAAGTAGCAATCTGGACTGGGCCTTTGGGTTAATAGATTAGTCCAAAAAATAATATAAAAGTGTATAATAAAGCCCATTAAACATCCAAAACATCATATATAATAGCATGGAACAATAGAAAATTATAGATACGTTGGAGACGTATCAAGCCCCATAGCTTACTTTAGCGAAAAACTTTCCGGAGCGCAACATAACTACCCCATCTATGACAAAGAGCTTTATGCTTTAGTGAGAGTCTCGCATGTTTCGGAGCATTATCTCCGCCCTCATGAGTTCATTCTTCATACCGATCATGAAACACTTAAGTACCTTAAGGGTCAAACCAACTTGAACAAGCATCATGCTAAGTGGAGTGAACTCATTGAGTCATTTCCTTATGTTATCAAGTATATCAAGGGCATGGAGAATGTAGTTGCCGACGCTTCATCGCGCAAATGCATGTTTGTTACTCAACTTGAATTGAATGTGATTAGCTTTGAGCACATCAAAGACTTGTTTGCGCATGATGTTTTCTTTGCAAATCCTTATGCTATGTGTTTGACGCATACATCTTCGGAACGATATTACATCAAGGATGGTTATCATATGAGAGCTAACAAACTTTGCATTATTGAGTCTTCTCTTCGTTTGTTACTTTTGCAAGAAGCTCATGGAGGAGGACTTATGTGACAGTTTGGACGCAACAGGACATTCGCCACGCTCTCCAAGAACTACTTTTGCCCCAAGATGTTATGTGATGTGTCACGCTTCACCAACTGATGCTCCACATGTCGCAAAGCTAAGTCTAATGCTCAGTCCCACTGTCTTTAGATGCCACTTCCTATTCCATATCAATCATGGGAATATATTAGTAAGGACTTTGTTCTTGGTTTGCCTAGAATCAAAATGGAAAGGATTCCGTCGTTGTTGTTGTGGATCATTTTTTCCAAAATGGCACATTTCATTCCATGCAACATGATAGACGATGGTTCACATGTTGCCAACCTCTTTTGTAGGTAAATTTTGAGGCTACATGGAGTACCCAAGATGATCGTCTCGTACTGCGACGTCAAGTTTCTTAGCTACTTTTGGAAGACGCTTTGCGCCAAGCTCAGAATCAATTTACTCTTCTCTTCGGCATACCACCCACAAACTGACGACCAAATGGAGGTGACGAACCGTACACTATTGACTCTTCTTCGCGTGTTGATCAGGAAGAACCTCAAGGAATGGGAGCAATGCTTTCCCATCGCCGAGTACACCTACAACCGCGCAAGACACTCCACAACTGGCAAGTCCCCCTATGAGGTCGTCTACAGTTTCAACCCGTTGTCCCCATTAAACATTCTTCCTCTACCTCTACAAGAGTGCATCAACATAGATGAAAGTGCCCGAGCAAGCTATATCACGAAGATGCACGAAGATACAAGGCACGCCATCGAGCGTCAAGTCGAACGACTCGCGTCCAAGATCAATGTCAACAAGCAACCCATGATATTCAACGTTGGCGATCTTGTGTGGATACACCTTTGCAAGGGACGTTTCCCCAACGAGCGCAAGTCCAAGTTACTCCCTCGAGCCAACGGACCATTCAAGGTGCTTGCACACTACAACAACAATGCATACAAGATCGACATACCACGTGACAAGTACAATGTGAGCGATATCTCCAACATCAAGGATCTCTCTCCCTTCCATGGTTATGAAGATTTTGATCTGAGGTCAGATCTTTTCCAAGGGGGGGGGGAGATTACGCGGAGCATCCCAAGGTCATCCCCATGGACCTACCATCATCTCACCAAGTGCCAAGCGGACCCATGACACGTGCTCGTGCAAGAGATCTTGAAACCGAGGTGACTTCACTCATGTCTTAACTTCCTCTCGAATCACATGAGACATGGCTACTACCCTCATCGGAAACTCTATGCATACTTAGGTACACCAAAGACGACCATGGAGAAGCTAGGGAGCAGGAAGGATCAGAAGAGGAAGACAAGCGCGAAGACGGAGAAGGAGAAGGGAAAATATGCATTTGCCCAGATGATCCAGACGGAAGTCCGGATGATCTGGTCCCAGCCCGGACGATCCGAACACCGCCTCGGACGATCCAGTTAATGTGCCCAAGGACACCCAAAGCGCCACCACCAAGCCGGATCATCCGGAGGATGTCCCGGATCATTCGGACCTAGCCGGACGTCCGGACAAATCCCCGGACATCCGGGCCCCCGTCGCCAGCCGACACCCATCCGGGTGATCCAGGAGAACATCCGGGATCATCCGGGTTCCTGATGGCCGGATCATCCAGACCAACTTCCGGATCATCCAAACCAACTTCCGGACCATCCGGACCCCTGCCTGCGTGCATGATGTTGGGCCGAGGCCCATGTACCCCTTCGTCCCCTTAGCCTATATATATGACTTGCAGGAAACAGACCTTGAAAGCATAGTATAACGACGAGACAATGCATCAGCAATAACATTTTCTTTTCCCTTCTTGTGTTTAATAACATAAGGGAAAGTCTCTATGAATTCCACCCATTTAGCATGTCTACGATTCAGTTTTGCTTGACTTTTAATGTGCTTCAAAGATTCATGATCACAAGGTATAACAAATTCTTTGGGCCATAAATAATGATGCCATGTTTCCAAAGTCCGAACAAGAGCATATAATTCCTTATCATAAGTAGAATAATTCAGACTAGGCCCACTCAATTTTCCAGAAAAGTATGGAACAGGTTTACCATCTTGTAATAACACACCTCCTAACCCAATTCCACTAGCATCACATTCAAGCTCAAAAGTCTTATTAAAATCAGGAAGTTGGAGTAAAGGAGCATGTGTCAACTTATCTTTCAATACCGTGAATGCTTCTTCCTGTGCAGTACCCCAAACAAAAGGCACATCCTTCTTTGTAAGCTCATTGAGAGGTGCAGCAATGGTGCTGAAATCTCTCACAAAACGCCGATAGAATCCAGCGAGGCCAAGGAAACTCCTCGCGTGTGTGACCGTTTTGGACTGCGGCCAACTCTCAATAGCTTCAATCTTGGCTTTATCAACCTCAATTCCCTGTGGAGTAACAACATAGCCAAGAAAAGAGACTCAGTCGGTGCAAAAGGTGCACTTTCCAAGGTTACCAAACAAACGTGCATCATGTAGAGCAATAAAAACAGCACGTAAATGTTCCAAATGTTCCTCCAAAGATCTGCTAAAAATCAATATATCATCAAAGTATACTACCACAAATCGTCCAATGAAAGCACGTAAAACTTCATTCATTAATCTCATGAAAGTACTAGGTGCATTAGTTAACCCAAAAGGCATGACTAACCACTCATATAATCCAAACTTAGTTTTAAATGTTGTTTTCCATTCATCTCCCAATTTCATACGAATTTGATGGTATGCACTACGCAAATCAACTTTGGAGAATATTGTAGAGCCACTCAACTCATCAAGCATATCATCTAGCCTAGGAATAGGATGACGATAACGAATATTGATATTATTAACGCCTCTACAATCAACACACTTACGTGATGTACCATCCTTTTTCGGCACAAGAATAATAGGAACAGCACAAGGACTAAGGGATTCGCGTATATAACCTTTGTCGAGTAGCTCCTGTACTTGACGCATAATCTCCTTTGTCTCTTCTGGATTGGTACGGTATGGTGCGCGGTTGGGTAGCGATGCACCGGGAATTAAGTTAATCTGATGCTCAATCCCTCGAATAGGTGGTAATCCCGGTGGCATGTCTTGTGGAAAGACGTCGGCGAACTCCTCCAAAATGTTAGTGACAGCAGGAGGCAAAGAGGAAGGCACGTCCTCGAATGAAAATAATGCCCCTTTGCACACAAAAGCATAGCAAACAGATTGGCTAATATCTAGCTCAGCAATATCAGATTTGGTGGCAAGTAAACATGCTCTTTTCAATTTAATTTCAGAAGCTACAGTAGATGGTTTCTTATTAGGCTTCATTTGTTGCTCAAATTCTATTGCCACAATCTGATTTTCACTCTTATTTTTCTCCTGTTTTGCTTTATTAGCTCTATTAATATCATCTTTCAAAATGGAATCAGGAGTCATAGGAAGCAAAGTAATATTTTTATCCTTATGAACAAGTGTATACTGATTGTTTCTACCATGGTGTACATAATTTTTATCAAATTGCCATGGTCTACCAAGTAATAAGGAACATGCTTGCATAGGTACAACATCACAATCAACATAATCAGCATATGTAAAGATACTAAAATGCACACGAACAGTACGTGTTACCTTAACCTTGCCGTTGTTGTTGTACCATTGGATGTAGTAAGGATGTGGATGTGGTCTTGTGGTGAGAGATAGCTTCTCCACCATCTCCATGCTAGCCAAGTTGTTGCAACTCCCTCCATCTATGATCACGCGAACAGAACGTTCCTTCACATCTCCCTTTGTATGGAACAAATTATGCCTCTGATTTTGCTCAGCTTCTGTAACCTGCACACTCAAAACACGTTGAGCAACTAAACATTCATACCTGTCAGCATCTTCAGGAGCCATGTATTGCGTCTCATGATCAGAATAGTCTCCAACGTGTTCTTCACGTGTAATAAGAGCCAAAGTCTCCTCATCATAGTCACTAGCGGACTCATATCCACCATCATCAGTAGCAATCATCACACGCTGAGATTTGCATTATCTCGCAAAATGTCCTCTTCCCTTATAAAGACGAAAAATAATATCACTGGTGTGCCCTGTTGATGCCATGGAAGAAGAAGAACTATGTGCAGGCCCAGTATGTGTGCTCTTGGCAGATAATGGTGGTTGTGCATGCTTCCTTGTATCACGGCTGGAGGTAACATCTGATGGAGGTGTCGGTGCAGTAGAATGTGTGGAAGTAGAGGATGCACGCGGTGTCCATGATGAAGGTCGACCTGCAAAAAAGTTAGTCCGCGCCAATGCATGTCGATCCTGCACTTCACGTTCAGCTTTACAAGCAGGATGGGATAAATGAGTGATATTATTATAATCCTTATACTCTAGAATGGTCTGAATCTCTTTATTTAATCCACCCATAAAACGTGCAAGCATAGCTTCATTCTCCTCAACAATACCACATCTAATCAGGCCAGTTTGTAATTGCTGATAATATTCTTCTACATAATTTTTTCCTTGTCTTAAGCACTGCAATTTTTGAAGTAATTCACGTTGATAATATGGTGGAATCCAACGAGTACGCATAGCAGTTTTCAAAGCAGTCCAAGTAGTTGGAATATTATCCGGATGTAATTTACAATATTCAGACCACCACACACAAGCAAAACTAGTGAAAGCACAAAGAGCAGCAGCAACACGTCTCTCCTCGGGATATTTTAAACATGTAAAACATTGTTCGTTTTCTAACTCCCAAGTAAGATACATATCAGGAACATATCTACCCTCAAATGGTGGAATATTCAATTTTAGTTTAGGGAGATGGTCATGATCGCGTACCTGAGGGTATGGTGCAGCCCTACCATTGCGATTATATGCATGTGGACGACCTGGTTGTTGTGGTGCTGGTTGTTGCACGTAGTTCTGATTTTGATCAACCTCTTCCTCGTAATCCCCCACGTAATCGTCCTCCTCCTCAGTAGCAGCAGGAGCCACAGAAGTATCAACAGCAGCACCAATAGGTTGGCCAGGCAGAAGAGGGACACGGCTCGCTTTGCGGAGAGCGATTTCGCGACGTGAAGGTGGTTGTTGTTGTTGTTGCAACGGTGCAGCAGGTGGAGGTAGACGCGCAAGCACTTCAGTGAATTTGGCATTCAACTTGGTGTCAATTGACTTCTCAATGCCATCCATCCTCGCTAGTGCGTTGTCAAAACTGGTCATGACATCTGCTACCTGTTGACCCATCATTTGCTGAAATTTATCATGCAACTCCTTGTTTGTCATGTTCTCCCAGTCAGTCTCGTCGACTTGTGATCCTGGCATGGTTAGCAGCAATAGAAACACACAAAAATATGATCCTACAAACTACTAGAAAATGGTGGTGGCGGGGCGTCACAAATCTGTCAAGCAAAACTCAAATTCTTACCAATTTCTTACCTAGCAGCAGGTGGTGATCGGCAACCGTGGTAGTCAAAACTCTCAAAGGTTGGATCGATTACTAGGGAGAGTCAAACGCATGACGTAGATGTATGTGGAGCTGGGAAGGCTTATAAGATGGGTAGGAAAAAGGGTCAGCAATAATCAATTCAGAGATGCAAAGTTGAATAAACGCTCAACGACGGTACTGTGCTGGTCCTAGGCTAGACCGTACTAGAGACGCGAGCCTAGAACACTAACAAAATCACGGCGCTGCACGTAATCAAGGGGAAAGCACACCCTAAATTTCTTTTTTTGCCTCGTTTTTTTGCACTCCTTTTTTTTTGCCGAAAATCACTATAATGGCGAGTGTCTCAAAACACTTCTCAAGTCAAACTAAGATGATAGGCACGAAATTTTTTTGAGGAATTTTTGTTCGGAATCAGGGCAGCGACGACGAAAAAGTGCGGTAAAAAACAGTATGGTGGCACGTGTCTCAGAACACTCAGAAAAGCCAAAAAATAGGATAGCGAAAAAAATATTTTCACCTGCCGAAATTTTGGCCTAAAAACTGCCCGGGGGTCTTCAGACTCTTTTTTTTTTCGAGACCTACGCAGGCAAGGAAACACGAATCCGAAACCTAGATGGATCTCGAGAACAAACCTAATATGAAAAGAACTCGGATTGGTGGTGGATATATGATGGTAGAATATGGCAGCGATGATGGTATATGGCAGCGGCGGTGGTATATGGATACAGATGGGTGGTGGTATATGGATATGGATTGGTGGTGGTATATGGATATGGATCGGTGGTGGTATGTGGCAGTAGCGATGAAGATGTTGCGGCGGCGGCGTGACAACTTATGACCAGAACTCGAAACTCTAAAAGCCTAGACGCTAAGACCAGCAACTTGACACGACGATGCAACCGCAAATTCAACTAAGCAAACACACAAAAGATTATGCAATGGCTCAGACTGGTTCGGATATGATGAACTAACCCTAAAAAAATTATTTTTGGCTTTTTCGTGGACTGTAGGTATGAAGAACAGACTCGATCTAATCTACGAAAAACTGTAAAATCTCACCGAGCAACCTGGAAATCTGATACCACTTGATAGAGGCAAAGGTGTCCCATCTTTCGATGAGATGGTGGCTATCGTTTTGGAGGAAGTCGACTTTGACGATCCGACTACGAACGTGCGAGGACGTCGCGCCTTAGCAATCGCTAAACCAACTCCGAGAGGTTATTTACCACGCCGGAGCACGATCAACCTGACCACGAAGGTCTGTTTCCTGTAGGCAAACGAAGAACAAGCAAGAAACTGAGATTGCAATTTGGATATTGCGAATTCAAGAGGAAAGCTTTATTGATCAAGTGGGGTTCTGTGACGTCTTGGTCTGGTCGTTGAACACAAACGAAGTACGCGAAGTTGCAGCTATGGTGAACTTTAATCTGAACAAAACCCAAAGTCTAAACAACACCCTAAGGGCTGTATATATGGGGGAAAGAGGGGGGAATTTCGTGGCCCTTGGTGGAGGGGTCCGAAACCAACCCTAACTCTTGTTTCCCCACACATACGGACTCTAAAAACAGCCTATACTCAAGTATTTTGAAATTACATGGGCCTGGCCCAATAAGAAGGTGACGCAACACCTATAATAGCCTCTGGACGAAATTTATGAAGTGGCGTCTTGTATATTTCTTCCAACGCTTCTCGCACTCATTATGGTGGCTTCAAAGTCCTGAAATCATCAATTGTAACTCCATTCTGGTTCCCCTTGCGCATGCCATCATCTCCATGCTTGATCTTGCTCCAATGTTCATCCTTCTTGTCCAGGCTAGGCCCTTCATTTGTAACCAAGACAAATGTATCCAATTTAGGCAGCATCATATTCTCATGAACATTAGAATCATTACCAAGAAACGAAAGTACCTAGTAATTTAATTGGCGTGCGCGAGCTCTAGTAATTGGTCCTGTATGTTGGAAACGTGACAGCGACTCCACCTCGGGAGGGAAACGGACTGGACCGATTCCTATGGACGCACGGCGCCCACGGTGATCGCGGTGCCCACGCTCCCCACGTTCCCCATGATGAGGCTTCTCTGTAACGACTGCACATGATCGCTCTTGACTGTATACCTCTCGGGCGTGTATATAAGCCCCACTGTACATCAATACAAGTCATTAGTTCAAGCATCATTCTCTTTCTTGGTATCAGAGGCCCCGGTTCTCTCCTCTTCGCTTCCGCCATGATGAACCGGCGCATCCTCAGGCGCACTCGCTCCTTCGGCGATGCAGACGCTGCCGCGGGGCTTGCTCCGTTCCCCGTGGCGCCCATCGCCGTCGTCCCTCCCGCTGCACCTGCCGGCACCCGTCTTCCCGGCGCTCCTGCTGCACACCTGCCGGCCTGGCCCGATGCCCGGCCCCTTCGTGCCCACGTCGACGCGCTCGCTCTCGCCAACAACGTCCAGGTTCCGGTTGCTCCACCTCCACCATCTATGCATCACGTGAACATTACCTCCTTCATCCCCTTCAAGTTGAGCCTGGAGGCCAACAACTACTCGAAGTGGCGTCAGCTCTTCCTGTACGTTCTCCACAAGTTCAACGTGGAGGACCACGTCCTGGAGGAAGCCGATCCGCTCCATCAGGGCCCCGTGTGGAGGAACGACGACATCACCCTGGTGCTGTGGATCTACGCCACCATCTCGGATGACCTCTACGACATCATCATGACGCCCCAGAGCACGGCCTACCATCTTTGGCGCGCGCTGCACATCTACTTCCGCGACAACGCCGCCGGGCGTGCCGTCCACATCGGCGCGCAGTTCCGCGCCACGGTACAGGGGGACTCCTCCATCGGCGAGTACTGTCGTCGCCTGCAGTCCCTCTCCAACGCACTGGCGGAGGTGGACGAACCCGTCACCGACCGCGCCCTCACCCTACAGCTGATACGCGGCCTGAGCCGCCGCTTCCATGTGATGGGGACCCTGCTACCGATGCAGGTTCCCTTTCCCAGCTTCAGCGAGGCACGCTCCCGCCTCCTTCTGGAGGAGATTTCTCTCGCCGAGCGTGAGCGCCTCGAGGGGGCCACTGCCCTCGCCGTCGGCCACGTCTCCGGCGGATCCTCTTCGGGCGACCGTGGCGGCGACAGGCAGTCCAGCACGCGCGCCGACAAGGGCAAGGGTCCTGGCGAGGCCCCCGAGCGCACCCCTCAGCACGAGCACCGTGGCCACGGCGGCCGCGGGCGCGGCCATGGACGCGGGCGCGGCAACGGCGCGTCTTCCTCGAGCTCCTCCGCCGGGCGCGGCCAGGCGCCTCCGTGCCGTGGATGGCCTACTTCGCGCCCTGGGGTTCGGCGCCTCCTTCCGCCCAGCAGTGGCGCGCGCCCTGGGCTCCGCCCAATGCGGCTGGCGTGCTCGGCCCGCGCCCCAGCGCGCCGCACCAGGCCTACTTCGCGGGGCCCTCGCACCAGGCCGGCTCCTCCTCTGGCTCGTCCAACTAGGACAGCTACGCCATGCTGAACGCTGCCCTCGCCAACCTTCAGATGCAGCAGCCTCACGCCAGGCCCGACTGGTTCATGGATTCGGGGGCCTCGTCCCACGTCGCCGGCAACAGTGGTAACCTCGACAAGCTCATTTCCCCTTCAATGCATACTTCTCCTTTCATTGTTGTTGGAAACGGTTCTAAGATTCCTGTAGCTGCTACCGGCACCGCACGTCTCGCCGATCGCCCTTTCCATCTCAACCACATCCTCTACTCCCCTCACATAGTCACAAATTTGATTTCTGTTCGTCGTTTCACCACAGATAACCATGTTATTGTTGCTTTTGACCCTTTTTGTTTCTCTATAAAGGACTTGGCAACGGGGACAACTCTGATTCGGTGCAATAGTTCAGGCGAGCTTTACCCTTTCCACTCCAACAATGGCAGCGCACGGGACACGCAGGCCCTCTCCGTACTCCCCGACGGCAACATATGGCATCTCCGATTAGGGCATCCCAGCCGCGCCTCACTTTCTATTTTAGCTAAAGATTTCCTTCCTGAATGTAATAGACTGCCAGTTTCATCCACATGTGGATCTTGTAAAATTGGCAAGCAGCCTACATTACCTTTTCCTACATCGAACTCATTTACTACTGCACGTTTTCAATTGCTTCAGTGTGATCTTTGGACCTCACCTGTGTGTAGTTTCTCTGGATTTCAGTACTATCTGGTCGTGTTGGACGAATATACCCACTATTCATGGACTTTCCCATTACAACGCAAATCTGACACCTCCTCAACCCTCCAACGCTTCTTTGCGTTCGTCCATACACAATACAACACTCCCATACGCTGCCTCCAGTGTGATAATGGCGGAGAATTCCTATCCTCCTCCCTACGCGAATACTTCTCTCGTACCGGCGTCTCCTTCCGTCTCTCTTGTCCTCGTACGTCACCACAAAACGGCAAGGTTGAGAGACTCATCCGCACTACGAATGACATCATACGCACGCTCCTTGTCCACGCCCACATGGCTCCTGAATATTGGGTGGAAGCCTTGCATACTGCAACTCATCTCTTAAACTGACGTCCCTCTTCAGCCGTCAACAATGTCACCCCGTACTTTCTCCTCAATGGTGTCCACCCAACGTACGACCACCTTAGAGTCTTTGGTTGCCTGTGTTTTCCAAATCTCACCCACCTTGCCCCTCACAAACTGTCCCCACGGTCTACGCCTTGCCTTTTCCTCGGGTATCCACATGAGCACAAAGGCTATCGTTGCATGGACCTCGCTACACGTCGCGTTTATATTTCCCGGCACGTAGTTTTTGACGAGAAGAACTTTCCCTACGCTTCTACTTCTGCTGCACATCCCGTCACAAAAATAATGCCCACAACCAACCTGCAGCCAATCCCACCCTTCCTACCCACCTCGTACAACCAACTCCCGACATCCCCTCCTGGATTTCCCCTGATCCCACCTCGTACGCCTGCAGGTTGGGATCGCGGGCCGGCCCCAGCGCCTCGGCCTCGTACGCCTACCTCGCCTCGCTTGCCAATCCCACCCGCCAATCCCGCGACGCCTGCCTCGCCCCGCTCCCGATCCCCCTCCCGCGCGCCTTCCGAGCCCGCGCTGTCCTCACCCGTCCCATCCGCGGCATCTGTTCCCATTGATGGCTCCCATGCACCCACTCCCGACGCGCCACCTCAGCCGTCTCTCCCGCCTCGCGCGATTCCAGTGCAGCCACCCCAAAACCTACATGGTATGCGCACACGAGCCAAATCGGGCTACTCCCTTCCAAAACAACACCACCCCCTCCTCACCGCAACCACCATTAGCCCAATCCCATCTTCCTACCGTGTAGCACTCAAGGATCCGAACTGGTACAACGCCATGTTAGAAGAATACAATGCATTGTTGCGGAATGACACTTGGTCATTGGTTGCTCGTCCTGCAGGTACAAACGTGGTGACCGGCAAATGGATCTTCCGCCACAAGTTCAACCCCGATGGTTCCCTTGCACGATACAAGGCGAGGTGGGTGCTCCGCGGCTTCACGCAACAAGCCGGCGTCGACTACGGCGAGACCTTCAGCCCGGTGGTCAAACCGGCCACGATACGTGTCGTCCTCAGCCTCGCCGCCAGCAACTCGTGGCCGATCCACCAACTCGACGTGAAGAACGCATTCTTGCATGGTCACCTTGCCGAGACCGTGTACAGTGCCCAACCTGCTGGCTTCATTGATTCTGCTCGCCCCAAGGACGTGTGCCGCCTCAAGCGTTCTCTCTACGGGTTAAAACAGGCACCCAGGGCCTGGTTCTCACGGTTCACTTCCTATCTAGTCTCCCTTGGCTTCCATGCATCCAAAGCAGATTCGTCTCTTTTCTCGCTCCATAGGGGTCGTTACACAGCCTATCTCCTTCTATATGTGGATGATATAATACTAACAGCCAACTCATCTCAGTTTTTGCAGTCCATCATACGCTCGCTACACCATGAGTTCTCCATGACTGACATGGGGCCTCTCCACCATTTTCTTGGGATTAACGTCCAACAGGATGCCGATGGGCTCTTCCTATCCCAGGAGCAATACGCTCTCGAAATTCTCGATCGAGCGGGCATGCTGAACTGCAAAACTATCTCCACACCAATAGACACAAACTCAAAGCTGTCTGCCGATGGCAGCCCCAGCTTTCACGACCCCTCTCTATACCGGAGCCTTGCCGGCGCGCTCCAATATCTTACCCTCACGTGCCCGGACATATCGTATGCTGTTCAACAATGCTGCTTATTTATGCATGATCCCAGGGATGCTCACTTCCAGATGGTGAAGAGGGTGCTGCGTTACATCCGCGGCACAACTGGACTCGGGCTCCAGTTTCATCGCTCCTCTGGTGGCGACCTCACCGTCTACTCCGATGCAGACTGGGCGGGCTGCCCTGACACCCGCAAGTCTACCTCTGGGTTCGCGGTCTACCTCGGCTCCAACCTCGTCAGCTGGTCGTCGAAGCGGCAAAATACAGTCTCGCGGTCGAGCGCGGAGGCTGAATACCGCGCCATCGCCAACGCCGTCGCTGAAGCCTGCTGGTTGCGGCAGCTCCTCGTCGAACTTCGTCGCTCGCCGCCTCGCGCCACCGTTGTCTACTGTGACAACGTGAGCGCCATGTACCTCTCTAACAATCCGGTCCAGCATCAACGCACGAAGCACATCGAGATCGATCTTCACTTCGTGCGGGAACGGGTTTCCCTCGGCGAAGTCCGTGTTCTGCATGTTCCGACGACATCACAGTTCGCGGACATCTTCACCAAGGGGCTCCCGACCACCGTCTTCTCCGAGTTTCGATCCAGCCTCAACGTTCGCGAGCACCACGCTTCGGCTGCGGGGGGCTGTTGGAAACGTGACAGCGACTCCACCTCGGGAGGGAAACGGACTGGACCGATTCCTACGGACGCACGGCGCCCACGGTGATCGCGGTGCCCACGCTCCCCACGTTCCCCATGATGAGGCTTCTCTGTAACGACTGCACATGATCTCTCTTGACTGTATACCTCTCGGGCGTGTATATAAGCCCCACTGTACATCAATACAAGTCATTAGCTCAAGCATCATTATCTTTCTCTGTATATGTGTCAGTTGGAGCTGTGGGTGTAACCTTGTTAGTGATGTCCTCATCATGACTCCACCTACACTTTTCTAGGGTTAGCACTGGTTTAGCTCATTTGTGAGATAGAGTTTTGCTCATCCTCTTGGTTCTTCTTGTTCGAGAGACCGCGGCCTCTACAGACAAGACCCCCCAAGTGGATTCAAGACCTCGTCACGGATAATACCCCTCAAGACCTCCTCACGGAGAAGAACTCATTACCTTGTACCGTCCTTAGTTGATTTTGTATCTTATATCACTCTTTGTGTTCCCGGATCTAGCATATGTGTGACCTAATCTTGTTGATTTGAGTGTTTTCCTCTCGTTTCCCTTGCATTTTTCCCTCGTGCTCTTCGTGTTCATCGTGGGAATCACCTCAAATCGTGAAAGATCGGCCTAGAATCGAGTTAGCCCCGCATCAGGATGTATCTTGTGTCACTCAATGTGAAATGAAAGAATAGTGGAATTGGTACCAGACTTGTTCACTCACACCTACAAAGTAAATCTTATCGAGTGGCTTGGTTAGGACAAGTGGCACACATTTCATGCAAATTGAAGTCCAAGTTTTTTAAATGTTGAAATCAAGCCAAAGGACTCAAAATGCAAAGCGAGTGATCACAAATATAGAGGAGGACAATAAAGAAACACACACGGTGGGATAATGGGGCTTGTGCAACTACATGGATGAGCAAGACAAAATTGCATAACGAAGACTAAGCTTGTGTTGCACAAAGACAAGGAGAGCACTGACTTATTGCACTTTTGGGCATGATTAACCACTTGGCACCAATCCTATATGCAAGCAAAATGTTTCCTATTCCATGTATCCTCGTGCACAAGTATCTCTTTTCATGCTCAACACTCTTTTGCTTATAAGCTTATGATCTTTCTTTCTTGCTTAAAAGCTTTTTTTGACTTTTTTCCCTCTTCCTTTCCACTTTTCTTATTGAGCCTCAACCACAAACACGAGATAATTATCACAAGATATGCACGGGAACAAGCAATTGCACTATATGATATATTCAATGATGCAACAATATGGTATCGCATCACTATGATGCATAAGTTTTCGCGAAGCCCGGCAATACTCGGATAGCTAGTCTCAATAGGTATGAAGGTATGCGGAAAGATGGTGGGGCTTCCATAGGAGAAGTATATGAAGGAATGGATACCTTCGACACACTTAACTTTCACAAAGTCGGGGGTAACCGGCCTTGCTTCCGGTTGAAGATGGTCTCAAAGGAAGGATGGTCGTTGTCGATGTCGAAGCTCCTGGTGGATGTAGTCGGTGGAACGATACAAGTCACCGGTTGTGGATGAAGATCTAACCGTCCCTAAGTAGCCGAAACAACTTAGGAGACTCAAATCACAACTCAAACAACCACAAATGCAATAAGAACAAAAATGGGTTAGGTTGCGTAATGCTATGCTGCTTATGCGTAAGATATGGTGTATGTGCTATGCCAAAGATGCAAAAATGCACAAAATTTTATGGAGTCAAATGGTGGCAAAACCAATATGAGCAGATCGGGCACATTGCTAGATTTTCAACGAGCCAAAGAACACCCAAATCTGAGTTCAGAAGTGGAAGTTATGGAAAAACGATGAAACGCACGCGGTTGATCCCGGGAGGGTCGTGCGCATGGGGTCAAAAATGCCATGGGCACGGGGTCCCGTGCGCACGGGACAAGGCCGTGGACACGGGGTGTCCAGAGAATTTTCGGGGGCCCATGGGAACGGGGTCTAGGGCCCATGGGCACGGGGGGCGGAAATTTCGCGAATTTCTAGACCAAATTGAAGGGAAAAGAAAATTTGGGCTAGGGGGATGCAATAGGAGGTGGATATACTTGCTACACACCAGATCCATGGATTGAAATCAACAAAAACTCACTAAAACAACAAATTACAAAGAAAAAATGGTATGGCTCTTTTTATGTGGAATTTTTCGAAATTGGACAAAAAGCAACAAAATTAGGCTAGAAAACGAAGGGGGAGACTCCAACTTTGTGATCAACATGGCTCTAGATACCAAGATGATGTAGGGTGGAACCCTAGGGGCCAAGCTTTCATGAATTTGAGGGGAAATCCTCAAGAACAAGATGAACACGAAGGGGGAAACACAAGAGGAACCCTCAAGAACAAGTCCAATCACACATCCACTAGACTCAAATCCAGACAATATCCACAAAGGTACATAAACAATGAGAGAAACATGGATACATGACAGAGTTAATCCCAAGTCCAAGAGGAGATGTGGTCTTGAGGATCTTGGTATACTTCCCACAAGGGGGTCTTGTATCCCTAAGGATCTTCTCCAATGGAGGTCTTGATCTCCATGGGAGAGGTCTCTCTCTCTCAAGAGGGGGTACAAGGAGCAAAGCTCAACTAGATATCATATACTTTGCTAAGTCCAAATGGAGGAGGGGAAGGAGTATATATAGTCCTACGCAAAGAGAGGGATAAGTGGGGGTGAAATGGAAATAAAAGGGCAAAGCCCGCAACAACACTCAGGGGGCCCCGTGCTCACGTGGTAAGTGGAGCCCGTGCGCACGGGGTCTCCAGAGACCTGACGCAGCGGCCCGTGTGCACGGTACACTCACATGCGCACGGGGTCTTCAGGACCGTGCAGCCTAGGGGGCGTGGGTATGGGGTCGCCTGGGAGCTCCTGTATTCTTCTTGGCCAGTTCCTTCTCCGCTTCCAGGCTTCCCTTTTGGATGGTGTAGTTGTTCTCTTGAGCTTGGAGTCCTCCTCGATGAATGTGTAGCTCTGCTCACACCTATGTATGAACACGAGAGAGGGGTCAAGTAGTATACCATCTTTGAAGAGACCAAGAAGAGACGCATTAAGGATGGAATTCACCTTAGTATGATTGAAGTAGGAGTTGGGCGTGTCTCTTAGCAATGGAATTCTTGACATGGTGATGTATGTAGGATGCTCCGCATCACATCGTCTATCTTGTTGCATGAAATAAAAGTGTGCCATCTTAGAGAATCGGTCCACAACAACAAATATTGAAACTTTTCCATTTTGAGTATGTGGCAAACCAAGCACAAAATCCATACTATTGTCTTCGCATGGGTGATACGGAATAGGAGGTGACATATATAGACCATAGGATTGAGCTTTAGAGTTAGCTTTGCGACATGTCGAGCATTGGTTGGTGTAGCATGAATAGTCACGGAACATCCTTTGCCAAAAAATAGTTGTTGGAGAGCGTGGCATAAGTCTTGTTGCGGCCAAACTGTCCCATAAGTACTCCTCCATGAGCCTCTTGCAAAAGTAATAAATGAAGAGATGCCTCGGGTATACAAAGCTTGTTAGTTCTCATTAGATAACCATCCTTGATATAATATATCTCCCACGATGTATGTGTCACGTATTTGGCATAAAGAATAGAGAAAGTAGGATCATGCGCATACAAGTCTTCTATATGAACAAAACCGAAGACATTCAATTCAAGTTCAGTTACAAGCATGCATTTGCGTGAAAGAGCACCCGCGACCACATTTTCCTTACCTTTGATTTACTTGATCACATAAATAAAAGACTCAATGAACTCACTCCATTTGGCATGCTGTTTACTCAATTTTGTTTGACCCTTAAGGTATCTATGAGTTTCATGATTCGTGTGAAGAACAAATAACTGAGGACGGAGATAATCCTCCAAAATATGCTCCGAAATTTAGAAATTGTTCGTGAATTTAGAAAAATGTTCTTAATTTCAAAAAATATTCTTAAAAATTATAAATTGTTCATGAATTTCGTTAATGTTCAACAATTTGGACAACAGAAAATATTCTTGCATATCAAAAAAGATTCACCAAATTGAAAAATGTTCCCAAATTTTAAATAATGTTCACAATTCCAAAAAAAAAGTTCATCATTTGAAAAATTGTTCTAAAATTCAAAAGGGATTCATGCATTTGAAAAATATGTTAACTAATTTGAAAAAGTTATCATCTTTATAAAATGTTTGCAATCTTTTAAGAATCTTCACACTTACAAAATAATATTCTTAAATTTAAAAAATGGTTCATGAATTTGTAAAAAATCTTGCCGAATTTAAAAAACATTCATGATTTCAGAAAATGTGCACGAATTTATAATAAATATTCTCGGGTTACAAAAAATGATCATGAATTTGAAATGAAAATTATAAAATGCACAAAATCTAAAAAGAAATAGAAAAACGAACATGAAAACAAGAAAAGGAAAAACCAAAAAAAATGAATAATAATAATAGTAGTAGTAATAGTAATAATAATTAAAGATCTTGGAAGGTTCTAGAATCTTTCCATATCCGGAATACAGACATGGAGGGTGGGGAACGCTTTTGGTCGCTAATAGTCAACCCGCGCATTAAATGTGATCTACGAGAGTAGCATACGATCATACTCCCTCCATCTCAGTTTACAAGTCTTGCACGTGTACATAGGTCGTTAATTTGACCAACTTAATAAAAGGCATACATTACAAAAATTATATCATTAGAAACTTTAGATATTCTATTTTCTAATGATATAATTTTTATATTAAACAATTTATTTTACATAAGTTAAATTGACGACCTAGATACACGTGCAAGTCTTGTAAATTGAGATGGAGGTAGTAAAAAAGAACAACATGCTATAATTAGTTGTAGTGCCCATCCCATTTATCCAATACAATAAACCTAAAAAAATAAAATAAAGAATAACCCAACACGCAACTACATGTAGGCAATACATTCATACATTACTTCACAATTGACGTTGACACGTCTGCAACATGTTTATAATTTACAATTATTTCATGCTACTATATTATCAATTTAGATGCTTTATACGCAATTTATGCTATTTTTTAACTTTTTTGGACTAGCTTATTAACCTAGTGCCTAGTGCGAATTCCTGTTTTTTTGCTTGTTTTTGGCTTTTCAGAAAATCAGTATCAAACAAATTCCAAACCAGATGAAACTTCACGTGATTTTTTCTCGACCAGAATGGACCCTAGAGGTTCAGGAGAAGACCTACAGGAGAACCATGAGCTCACAGGGGGTAGGCGCACCTCCTGAGCTCATGGATCCCACGCAGCTTCGTCTGGCCTAATTCCATCTTTATAAATTCACAAATATTCTCAAACCAACAATGAGCCACCCGGAACACTTTTTCTGCCGCCGCAAGTTTATGTTCTTCCGCGATCCCATCTGGAGGCCTTTTTCGGTACTCTATCGAAGGGGGGGGGGGTTGATCACGGAGGCCTTTTACATCATCCTTGCTGTCTTTCGATGATGTGTGAGAAGTTCACCACAAACCTATGGATCCATAGCTTGTAGCTAGATGGTTTCTTCCCTCGCTTTCATCTTCAATACCATGTTCTCCTAGATCTTCTTGGAGTTCTATCCAATGTCATTTATTTTGTGGTGTCTTTCTTGGGATCTAATGAATTGTGGGCTTATGATCAGATCATTCACTGAAAGTAATTGACTCTTTTTCGAACTTTTTTATGCATGAGTGGTACAACTTTGTATTTCTCTCTGATCTATCTGTTTGTTGGCCAACTAGATTAACTTATCTTCAATGGGAGATGTGCTTTGTAATAGATTAAATTTTTCGGTGCCCTCAACCAGTGACCAAAGGGAAAGGGTGAAACAATGGGGTTTAATCATATTGCTTGAGTTTACTTTGTCTACATCATGTCATCTTGCTTAAGGCATTACTTTGTTTGTCATGAACTTAATAACATAGATGCATGTTGGATAGTGGTCAATTGGTGCAATAACCGTAGTAGATGCATGCAGGTGTCAGTCTACTTGTCACGGATGTGGTTCTTATACCATAACTATGCGTTTTTCTATCATGTGCCCAACAATAAGTTGTTTACCCACTATATGATATTGCTTCGAGAGAGAAGTCTCTAGTGAAAACTATGGCCCCCGGGTCTACCTTAATCATATTATAAAAACTAAAAATACATTTATGCAATTTGTTTAGTTTTATTTGTTTTGCAATTTGGTTATCTACCTATATAGGATTTGGTCCATGCAGGTAACGAGTTCAAGGGGATTGACAATGCTCTTGCCCGCGTTGGGTGCAAGTATTTGCTTTTGTGTTTGTGCAGGTGATGTTCACTACGATTTGCGTGGTTCTCTTTTTGGTTCGATAAACTTTGGTTCTCACTGAGGGAAATACTTATCTCTATTGTACTGCTTCACCCTTCCTCTTGGAGGAAAATCCCAACGCAACTTACAAGTAGTAAATGTCCGCGTCAATGTCAAGTTATGGCATCTCCAACGGCGACCCACAAATTCCCCCCCGCATCATCCGCGGATACGGATGCGGGAGGCCGCCATCCAACCGTAGCCGCATACATTCGACCACCAATTCAAACTAAGCGGATGAATTTCGTTCAAAACACGGTCGGATTTCATATATACATGATGTATTTCATATAAACATGAAGGTTTTCATTACATTTACATCAACTAAGCGGTGCTAGTCTGGCTTTGAAGGTATAATTAATATCAAATCTAAATGGTCGATGGCGCCCATTCATCGTGTCCGGCAATGAACCCCGAGAACTGAAGCTTCTCCTTCTCCACCTCCACCTTAGCGCTCTCCAGCTCTGCCTCTGTAACCTACGCCTCCAGAGCCCCAAGAAACGAAGATGTCTGCCTCCACATCGCCGCCAAGCGGCTAATCGGCCAACGTTGTTGAGCCCACCAAGCTTGGCTTCAATGAGAGGGGAAGAGCGGTGGCCTTCCTCGGACCCGAGCAGCGCTGACCTACCATGCACATACTTCCTCCCTGCCGGGAGCACCTGTGAACATGCCAGTTTGTGGTCATGGCGGTGGGGTGCAGCCTCAGTGGTGTCCTCCTCCACGTCATTGGTCTCATCGAACACCGCCTCGCTCGCCTTGTCGCACTCCTTGTATGCAGCGTAGACCTCCAGCACCCGCTGGAGGTACAACCAGCGGGCAAGGTGGATCTCGCAGGTGGAGAAGTAGGACTCAACAGCCCCTCCTGCTCCACAAGGTCCGTGTCCGGTGCGACAGCCCTGTCGGCGACGAGCTGCTCCTCTACCCTCAAGTGCTCCTAGAGGAGGTGGTGGTTGTAGATGAAGTCGACCGGTGCTTCCAGGAACTGCTCCTCCCCTCCTGTCACACCATCTCCTTGTAATGAGCACGGGCCTCACCGATGGTCATGGTGAAGTGCACCAGCGAGGGTGGCGCGGAGGAGGAGGAGGAGGTGGCACCGGCTCGTCACCGGCCGCGTCCTCCATTGGGATGTCGGCATTCTTCGACAGCTTGCTAGCCAACCAACCTATATCAATGGCGGGCATCTCCTTCTTCAGGTCCGGCGTCAACATGTTCCGGAGAGCTTTGGCGGGGTAGGAATCCATGGTGAGAGTGGTGCCCAGAGCGACCCGAGGCAGATGGCTGCCGCTACGGTCGAGGTAGCGGTTGGCAGAGGGAAGGACGGGTAGCGCCAGAGGAGACACCTCGGCAACTGCGTGCCATCAATGTGGTTGCCGGACGGGCGGACGGTCAGTCGTCATGTCATTTGAACACGTAGCGGTCGCCTGCACTGGGAAGCGGCGGTCTCTCGGCCGACGAGTGTAAAAACTAGTGTTGGTTGCGTTAAGCGTGATGCCTCTTGGCAGGGATGCCTTCATGTTAATATAGGCATAGAGATTACAAGATATGGTGTAGGTTGTTGGTCAGTTATCTACTTGCCCTCTACTCCAAGCTATACATGAGATAGAGGATATCCTAGCCAACTACCTGCACCATAATTAACATGAGAACAACCGTGACATATTATCACGTTACACAACTACGGCCCTACTATTCTAACATCCTCCCTCAGGCTTAACGTATCAAGGTTCAGATTGCGCCTGAAGGCCTGTAGTTGCTTCACTTGTAATGGTTTGGTGAACCTGTCAGCAACTTGGTCTCCTGTTGGGATGAACCGAATATCTAGCAACTTTTGTGCAACTCTTTCTCGTACAAAATGATAATCAATTTATATGTATTTTGTTCTTGCATGAAACACTGGGTTTGCGGACAGATATGTTGCTCCAAGATTATCACACCGTAAGCATGACACACCTATTCTTCCGATGCCTAGTTCATTAAGCAAAGTTTCAATCCACATTACCTCAGCTATTGCATTTGCCAAAGACTTATATTCTGCTTCAGTGCTAGAACGTGACACCGTAGCCTGTTTTGTTTGCACTCTAGGATATAAGATACGGCCCAAGAAAGATTGCAAATCCTCGTGTGGATCTTCTATCATCAAGGCATCCAGCCTAGTCTGCATCAGAAAATGCACTCACTGTGGTTGAGGGAGACTTACACTATTTCAGCCCCATGTTAGCACTCCCTTGGAGATACCTCAATATCCTCTTTACAGATGTCCAATGTACATAAATAGGAGCATGTAAGAATTGACAGACTTTATTAACAGCAAAGGATATATCAGATCTTGTTAGTGTCAAGTATTGAAGAGCACCAACTATGCTTCTGTAATTTGTTCCTTCTTATGAGCTCAGTAATTCTCCTTCATATAATGATAGTTTGTCAGTGGTAGACATAGCTGTATTGGAGGGTTTGCAATCCTTCATGTCATAGCTTGGCTTATTAGGGATGTTAGACTACTCATATCAATAAGGAATTCCTTCTTTTCCGGAAGCCCATTCGGACATAACTCCAAAGTTAAGTGTGCTCAGCTTGGAGTAATTTCAGGATGGGTGATTGACTGGGAAGTAGCTCCTGGGTGCGCACGAGTGAGGACAAAATGCACAGAAAAGACTAGTATTGATCTGTGGGGCCAGTCTAGATCCCTCCAGGAGAACGACCATCGGTAGGTGTGTCCGGAGCATTACAAGTTGGTATCAGAGCCGACCCTCGCGGTTACACGGATGTTTGCAGATAGGTGTGGTCATGTTGTGCATGACATTTGTGACACGTCGTGGCACACGGCGTGGCACATGTGCCGGACTGGAAGCACAGATGTATGTGCCAAGAGGGAACGTTCATGTGGCCCGACGAGGACGTTGGTTCCTCTGAGTGGGGGTGTATGGCTTAGCTTGGCTTATTAGGGATGCTAGACTACTCATATCAATAAGGAATTCCTTCTTTCCCGGAAGCCCATTCGGACGCTCCTGGGTGCGCACGAGTGAGGACAAAGTGCGCCGAAAAGACCAGTATTGATCTGTGGGGCCAGTCTAGATCCCTCCAGGAGTAACGACCACCGACGACTGTGTCGGGGGCGTTACACTTCATACCTACATGTTTGATCACATCTTTGGCATATTTTTCTTGAGTTAGCATAATACCACAATGCAACTTTTTTACCTCAATGCCTAGGAATCAATGTAATTCTCCTAGATCTTTAAGAGCAAACTCATTTTTCAGATTTGATAGCAATGCTGAGGTAGCCTCCTGAGAGGAGCTGGCAACAATTATTTCATCAACATAAATCAACATAAATATAACCACCTTCCCTTTCTTGAAGAAGAAGAGAGAAGTGTCTCCCCTTGAAGGCCTGAAACCAAGTTGGTGAAGTTTTGCACTCAGTCTTGAATACCAAGCTCTAGGTGCCTACTTTAGGCCATATAAGGCCTTGTCCAACTTGCATACATGATGTGTCTTTGAACCATCTTCAAACCCAGGTGGTTGTCTCATATAGACCTCCTCGAGAACGCCATGTAGGAACGCATTTTGAACATCCAATTGGCGATGACTTCATCCCCTGGAAACAACAATAGACAGAACAAGTGTGATAGTAGCAGCTTTAACTACTGGACTAAAGGTGTCCTCATAATCAATGACATAACATTGTTTGAAGCCCTTAGCTACTAGTCTAGCCTTATATCTATCTATTGTGCCATGAGGTCTTTTTTTTAATTTTGTATACCCATTTACAATCAATGGTATTCCTCCATTGCTTAGGTGGAACCAAACGCCAAGTTTGGTTTTTCATAAGTGCACCATACTCTACATTCATGGCATTTTTCCAATTATCATTACCTAGAGCTTCGGTTAAATTATGAGGCTCACTAGTAGCAGCAAAATTTGCAAACTTAAAGTTTTTTTATACCTGACCGTCCCATCCTTGTAAACTGTGGGTTTTCAAAAACCATTATGTGCACGTGTAGTCATCCGAGAAGGTGTGTCGGAAGACACGGGATCTGTGGCCACAGAGGATCCCCGCACCACAACAGAATCCACCTCATCAGCCGTGCGCACAGACGAGGTTAGATAGCTCGCCCGTGGACTCGGAGAGACTGGTCGGCGAGTTGGTTGTTGCCACGTGACCGAGGGCCGTCATGCAGTCGCCCCACCATCATTGCGCCGCGCAGCGGGGGACACACGATCAGGTGTAGGTGGTTCACGCCCAACCGATTCGTGACAGCCAGTGCGTGGAGACGGGGCGGAGTCTGGCCTACCCAATCGGCCTGGTGACCCGTGCCAGGCGTCGCTCGAGGAGTGGATGTTCCCGGGCCCTGGTGGGGCGGTGTCAAAGGATCCGCCTGGGGATCCGTTCCCGCATCTGCTCCAGGATCAGTGCGACCAGGTGAATCTGCCTCATGTCCACCGCTAGGTGTTTCTTACTGCTCCTGCATAAAATCACAAGCATTTGGAGTGTAGTTGTTTTCACTGATCACGGGTGTAGTGTGGAGAATGAGAATACGTTGTCATCAAAAACAACATCCCTGGAGATATACACACGTCCTGTTGGAATATCAAGACATTTAAAGCCTTTGTGAAGATTATTATACCCAAGAAAGGTGCATTGCTTGGAACGGAATTGAAGCTTCTGCTTGTTATAGGGTCGGAGGTTAGGCCAACAAGCACACCCATTCTAAGTGAGGAATAGTTGGGCTTTTCATGGAACAATAGCCCAAGAGGAGTTCCAAATTTGGTAACTTTGCTAGGAAGGCGATTGATCAAATAAGTAGCAGCAATAAATGCTTCATGCCAAAACTTTAAGGGCATTGATGCTTGAGCAAGAAGAGACAAGCCTACTTCGATGTTATGTCAATGTTTTCTTTATGCTGATCCGTTCTGCTGATGAGCATGGGGACAAGACACATGATGAGATATTCCTATCTTTGTGAAGAAGGAGTTGACTTTTGTATACTGCCCTCCCCAATCTGTCTAAAGAGCAAGAATTTTGCGATTGAATTGTCATTCAACAAGGTTCTGAAAGTCATGAATATTTTGAAAACTTCAGACTTGTGTTTGATCAAATAGATCCATGTGAATTTACTTAAATCATCGATAAAACTCACATAGTATTTTTGTCTTCCTATTGTTTCAACAGCAGGGCCCTAAACATCAGAGAAAATAAGTTCTAACGGAAACTTGGATTCACTTATTGACTTTGGATAAGGTAACTGGTGACTTTTACCCTTTTGACAGGCGTCCCATACAGACTCATTATTGGAAAAACTAGCACAAGGAATTTTATTTTGACTAAGAACTATCTTGACAATGAGAGGAGATGGATGACCTAAACATTGGTGCCACCTATCGAAAAATATTTTGGTGGCACTGAGCACGTGCTTCTGGACGTTGGACCCCTTGTGCTTGACGGGGTAGAGACCACATCTACCCCTGCCTCGGTGGAGTACCTTCCTCGTTCCCCGTTCCTTAACAAAAAAAGAATGAGGATGAATTTGAACAAACGTGTCATTGTCAATTGTAAGAAGACTAGCAGAGATTAAGTTCTTGCTAGCTTCTGGAACACGAAGGATGTTATTTTGATAAATATCACGATCTGGGGTACGAATAGCTGAGTGACCAATATGTTCTATAGCCATACCTGGCCCACTAGCAGTGTGGATTTGCTCGTTTCCAGTGTAGCGGTCGCGGACGGTCAGCTTCTCAAGGTCGCCTGTCATGTGGTCGGTGGCGCTGCTGTCAAGGTACCAATTGGTATCCACCCCGTAATGAGGTGCTGCATGGTTCGCCGACCTCTCTTCTCCTCCTTGGTAGGCTTCTTCATAGCATTTCCAGTTCTTCCATGCTGGATGACCTAGTTTGCCACATATCTGGCACTGGATCCTAGGTGCGGGGGCATTGTTGTTGTAGTTACCCCCACCACCATTGTTGTTGTAGTGGCCGCCTCCTCCTTGTCCACCGCGACCGCCAGGCTTGATGTAGGGGCGGCCACAGTCACCACCGTCGTTATTGTTGCCTCCACGACCATGGCCACAGTCACCACGCCCGCGGCCTCTGGTGGCAGCATTGGCAGCGGACTGCGATACTCCGCCGCGGAGCTTCATCCACGTCACGAAGCTGATGAGCTGAGAGAACGGCTCGGGGACGGTGATCGGATCCACTCCGAAGCACATGGCGGAGACCACAGGATCAAATTCCTCCTCCAGACCAGCGAGGATGTGGGAGACGATGTCATCATCGTCAATCTTCTTCCCTGCAGCGATAAGTTCATCGCATAGAGACTTAACTTTCCCGACGTAGTCGGTGATGGAGGAGCTCCCTTTCTGTAGATTGGCGAGGGTGATGCGAAAGTTGACTGTCTGGGCACAAGTATGAGATGCAAGCAACTCTCCAATCGTGTTCCAAAGCTCTGCCGATGTATGACAAGTAGTGACCTGGATGGCCATCTCACGGGGCAGAGTTGTGAGAAGGTAAGAAAAGACTTGCTTATCTTGAGCATACCAGGTCTGGAACTCCGGGTTGGTCTTCTTCATCTTGGTATTGCCATCCGACGTAGCCTCTTCAAGCTGCATTGGGGGCACTGGGTGCTCGACGTCGAGGTACTGCTCCATGCGGGCTCCTCTGATCGCCGACAGGACAGTCGCCCGACATAGGGCTTGATTGTTCTTGCTGAGCTTCTCGGAGATGGCATGAACAAATGGAGAGGATGGGATGGAATTTGAAGGTGTCGCCATGGATGATATCGAGAAGTGCTCTGATGACCATGTAAAAGCTAGATTTTGCTGCATTAAGTAGGATGCCTCTTGGCAGGGACGCCTTTGTGTTAATATAGGCACAAAGATTACAATATATGGCGTTGGTTGTTGGTCAGTTATCTACTTGCCCTCTACTCCAAGCTATATATGAGATAGAGGATATCCTATACAACTACCTGCGCCACAATTTACATGAGAACAGCCGTGACTTATTGTCACATTACACAACTACGGCTCTACTATTTTAACAGCGAGCCGTTTCAATGTCGGCGCCAGTGAGCGGTCGCGTTCGCTCTGGCCGGCATGAATATGAACATGACGCTCTGGAGCGGCGCTGATCATTACGGGTAGAAACGCACGCGGGCGAGGAAGGATGGGTTTGAGTGGGCCAGGGTGGTCAGAAGCGGGCTGGGAGCGGTCCGGGTTCCCACAAAACCTACACGTTGGTCTCCAGTTACCGCGAATTGATACATGATCACGTTGAATGGCTTTTACGGTCTAACAGCTCAGACAGAACGGACGGGGAGGTTTGAGGGTCGGCGTTACCACAGACACAAAGCTATGTGACCAACCGCGCAACCATATAGCTTCTTCATGCGTGAACTGAACGTATGTATGCAAGCAATAAAATAGAGCGCGGCCAAATATATATATTAATTAGTGATCAACTGTTTTTAAATTACAACCTGTTCATCTTCTTGACAAAAGTTGGGCAAGCTGCAAGGGTGCATGCATGGCAGCGAGCGGTATCTTTATGTGAGCGTACGTGTTCTTATCAGCTTTCCTGAACGGGGAGAGCTAATACACATGCCTCGTAGATATAGATATGTATCCACTATAGACCATCTTTGGATGATCTGTTGGCCATGTCAAAATGAATAAAGTTAACTTATACAAACATGTATCATTAAAGCGGAACGCGCTTTAGAGCTGATTCGTAATCTAACAGTGGTTAGACCTATGAATGACTCTGACATTGAGGCATTGGGAGTTAATGTGCTGAATAATTTTTGCACGGATCTTGACCCGAACATCCATGAGACTGAGGATGATGGCGATTGTTTATCTGCAGGGGGCATTATTTCGAGTGAGGGTCACATGGTTAGGTCCACTGAGCCCGAAGGTGGAGATAGGGTGGAGGTCCGGAACAAGCCTAAACGTAAGTGGACGCGGAAAATTTATCCCGCATCGGCGGTGCATAGAAGTGCTAGAATCCGTACTACTAAAAAATTCCATGATGAATTATGAGAGGCATCTTTTGGAACAGAAGAGGTCTGAAGGACTTGGCTAAGAGAAGGTTTCTTGCGGATGCCACTAACGAATATAGGCTGGACTTCATTGCCATCTCCGAAACTGGACGGGATAATTTCTCACCCCAGTTTCTTAGTACCTTATCGGGAGGTGCGGAGTTTGATTGGCATTGCCTTCCTCCAAGAGGAATATCATGAGGTGTCTTACTCGGGGTTAGGTGCGACCAGTTGGAAGTCCGTAGTGTAGTCATGGGAGATTTTGCCGTCAAATTTAGGGTTAAATCCAAGGTTGATGGGTATAACTGGGCACTGGTGGCGGTATATGGATCCGCGCAACCAGAACTTAAACCAGACATTCTAGCAGATCTGGTCCGTATTTGTGGGTCTAAGCAGCTTCCGATCCTCGTGGGGGGGGGGGTGATTTTAATATTATTTGTAGGAGAGAGGAAAAGAACAATAATAATTTTGACGGCAGGTGGCCGTTCATGTTCAATATTATTATTGAGAGCTTGGATCTGAGGGAGATTGAGATTTCGGGTAGAAAATTCACTTGGGCTAACACCTTACCAAACCCGACGTTTGAGAAATTAGATAGAGTCCTTGCAAGCGTCGAATGGGAGCATGAATTCCCTATGGTAACAGTCCAAGCATTTTCTCGTGGCAATTCACATCACGCACCCTTACTGGTTGACTCGGGAGAACCGACTCATATGGGTAATAAAAACACTTTTTCTTTCGAATTATCGTGTTTTGAAAGAGAAGGTTTCTTGGATCTGATTGCCAGGGAATGGGCGAAAGCTGCAGGAGGAAAGACTCCCATTGAGAGATGGCAAAACAAGATTAGACATTTGAGGAGTTTTCTTAGAGGGTGGGTGAAGCATCTTAGTGGGGTATATAAGGTTGAAAAGGAAAGGCTCCTTACACTCATTCAATCCCTAGATGTAAAAGCTGAGTCCACTATTTTAGACTCTATTGAGCTTCGTGTCAAGGTTGACGCGGAGATGAGATTGAAAGAACTCCTGCGAGAGGAGGAACTGAAGTGGGCACTACGAGCTAAGGTTCGGAAGGTAACCCAAGGGGATGCCAACACCCAATTCTTTCATATGATCGCTAATGGTAAGCATAGGAAGAAAGGATTTTTTCAGCTTGAGCAAGACGAGGGAACAATTTTAGGACAAGAAAACCTAAAGATCTACATTACCAACTATTATAAGCAGCTTTTTGGGCCTCCTGAGGATAACTGTGTGTCCTTGGATGAGTCTAGAATCGAGGATGTCCCTCAATTAGAGGTGGAGGAGAACGAGATTCTAACTGCCCCTTTTTCGGAGAAAGAGGTGTTCGAAGCGATATCTCAAATGAAGAATAATAAAGCTCCGGGGCCTGATGGCTTTCTGGCAGAGTTTTATAGGAGATGATGGCATATCATTAAAGGGGATTTGCTACCGATGTTCCATGATCTTTTCTCGGGACAGCTTCAACTGTTTCAGCTAAACTTTGGAACTATCACTTTGCTTCCGAAGAAAATAGAGGCTGTGAGAATTGAACAGTTTAGGCCTATCTGTCTTCTTAATGTTAGCTTCAAAATTTTCACCAAGGTCGGGACCAATAGACTCACGCAGATAGCGCATTCTGTGGTGCAGCCTTCCCAATCTGTTTTCATGCCGGACAGAAACATCCTAGAAGGGGTTGTGGTCCTTCATGAGACACTCCATGAGATCCATATGAAAAAACTAGACGGGGTTGTTTTCAAAGTGGATTTTGAAAAAGCGTACGATAAAGTTAAATGGCCATTCCTTCAGCAAGCCTTGCGTATGAAAGGTTTTGATCAGTCCTGGAGGCACCAGGTAGAATCCTTCACGCAAAAAGGGAGTGTTGGGATCAAAGTGAATGATGACATAGGTCACTATTTCCAAACACATAAAGGACTACGCCAAGGAGATCCGATGTCACCGATTTTGTTCAACATAGTGGTTGACATGCTGACGATTCTCATTGGCAGGGCTAAAGAAGCTGGTCAGGTTAGTGGACTGGTTCCTCGTCTAGTTGATGGAGGTGTCTCTATCCAGCAGTACGCTAATGATACCATCATATTCATGGAGCATGATTTGGCCAAAGCGAGAAACATGAAATTGCTGCTTTGTTTGTTTGAACAATTGAGTGGACTGAAGATTAATTTCCACAAAAGCGAGTTGTTCTGCTTTGGAAAAGTGAAGGAGGAACAAGACGCTTACAAACAATTGTTAGGGTGTGAGTTGGGGGAGTTACCCTTTTCGTATTTGGGTATACCAATACACCATCGTAAGCTAACAAATGCTGAATGGAAGTGTATCGAAGATAGATTCAAAAAGAAACTTAGCTGCTGGAAGGGTAAGCTGATGTCATACGAGGGCCGGTTAATTCTTATTAATTCTGTCCTGACAAGTATGCCCATGTTTCTATTATCTTTCTTCGAGATTCCTGTTGGGGTTCGGAAAAGACAAGACTTTTATCGGTCACGCTTCTTCTGGCAGAGTGATGAACTCAAGAGAAAATACAGACTAGCTAGATGGGATATCATTTGTCGCCCGAAAGATCAAGGGGGTCTGGGCATAGAAAATCGTGAGGTAAAAAACAAATGTCTCCTTAGCAAGTGGTTGTATAAGTTGTCACAAGAGCCGGAAGCCACATGGGCCCAGATTTTGCGTAATAAGTACCTTCACTCAAAAACCTTGTCCCAGGTGACGGTGCGGCCGGGAGACTCACCCTTTTGGAAAGGACTGATGAAAGTTAAACCAGTCTTTTTTAGCAGGACCAAATTCCTTGTCGGAGACGGTACTTGCACGAGATTCTGGAAGGATACGTGGCTACGGGAAACGCCTCTCGCAATTCAATATCCTTCTCTCTATTGTATTGTTCAACGAAGAGGAGCCTTTGTGGCCACAATTTTTGAGTCCACTCCCCTTAACATTCTATTCAGGAGAGCGCTTGTTGGAAATCGTTGGGAAGCATGGCTCCATCTTGTAAGGAGACACGTACAGTTATCTCAATGTTTCGACCAGTTGAGCTGGCGGTTATCTAGGAATGGACAGTTCACGGTAAAATCTATGCATTTAGATGTTATTAACTCTAGTTCTATCCCTACGTCCAAATATGTTTGGAGCGTCAAAGTTCCTTTGAGGGTTAAAGTGTTTATGTGGTTTGTCCACAAACAAGTCATTTTAACTAAGGATAATTTGACGAAATGTAATTGGACGGGTTCTACGAGATGTTCTTTTTGTGACCGGAACGAAACTATCAAACACTTCTTCTCGAATGTCCGTTGGCACAAATTTTATGGCGGTCCGTCCAAATTGCATTTAATATCACTCCTCCGAATTCAATTAGCACGTTATTTGGGACGTGGCTAGACGGGATAGATCCCGCCAAAGGGAAACACATTCGTGTAGGAGTTTACGCTTTATTATGGGTAATTTGGAACTGCAGAAATGATTTGGTTTTTAACAAAGCATCAAATACTCATTTTTTGCAGGTTATATTCCGCGCTACAACATTGATCCGTATGTGGTCGCTACTCACTCCGACGGAGGCCAACGAGCGTTTGGTTACTAATTCTGGCCGGTGGGAGATGATAGCTCGGGTTATTTTCAACCGGTTTGGATGGCGGTCATGTAATAGGATAGGCAATTAGTTTCCCTATCTATCCCTTTATAGCTGGTTGTGGCCTTTGTTTATTTTTGCTTTACTACTCTGCGTGCGCGTTTGTTTCAGACTACTATACCTTTGTTTCACTCTTTTGGATTCTTAATAAAGATGGCCGTATGCATATTTCTGATGCAGAGGCCGGGGTTTTCCCCCTTTTCGAAAAAAACAGACATGTATCACGATGACTGCAAGTGCAGGAACGCATATATATTTCCTCGAGTGGCTAGTTCATGGTCTAAGGAAACTGCACGTATGCCAAGGAATATAAATAAACAACCGGTTTAGGTTTGGAAATTGCTTTTGGGAGCATATTAATAGTATATGGTCATGGAAAAGCAGTGTAGTGCCGATGCCGGCATGGATGGAGTCGTGTAAGCTCAACTTGCGCACATGAACGCAAAAAGTGCTATCATTCAAGCTAGAGATAAGTTAATCATTCGAAAGAATCGAAGAACATATTCGTGGGTACCCTAGTCAAAGTTATGGAGGACAAGTAAGGCCTTACTTGTGCGACTTTTAATTCTTGCAAATGACAACGGCATGGGCCATGTTACTGAGTTTGCCATTCTAGCTACAACATAATAACTACTCCCCCTCTCTCGAAACAGACTTTCAACCAGCTTTATATATAAAGCATCAACCAAACAAAGTACATGATTGAGCAATATAAAGTGATGAGATAGCCCCCTTACAAAGCCGATCCTAGAATAATCACACCACGCAGCAAGGAAGCAACTATGCTACTTAGAGATAACATAGAAAGAAATGAGTACACCACCACACTACGCCCTAGCACACCTATGCTCCACGACAACGCCCTCAAGAGGAAGAACGGCGAAGCGTCATCGCTGCCGAGCCTACAATGGACAAATGTTTTCACCCGGAACCAGGCACAAGAAGGAGCACCACGACGACGTCTTCAAGAGAGCGACACCCGCAAGCGTCGCCGTCATCGGCGACAAAGCGCAGAGCTTTCTACGTCTTTTTCTAGAGATTTCAATATAGACTACATACAGATATATATAAACGTAAATGTATAGATTCACTCACTTTGTTTCATATGTAATCCATATTGAAATCTTTAGAAAGACCTATTGTTGAAATATTTGTGCATGTACATTGTGTTGTAGGCCCACCTCCTAGTTTTTCTGTATACTTGAGGTTGTAACCCCGTGTTGTACATCATATATATGTGCCTACTACACCCGGTCAATGCATTGTGTATTGCACGACCTAAACCTAGTATTCCACATGGTATCAGTTTACCCCCACGATCCTACCCTAGCCTAGCCTAGCCGCCGCCGCCGCGCCTCCTCCCGCGCCGCCGCCGCAACCTCCCGCCGCCACCACCTGACACCGTCGCCGCTTCCTCTAGCCGCCGCCGCCGCGCGTCACCGCCTCCACCCCCCTCTCCCGCTTCTGCCACCACTCCCCTACACGACCTGCAACCCTAGCCGTCGCACACCCCGACCCGCCCTCCCCTCCCACCCGACCCTACCCTCCCACCCTATCCGACACCTCCCTCGGGCTCCTCTCCCGTCCCCTCCGGCAGCAGCCCGTTCGCCGGTCCGGACGTCGCCCTCTTTTGCGATCTCAACATCTTCGAGCGCGCTTCGGTGATCCTGGACCTGTCCACCACCTCCTACTCCACCTAGAAGAGGTACTTCTCCTTGGTGTTCCGTGAGTACTTGATCCACGGTCATGTTGATGGTACCGTGGATTCCCGTCTCATGGTGCATGATGAGGACTGGATGATTCTCGAAGCTACCATCATCCGCTGGTTCTACCTCACCATGTCCAAGGACCTCTTCCACACGGTGGTGTGCGACGAGGATGACGCTCGCGCTTTCTGGACCAAGCTCAACGACCTCTTCACCAACAAAAAACTCCAGTGCAAGGTCCTCCTCCACGACGAGTTCTAGGGGTGCCAGCAGCTTGATTCATCCATTGATGAGTTTTTCATGCGCCTCAAAAAGTTCGTCGATGAGCTTCGTGATCTCAGTGACGACCTCCTCATCAGCACCCTCATCGCCGATCTCGATGGCTTTGGGAATGTCGCCTACAACCTTACTCTCATCCCGGAGCCGACCTTCGCCAAGGTGGTGGCGTACCTCAAGGTTTCAGCAGCCGCCAGCCCCGGTCGCAAATGACCGCCGCCGCGGCGGTTGGCGCGGCGGGCACAAGAATCAGTGGCCAAACGACGCTCTGGGTGGCACATCGCATAAGACGGCTCTGTGGTACTCCGGTCAGAATCAATGGACTAGGGTTGTGGACGCTTACTCCATGCCGGTGCCCCGCCCTCCGGCTCCCGGGATCCTTAGCGCGCGACCTCCGTCGCATCAGGCGATTTACGTCACGCCACAGCCATATGCGGCACCCTACGGGCCACTCTCCTATGGTCAGCCGCCGCAACTAGGAGGGCTGCCGCCATTGCCCCTCACGGCCCCGCCACCGTCGCCGATGCCTGCGCTTACCCCAGCGCCATGGGACCCGGCCTTGCTGGCGACTCTGCACTCTGCTCGCACCCCAGCCAACTACACTTGGGGTGGTGACTGGTACATGGACACCAGAGTTACGACTCACATTTCCTCCCACCACGGTAACCTCGACCCCTCCTATCTTGTCCATACTTCTACTCGCATCACCATTGGAGACGGTTCCTCTCTTCCCATTACTCATATAGGACATGCATATTTTCTATCTACATCTACACCATTGTCATTATCTAACATATTAGTATCACCTGATCTCATTAAAAATCTTGTTTCCATTCGTTCTTCTACTCGTGAAAATCATGTTACCATTGAGTTTGACGAGTGTGGTTTTTCTGTTAAGGACGCTTGTACCCAGATTGATGTAGGGTGGAACCTTATTTGACCGATCTTTCATGATTGGAGTGGATTCCCGCGAAGAACACAATGAACACGGGGAGAAATCACAAGTGGGAAACACTCAAGAACAACTCCAAATCACACATCCACTAGACTCATATCCACACGAGATCCACAAGGGTACAAGAACAACAAAGGGAAAATAGCACAAGGTAAAGTTCATCCGAAATCCCAAAGGAAGATGAGGTCTTGATGACCCTATGATGGGGATCCTTCCCTTGATGGAGGGGTCTTAAATCCACAAGGGGATCTTCTCCTAGGAGGTCTTGATCTCCATGTGGGAGGTATCTCTCTCTCAATACGAGGTAGAAGGAGCAAAGCTCATGTCATATCCTTTGGTAACTCTATTAAATAACCTAGGCACGAAATATATAGGTAGGTGGAGAAGGGGGACGAAGTGGAGGGCAAAACAAGAAGTATCGGCCGGCACCCTGTAGGGCACGTGCACATGATGTAAGTTGGGCCCGTGCACATGGGGGTCCTGTGTGCACGATACACGCCCGTGCGCAGGGGGTGCTACAGCAGCGAGGGCTCATGCGCACGGGGGTGCGTGTCTTCACTTCCAGTAGCTTTTTGGGAGGTCCGTGGGCATGGGGGCGGGGAAGGCCGTGCGCACGGGGTTGCCTGGGACTTGCTGATCTGATCTTGGTGAGCTCCTCCTTCTTCCTTGTGGCCTTGGGGTCGTTCTCCTTGGCCTTGGCGATGCTCCCTAGCTTCTTGGTGGCGGTCTTCTTCATACCTAATGATGCACAAAGTTCCATGGTGAGGTGGCAACCAAGTCCAATGGATATTCATACCGATCTCGAAGAGGAGTGGGCTCACCTTAAGTCTGATAGGTCCACTTGAGGCTTGAGGTGCTATGAAGATGTACATGGAGATGGCCGTAGGATGCTCTGCATCATCTCCTCCCCCTCTGAAAGATTCGTCCTCGGTTCGTAAACCGTATTGCCATGTACACGGTAGGCATGGGTGGACTTGTAGGTGGACGGAGTGTATGTCACGCCGCGAGCAAAGTACTCGAAGATGTCGTCGGAATGGTAGACATGAAAAAAGATCAAACACAAGGGACACTTGGAAATACAACGGTTAGCGGATGCAACATGTTCATCATTTAAGCATGAGTCCGTCCGATGAAATTGATAGTGGCAATGAGCATGAATTGTAGCAAAAATAAAGAATATGGCATATAATGCATTCATGTGATCAAGCTCATTGTGCATGAAGGGAGTAATGCTACCATTGTGCCAAATGATGTCGTAATGGGATGGTGTATCAAAAGCATGAACTTGGTAATGGATGCTCAATGTGACTATGTGGTCATGCAATTGATAGTTGGTAATGTGATCAATATGTATGAAGAGTCCATCAAGAAATATCACAACAAATTTGCTAAGGAAGTGCACAAGCTCATATATCAGGGATGACATAGAAATACAAGATGCAACAAGGCAATCATAATGTGAGTCAATCCATGCATAAGTAGGCGCATCCACCAAGTTCGAGCACTCTTCAACTTATAGGTCCATAGGGTCCATCTTAATGTTGGTATTCCATCCCATAGATGTATCATGTAGACAACACGAAGGGAACAACAATGAAAGTTTGGCCCATCCGATATGCATTTGTGAGGATGGCTCACAAGGAAGGAATTCACCTTTATGAGAATGTCGAAAATGTTGGTATCGCGCATCGTCTATGCCTTCTCATGACCAAGATTGCCCATGACTGTACCACCTTGTGAATCCTTCAAAACGAAATAACATGACAAACACTTGGAAAAACCAATGAGGTTAACGTGAATGCAAAACCTATCATTCAGGTATTGAGATAATCAACAAGTGTTTTTATCATGCTTATCATATGAAAGGACAAGGTAGTGTGACATGGTATGGAAGCATATGATGCGAGAACAACCAAATACATTAGGCTCAAAGAAATAAGCATGCATCACAAGTAAGGTGTCCAAGTCTCCAAGATCAATAATCATAGCATGGTTGCACTCAAGGTATGTGAATATGAGGGATGCAACAAATGGAGACAAGTGACAATTGACAGACAAATCATGTGATGGGCATGAACATATATGCTATCAACTCAATGAAATGAGCAAGAAGGGGTCATGGGTGATGCAACAAAGCAAGAAATCATAGAGATCAAGTAATGCAAGCTAGTAGTACGAAGACGTGACATACTAGAAGGAATCATGGCAATCAAGTCATGTGTGCAAATAGTGGACATACATAATGCACATGGCATATCACAAGCATGAAAGCAAGATATGAGCAAAGTCCCAACATTGTATTGGCAAGAGGTCCTACGTAAATAGCAATTGAGCTTCATGACTCTTCCAACACGACAAGCGTCAATTGCATGGGGGCACAAAGAAATCATGGCAATAGCTACTAGTATCTCCTCCAAGCATGCAAATACACATATGAATAGCATAATTGAGAATCATGGGTAATTGCAAGAAAGGGTCACAATTGCATGGCAAAGTCATGTAAAGATACATAACATGCAAAGTGAACACGAGAGAATGGGCATAATGTAACAAGTGGTAAAGGACCCAAAGTCGGGTGAGAGACAAGTAAAAAGAATCCGCGTAGTCCTTGCGCAAAGGGAATGGTGGTAAGGACAATCGAAGGGATCCCAAATCATCGTTGCTCTCAAGAGCTCATTTTGTCAACTCATGGGGTTGTGAGGTTGACAAGTATTCATGAGTACCTACACAAAACAAGGACAATGGAAAAGTTGTGTGTGCGTGGTATATGTACACATCATCCATTATTGGAGTGTATTCGGCTGATCTTTCACGATTGGAGTGGATTCCCGCGAAGAATACAAAGAACATGATGAACACGAGGAGAGATCACAAGGGGGAAACACTCAAGAACACGTACAAATCACACATCCACTAGACTCATATCCACACGAGATCCACAAGAGTACAAAGGTCAACAGGGGGGAAATAGCACAAGGTAAAGTTCATCCTAAATCTCAAGGGGAGATGAGGTCTTGATAATCTTATGATGGAGATCCTTCCCTTGATGGAGGGGTCTTGAATCCACAGGAGGTCTTGATCTCCATTGGAGAGGTCTCTCTCTATCAAGAGGAGGTAGAAGGAGCAAAGCTCATGTCATATCCTTTGCTAACTCTAACAAATCACCTAGGCACAAAATATATAGGTAGGTGGAAAAGGGGGGCGAAGTGGAGGGCAAAACAGGAAGTTTCAGTCGGCATCCTATAGGGCTCGTGCGCACGGGGTAAGTTGTGCCCGTGCACGCGGTGGTCCCGTGTACACGGTACACGCCCGTGCGCACGGGGTGCTACAACGGCGAGGGCCCGTGTGCACGGGGTCTGGTGGCCGGGCACACGGGGGTGTGCGTCTTCACTTCCAGTAGCTTTCTGGGAGGCCTGTGGGCACGGGGTCGGGGGAGGCCGTGCGCACGGGGTTTCCTGGGACTTGCTGATCTGATCTTGGTGAGCTCCTCCTTCTTTCTTGTGGCTTTGGGGTCCTTCTCCTCGGACTTGGCGATGCTCCCTAGCTTCTTGGTGGCGGTCGTCTTCGTACCTAATGATGCACAAAGTTCTATGGTGAGGTAGCAACGAAGGCCAATGAATATTCCTGTTGATCTCTAAGAGGAGTGGGTTCACCTTAAGTCCGATATGTCCACTTGGGGCTTGAGGTGCTATGAAGGTGTACATGGAGATGGCCGTAGGATGCTCCGCATCACGGATGGTGCTCCACCGATGTGACAGCTCCGACGAGCTCTACCCGGTCCACTCCACTGCCTCCACCACCTCCGCCGCTCCTGTTGCCCTCGCCACCGGTGTGGACCTTTCGCATGCTCGCTTTGGTAATCCCAACCCCGCCACCCTTCATCATATACTTCGGAGATTTTTATTCACGTGCAATAAGATCGACAGTCACTCTTGTCATGCTTGTTGCCTTGGCAAACATGCTTGTATTCCATTTAGGGCTTCTTCCCATGTTGCATCGTACCGTTTGAGTTAATTCATAGTGATGCATGTACCTCTCCAGTTACAAGTAATACGGGCTATCTTTACCGCCTTGTCATTCTCGGCGATTTTTCACACTATGTGTGGACCTTCCCGTTGCGGCGTAAGTCTGATGTTATATCTACTCATGCAACATTCTACTCCTATGTTTTAACGCAGTTTGGGCGTCACATCCTTGCATTACAAACAAATAACGGGAAGGAGTTCGACAACTTAGATGTTAGCACTCTCCTCACCACCCATGGAACGACTTTTCATCTCACTTGCCCGTACACTTCGCAATAGGATGGTCGCACTGAGCGCATTCTTCGCACTCTTAACGACTGAAACGAGCTCAAGAACGTCAAAATTGGACTCCGGATGAATTAGTTATGGACAAAACGGTGAAACACGGGCGGCTGAAATCCCATGGGCCGGACATCCGGGGTGGAGCCCGGATTTCCGGGGTCTGATGTCCAGAACCGCATGGGATTTTGCCCTCCAGGGGCCGGATGTCCCGCCCGATGGCCCGGATGTCCGGCCCGACAATTCCAGATCTGAATCGGGACGTAAATTTTCGAGGGGGCGGAATTAGATGATTCCAAGGGCAAAATTGAAGAGATTTCGTGGATGGAATGATGGGAGAAGAGGGGAAAAGCTAGATCCACTTGAAACCAAGCAAATCAACGGATCAAAATCAACAAAATCTCATCAAACCAACAGATCACAAAAAAAATTGGGGCTATTTTTGGTGGTGATTTTTGAAATTGGGGAAGAACACAACAAAATCAAGCTAGAAAACAGTGGGGAGGCTCCAAATTCGTGAGAAACCTTGGTTCATGATACCATATGATGTGGAGTGGAACCATAGATGGCCGATCTTTCATGAAATGGAAGGGATCCCACGAAGAACACGAAGAACACAAGAGGGAACACGAGGGGAAACACGAGAGAATCACTCAAACCAACAAGAACAAGTCACACATATGCTAGATCCTCGAAACACAAGGAGATACAAGATCCATGATCAACAATGGACGATACAAAGGGTAACCGGTTCTTCTCCGTGAGGAGGTGTTGGGGTATCCCGCGGGATCTTCTCCGTGAAGGAGGTCTTGAATCCGTGTGGATCTTCTCTGTGGAGGGGCTGCAGTCACTCACAAGGAGATGAACCACTAGTGGATGAGCAAAGCTCTGTCTCAAATGAGCTAAACCTAAGCTAACCCTCAAATGGAGGAGGGGGAGGAGTATATATAGTCTAGGTCCACGAAGGGGTAAGTGGGAGAGGGATACATGGGCCTCAGGCCCGTCTCTGCATGCAGGCAGGCGCCGGATGTCCGGGCCGGGGGCCAGATATCCGGCGGCTCGCGAGGAGGCGGATGTCCGGGCCTTTTGCCGGATGTCCGGGCTGAGCGTGGCTGGCTTCGGTTGCCTTCTGTCATGAGGGGCCAGATTTCCGACGAAGGGGCCGGATGTCCAGGGCTTTGGGAGGAGCCGGATGTCCAGGGCATGGGGCCGGATGTCCGGGCTAGCGGGGCTCCCTTCTGTGAAGGGGCACCGGATGTTCGGGCATGGGGGCCGGATGTTCGGGGCCTGTAGGTGCTGGCCCTTCTTCCTTCTCTCCCGCGCACACTAGGCCTTGGTCCTTGGACTCTCCATGGTCTCCTTGGGTGTTCCTGAGCATGCACAAGGTCCGCGCTTAAAGTAGCATCCATGTCTCGCGAGAAAAGAAAGGGGAAGCATCGAGGAACGGGTCACCTTGCGTCCAAGTGGTGTACATGGGGATGAACGAAGGATGCTCCGCATCAGGAGGCAAGATCCTAGCTACGGTGAGGTTGTACACAAGGTGTTTACGAGTTCAGGCCCTTCTCGGAGGAAGTAATAGCCCTACGTCTCGGTGCTCGGAGGCGGTCGACTGGAATATGTATATGTGTGTGTGTTACAGGGGGTGCGAACCCTTGTACTGGAGGAGGTGGGTGGCTTATATAGAGTGCGCTAGGGCCCCAGCCGCCCAATGTTACAGAGGGTTCAATGTACATAAAGGCAAGACGTTACTGATAACGCTTGTAATAAAGGACAATAAAGACTATCATTATTGCGGAGTGAATACCCGACCGTTGCTGGCCTTATGAGACCTTTGACATTCAGGAGTCGAGTGGTTTCTTGCATAGTCGAGTGACTTCATCCTTCTGAGTGGAGTTGAGTTATCCGACTGGGGTAAGGTGTCGAGTGAATTGCTCTCTTGGGCCATATCAGCCGGTAGGTTCTGCCATCTTTGGAATGTCATTGAGCTTCTAGGGCAGTGACCTTGGGTAGGGTACCTAGGTCAGGCTCGTGACCTTACCCTAGGTCTGTGGTATCATCAGTAGCCCCTGAATTGATTGAGTTCCGAGTGAAGAAGAGGGTTGAGGTCGATTCTGATCCAAGTTCGATGCTTCTGGGGCATCTTCCTCGAATCGGGAGCTCGGGCTGGTCCTTCAACCTTAACTCAGTCGCCTTAATCGATTCTGAAAACATCGAGTGAACTTTCGTGTATAGTCTCGAGCGTCGGTGTGGCACGCGACTTTCGGTGCTATTGGCTGCTCTGTGGTCTCCGGATTTCGTGGGATTTGAATTTTAGGGAAGCACGCGGGACGGAGCATGCCGCGGTAATCGGATCGGATATGCCCGAACGCCTTGATTTCTGTGCCGCCTTTTTCGCCACGTATCGGGCGCGCGTGTGTTGTGGGATTTGACAGGATTGCTTGGGCCCACAAGTGAGTCACTCGACCGTCGGGCTATAAAAGAGCGCCGCAGCCGATGCGAGGGCACTGTGCGCCCAATTTCTTCTTATTCCTCCGCTCCTCTGCTGCATCTCCCCTCCTCGCTCACCACCGCTCCGACCGCGCGCGGCTCGTCACATGGGCAAGGACAAGACGGCAGCCCTGGAGCGCTCGAAGAAAGCAGCGGCGATGGGCAAGGGCAAGAAATCCAATCAGGGGTCGACGTCATGGACTAGGCTTCCGCCTGGCTAGATCTAGGGGGATTGGATCAAGTCCACGGTGCAGGTGGAAGACATGGAGGAGCTGGTGGAGGAGAGGCTGATTGCCCAAGATTCTTGGAGGCTGCTAGGGGATGAGCTCGAGCCGTAGCCGCAAGAGGGCGAGAGCATCCTCCTCATGACTCACGTCGACCGATGTTTCTCCCTGCCCCCGCATCCTTTCTTTCGCGGCTTCCTGACCTTCTACGATGCCCAGCTACACCACTTCTCCCCCAATACCATCACGTATCTTGCTGCTTTCGTTTGTTTGTGTGAGAACTTCCTGGGGTGCCGACCGCACTGGGGTTTGTTTAAGCACATTTTCACTTGTCGCTCCCAATCCATCAAGAAGGCAAATCTGAGTGACGAGAAGACGCACGTAATCCAAATGTGCGGCAGCTTCAGCATTCATACTAGGGGTAGGAGTCCCTTTCCTGCCATGGTCCTTCCTGAGTCGGTCAGGGGATGGCAGTCGACTTGGTTTTACTGCAAGGACATCCCGACTCCCGGCCAGTCGACCGGACTCCCTCCGTTCACCCTAGATCGAGTTGGTCAGCCACCCCCGTTGCTTGTGAGTCGGACTAAAAAAGTAGAGGTAGACATGCTGGTCGAGCGAGTGGTCCAGCTGGTCCACGATGGAGTCACTGGGATGGACTTGCTGGAGGTGTTTCTCAAACGATGGATTCAGCCTCTCCAAGGTCGAGATCATCCGATGTGGATGTACTCGGGCACCAACGACACCTCTCGGGTCCACCCAGAGGAGGCCGCCGAGAAGACGGTGGAGCAGTGCCTGAAGTGCATCACCGGGAACAAGGATAATCCTTGGGGGACCAGGGGAGTCTGCCAGTTCGACGCAGACCACGAACCAGACAAGGTTTGGCTCTGATTTCTGAGTGAATTTTCTGATTCGTACTTGTAGGTGTTTGTGAATCTGATTGATGCTTCGTCGATGCTTTGCTTTGTAGATCTTTACCGAGATGTACTTAGTGCCCAACGGAGAGCAAATCCAGGAGGGGGTGGAGGGCGTCGGTGAGGCCTCCGATTGGAAGTCTGACAAGGAGACCGAGGAGGAGAGCGAGGAGTCGAGCAGTGCCGAAGAAGTCGAGTCACCGCCTCGCACCGACAAACGATCCAAGCAGACTCATGATCCAAAGAACGTGTGCGCCAAGACGGCTCCCTCTAGCTCCCAGGTGCAAAAGCGCCCTCGGACATCCACCCCTGACCCGACTGAGAAGCCTCCGAAGCAGCCCAAGGTTCTTGCTTCTAAGCCCCGGAAGGCCCTGCCCAAGATCAAGGTGGACGTTCCGATTGCTTCCACGTGAGTTTCATTTTGCTCTGCTCTTCTTTCATTCAAAAAACCTGATGCATCTCTGTTGGTTCACCAGTCTGTTTTACCGAGTGTTTTCTGTAATCTTCAGCGCTGCCGCTTCCGCAACCTCTATAGAGATCGACAAGGGCCACGACGACGAGGAGACCGCAAACGTGGCCACATCCAACGCAGGTGCACTTCTTTGTCAATATCTTTGCTTTCGTTCGTCAGTCTGCCAGTCGATTGAATTTCCTTTTGGTCGAATGTTCTTGCAGCGTCGCGCAATGTTATCGAGTTGCCTGATGATGATGATGATGGCGAGCACGTGGAGGTGCCCCGGAGAGGCACGAGAAGGAGGGGTCGGAAGACGCCCTCTGGCTCGGATGCCCACAACAAGGGGACGTGGCTCGGACCGCGGTCTCTTTTGTTGTTCCCGTGTCGACTGATCATCCGTCTGCATCGACTGTACCGGTTCTGGATCCTGCAGCTGCTCCGACTGCCCCGCCGTCTGTGCTCTTTGCTACTCATCATGTCCCGGAGGACCCTGTGAGCGCGGCTAAGGAGGCCGTTTGTACAACAGGGCTGATGATGCAGCGGACGAAGGCAACATATGAGGCTAGCATGGCTGCTTATAATGCTAGTTCAGCCCTTTGGACCAACGTCCAGGTACGTCCTTTCCGACTGACTTGTTATTCTGTTGGGATCTCCGATCTAGAAACCGCTTTGTTCGTAAGATGATGTTCCACCAACTGGGTGTTCTTGATCTTGTAACGTAGCTCTCGTAATCCAATCGGTCTGACTGTGGCGATCAAGGTTGTCAGAATCGCGATTTTGAATCGGATCGGAGCCCTGATGGTAGGATCGCAAATCATGGAATCTTCACTATCAGGATCGTAGAAACGTAGATTCTATGAACTAAAGTCGTAGAATCAGAGAGGTTAGTTTGGATCGTAAAGCCGTAGAATCATATAACAGAATCGCGATTCTGACAACCTTGGTGGCGATTGGACCAGTGGGGGCACGCTGAGTGCACCCACTGGGTGTAGTCCCCGAGGACATGGTCGACTGAAGGCGGTCGGCTATGGTCTTAGAACTGATGTTGTTGCCTTGTTTTGAACTCTTTCCACTTGTGCGGGACGGATCCGGTCGAGTGGGAACCAGTGGGGGCACGCTGAGTGCACCCACTAGGTGTAGTCCCCGAGACTGTGGTCGACTGCTGGCAGTCAGCCATGGTCTAAGAACAAATTGCGACTCTTTTTTTGGCTCGTACAGGACGGATCCGGTCGAGTGGGAACCAGTGGGGGCACGCTGAGTGCACACACTGGGTGTAGTCCCCGTGGCTACCGTTGAGTGTTTGACTCAGTAGTAGTCTTAGAACTCTCTTGTTGTAACACTTTTGTTCTCTGCACTTCTTTGAGTGAAAATGACTGTCTTAAACCTTATTGGCTGGTTTGTCTTCTTCGCCGACTGTAGAAATCTTATGAGTCTGGAGCTCAATTCGCGGATCTAGAGAAGAAGCAGATCCAACTCAATCTTGATTTGGGGCTGGCTAAGGAGCACTTGTAGAAAGCCAAAGATGAAGCATCTAGAATGAAAAGTACGGAACTCGTCGACTGTATTTGATTGAGTGTGTCATGGATATCCTCGGGCTCATTCGTTTGGCGCTGTCTCTAGCAGATCAAATGAAGGCATCTTTGGAGCAGAAGGACCTTGACCTGGCGGCGACGTAGAAGAAGGCTCAGGAGAAGACTGAACTTGCAGAATAGAAGCTGGTCTTAGTCGGCAAGCTAGAGGAGGAAAATGCCAAGCTGAAGACCTCCCTTACTGAAGCCAACAAAGAGGTAACGCGACTGAAAAGGCCATTCTTGCTTTGGACAAGAAGGTAGGGGATCTCTCGCAGAAGAAAAATGGGCTGGAGACTTATCTGGGCGACCTCGCAAAAAAGTTGTTCCTCATGCTTGAAGGTATGTTCTTTTGTCCAACTGAATCAGAGCTGTCGACTCATATTCTGACTATTAACTTATCATGTTTTTATTTGTGTAGAATTCCGCCAGAACTTTGAGGAGGATACTGGGCGGGTCAAGACGGGTCTGGATCCTGCCAATTCCCTCATAAAGGATGAAGTTGCGATGAACGTCTTGCGACTGGAGTCTCGCCTCACCAACACCACCAGCTACCTTGCCAGGCTGAAGTTGGTTATGTCCCGGATTGATGCGGCGCTCTCGTGGGGAACGGCGCTTGAGGATGACCTCGAGTCTCTGATGACTCGACTCAATGAGATCCCCAGTCGAGTGCAGGAATGGAAGAAGTCATCTGCCCGGTGCGGCGCCGACGTTGCGCTGTCTCTCGTCCATGTGCACTGCAAGGAGGTCAAGGAAGAGAGGTTGGCTGCTCTTAAGGTTGCCAACACCAAAAAGCTCCAGTTCCAATCATTCATGGAGACTTTCCTGGAAGCCGCCACTCCCATCGCCGACGAAATCGACCTGGATGAGTACGTCGCGCCTGCAAGTCCCCCTCCTCCCGAAGAGTGAACAAACTTTATGCTCCAACTCAATTTGCCTCGGAATACCGAGTGGTTTTGTACCCGTATAACACTTGCGGGTTAGATGCCTGAGTACTTCTACCCGAATCTTGCGGGTCTTTATCTGAACTTGATTTCCTTTGGAATATGCTTGCCTTGCTTTTGATGCTTTTAGGTCTTTTTTGTTCCAAGTGAACATTGTACTTGTGGCGCAGCTCGGAAGGCCAAGGTATGTTGTATTTGTGGCGTAGCTCGGAGGGTTGAGCCACATTGTACTTGTGGCGTAGCTCGGAGGGTCGAGCCACATTGTATTTGTCGGCGTCCTTGGAACCAGGATACTCAGACTTGCCTGTCTGCGGGCCGCGACACGCTCCTATAAGCGGCCTGGTACGGCCCAGCTGATCGACCAACTGTCCAAGACCCTCGCGAGGAGAACGACGTCAAGACCTCCTCAGGAGCAGCCTCAGCAAGGTGCTCCGTAGGGGCGGAGAATCCAAGGCCAAGCCTACCTCAGGAGGAGGCAGTGATGTCAATAGTGACGCACCACGCCAGCGGGTGCCAGCGTCCGCCAGCGGCGCAGTTGCCATTTCGGTGCAAAGGGGACAGCGCAGCCGTGGGTTCCCAAGGAGCGGGGCAAAGGTTTCCCCTTTGGTGCAACAAGACCGAAGACCGCAAGGACTACAAGGAGGATGTCACCGTCGAGCCCACCACCGCATCACCGCGTGATCCTTTTACAGGCGAAGACCGTTTTTGTCAGGATAGGAACGTCCTTGTGTTCCCGCTCAAAAATGGCAGTTGTGGGATCCCTTCCCGCCTAAACATTTCGGGGGAAGAGGACCGTGGACGCCTATATAAGTAGCTAGAACCCACACTAGTAAGGGAGGAGAAAAAACAAGTCAAATCAAGTCTAGCCAAGTAGAGCAGACCCATAAGCTCTGCCACCACGCAAAGGAGCAAGAACACTTGCCTCCTGACCCTCCTGAGCTCGCCTCCCGAGCTCAGGAACCACTGTACAAGCTAATATCCCAGCCCTCCTGAGGCTAATCCACCAAAGCAGGAAGTAGGGTCTTACACCACACGGTGGCCCAAACCTGGGTAAACTCTTGTGTGTTCTATCTGTTGTTTGCTTGAATCCCTCTGCCGAGACGAGAGTGAGACGCTAGGTAGACGTGAGTGGGAGAGATCTTCATTCACGCCCCTGTGTTCGAACTTCTTAGGCTTTGCGGAGCCCTAAATCCGACATTTGGCGCGCCAGGTAGGGGGCATGTCGAAATCTCGCCTCTCCGACGACCTCGTCGCGTTCTCGTCGTCGACTCCGCTCCACAGCCATGGTGGACACACGCCGAGCATGCGCCGCCCGCCACGCCGCGAACGTCGCTCAGACGGCGCCCGCGGGCTACGGTGCACCGCTCCGCTCCAACTCATCGGTCGCCAACGCCGCCACCGACCCGGCCGTCCACAAGCAGGAGGACTCGTCGCTGCCACCGTCTGTGCGGCGAGATGGCCACACGACAATGCCTTCACCCTCGCCGGCCGCGGCGTCGTCCTCGCTGGTCCGCCGCGGGCCGGTCTACCAGCAGCCTACGCTGCTGATGGCGCGGGAACTCTTGCGCTACCGCCCGGCAGATGACCTCTACGACGAGTGGCTCCACCGCATCACCGAGCTCGTCAATGCCGCTAGAAAAGCACCTGCACCAACGCACTCCTCACGTCCTCCGTCGCCCCCGACGGGGAACGAAGGCCACGGGATCCCGGCTCCGCCTCCACTCCACCACGCCGGCCAGGAGGTCCGGCGCGAGGCTCCTCGACGTGAGTAACCCCGTAGAGCCCATGCGCGCGACGAGGAGATCTGCCAAGTGATTCCGCATCCCCATGCAGGGGCTCGTGGGCCCCCTGGCCCGTAGCGCCCAGACCGCGCACCACAGGAGGTGGTGGCGCCAGCACCCCAAGAACCAGCACCGCAGGCGCAGGGGGCGCCTGCGATCATGAGAGTGGCTGGGTGTCGCGCCCTAGCTCCTGAGCTATGGCGCCTCGTCTGGCCCGGCAAGTTCAAGCCGGACCTGCCTCCGCACTACGACGGCACCACCGACCCTACGGAGTTCCTCCAACTCTACGAGATGAGCATCGAGGCGTCCAACGGCACCGAGCAGGTCATGGCGAACTGGTTCCCCATGGCTCTCAAAAATGGTCCACACTCCTGGCTCCTGAACCTCCCCGTGGGATCCATCTCTTCCTGGGAAGAGCTCCGCGAGCGTTTCGTCGCCAACTTCCAAGGCACCCACGACCGAGCCCCGGCAGCTGCTGATCTACGCCACGTGAGGTAGCAGCCGGGAGAGACCGTGCAAAAGTACACCCAACGCTTCAACACCATGCGCCTCCGGATCCCTAGAGTCTCGGACGATGCCATCATCTCCGCGTTCTCCGACGGTGTCTGCGACGTCAGGATGAGGGAGGAGCTTGCCATTCACGAGGACCTATGCACAGCCCTCGAGATGTTCAAGCTCGCGGCAAGGTGTGCCAGGGCGGAGGAAGGACACCTCTCCCTCCAGGAGGTTCCTGAGGTGGAGGCAGACGACAAGGAGACCAAGGCCAAAGAATCAAATAGCAAGGGACCCGCCGTGTTGGCTGCGGAGCCAGAAGTGAAGCGTGGCTGCGGCTATGATGACCTCCCCAGAGACAACCAACCATACCGCGTCTTCCACAACGTCCACAACCACAACACTAACGACTGCCAGGAGCTCAGGGTAATGCGCGGCGGGCAGCGCCCTGAGCGCGACAACCGCGGCTATGGCCGTGGAGGAGGCCGAGGAGGAGGACGCTGGGACGACAGGAACTCGCGCCAGGGGTGGCGCGAGCAGCCTCGTGAGGACCACTGGCAGGAGCAGCCTCGTGACGCCCCCTGGCGCGACCAGCCTCGTGAGGGTCACCCTCAGGGAAATGGAGGCCTGCCTCCTCTGCCACCACCGTACAGAAGGATCGACGACGACCGCCAGGGAGACGGGACAGGGGGCTTCCAGGAGCCGCGTGCAGTTGCATGCATTTTGGGAGGAGCCCATGCCCCGGCTTCCCATCACATCTTCAAGCAGTTTGCCCGTGAGGTGAACGCGGCGCTTCCCAGGCCTGACGCCGCGCGCAACCTCAGGTGGACAAAGCAAGTCATCGCCTTAGCCCCAAGGACCAGCTCAAGTGCACTACGGCCTCAGGTGCCCTCCCGATGCTCCGCACCCCGACCATCAGCAACGTCCTCGTGACCAAGACCCTCATCGACGGCGGAGAAGGACTCAACGTCCTCTCCGTCCAGACCTTCGAGACGCTCCAGGTTCCCTACGATCATCTCCACCTGACCAAGCCATTCTATGGAGTCACGGATGGCTCCACACTCACGATGGGGCAGGTCCACCTCCCCGTCACCTTTGGTGATCGTGACAACTACCACACCGAGCTCATTGACTTCGACGTCGGCAACATCCACCTCCTGTACAACGCCATCCTTGGGTATCCTACCCTCGCCAAGTTCATGGCGGCGACCCATCACGGCTACAACGTCCTCAAGATGCTTGGGAGCGGCGGAGTCATCACGATCGCCTCCGACGAGAAGGAAGCGGTGCGTTCCCTGGAGGGTGCCTACCAGACCGCGGTGGTCGAATGCTCCGATGAGGATGGAGCCATCCTCACCCTGCAGACCGCCCCCAAGAAGAAGAAGAACCTACCCTTCAACGGACCTCAGGATGCAGGGGCTCCTGACGGTCTGGCCTCAGGACTCGCGCCTGCTGACGAGGCGCCCTCCACCCTCGCATAGGGGGTCGTGCCCGACGCCCCTCTCGTCCTCGGCTCGGGGGCTCTCCTCTGGAGTGTCTCCGGACTGACCGACGTCTGGAGGGAGGTGTTCGGGCACCACCTACAAGTGTGTCTTGACGCGCATTTTTGTGAGCCCAGCGTGTACTGTTCAGCGTTGGGGGCTCGGGACTTCATCAACCAAGTTACCGAGGAACTTCAGTACGCAAGACTCATCAGCGGTGGGCGTAACCGCAAAACCCCAAGTTCACCTGCCCGTAGCCCGAGCGACCGCTTCAGCGTGTGCGTCGACATCGCGGGTCTCAACCGAGCCGCCTCTCAGGAGCCCTTCTGGCCGATAGCGGTTGGCCGGAGGAGGGCCCTCCCCTGCAGCTACGTCTGCACACTCTTCAGCTTCCGAAACGCAGCTGCCACGTTCCAGCATCTCGCGCAGCAGCCCATGGGGGCTCAGGAGGCTCAGTGGGAGGCGGTCCGGACGGAACGAGAACCGGACCCGCACGACAACTAAGAGCCTTCAGAGCCCCTGGGCCTCAGGAGCCCGACGATCCTCAGGAGCGACCCGCATAGCTCGCGTCTTCAGCTACCCCAACTCTTCTTCGACAAGTATAAGGTGACACTTTAGGTATCCAATCGAGGGCGCCTCTCGGGCTGCATCATCCTCGGACTGCCGGGGGCTGTTCCCCCGTAGTTGTCTCCCTTTTTGCATGATCAAGGCTAGTTGTTTCTTTCCATTAGCATTATCCACATGCTTGGCGTCCTCACCGCCACTAAGGTCATGAGCCCTTGTGAGCCAACTCGCGATCGCCCCATGATTAAGGACTGGCACGGCGTCTGTGCTCGGGTCCGTCCCTGCAGCGTCGCCAAACCCAAGGGCTGAGCTCTGTCTCATGAGCCATTCCCGTGACATCACCTCACGTGGTCCTTGGTGCCTTGTTCTCGCATCGGCTAATCGTGGATGGGTAAGTAGGGGCCCGTGGCAGGTGCCTCGCTCACGCGGGTACCGTGTGCCGGTGGTTTTTCTTTTGGATCGTTGCAAGAGAAGACTGGGCACAACGTTTGTGCTCGGGTCCGTCCCTGCAGCGTCGACAAATCCAGTGGCTGAGCTCTGTCTCGCGAGCCATTCCCGTGACGTCACCTCCTGGGGTCGCTGGTGATGCGGCCTTCTCATGCGATACCCTCTAGAGATGCACTCGGCGCAGGTCGACACAACACCTCTCTTTTCACATTTTGCAGAAGAAGACTCAGGCTCAACCTGCCTCAGGGTAGGGTCTCGTGAGTGATGTGTAAGCTCATGAGAACTTCCTCAGAGTCGTTTAGCTCGTCCTGAGGAGGGCCCATATACACCTTGGCTGTCCTACCGTGCAAGCCACGTGTCAGGATAGGGCTGTACAGGCCCTGGAGTCTCTCCCGGTGGGAGGCTCCCTCCCACAGTCCAGTGGAAGTACCAAGCTCCGCGCTGGCATATCCAACCGAGGAGCGGTTATGCCAACGAACCAGTGGAAGCACCAAGCTCCGTGCTGGCCGCTACGACCGAGGCGCGGTTATGCCCACAGTCCGCGCAAGTGTGGTAGCTCTATGCTCTGCGCTAGTTATAAACAACTGAGGGCGGGCCCCACAGGTTGCACCAACCTCAGGGAGCTTTTCAGCTCATGACGCTCACAGCTTCTCCTTGGATGGGTGTCGCGAGGGGGGCTAGGCACGGGGGCTATGCTCAGGTCACGCCTCGCAGACGCCAACCTACCAGGTGCCCAGACACCTGGCCTTCTCGCGCCCCCATCCCAGGCGAAAGCTCGTGGGCAAGGTATGGTGCTCATTCTCCTTCACTAGAGACGTTCATACATCAAAGGGTGACCCCTGGGCATCACGACCCAGGGTCCTAACTGGCCACGTAGCCCCTCGTCCCTTGAGTCTAGTTATGACGATAACCCGGTCACCCGGAGGACTCAATGGCGATCGAGGTATGCGCGGGGTTGGGCCCTGCCGACGCAGAACGCAAACGGGATTGCTTGAACGTCAAGAGGGACCCCTGGGCATCGCGACCCAAGGTCCTCACTAGCCATGTAGCCCCTCATCCCTTGAGTCTAGTTACTACGGTAACCCCGGTCATCTGGAGGGCTCAATGGCGATCGAGGTATGCGCGGGCTTGGGCCCTGCCGACGCAGAGCACCTAAGCAAACATGAAAGGAAGCAAGCATGGAAATCATCTAGCTATTACAATCATGCCAAGTTTTTCAAATTCAAACAAAGTTTTTACGCCTCCCTGAGGCACTCGCACTTCTCTCTCTGAACAAGAACGGATCAGGCATTGCCGAGCGCACCACCACCGGTCTTCTCTTCGGCTGTGATAGCAGCGGCCCGGAGAAACGTCTCCACCAGCTTCGTGACCCTTGCCCCCAGGGCCTCGGGAGCGACCATCATCACCTCCCCGTGAAGACATCTGGACACAGAGCCTCGCCTCGAAGGAAGGGTAATAGAAAATCAAGTACCACCACCACCTGACCACAGGGATTGATAAGATAAGTTTTCAACGCCGCATTCACTCGCGTACCTACACCTCCACCCACTATAATCACGAATTCTCTACAGCATGAAAACCCTTCCCGATAGACTGGTGGGCGGTTGCCAGCACGCCAAGAGGGACCTCCTAAGCATCGTGCCTCGGGGGCTGCTACCAGACCCTGGATCACTCACCTCCTGGCCTTGACCATGGCATCACTACCTGGCATACCAGCACAGGCTGAGGCTTGTCTGGGGAGCGAGTCTCGTAGGCGTAGGGCCCTAAACTATCGCGGGGACGGAAGGATAGGAAATTCATGCTTTAACAAGGGTCTCATGAAGGACATAAGTTTATAACGCGAGGCAATAGCAAAAGTATTACAAGAATTTACATGCCCTCATGGAACCCTCCATGATGTCCCGCATGAACTAAGCTAAGAAGGTATCACAACTCTAGTTCTGGTATGCACTAGGCTAGTCTTGATGTTTGCATCATGTTTAAATTTAAATGAAATTGAATTGAGGACATGTGAAAGCCTCAGAATAATTTTTGAAAATGACCCAAATAAAAATTGCTCCAAAAAGGTCCAAGAAAATGTTCATGTTGCCCTCTGAAAATATTGGTTAAAGATAAAAATCAAACCAATATTATTAGGAGCTCATAAATATTTATTTTGGGCTTTTGGAATTAATGCAATAAATATTTGCATTGGATATATTTTTTTTTTATATATTTTATACATGTCCAATAATTCTGGAGTTTGTGTGGGGCTTTGGAATACTCCTTCTAGTCCCTCCAAAATGGTCAGAATAACTTAAATGATTTTCTTTAAAATCAAAACAAATGTCAGAATTAGAAAAGAAACAAAAAAAGGGAAAGAAAACCTTACCTGTGCTGGCCCAGCACTGTGCGGCCTGGCCGGCCCAGTTGGCCGGCCCAGCCCACCTGCCTCCCCTGTCGTCTTCCTCGCGCCAGTAGGCAAGGCGCGTGGCCGACGCGCGCGCACGGCGAGTGCGCCACGCCTCCTACCTGCCTGCCCCTTCCCTCGACGCCTGGAAGTTTCAGTCGTTGCCACGCACCTCCCCAGACCTCTCTGGCTCTCTCTCGTCGCCTCTCCCCTCCTCTGTCTCCCTCTATTGCTCGGACCCGAGCGCCACCGTCGCCGCCAGTCGCCGCTGCTGTGGCCACAGGCTACCCCACGCCCAGCCAAAGTGCCTGAGAGCTCCGCCACCTCGTCCCCGTCCTCTACGTCGAGCCACGCGTCGCCGGACGCCCTGAGGAGCTGCCACCGCCATCTTCTTCATCGCCGGCCGTCGGAGATCCCCTCCGCCACCCTGCTTGCTCCGGCCCTCCTCCGAGCTCTCCGCCTGCACCGCTGCGATCGCTGTGAGCCTCTCCCTCGAACCCCGCCTTCCGTTTCGCCGTTCTCACGCCGTAGCCATGCCACCCACCGGACCCGAGCAGTTGCGCCGCCGTGTTTCCTCTCCGCCGTGGCCAGAGCCACCGCGGCTTGGAACTTGGCGTGTCACCGCTTTTGCCACACTGCCAGGAGCCCGTAGCACCCCTCCTCTGGCCTCCCCGTGCCCCGTAGCGTCGTTTCCGACGAGGCCCGAACTCCGGCGCCGCCGCGAGCTTCGTTCCGGCCAGCTCCGGCGCCCTCGCAACCTCCCGTTGGCGTAAATGGATGCGGACGAGCCTCCGCACCGTGCAGATGGCCTCGACCGTCCATTTGGACGCCGGGGGCCCAATCCCGACGCCCTCCGCCGCATTTGCTGCCGCCGGCGGCTAAACACCGGCGTGTTGGCCGGTGGTTGACCAGGGATTTGACCGCTTGGGTCAGTGACAGGTGGGCCCCGCCCCCAGTTAGTTGACCAGATTAGTGTTAGTTAATTAGTTTAGTTAATTACTGTAGTCACTGACTTGTGGGCCCAGCCCTGCTGACATTTTTGTTAGGATTAGTTTTAGTGTTAATTAACCCAGTTAATTAGCTATGTCACTGACCAGTGGACCCCACTGTCAGGTTTGACTCTGGTCAGCCTGGTTGACCTGCTGACGTCATGTTTTGGTCATGCTGACGCAGTATTCCAGTTCTGGAATTTAGATAAATCTTAAATGATTTATTTATTTCAGAAATTGGTTTAAACTTCAAAAAATCACAACCGTAGCTCAGAATGAGATAATTTATATATGAAAAATTATCAGAAAAATTCAATCTATCCATCTGTACCATTTTCATGCATGACAAAGGAAGTTATACCTACTGAATATATGAAAACACATAAATGGCATTTAAAAATGCTTATTTTAGAGTTGCACTTGAACCCTTGGTTCAAATGGAATTCAACCAAATAAAATGCTAGTTGCATTAGCTCAAACAACATCATATCTTCATGCCATATTCATGCATCATATTGTTGCATATGCTTGTGTTTGATTGTCGGCACCGTTCTTCTCAATAGGTCTAGCTCCGGAGACCGTTCCAGAGTACCTGTCATAGGAGTAGTGCTCTACACGTTGTTATACCAGGCAATTAAACCCCTTTGTTCATTCCGATACAATCCTACTCTCTCGCTCCTGCTCCCTATTATTGCATTAGGACAACAACGATTCAACTACTACTTTATGTTGTAGTAGTTGAACCCATTCCTCTGCATGACCTGTCATTGCCACAGTAAATAGTTAAAACCCACTAGCATGTGTAGGAGTTGATTGAAGCCATGTTGTGTTCTTACCATGCCTTGCTTGCTATTGCTTAGAGTGTGTCAGGTCTGATTCATTGGGAATGAATTGGAGTGCAGTGATATGTTCTGATGCTGAGCGTTAAGTGTGTGAACACGATTTGGTAAAGGTAGCGGTGAAAGGCCATGTAGGAGTACATGGTGGGTTGTCTCACTGGAACCGTCCTTAAGCACTGAGTTATGTGTATGTTGTCCAATGACTAGCTACTACCACACATTGGAATGCTTAAGTGCCCCTCTCGACTTATTAATTAACTTGGTCTCTGTCCAGGAGTCGCAACTAGTTTCTGGTGTTTGTAGGTAGTGTTATTTCTCTACCAAGTGGCACCCGGCAGGGTGGGCTTGGGACAGACTAGGCACACGTGGCCCGGTGTACCGAGTGGCACCCGGATGGTGGGCTCGGGAACCCTGTACACATCGTTTGGGGCCGTGATGGAAACCTCGGCCAGACTCCCTTGCGGATGGAACCCGAATAGGCGATAAACCTGGACTAGAGTCTCGTGTGGTTAGTCAGGTCGTGGCCGACACCCTCGCCAGGCTTCCGCTTGAAGGTTGCCGAGATACACGACGGTTACATGGCGGTAAGTGGCGAGAGCGTGTGTGAAGAAGTACACCCCTGCAGGGTTTATCATGATCTATTCGAATATCCGGGTCCATGGTTATGGACTTCTTGGATGCTTACATGGTACATAGACAACTGAAAGTGGATACTCTAAAATACCCAAGACAAGTGTGAGTGCTATGGATGGCTTTTCTCGTAGGGAGACGGGGATGAATCCATAGTGGTGTATTGTGTGGTGATTAGTGGACTCGTGTGCGCCACCTCAAAAGAATTAGCAGCAGTCGTAGTACAGGATAGCCACTGAGTCAAAGATGGCTTGCTGCAACTAAACCCCACTATGCCTTCTTGATACAAATGCATGTATGATAGGATCTGATGTAAGTCTTGCTGAGTACCTTTGTACTCATGTTTGCTTAATTTATGTTTTGCAGATGAGACTTCTGTCTCTCTAGTAGTTCCGCTTGGACTTCGACAAGTAGCTTGTTACCTCAGCTACGATCTTGGACGAGTGTTGTAGATAGTCAGGCTCTTCAGCCTTTTTCATTTGTAGATGTCTGTACTCAGACATGTATGCTTCCGCTTGTTGCTTGTATGCTCTGAATGTTGGGTCATGAGACCCATGTTTGTAATATCTGGCTCCTCGGAGCCTATTGAATAAATACTTTGTTTCCTAGAGTCTTGTTGTGATGCCATGTTGTATTTGCACATATTGAGCATATTGTGTGTATGTTATTGAAATGCTTGGTATGTGTGGGATCCGACACCTAGTTGTTTACCCTTGGTAGCCTATCTTACAGGGAAATGTCTCCTAGTGCTTCCACCGAGCCTTGGTAGCTTGCTACTGCTCCGGAACACTTAGGCTGACCGGCATGTGTCCTTCTTCGTTCCTGTGTCTGTCCCTTAGGGGAAATGTCATGCGTTGTTCCTTTAAGTCCTTGTAGCTTGCTACGACTTGGGTTCATAAGTTGATGACCGACACGTTCGTTGCTGGGTCATGTATGCCTGTCTCTGTAATTTAGTGCCACTTTTGGTTTATAAGTGGTCATGTCGGCCCGGGTTCTCTGTCATATGGATACTAGCGACACTATCATATACGTGAGCCAAAATGCGCAAACGGTCCCGGGCCAGGTAAGGTGGCACCATGGGGATACCGTGCATTAGGCCGCAATGTGATATGGTATGTTACATGCTAGACCGTTGTGACTTAGGATCGGGGTCCCGACAGAAGGTCACTCTCGAGGAACGCGGCTTGAACTCCTTCAACAACGACGACGCCGGGAGGACACCGTTTCCCTCCGGCGATAGGGGTGGCGACTTGGCGGCTCGTAGCTCTCATCGGAGCTCGAGGCCGTATCAGGGGTAGCGTAAGTGCTACCAAGAGAGTCGGAGGCGCAACCAATGGCGAGCGCCTTGCTGCCCTAATTGCAACGGGAATGGTCGCCGACGAGCACATTCGCCGCGCCACACGGCAGCCAACGGCCATCCACCCCGAAGACTTTGAAGGTCATCGTGCCCGTCATATCCAGCGCGAAATGAAGAATGTGCCTCCCGGTGGGGGCGCAGGCGCTGCACACCACAGCCCAACCCCAGGTCATGATGTCCTGGCCAGAAGAGATCACCTCCACGTCGGCATGCGAAGGAGGAAGGCGACACCCCTCGTGCCTCAGCTCCATCGTCACCCGGCCACGAGCCGGGAGCACCTCCCGCAGGAACGGGGGAAGAAGGATCCATGAATGCAGATGGGCCCCCGCCCACACATTGAACTCGCGGGCATCATGCTCATAATGGGACGGCAGCAGGGCGCGAGGAGTCGCCCGCCTTTCCGGGCGACTGCTGGTGCCACCCCTGTCGCCATCCCCGCTCCGTCCGCCTGCCACTGGAGCATACAAGGGAAGCGGAAATCCTTGCGGTGCCCGCGTGCACCATGTGCGGGCGTCCGACGGTCTCAGGGACGCACTCGGAGAACTATGGCGCCTCTTCTTCGGGGGGAGCCGCTCATGCTCTACCATCGGGCTCTTCCTCTTCTCCGCGGCCGAGAACCTGTGAATCGGCGCCATGGAAGCCCTTGGAGTAATGGAAGCAGCAGGGATCAGCCTGCAACAGTCGAGTGAGAGGCGTGGTGCCTCACCCCCTATTTATAGACCAAGAAGATCAACCGGCGGCCACTCGCGCGCAGCCATAATGGCCCCGCCTCCCGTGCCAAGGAGTTGTCAAGTCGCACGATTGCCAAGACTGCGTGGGAAGCGGAGTTGCCCATGTCCCATCCAACAGTCACGCGCCGGCCTGGCCCGCAACCTTTTTGGGGCCCGCAACGCTTTGTCCTCGGCTAAGGCTTTGCCCCGAAGCCAACTCCGCACGCGCCTTGGGCCCGGGGCTACTATCGGCGTCCTGGGAACTAGGGTACCCAAACTTGCCTGTCTGCGGGCCGCGACGCGCTCCTACAAGTGGCCTGGTACGGCCCAGCTGATACCAGCTGTCCAAGACCCTCGCGAGGGGACTAAGCCTCGCGAGCAGAATGACGTCAAGACCTCCTCAGGAGCGGCCTCAGCAAGGTGCTCCGGAGGGGCGGAGAATCCAAGGCGAAGCCTGCCTTAGGAGGAGGCAGTGATGTCAGCAGGGACGCACCGCGCCAGCAGGTGCCAGCGTCCGTGAGAGGCGCAGTTACCATTTCCGTGCAAAGGGGGCAACGCAGCCGTGAGTTCCCAAGGAGCGGGGCAAAGGTTCCCCCTTTGGTGCAACAAGACCGAAGATCGCAAGGACGACAAGGAGGTTGTCATTGTCGAGCCCACCACCGCGTCACCGCCTAATCCTTTTGCAGGCAAAGACGGCTTTTGTCAGGATAGGAACGTCCTTGTGTTCCCGCTCAAAAATGGCCGTTGTGGGATCCCGTCCCGCCTAAACATTTCGGGGGAAGAGGACCGTGGCCGCCTATATAAGTAGCTAGAACCCCCACTAGTAAGGGAGGAGAAAAAACAAGTCGAATCAAGTCTAGCCAAGTAGAGCAGACCCATAAGCTCTGCCACCACGCAAAGGACCAAGAACACTTGCCTCCTGACCCTCCTGAGCTCGCCTCCCGAGCTCAGGAACCACTGTACTAGCTAATATCCCAGCCCTCCTGAGGCTAATCCACCAAAGCAGGAAGTAGGGTCTTACACCACACGGTGGCCCAAACCCGGGTAAACTCTTGTGTGTTCTATCTGTTGTTTGCTTGAATCCCTCCATCGAGACGAGAGCGAGACGCTAGGTAGACGTGAGTGGGAGAGATCTTCGTTCACGCCCCTGTATTCGAACTTCTTGGGTTTTGCGGAGCCCTAAATCAGACAGTATTTGTGGTGGAGCTCAGAGACCCAAGGTACATTGTACTTGTCGCGTAGCTCGGATATCGGAGCCATATTGTATTTGTGGTGGAGCTCGGTGACCCAAGGTACATTATACTTGCGGCGTAGCTCGGAGTGCTACCGAGTCCTCGAGTGAGAAGGTTGCTCTTCACTCGGAGCATTTTTGAAACTTAGGCGATTATGTGGTCACAACTAAGCCCCCGAGTGAGAGGGTTGCTCCTCACTCGGAGTGTTTTTGTAACTTAGGCAATTACGGGGTCTCCACTATGACTCCGAGCGAGAGGGTTGCTCTTCAATCGGAGTGTTTTTGTAACTTAGGCGATTACGGGGTCGTAGCTAAGCTCCCGAGTGAGAGGGTTGCTCTTCACTCGGAGTATTTTTATAACTTAGGCGATTACGGGGTCACAGCTAAGCCCCCGACTGAGAGGGTTGCTCTTCACTCGGAGTGTTTTCATAACTTAGGCGATTACAGGGTCGCAGCTAAGCCCCCGAGTGAGAGGGTTGATCTTCACTCGGAGTGCTTTATAACTAATGGGA